>JALJCO010006000.1:0-600000 GCA_023101725.1 Atherinomorus stipes | reverse complement strand
ATATTTGTGCTCAAATGATGAAGAATTAAGAGGCTTAAAAATAACTTGTCCTTCTAAAAAATGGTCAGGAACAAGGTCGGTACTGAATATGAGTGGGGGGGGGCAGCAGCAAATGTTCAAAGAAGAAAAAAAGACCTTCAGAAAACTTTGAAACTGCAGCTCAAAACCATTTTTGCAAAATTAACGTAACGTGCCACCCAAATCTAAACCTCTTTCATGAATTAATCACCTTAAGTTGCATTATTGGATATTTTAAACCTTAATACAATGTAAACAACCTTGATCTTACCAGAGAATGCATCCTCTTAATCTCCATCTACAGTACAGTTTCTGTTTTAAAACCAGGCTGGTCGTGTTTATCTCATTAATTGCTTATGTTGGTGCGAAAAAGTTTAAGGTTATTCTACACTGAAGTGTTCATGTAAAAAGCTAAAATGTATTTTTATATTGGGACCTACATTTATCTGAAACCCATTATATTTCCAGACAAAAACAAACCCAAGAAGAAATGGAGGCCACCCCTCAATCAAAGCCAGCCAAAAGACCCAAAACTGACCGTTCAGAAGAGGGCGAAACACCAACGAGGAAGAAGAAGAAGATGAAAATAAACGCAGAGCAAGAAGAAAATTCCTCAAAGGAAAACCAACCTCCCAAGACAAAAAAAGAGAAGAGTTTAGAGACCAGCCTCAGCACGGAGCCTCCTGAAGCTGACTCGTCTATACCTTCAAACAAAGGAAAAAAAGAAGAAAAAGAAACTGAAGGCAGTAAAAGACGAGAAAATGGAAGATAATTCAACTCCTGTCGCTGTGAACCAACTTTTGCCTGCAAAGAAACAAAGTAAGATTCACCTCATCTGTCAATTTGTGACATCATTTGTAATGATTCCCAGGCAAGTTTTACACACTGGCCAAAATAAGTCGCCACCAAAATAAAGTTCACACACTAACCTTGTGTTAGACAGCCTTTAGCTTTGATTATGGCAGCATTTACTGTGGTATTGTTCGATTGTTCTAGAGTGTCACAAGATTTATTTTCATCCAGTGGTGGATTAATTTCTTTCCAAGATGTTGTATTGATGATTGAGTCAAACCACTGCGCAAAGCCTTCGCCAGCACATCCCAAAGATTCCTTATGGGGTTCAGGTCTGGACTCTGGTGGCCAATTCATGTGTGAAAATGATGTCTCATGCTCCCTGAACCAGTCTTTCACAATCCGACAGATCCCGGTGTTGTCATCTTGGAATGTGGCCGTGCCATCAGGGAAGGAAAAAAAAATCCATAGATGAAATAACCTGCTCATTTACGTATCAGCTGACCTCATTCTTTGGAGTCACACTGTTGCTGAACATGGGGCATGATGACTCCTGAATCTGGACTCGTCAGACCACATGACCCTCCTCTATTGTCCAGAGTCCGATCTTTATGTTCCCTTGCAAATTGAAGCCTTATTCTCCAGTTAGCCTCACTGATTCGTAGTTTTCTTATGTTCAGCTTTCCAGTACCCTTAAATTCTCTTCACAATGTGTGTGGAAACATCTTACTTTCACAATTAAATAGGGCTGCCACAAACGATGATCAATTATCGACTAGCCAGCGATTATTTTTGCGATTAGTAGACTAATCAGATCATATGAAAATCGTAGCATACAGTACCAGTTAAAAGTTTGGACATTTGTCATTGAATCTAATCGAAAAACATGTCCAAACTTTTGACTGTTAGTGTGTGTTTTAATTTGCCAATATACAATTCAGGAAAAGATGACCAGGCAGAAAGACAGAAAACGTAGCAGAAGGTACAGTGGCACTTTTAAGAGGAAAATTAAAGCTTAAAAGATAAACAATAAGTCAATTATGAAATTAGTTGTTTACTAAGGTCGTCAACGATTAGTTGATTAATCGTGGTACAGTAGCCCTACTATTAAACATAAGCCTGAGTTCTACTGTTGTTTCTCTTTGATTTGATTTCACCAAATATTTAAGGATTGAAGGGACCGATCACCATCGTCGAGAATCTTTTTTTTTTTTTGTCCCCCCCCAACTGCATTTTTTTGTGGAAAAAGATAGTTCCCCACTATCCTTCCAGTTTTTACTGCTTTGGACAGTTCTTAACCCAGTTTCAGTAGTTTCTGCTTTTCCTCAGCTGTTTTCTTTGCTTGATGCCAAAGATTTGACACTTCTGAAAATTTTCCAGGACCATGAGATGCCTTTCCACTTGGTCATTCTAAGAAATGAGAAGCTACTCATTTTATTAGTTGGGGTAAAATAATTTTACAGCTGAAGGATAATCTCATGCAGTAATTAAGGAGGCTCATTTGCTTAGTTTAATCCAGGTGACGACTTTTTTTGGCCAGGTAGTGTAGTTTGAACATGTTTTACTGTGTTGTTGCAAAAAGGATAAAATTAAAGTCTAAAAAGTTCCTGAATATGTTGCTTTTCACAGAGAAGAGCAGATTAAAGGACACAGTGAGTGAGCCAGAATCAGCTGCTGACACTCCTCCAGCCGTTTCTATGGTAAGACGCACTTTGCAGGCATTAAACGTGAAATGGTTTAATCTGCCTGTCAATGCAACAACATTCACATCTGAGAAGAAGAGGACACAGAGCTACTGGATGAGGACACAGATTTAGTATCAACCAGTGGAAGTTAATTAGGTGAAGTTCCCTCTTTGATTGAGCAAACTCTGGACTTGCCACTGTGTCGTGGACCAACACTGCTGGAGGTTTTATTACATCTACAGTAATAAATATGCGAAAGTCTGAAGAACTATAATGAAGTCTATAAAACAGTTGCAAAAAAGCAGCAGGATGTTCATGACACCTCAATGTTCAGCTGATGCATGTCTGAAGGGGTATCTAGACTTGTTATTGCTGCAAATGGCTCTCATTTCTCCATTGAATGGCTTTGACTATAAAGGTTTGTTATTCTCGTAATTGAAATCCAGTTATAAATAAGTTTACATTGCTAAGTTATTCTATATTCTTTCTTATATTTACAGAAAAAGAAAAAATCCTCAAAGAAGATAAACTGAGTTAACCTGGTAAGTAGCAGCTCAACATGTTTCATCCGTTAATGTAGAAATAATCAGCTTCTCAGAACTGTTATTCACATGTAATGAAACAACATTCCTGGTTTCAGAGATTTTTTGTTGGCTTTCAATAACCTCAAACTCATAAGAGGGTTTTTAAAAACCAGAACACATCACTGGTGGCAGTCACAGATTAATATTAAAGCAAAATGTGGCTCAGTGCTGCAGAAATGACACGCTTTATAACCCTCACAGCAGCGTAAACATCTATTTTAATTAAGTGGTGATTAATCGGGCTTTTCTTCTTACTTCAGTGTATTCTCCGGTTGGACGTCAGTGGAGAGTCGCAGCTTGGACCTGAGAGCTAAACGGAAAAGAAAAAAAAAAACCTCTTCAGTGCCTTATCTCTGATCATTCTGAGATGAGATTTTTCTGGGGGGGATTGTCAGT
Source organism: Atherinomorus stipes (assembly GCA_023101725.1). Classification (NCBI taxonomy): domain Eukaryota; kingdom Metazoa; phylum Chordata; class Actinopteri; order Atheriniformes; family Atherinidae; genus Atherinomorus; species Atherinomorus stipes. The sequence goes on along the minus strand of JALJCO010006000.1, from coordinate 596,525 downwards.
GTTTGGGGTTTCTCCTTTTTTTTTTTTTTTTTTTATCTGAACTATGATGGCAACATGATGCACCTTCAGTATTCATTAATAGCTCCGATGAGATGATCTGAAGTCATTTGATAATTGGTTAACTGTGATGTCTGACACAAAAAGGCAAACTGATGCCCTGTTTTTATTGAACTGGCCTCAATAGGACTACAGGTAAAAGCAGTGAATCAGTATATCTTTTAAAAACAGAGCAGTTATTTGGAAAAAGAGACTTAAAAGAGGAGGTGTGGGTACTGTTGGCTTCAACATACAACTCTGCCTGTTAGAAATGTTACTGTGAAATCTGCATCGCATCTAAACTAAGTGTTGCAGCACCTACAGGATGTCAACTTTGAGTAAAGTGGGCTGGAAACTGCATTTCTTCAGATGGAAATGAGCTTTACGGGAACAAACTGTGAAAGTTGAGGTTAGAGCAATGTTTTAATGAACTGTTACATGAAACTTTTTTTCTGTATTTTGTTTTTGGGCTGTAGTGTTACTGATGCATGTTTACAGTGACTGTTAAAGCTGTGAAGTTTTTTTTTTTATGTTTTTACTTAAACTTTTTCTCTATGCATCAACTAGGTACTTGATGAAATCCCAAAGCTGAGGAACAGCTTACTTCTTAAACTCTTCTTTGAAGCACCAACATATTTCTTCTGTTGGACACACAACGAATCAGTTTCTGCTCCTACATAAGAATGGTCACACATGCAAACTTTGTCAGATTGGAGTCAGTTTGATTAACAGTGTTTGAATGCTGACCTTTATCAGTCTGTTCCAAGTCAATAAATTCACCTTTCCAAAAATTGCAATATGTGATCTCTCTTTTTAAGTATACACATATACAGTTGCTTCAAAATTATTCATACCCTCTAGTTAAAGAAAAGGCTGAATTCACAATAGTAATTCAAATGACAAGAAACTAATGATAAATAAAAATTTACAAAATTATAATTTGGTGAAATGAAATATTGCTTTTGAATTGTGGATGTGTATAAATAATTTTAAAAAACAAAACTGCCCAGACAAATTAGAGCACCTTGCTCATGAACAGTGGACCAAAATACCTGTCAAGAGCACAGAAGTCTTTTTGAACATTACAGAAAACACCTGCAGTGATTACCTTAAAGTTGTTCAACAAAATTTTAGATTTGGAGCCCCATCCTGCTTGCTTATTTGCGTTATTTTTTGTGTGTTTTTAATATTTCTTTTGAACCACAATTTAAAATCAATGTCATGGTTTTAATAGATTTTTTATATATTATTACGTTTGTCAATATCAACTTATTTCACTGACAGCTGATTTTTTTGTTCTCTTCTTTAATTTGAGGGTATGAATAATTTTGAGGACAGCTGATTGGAAATAATTTGAGGAGTTCAGGGTGTCTTCAAAACACTGAAACAGTACACAGACTTCTATCACAGTTCCTAATATAACATCTTATTTAATCAACTCCATTAAAAAACAAATTTTTCACCTTACAATCATTTCTTCAATTGGACAACAAAATGATCTCTAATGATTTCACTTTTCTACATTTGAAATCATCTGTGAATGATTTCAAATGTAGAAAAGTGATTACGTATAATTACAGGCTTAACGTTTGAGTGGGAAGCAGTTTGTAGAAAAAAAAACAAAACAAAAGAAAACTCCTGCAGTATTGGAGCCAGTACAGCTTTACTTTCAAACACGTTTAGCTGGAATCAGCACTAAAGGACAAATTTATTCACCAAGTTATTTTTTCATTTATGTAAACATACCCTGAGGTGAAGTTGATTTTGTAGCGAGCAAGAAACTCCCACTGTAATCTGCAGATAATGAAAATGTGCGCTCATAATGAACCGTTTACCTGAAGCAAAGTACAGCACATTGAAGGCATAAATATGTAGCGTGGGTTGTTATTGTACAAATTAAAACAGTTTAGTACAGTTATTTTTGTGGTTATTGTGAATATGCAGACTGCACCACTTTGCTGATGGCCTTCTTCTTAGAAAAAAAAAAAAAAAAAAAACATTATGTGGATGTAAGTGGGAATGTGAATGGATTCTTTTTGTTTGTCTTAACCAGAAGCCACTAAAACAGCTTCAAGCTAGCTGAGGACCGTTCAAGAGCAATGCATGCAATTTACAGAACAACATAACTGTTTATAAACCTGACACCTAAAAGCAACTATAAACTGCCCTTTCCAGAGAACACATTACCATCAGTAGAGCCGGCAGAGCTGGACTTCTCTGGTTGTGACCCATCACCTCTGACCCACCACTTTTTCCCCCTCCCATCCAGCGTTTTCGACCCCTTTCCAGTCAGGTACTCGGGGGGGCCTTGCATATAAAGGCTCTAGTGGCCTTTATATGACAGCACATCGACAGGAAAGGGGTTAGAGAGAGTGGGGAATGACATGCAGCAAAGGGACCTAGACCGGGAATTGAGCTGTAGCCTCTGTTCATGAGGCGGCTGCTCAACCAACTGCCAAGAGTACCTAACTGCAGTTACAATGACCGACAAGGGCGCCGCCATATATCCAATCCATACAAGAAGCTTAAGTGGAAGTTAAACACCGCTAAGATTATCTATCTGCAGCATGCAAACAGGTGCGTATGGTGTAGTCGGGTGGTTAGGGTTAAATTTTAGTAAGTTACATGAAGAAGAAACTTCCGCTTGGTACTTCCGGCATGGATTGGATATATGGCGACTCATCGTGACTGCAGTTGGGTCCCTCTCACCAACTGAGCTAACCGCCACCCCGACCCAATTCATTTTTATTTATTTATTTATTTATTTTTCCCCTGAAATCAATCAGGTTACTTTTATTAGTTTAGAGTTTTATTTATTTTATTTCTTTAATAAACCTTTTATGTTTTAACCACTACCTGCTGCATGTGTCTCTCTCTCCCCTCCTCTCCAGCGCCGTATTCAACCCCCAACGAGGAGAGAAAAAACAAAGCTACGAACAGCCAACTCTCACCTCCCTTCACAAAACGCTCCTACACCCACCCCAACACACAACAGCAAGTGAACAGCACAAGCCCCCCACAACACAAGCCACCAAACCCGAAACCCAAATATGGAAAGCTCAGTAACTGTGCCAGAATGCAAAATATGAGGATTACGAAGTGCTCTGAGGTGAGTGCATCGGTGCAAGTGCAATGGCGTCTCTGCAAGGGCCGGAGGAAGTCCACGGGGCCTCAAGCCCCGGGCTACCAGGATCAATCCCAGGACATGGACCCCAGCTGCAATGCCGACCCACACCCCCAAGAAGGTAGTAGAGGAAGACTCCAGCCCAAATCCCCCATCACTACAAGACCACCAAACGCCGACCCCCGCCGAGCAGCCAACCAACCCGGACAGAACGCCTGGCCATACCAAGGAGGACCAGGTTACTCCAGACTAGCCTGGCATGCCAAGCTAACTCCAGACCACCACTGCCAAAATTTTTAAAGGTATTTCATGTGTGAACTGGTATCTCAACTTTGAAAATAGCCACAGAACATCCGACATCTTCCTTACAAAAGATCATTTGTTCATTGGAAGTATGTGAATCTGCAACATTCATGTGAAAAAATACAAGCAATTAAGTGTTCATAGGATGGACCAGATTCAGGTTGTGAAAGAGCTGGATCAGTTCATTTACCCCAGAGCTGATGATATACTAGCTTGTTCCAGGGACTATGAATCAATAAATCAATAGTAAAATAGTGTTATGGGACATATAATTGACTCTTTTTCTTGTTAAATGGCAGTTTAATGAGGAGAGTTCATCTGCTGAAGGTCAAAATCTCAACTTCAACTCTATATGTCAGCCATTAATCCTGGGACCGACCGAGTGGGTCTGGTTCTTGGTAGGAAATGAATAAATCAAAGTCAATAGGCTTCCAATATGTCTCATAACTCTGATTCCAGTAACCTTAAACCAGAACTTCTGAATGACATTCACGTCATTGATTAGTTCAGGACCTATAGTGTTTTTAATCTAGTAACTAGGCTAAGTCTTAACATGGTTTATCAGCTTTGGATCAGAGAAGCTGGAGGCTGATTATAATTTCAAGTAAAAAACAAAACAAAAACAAACACAGCTCTCAACTCGCACATTGGTTTGTTACTACCAGTTACATTGAATTCTGATTTATCAGGAATATGAAAACTGAGGTGTTCTTTCTTTTCATGTCTACTCTTTTATTAACAGCTTAATTCTTAAAGATGACAAAGTGCAGCAGGTCAAGCATGTGCTGAAGCCATTGATGTCTTTTGAATCTCCATAGTGACGGGCAGATTTGCACATGGAATGATGTTTTCAGATATTTATGCTCAGCTACAAGGATAACATGACGCCCTTTTAAGATGATATCCCAATTTTTTTCAGCTTTCAACACTTTGTAATTTGAATAGTCTCATAAAATTTAGTAAAGGAAACAAGCAGGATTCTTGTGTGGGAAGTTAATCAGCTGAATAAAAACCTAAATTACAAACTTGAAGGGTTTAATTATCTTTCTCACCTTATTAGGGGAAGAGTTCTCATTCCATTGACACTTACCTCATCATTACCACTATGATGACATATTTTTATTCCTGCTTCTTTTAGTTCCCAAAAGAGCTTTTCATTTTCATACCACACAATTATACAGCAATTAAAAGACTGTATTTACAGTCTTGATGCTAATAAAACCCACTATGATACTGTTTAAATTGGTATTGTAACATCATTTTCTAAAACAATTTAAAAATAAAGTGTTTTTAATTTTTAAAGGTGCTGTGTGTAGGAATTATGGACATTTACACACACAAAAATAGAGGTACCAATTTGTACTTAAAAGGGTACAAAGCTTGTCACTGGGGGTATTCCTTTTTCAAAGACTTTTCTGTACCCTTTGGTCCTGGTCTATTTTTGTACCTTTTCAAGCTGTATGAGTTGATAAAGTACAATTAAACCAATTAAAAATGATGAATAAAAGTCAATAAAATAGAGATTATGACAACAATCAAAGATGCAAATCAATGAATTATTGTATAAATATTAGGCCAAACACATATACAATTATACATATAATTATTACTATGATTATTATGAAAATCATAATATACTAACTATAATTATACCACTGATTAGAAGGACATTTATTTGTTGTTATTTGACAAGCTATGCACATTTTTCAATGCTGCAGGTACCCTTAGGGTTGAAATGGTACAAATTTGTACTTTACATTACTTTGGACCCTTTTTTATAGTATATAGGTACACCTCTGGCTTCATAAAGACCGACATTGTACTTTTGAGAGAACATTTGTGAAAAATGTACATACAGATACAGAAATGTTCCTGTTTCGTACCTCTATTTTTGAGTGTGTAGTGGTAAACAGGTATAGAAATTACTTCAAACACCATGCACAGTTGTGAATGGATGGTGGCCATCAGTGGCCAAAATTCTTCCAAACATGTTTTTATTTGCAAATGCAGGGGTAGGGAGCTCCAATCTTTGAGGGCTGGCATCCTGCAGGTATTATGAGTTTCCCTGCTGCAACACACCTGACTCAGACTACTTCATTTGCATACTTGTTCACCAAGCAGACTTGCCAACAAGCAGATCTCTCCTGCTAATTCTCACACTCTTTTTTTTTCTGGATCAACTAGTGGCTTTTTAGCACATTTTGGTGACAGCCTGATAATGAGAAATCACAGTAGTCTGATCTTGAAATTGTAAATGCCTAGACTAGTTTTTCTGCATCATGCTGAGTTGGAAGCCATCACACTTGACAAAGAAGCTTGCTTCTTAAATCTAAGTTTGCTCTTGGTTCAAAATTGAGAAATAACGCCATCATCAGCAGAGACTTTAAATGTAAAGGAGCACACTTTATCTTCAGCCCCTGAGGTTGTTTAGATGATTAAGCCGGATTCATGCTGGCACAGTCATATCTGCCTGTGTAGCACTTTCCCCATCCAGAATGAAGGTTTGTGGGAATTTCATGATTGCAGAGGCTTAATAATATGGGTCTCTGTACTGTCCTTAAAAACAGAAACAAACAACAGCGCAGTCTCAGTCTACCACAAAGCTGATCTCGGTCCCTGCTGTCTTCACAAACTAGATGACACTGACATGAAACTGATCCCTGACCAGCCAGGGGTCAGTCTGAGAGCAGTCCCGCAGCTTTTCCAGCAGGGAGCAGTGTTAGCATGTGTTAGCGCGGCGTCAGATGCCCGCTGAGCTTTGCCTGAGTGATTTGTTTGTCTTGCTGAATAAGTTTGCTGCTTGTCATTAAAGCAGCCATGCAGGGAACAGTCTGTCTGTCACGAGCCCCTGTGTGGCTGCTCTGAGTTCAGCTTTCCCCCGGCTCTTTTCCATCTATATCTGTCTGTGTTTGTCTTTGTGTCTCATCGCTCACTTCATACATCACAATACAGACGCAACACATTGTCCCCACATTGCAGGCATCAGACTGACAGTGTCATTGGGAGCAGCTCATAATATCTGCAACTTTTGCAACATTACACACAAAAAATAATAGTGAATTCACTGTAACAAAGCACATCACTTTAACCATCACCAGCGTTTTAGGAACAGCTTTGTAATTGGGTAAAAGCTTTTTGTTGATGTCAGTGTCGTGGTTTGGACTGAACACCTTTAATCTGTGATGAAATATTTCTGTCCCAGTGGAGGCATCCATGATGACGGTGTTTCCACCCACAGAGGCATGACAAGTCACTGAGTGATCTGGTAAGTATGAAAATGATGTTCATCATGTGCTCTCAACTGCAGCTGAACACCTGTAAGAGATTTCGGGTAAATGTGTTCGCAAATTCTCCAACATCATCATCAAAATGCCAAAAAAGGACATTTTTTTTTACTGGAAGAGTCGAGTTGAACCGGCTGGGAAAATCAAAGCCAAGCCAAACTGAAGCTGGTGGCCAAGAACCTCATTAAGACTCTTTATCTTGGTTTTGCCTTTCCAACTCCAGATCCAGTCAGCTCTGTGCATCTGCATTATGTTTTTAATGGCACAGCTGGAGAGATGATTTGTTTACTGTCACTGTGCTCGTAGGTTCAAGATCAAAATGCAAATTCGGTGCGTAACAGGAAGTCATGGCCAAATTTAAAATCATAAAACAAAAATTCAATTTTGAAAAACAAGTAAATATGTTACCATAACAACGCTGATGAAGCACAAATCTAAACAACCATCTCACCAAGAGACTACAGACCAGCCTTTTCTAAACTGGGGGTCCCAAAATAATTTTAGGGGGTCACCAGATCAATATAAAATATAAATATATATAGCCTACGTTTGTCAATCAATTTGAGATTTTTATCAGGGCCTAAAATTAATGTGCTAATACAGAGAGATTATTCTGGGAAATTAACATGTTTTAAATTTTTCAACAACTAAAGTATTACTTATGCCATATAAAAAAAAAAAATGGCATTATCTCATTGAGAAAAGCTGATTTTGGGAATGTAAACAGAGGTGAACCAAGGGGGGGGGGGGTCGCAAACACTAATATATGTTATCTTGAGGGTCGTGGCTCAAAAGGTTCAGAAACCACTGCTATAGACGGATCCAAACACTGATCAAATGCATCGACCAAGATTAGTTGAGAACGTCCTTCATTCAATGATGTTAAAAACCAACAACCAAGCCAGAAATCTGGGACTGGTCCTTGACTCAGACCTGAATTTCAGCATCACATTAACACACTTGTGAAGTCAGCCTGCTGTCACTTAAAGGACATTTTGAGGATTAAAAGACCAATGTCTCTGCAGGATTTAGATATACTTGTCCATGCATTTATCTTGTATACACAGTAAAATGTTTAACTTAAAAATATGAGTTAAAGGGCTGCCTCGAAATTTTGAGTTAATTGGAACAATTTTTATGTGTTTAAGATGTGTTTGATTAAGTATTTTTAATTTATAATAGCATACCAGAAGCTTGTTCATTTGACATAAAATAATACATTGGGACAACAAAGAATGCCAAAATGCAATTTACAGTGTAGACTACTGTAATTGTCATGACAGGTCTTCCTTAAGGTTACAGTATGTAAGAATTACTGACATTTAGTGGTAAAGATGGGTATTTGAAAGAAAAGATGTTTTCTTTCAAATGACTTCATATTCCAAGGACCGGCCGCCGGGCGGCCCCGACGCCCCCCCTCCCCGGTTTTTTTTTTCTTCTTTTTTTTTTCTCTTTTTTTATTTATCCTTTTTTACCTAAACAATTCAACCTTTTTTTTTATTTTTTCCCAGGCTTGCCCCCCCTTCCCCTCAAGCACTGTTGTAAATGTACGGTGGCTGTTAGTGGCCAAAATTCTCCCAGACATAAAGCTGTGATTGGATCCAGTGGTCTCAGGTGTAGCTATGACTGGACTATGAGTAACTACTTTGAATGTTTTTTAAGGCATTATTTATCCCAAACAGTCTCTAACTCCCATCAAACAAAGCTGGTACAGCAGTTTTAAAGTTCAGAGGGTTCTCACTTCACTCACATTGTTTTGTCCACTCAGGGACACCGTAGTAAAAATGGTGGAACAAACATGGCAGCCTCCATGTATGTGCACCTGCAGCAAGTAGATATCAATGACTTATTCTAAGAAAAGAAACACATAACAGCTATAGTGCAGTGATTACACACCAATTGAAACACAGTTTTAGATTATACATCACATTTTACTGCCATTGATCTTTGATTTTTTACATACTATACCTTTAAAGTCTATCAGAGAGCTGCAGTTAGTCCAGAACACTGCTGCTCCAGTCCTCACCAAAACCAAGAAAGTGGATCATATAACTCCAGTCCTCGGATCTTTACACTGGTTTTCTGTTTGTCTAAGAAATGACTTCAAAGCCTTGCTTTTAGTTTACAAAGCACTGAATAGTTTTGGGCTAAAATACATTCAGGATCTTCCGGTTTGTTATGAACCAGCCAGATCACTCAAGTCATCAGGGTCAGGTCTACTTTCTGTTCCCAGAGTTAGAACAAAACACGGAGAAGCAGCGATAAACTTCCAGAAACCGGCAGGCCTGTCAAAACTTTAAGCTGTCGTAAAGGTTAAAAATACCTTATATCTAAGGAACTAATCCTCCCTCACTGTAATTTATATTTCTTGCATTTTTTTCTAATGCTAATTTAGCTTTTTCTGCATTTATTTCTTTTTAGTTTGTCTTTAATGAACTTTTTATTGCACCCTGCTGTAATGCTTTGTTTTCTGTAAAACCTTTTAAATTGTCTTGCACATAAAATGTGCTACACAGATAAACTTGACACTTGTGTTTTGCATAATCTTGATATAATTGTCAAAATCGTATCTTGACATAAAATGATTATGAGTTATAACTTATAATATTATATAATATTATAAGTTATAATATTATATAATGACTAAAATTGGCATTTTAAACTCTACTCATCTACCAATTTTTAAACCAGGTTTTTGTATTGTATTTCTTAAATGCATTTAGAGAAAACAAACCCTTGATGGGAAGTTTTACATCAGGAGTTCCTCAGTTACCTCAACCCTTAGAAAGGGCTAGAGATGTTTGGTCTAAGTGAAAGACTGTAAAATAAAAAAAATGGACGTATATCCGGTCATGTCTGATGAGGAGAAAGTGAAGCAAGTTGGACATATCCCACTGGTGCCATCTTGCCGAGTCGCTTGTGTCGTCACTTCCGGAAAACACAAATGGGCAAAGGCAAGGCTGCTTCAAGTTGCGGAGCAAATGACTGACAGCCAAGCTAATGCTAACCGAGCTAATTCGAAGTGAACAGGAACAAACGACGATAGATTGTTTAAAGGTAAGACATGCTCAAACTTGCTGTTAACCAGCTAAAAACCACCGTTGTGCAACTCTGCTACAGGCTGAGGCATTGGGAGCAAGCAGGGAACTAACTATTAGCCTCAATGGCTAAAATCGGCACCCGGTCTGCCGTCTTTGAATCAAAAGGACATGCCCCTAATTATGTGTAATTTCAAGATTAAATGACATCTAAACAGATTAGTAATAAAAAAAAAAAAATTACTTCCCTCACAGTTGACATGAAGGTAAACTTGACCCATTAAACCTAAAATGAGTTTTTGAACCAGGCTGTAAACATGATTATTTCTGCTGTGAAGTTGGTCTTTTTCACATGGGAGTCTATGGGGATTTGCTCTGTTTTGGAGCCAGCCCCTAGTGGATGAAGAAAAACTACAATAATTTAACTTAACACTAGGGTTGGCAATGCTGGAAAAATGGTTAAAGCAAGTGACAGTTTAAAAAAACACACCACCTGAAACCACGCCTTCAGAGTGCAGGGACGTGTGCGGCGATGTTTTACGAGCAGGTTAATGATAACAGCTGTGAGTGGATAGCTCGTTAGCTTGATCGTAAACAGCTGACAACCACTTTTTTAACAGCTTTAACCTACTCACCTCCAACTCTTTCTGTGGTGTAAAAAGTCCACACTGCAAATGTTAACACCTCCATGACTTAATCCTTATCTGCTGTTTTGTTTTGGGGGTTTTTTTGGTGCAGCAGCAGTTAGCAGTCCGTTAGCTATATGTTTACAGCGAGCGGCGTACAGGAGGGTCAAGTGGGGGATGGAGAGAGGGGAGGGACAGAGACGAGGCATAAAGGCATTGATTCGTTCTTTCTATAAGTTGCGCATGACCAATTCCTGCCTTTCGGTGTGAATGGCAGGGGTTGGTCAGAGTTTTTACAGAACTGCAGCTCTCACAGAGGTCTGACTTTTTTCCTTCCTTTTTATCATGATGTATTGAGTACTGTCAGGATGGAAGGACCATTTCACCCAGTATAACAAAAAGTGTTTCTGAGCTGGATTACTGAGAACAGCCGAGTGGCTAGCTTGTTAGCTTCCCAGTAAACAGCAGAGGAACCACGTTTCCTGAAAGTGATAATTATCTCACCTCCAACTCCTTCTGCGGTCTAAATCATCCTCACTGCAAACGTCAACACCTCCACGACTTGGTCCACATCCGTTTTTTTCTTTTCGGTGGATTTTAAGAGCAAGAAGAGATACAAATAACAACAGCGAGCAGCCATGTGAGTGTGCACTGTGAGAAGCTTCCGGCGCGTTACGAGGGCGAGGGCGCTTGCGTGGAAGGATGACGGGTGGAAAAACGGCAGTTGAGTTGGATAGACATGTAATCATTTAATCAATAAGCACGGGCTGTTACAAGACGATTAGATGGGTTTTTCAGTCCTGTCCGTTCCACAGGTGACAAAATTTTAAAATTTTTGTGTCAGAGCATTTAATTAATTGGCTGCAATCAGGGTGTGTAGAAGATTTTAAGCAAAAGTGCTCCTGGAAAACATCATCCAACCTGCCTTTAACTTCCAGGCTTCACTCCGGAGTTTGCCACTTGGTCTAAATACACCTTTTACAGTCAGGATCAATGTTCTTCCTTTAATTAGCCACCTGTCTGAGTGTATTCAGGATGTTTAAATATGCTGTGCAGGAATCAGCCTACATTTACATGGGCAGGTCGTAGAGAAGCCGTATCAACACACAGCACTCCCCTGAGCCTGTCAGATTACTCACGCTGCTTTGGGAATATGGTCGGGTGTTTCATGCATATAGCTCTGAGTATATATGTGTTATTATCTTTATCAGAGCCCTCCAGCTCTCCAGACATTTCATTTACAGTACATGAGGAACACTGACAGCCCAGTTTATATTGAACCTGTTTATTTCCACCGACCTCTGTGAATAATCCCTGAGCTGCAGCAGCGCTGTCCTCTCCGCGGATGTGAGATCCTAAGTCTACTGTGGTGCATCTCCTCCGCCATACATCTCTAAAGTAATGGTCCTTTCTTATACGAATGAAATGAGATGGGGGAGCCTGTCTGCCTCTGGAAGCTAATCAACTTGTCTGTTCGTTTGTGTTGTGTGCATTGTTATTGTTCAGCAGAGACTGAAATCAATTTTACAGCAATCGCAGCAGGACAGTAAAGGCAGCAGCAGAAGATTGTCCTGCGCCTGCCATCTTCTAAAAGATGATCCAATATCAAAGTCATGCTGGTAACTTTTCTTCCTGTGGGAGCTTTGGATGGTGGAGGGTATTAGGTGAAATAGTGGCTGCTCGATGACACAAAGTCATCAGGACGGTGGCTCTGCCCTTCATGCGTCATTGTCAGATATGCTTCAAAGTATTTCTTTACCTTGAAATACTGGAAATGTTTGAAACACTTTATCTATTTAGCCACAGTAGCCGCATTTTCCTTAGAAAGTTAAAAATACCTTGAACCATAGCTTTGAATTTAGAGGCTGAAAAGGAGAGTGTGTGAACATTTTAATGCTTTAAGATGATTTGCAATATTTCTGTACACACGAATCATATGAGTGTGTGCATGAAATTGCTCCTTTGCTGTAAATGTTATCAGACAGAGGCACAGGGGTAGAAATTATGAGCTAGAGCAAGAAAAGGTACTTTACTGCTCATATTTAGCAAAAAGGAGGAACTGAACAAGGAAACAAAACCCAACTTTACAAACACACAAATAAGTTTTTTGTAGTGTTCCAACTAAAGTTAGGAAAAGTTGAAAGAACATATATATATATATATATATATATATATATATATATATATATATATATATATCTATATATCTATATCTATATATATCATATATATATACTTAAAAAAATATTAGATATTACAAATCACTGGTAAGAAAGTATTTAATTGAAAATGGCACAAAAATGTGCTTGTAATCCAGACTGCTAAAGAGTTCAGACCCTCCTGGTATAGTTATCTCTTCATAATGCAGGAGTGCATTCGGTGGGTAACGTATTGCAGAAACACCTGCAAGATGTTACTTTAACATTGTTTTGCTGAAAGATTTTCTTTTAAGATATAAAATGTGTTGCTCCTAAATAACTCGTATATTGTTCAGCGTTTAACCGTTATGATCCAATGATTAATCAGTATTAACAAGCAGCAGTGATGATGGGGTCTTTTCCAGATAGCAAATCAAAAAAGTTTAGCCAACATCTGCAGGTTTGTTTGACTCATACTGAGTCCATGTGAGTGTAGCTGCCAAAACTCAGCCACATGACGACCACATGCAGGTCTCACGGAAACTGTTGTACTGTAATCCATGTCCTGTTTGGCTCTTCCTAGTTGGACTCCATCTGGCCCACACAACACTTGCTGAAATCCACATCCAAGCCAACAAAGAACATCTGGACCACAGGTGGCCAACCAAACACATCCCGGTGCTGCATCAGAGCTAAAAGTGCCAAAAGTAACCCATGTATTTGTTCATAAATAAAATGTTTATGTGGGGTTAATTTAGCATCAGCTCAACAGTTTCAAATCACTTTCCAACATTTCTTCCTACATATCTTAGTATTGCTTTTAAAATCTGAGCCAAATGAAAATCATAACAAAAATTGTTTGTGATTGCTTCTAAACAGTTTTTTTTTTGAGTGATGTGGACTTGGCTGCATCATATTTGGAACAAATCTTGTCTTTCATGCAGAAGCTAACTCAGCTCATCAACTTCTGGTCAATTTAATTACCAGCGTCGACCACATGGGGGCACTCTAACAATACAAACAGATAGAGCCTTGCAAAAAATCCGAAACAGTTTACCCATTAATTAAAATAATGCTGTTTTTAGGAAGCAAAATGACTCCAGAAGAAGACAAACAATGTACGAACATAAGAATTCATTTAAACATTGAAAAACCCTGTTCCTATCAATGTCCTTCCACTTAAAGGGACTAGAAGCAGGAATTTAAAAAACAAACAAACATGCATGTCCATTTCTTTTAATACTAATGGGTGATGAAGCGCTAAATACCAAAAATAATGTTTCCACCCATGTTCCTCTCCGTTGCCTTGAACAGGCTGTGTGCTGCAAAATGCGCTGCAATTCGGTGTCTGAATTTCCCACGCTGCCCTGCGGACGTGACATCAAATGACTCTACATCCGCAGTTTTGATACAGGAAGAAGACGGTCACGGTAAATTCAAACACTCTAAGCGATAGTTGTGGATTCTTCTACTGTCAGTAAACGATCTAGATCAACTGAAAGACGCTAAAAAGTGTAACTACGAAGAAAAAGCTTAGTAAACAACATTATAGCTTCAGTTTGTGCTCGCTCCCATGACGGTTTGACTTGTGGCTGCAGTTACCTGAAGCGCCAGTCGTGAGTTTCATTTCTTAATCTTGCCTCAAGTCCCTTTAAAAGAAATGGACATGCATGTTTGTTTGTTTTTTTAAATTCCTGCCTCTAGTCCCTTTAAAGTCCACAATCTTTACTGCTACAACTGAAAGTACCCAAATTATCCATCAAGGATCCTAACATTTAACGAATCCAATTCAGCTTTATTTGTGTATTGTCAAGTCATGACAAAGAGAATTATCTCAAGGTACTTATACAGATACAGTTCAGTTCAATCCAGTTAATGAAATTGTTCATATAACACAATTATTATTAATTGGAAAACAGTATATGATAGAATGGATTTACTTTAATTAGAATATATAGGTGATAGCTACAACTTTTTCATCAAAACAATTTTTCAAAAATGGTATATCCACATCTAGAGGGGTGCAGAATATAAGTAATTATTTTACTTTTTAAAAAAAAAGAAGCATATAAATAATCATTTTTGAATGGTCTAAAATATGTAAATATTTACATCTGGTTACCTTTTACTTTCCCTTTAATTGCTTTTATGTTTTATTATTGTATTTTTTTCTGTATTATTATGTCAGTGCACTTAATAATTTAGTCTATTTCAAACTTGTGCAGCATTTTGGCTAGCGTTGACTGTATTTTAAATGTGCTATATAAATAAACCTGACCTTGGCCTTGACCATGCCCATGTCTACTCTGATGCTAATTGAGTAAGCGAGTGAAAGTGCGCCACCTCCTGGCTGGGAGGAATTAAACTCGCAGCTATAACCTTTAAAAAAAATATTGCTTTGCCAACAAAGACTGTTGACCTTCAGAAAGAGTAAATAAAAATAGGAAATCTTTTACTGAAAATTGAATTTATTAATGCTGCAAATGATGTAATTGGTTGGCTTATTTACCACCTTCCAACACTATGGCATGAATTCTTCTGAAAAAATTCTATATTTCCCTCTACTTTTTGGCAGCTTTGGAGTCCCTGTTGATATATCAATCATCAAATTTGCCTCCACACCCCTGTCAGGAGAAACTGATGTGTTGCCTTGAGGCAACTGTGTGCTGCAAGGGAAAAAAATGTCACGATTTCTATAAATACTCTTGTTGGTAGGATTAAGAGATGCAGACATGCGTTAAATTTATTCAGATTAAATGTCTCCATGTCAGACATTTAGCTTAATGACCAAATTACTGTATGTTGATGTGTGCAGCATGCATCGGAGGGTTAGTCTGCATGTGTTTCAGGGTGAAGCAGAATATGTCTGACTCTGATAAGTATTCTGTAGCTCTACAGAAAGCGGGACAGAGGGGGCAGGTATTTATTACTTTCAGTATTTGACTGTAAAAGTGCATCCTGATGCCTGATCATTCAGCTGATGGTATTACACTTTTATGTAGTTAGTGGGTTTGGGTGTTAAGACACTTCGTTAGTGGTTTTAACTCTAAAGCCCCGTTTCCACCCGCGGGTCTGGGTCAGGTCGGGTCGGGCCAGGCCGGATCGGGTGGGTTTGGGTACGGATGTGTTGATTTCACGCTGTGTCCCCACAGCAATCTGTACCCTTATTCTGGAGGCGGAGATTTAGCTGGACAGCGCTGCTATGTGATTGTGTGACATCATCGCCATGTAACGTTGTTTAACCAAAACACTGCACCACACGTGACAGAAACAAAAGGAGTCGCCCCTGCTTTGTTTTTATGCGGGGTCACGCAGGAAGTGACGGATTTCCAACGAATTAGCTGATTGCTGTGTATTAGCTCCACCTCTTTGGTCCGGATCGGTTAGATCAGTACCCCTACCGAAGGGTGCCAAAAAAGTAGGCCGGGTCGGGTCGGATATAAGGGTACCCGTCCCAGTTTTTATCTGTGGAGACGCAAAAAAACGTGGACCGATCCGGCCTGACCCGACCCAGACCCGCTGGTGGAAACGGGGCTTAACTAGTCCCCAGTCCTGGGAGCCACTGCTTCAGCAATGTAGCCCTCAAAGAAGAGGTCCAGCTGCATAATGTCATCCTTAGTAAATAAATACTAGTAAGTAATTGAAGTCTAAACTTATTTCAGTTTAAACATAAAACATAATATTTATTTCATTGGCAGCTTCACTTAATGAAAAGATCTCTCCATCCACAGATCAGAAGTCAGACATTCTTGTTTTCCGCATGTTATTATACAGGAAAGTGCCTTGTATCACTATGTTTAATTTATTATGAAATGAAAACTTTAAAGAAGCACAACGTAGCTTTTTGACCTTAAAAATATGCGTTTCTGACTCAAACCGATGGAACTCCAACATTCATTGTGCATATTAATTGAGCCGTGACTGCCCAGTGCTGTCCGAGGCTGAGAAACATAACTATGCAACTTTTTCCATCCGGACATGGCGTTGTTGTGCTCCATGTCACTTGTTAGCAAACCGATATGACCGCACCGGATGTTTTGAATGGGCACCATGGCAGATTTGGCAAAGAAATGCAAGAAAAGATTATCCGTGGAAAAGGAAGAAAGGAAGAGACAGAACAAGAGATAAGACAAGAGTCAAGATGAGACTTAAGACATAAGACTTTTACTGGCGGGAATGAGCTGACAATACAGGTAGGATGTTAGCTGTCAATGGGGGGGGGGGGGGGGCATCACTGAAAAAATTGCAAAAAGTTCTGTTGTGCATCTTTAAAGGGATCTTGTCACAACAGACATATGTTTTTTTACCTGAGGGCAACATCAAGCCATAGAGTAAGGAGCTTGAACAGAAAGTAAATAATTTGCATGGCTCGTCTTTGCCACCTTCCAAACTGCCTTTTTTTTTTCTCATCAAAAGCTTTTTCAAAATATTCTAATTAAAATGTTTTGTGAACTTTTGTACGAAAATCCCTAAATTAGAACAAACACACCCCTTATTTCCTATTAACTTTTCTGCCTCAGGATATTTTTCAAAACCAGCTCTTTGATTCTTTGAGAAAAAGCTTGAGGGAAGAGTTCAAATAAAGGTGCTAAAGATTCCCAAGGGGCATTTTTACAAGAAATATCCCGGTTACAAATACTCGGAGAAAAGGAAAGGGTAGATGAAGCCTAAATTAACTTAATTCACAACTATGCCAAAAAGGTGTCTCATCCTGGTCACAAGCCAACAGCTGAAGACAATACAGCTTCATTATTTGGTGTCTGACAAGTTTACAAACCATCTGGTTCATTGTCTGATGAAGCTTTGCGTTGCAGTAACTGCACACCATCAACTACCTGCAGTCTACCTCATTAAACAGAACTGATACCCCCAAATTTTATTTACCAGATCATCAAATACTCACCGAACTCTGTAATCCTGTTCCTTAACACTTCGTTTCCTTTCTTCTTCCTTTGTTTTCTCCCTCTCATATCCTTATGTCAACTGTTTTCATGTACAATTGTCAGAGTTTTCATTAAGAAAAAGAAATAAAACATTCTTCTCATCCTTTTTCAGCCACGTGACTTGAGAAATGTGCTCGATATTTCTGAGTTAAATATTTAAGCCCTCCTTGTTTCAACTTGTAGTGAACCACAATGGCTCTGAATTATGAAGTAATGTTATGTATGTTATTCTGTTCTGACACCAGAGGCAGAGTTTGAGTTGAATGTACCAACACAGCCCGGGGAGACGTGTCATACAAAAAGAAAACCAGATCTTTGTTGTAAAATATGGTTTGCTCTCTTCTGTATGGCTGCTGGATTCTAGCAAAAAAAAAAAAAAAAAAAAAGTAAAAAGAGGCACAGATGCAGCCAGATTTAAAGCAGAAAGAGGTTGTATTGAAGCTAACTTATCACAAATGAACCTGACACTCAGAAAATCTCCTAAAAGTATTGCTTGGGTTCTTAACTCTGTAAAGCAAGAACGAGAAACTTGTGAAAGTAAGTGAACCCAGCGACAACAAAGTTCAGATGCCTCTGCAACTTACACAGAACTGGAAGTTTATTATAATATTCACCACCAGAACATGGTAGAATCTTACACAGCCTATCCAGTGGTGGGTCCAGGACATTT
This sequence comes from Atherinomorus stipes, assembly GCA_023101725.1. NCBI lineage: Eukaryota > Metazoa > Chordata > Actinopteri > Atheriniformes > Atherinidae > Atherinomorus > Atherinomorus stipes. The sequence goes on along the minus strand of JALJCO010006000.1, from coordinate 578,363 downwards.
CTAATGTGCCGACCAGGATATGGTAAATGGACCGTACTTATATAGCGCATTTCCAGTTGCACTGACCACTCAAAGCGCTTTACACTACATATCACATTCACCCAGTCACACACACAATCATACACACATTCATACCCCGACAGGCACATCGGGAGGCAACTTGGGGTTCAGTACAATACATTGTATCTGCAGTGTTCATCAGGATCATTAACTTTGGTCAGAATCAGATTCTTGGGTGTTTGAAACTCTTAAAAAACAACTTTAAGCTCTCTTCAGTGTCAAAAACAAAACTGTTTACATATTTTCAAATAAATCTGACAATGTGAACTTTGAAAAAGAGCCAATTAGTAGCTTACAAACTCAAAAAAGTTCTAGCAGAGGAAAGAAAAGCTGTAAACACTCATATCAGAGAATAAACTCACAGAAAGACCAATAATACATCAATTACAAGTTCAGATGTTTTTTAGCTGCTGGAATCTACTGGCTCCCACTAAACCAGGGGTCCCCAATCCTGGTTCTCAAGGGCTGATGTCCTGCAGGTATGAGAAGTTTCCGGGTTGCAACACACCTGACTGAAATCAGTGAGTATTTAGCATTTTTGTGCAGAGCTTGACATCAAACTGCACAAGTCTGAGTCTGAATCAGGTGTTTTGCAGCAGGGAAACCTGTAGGACACCAGCCCTGGGGGACCAGGATTGAGGATCCCCACAATTACCCTCAAAATCCCCCACCTTCACCCCCATAGTTTGCACAAAATACTTAATACGATTCAAGATGTTCATTTGTCACATGCTCTATACTATGAACTGAGCAACTCCCAGACTGCAAATACTGTATGAGTAACAGCAGTAATAAGCAGTAATAGTAAGTATATTAAAGGGGAATTTAGCTTTTTTTGAACCTGGAGTTGGTTTTCATATGTGAGTGATGGAGAAAGGAATTTTCAAGATAGCTCCAGTGTTAAGCTGGGCAGGCAGCCTAGCAGCTCAGCTAATGATAAATATGGGGCAACTGGCCCCCGTGTCTAAGTAAAAACGTGCTTTTTTCCCACACTGAAGGGCTCGGATAGTCTCAACAAGTGTCCGACAACATACTAGAGAGGACAAATGAACGAAAGCATCTACCTGCTGTCGTGGCGACATATTTTGGGTCTGGAGATGTGTTCTCTGGCACTTTTCTCACCATGTTGGCGAGACTGAAGCCGATTGATCGGCCCAACCCTATTTTCTGGGGACGACCGAGCCGGTCGCCGGTCTGTCCGGTGTGTCTCTGCCCTTAGATGTGGGGGCCAGTTGCTCCATACTTATCATTAGCTGGGCTGCTAGGCTGCTGCTATGCAGCATGCTCGGCTAAATACTGGAGCTATCTTGAAAATTCCTTTCTCCATCACTCACATGTATGAAAGGACACATGAAACAGACCCCAGGTTTAAAAACAAGCTAAATTCCCCTTTAAAGTAATCAGTAATACTAAAAAGTTGAAATATGAATAAAAAAAAACAAGGATTCTGGCAAAATAGAAGAACAAAAGTCAAACAAGTATTTACAAAATGTTGAAGAGACAGTAAAACTGAAGCAGCACAAGTGAGACAGTGAAAATGCCTGAAACACTGCAGGTATTTTAGATGAAAAGACATCAACATTAAAGTAAAAATTATAAACGCATGAAGACACAGTGGTGTGACGGCAGGGCTGTGAAATTTTTTTAGACTTGTTCTGAGTGCACCTGGACAAGGGTGGTCTTGTATAGGTACTATGTTGTCCTTGTCTTTTGTCTCTCATGGGATTATTTTTTGCCTTGTTGAGTCTGTAGAATTTGAAAAATATAATCTAAAAAAGGGAATTAGACACCTGCTGTACTGGAGAAACATTAAAAAAAGATAAATATTTGATCTTATTTCTGTGTCACAGTGGGCTTAAGTTTAATCTTACTTTAAATTTGATTTTACTTTATATGCTCATATCAAACTTATTAAATATCAAATGATACGTCAATAGAAAAGGTTTGAAACATAAACTTGGAAAAGCCAAACTTCCATGTCACCGTCACACAGCATGGTTTCATATGTTGTTGCCATTCAGTCTCAGTACAACTTTCTGTTTTTATTTTAAACATGTTGAAGATGTCTCAGCCTGTAGCGCCTCAGCTTGAACACTGAGGGTTGGACTCGGTTCCTCGTTTCCCAGCTTTAGACCTGCACCTTTGGCCCACATCTAGGTTTGATCTCATTCTCAGCATCTTTCTGCAGCTTTGGCCACAGACCCCTGCACTCTCCTGGCCAGTAAACAAATTCCTTTTACATCCTTCCTGGCCCCCCGATTCACTCTGAGCTCCATATCTTTCTTTAACTGTCAATCACCTGCAACTGCATCCGTGAATCCAGCGGACCAGTCACTCTGGCTTCCACCTCAGGCAGCAAAACCAATTAGTGTCTGACAGTTTGCAGCAGAGCTGTTCCTCAACTTTCTAAACTCTGATTTTATTTAATTCTTCCTTTGACCAGCAACAGTCTCGCCTGTTGACCCGTGTCAGTGCAGGTCAGAGGTGAATCGCTGCAGGATATTCAGCATTGTTTAGATTCATCGCTCTCCAAACTGTCCAAATCAGGTCACGTCCTTGTTTGTGTCTCCAGAAAGGCTGTTTGGAGCCTCTGATGAGGTTTATTCTTGCTCAGGGCTTTTATGCATCTTCTGACTTGAATTTTCACACAAAACAGATCCTGCAGAAGATGTAGGGGTCACAGCAAAATTACCAGCAAGATTTGTTTGAGCAACTCTGAGACCAGACAAAAGTGACCATTGGGGGTCTGTTAATTTCTTTTAGCAGCATGAGTCTGCTTGATTTGCATAGAAAATCTGCTTCATTGTTCTCTAATGGCTCTGAGGCTTTCAGAAAACACAAGTTGTCACACTTGTTTCCATTTGCCAAATAACACAGCAGCAGTCAGGAGACCACTCGCAGTTAAGGATGGCTGTGTGTCTTTCAACCACACAGCCATATGACTTTCAATCATCTCATCACTGTTAAAGAGGTTTAAAACACTTCTTTAAAAGTTGGAAATGCCAGCAGTTATCATAGTCAATTAGTATTTGCTGCTTTTCTTTTACATAGAGGGGCTTTGGAGTGATAAAAATCATGAAAAAGTTGCAGTGGCAAATAACGCTATTTTGTTTTTAATTGAAATGTGGCAACTCAGCATCATAAGACCCCTACAGGTGAGTGCAAGCTTTATGTAGGGGCCTTTGAAGAGGTGTAGTTCATGCAAATCATATTTTCTTGTTGAAAACAAATTTTCAGATGGTTTAGTCATCTTATCCTTCGTAATGAAAGAAAAAGAAAGTTGCAAGCGCAAATGAAAGTCAGTCCATCAACCATCTAACCTCTACGTGTATATTAAGGGTCCAAATGAAATCATTTATTACCATTCAGGGTCGCAGGGGAGCTGGAGACGATCTCAGCAGATGAGAGGCAGGGTACCCAGTCCCAGTCCATTGCAGGACCAACACAGAGAGACAAACACACTCACTAGGGAGAATTAGAGATCAATTAACCTAACATGCAAGTTTTGGATGGAGCAAGAAGCCAGAGTACCTCGGGAGAACCCATTCATACATAAAAACTCCACACAAGGCCACTATTTGAACCCCTCCCCAGCTTTTAAACCCCTTGAACCAGCAACCCTATTGCTGTGAGGTGATGGTGCTAATCACCGCAGACTTGCTATTAACTGACTAAAAACCGCTGTTGTGCCACTCTGCTACAAACTGAGACCTTACCGAGAGCAAACAAGGAGCTAACTAGGAGGCACCGGTCGCGTCTGCCGCATGTCAATCAAAAGGACACGCCCTTAATTATGTGTAATTTCAAGATTAAATAGCATCTAAATGGATGAGTAATAAAAAAAATTCAGCTCCCTCACAATTGTCATGAAGGTAAACTTGACCTATGAAACCTAAAATGATTCTTTGAACCAGGCAATAAACATGTTTATTTCTGCTGTGAAGTTGGTGTTTTTAACAAGGGAGTCTATGGGGATTTGCTCTGTTTTGCAGGGAGAACTACAAAAAATGTTTTCTTTCAGGTAGCCTCATAGTTGGCCACTGGAGGTTACTGCTTGGTAGTGAGGATGAGGTAGCATTGTCGCTAACAAATGAAAATGAACGAGCAGCATGGCAAGTTCTGGTTGCATTTCCTCCATCTTCACGGTTTCCCGTTTCTTCTACTTTCCTGTGGTACGCTTTCTCGTCAGTCTGCGGTTTTGTTGTCATCACTTCCTTTCATTGAACGGCGAAGTTATCCATGCTAGGCTGTTTACTTGTTGGCTTGCTTTTTACACAGTCCTCCTTAAAAAATTTTTTTTAAATATGCAAATGAGGGACCCTTAAATGCTGGGTAAATGTGAACAGTAGGGATTATCGGCTAAATGCGTTTAAGCACTTACATGTTTAAGCACATACATGGCCTAGTGTAGTAGTGACCTGAGAGTGAAACAAACAGACACATCAATAGAGGTGTAAAACAGCCTGAAGCAGTTTTATTAAAACCAAATCCAACTGTGTTTCCCCCATCGATGCAGCTTATTTGAGCTGGTCTGAGATCTGTCAATCAGCGTTTCTGTGGAGGACACTGCTCACACATTAGGAAAACTTATTTACTTGGTCATTTTTTGATCATTAACGTTTATCTGGCTGGTGAACACAGTTTTCTGCCTGGTGACAAACTCAGAATACAGATTTCTTTCTGCTCTGCTTGGCTTGGCTTTGAAACCCCAATCTTGTTTCCTACATTACAAAGTGTTTGTAGAAAGCTAGCAGGGTTAACTGCAGATTCACATGTAGAACTATATCAATCTTATCAGTTTCTCTGTGCAGAGATAGAAATAGCCTATTTACCAAACTGAAAAGGTTATATGTGCACTGGGATAGACTTTACTGAGATAACTATAAAAACAGCTGACAACTCTCAGCTGTCTGTTGCAATAAGTCTTTACTTTACTCATACATATAGAAAGTATGGATATAAAACTACAAGACTAAACCAAAATGTAATAAGGAGGTGTGTTTGCAGGCGAGCTAATGATTATAAAAACTGCTTCAGGTGTCAAACAGCAGCAGCTGGTTCCCCAGGAGGGGAGAAACCTCATCAAACATTAAAAAAAGAGGCTTAGTAAGAACAGGTTGTGTGTAGAAATGAAACAGATTATAGGAGTTAGAAGGCCAGAGACGGAAAGCACAGCAGGGTTATCGCTGAGGAAAGGAGATAGGGCACACTGATGAGGAGGAAGAGGAGGGCTGATGTAGCTTCAGAGACTGAGAAGTTTGTTCATTTATCTGCCTGCTGATAGAAACATCTCAGCTCCGACTGAAGGCCTGATATCACCAAGCTGCAGCCCGTGATGGGAGAGAGAGAAAAAAAAGAAGAGAGAAAGCTGACAGAAGAAGGCAACAGAGACTCAGAAGTTTATTTCTGCGCCTTTCCTGCAAGTCCAGCTCCTCTATCAGGGTCTGAATGTGGAGGTGATACGGTTTACCAAAGAACAGTGAGGTCAGAACAATCTGATTAGCAACGGATCATTGCATATTCAGTTGCTCCAGGTTTTTATCTAAAATACTGATGTGAAAATAAACTTGTACATAAGCTCAAGGTCAACACACACACCCACAGATAAATAAGCCTTTTGTGTTTCTTCAGCTTTATCTGCAGCATAAACTGTAATTTTAATACTCAATTCTAATCATTTCTAAACATTTGCTAAAGGCAAACAAAGCAGCACAGTGCTCTATTGTACATGTTTTATGCAAATATAGCTTAAGACAGAACATATGACCGCTGTTCTGATTGAAATCCAATATGAGTTTACTGTGTGGGACAGGAAATATAAGAAGAGAAAGAAAGGTCAGCTGCAGATGTGGAGAATTTTTCATAACATATTCAGATTACATAAGAAATGTAGGAAATGATAATGAGAATTCAGCATAAGTATTTTGAGCATTAAAGGTGTTCTGAACTCCTGCTGGTGCACCATGATCCATCTATGTCTGGCTCAATTGGTAACGTGTAATCACAGTTATTATCAAGGATAAACATAACCATTGTTGTATACAGTAATTTGAATAAAAAAAAGGGAGGCCCTTGCTCTGAACAATATAGAGGCTGTTATATGCAAAAAATAGATAATTTATTTACATGGTGCTGAGTGCAACAAAAAAGTGCAATAAAATAAAAACAAAAACAAAACAAAACGGAGTGAACGTTTCAGTTACAAGACCATAATCAACACTGAGAAAACTTCAAGCTTTAGGCAGCCAATCGGGATGATTCTAGCGGGAGAACGACATCAAGTAATTAGTGAAAACATGGAAGACACATAACCATACCATTTTCATTTGTAGAGCAGGCTTAAAAACAGCATCAAAACTGACCAAAGTGCTGAACAGAACTTACAATGCTAAACACATTAAATACACACTGAATAGAATATAAATATAAAACACATTAAGCACAATGAAAAAAATAAATCCCGTAAAAGCAGAGAAAGCAGAGGGAAGCCAATCTTACTGTGTATTAAAAGCCAATGAATAAAAATGAGTTTTTAAACAAGATTTAAAAATGGCCAAGAGCAGGACGAGCAGAAAAAGAAGCTCTATGAAGAACATGACAGGGATAGTTCCTCATTTAGACCACCAGGATGAAGTGTTTTAATTAGAATAATAAAAAAAAAATCCATCTAGATTGAAGAAATTTTTGTTTGGTGTTTCCCCCTCTGCCATTGCTATCTGGTGGATGACACAAAAAAGTGAGAGTGAATGACTGGCCTCATAGAAACGTCTAGTAAAAGACCATCCTTTCTCCTTATACCACTGTTATGTTCAATGATACAAGTTTTAACTGGTTTGAGGTCTGTGTGTGTGTGTGTGTGTGTGCGTGTGTGTGTGTATGTCTGGGTGTGTGTGCGTGTGTTTATTTATTTTTATTTTTTGCATCTATATACCCTGGTTAGAACCAGAGGTTATTTGAGTCTTCAGCTGTCCGCATGTTCTCCTCTGACATCAAAAAAGGACATTCTGGTCCAGACAACTATTGTTTCGTGGATATTTTCTCTTCTTTAGACCAATATCTGTGAACCACAAGAAGGTCGTGTGTGAAAATCCCAGTAGATCAGCTGTTTCTGAACTGCAGTCATTCACTTTTAATCCTCTTTCTTTCTCATTCGAATTCTCAGTTTGAACTTCAGCAAGTCATCTTGACCATGTTTACATCACTAAATGTACTAAATGTATTGACATACAGGCTTTATTACCAAGCTTATGAGGTTATAATTAGGGATGCATGATATAATCGGCCCCCTATCGGTATCGGCCTTAAAACTGAGTATCGGACATTGGCCACCCCACCAATATTTAACCGATCAGCCCGCTGTTTCTAAAGTCTAAAAAGAAATCAACAAACAAACAAAAACTTCTCCTTCAAAAACTACTGTTTTACAGACTTTACAACTTCTAAAGACTATAGGTGGGAAAAAATATTGATACACTGAACTATCGGGATATTTTCATATGCTGATATGACATTGATATTTAAAAACGCAGAATCGATCTATTTTACTAACAAAATCTTATGATATTTCATAGTTCCATTACAAAATCTCGCAAGAATTCACAAACATTTTGCAATAATTTCATATGCTGATATCATATTGATATTTAAAAACGAGGTATCGATCTATTTTACTAATGAAATCTTGTGATACAGTATTTCATCACTCTGTTACAAAATCTCGTGAGAATTCATAAAATATTGTGAGATTTTTAAAGTAAAATAGATCCATACCGCATTTTAAAATATTGATTTGATATTGGTATTTGAAAATATTGCAATATTTATATAATATATAACGAAATCTCGCGATACAGTATTTCATTATTCTGTTACGAAATCTCGTGAGAATTCGTAAAATATTGTGAGATTTTTTAGGTCAAATAGATCCATACAGCGCTTTTAAATATAGATTTGATATTGGTATATGAAAATATTGCAATATTTCAGTGTATCAATAATTTGTCCCACCCCTATTTATCAAAGTGTATAACGGATAACAAAACTGCTATTTGAAATGACTGCTTATTTTTTCAGCTTTAATATTGGTATCGATATCGGTTATCGGCCACATGAGTTATAAAATATCTGCATATTGGATATTGGTCAAAATTCCAATGTGGTGCATCCCTAGTTATAATGTAGTGGTAGTTTAAAAATAAACAGATAGTTAAACTGTTCATCACAGTTATTTTTTAGGACAAACAATTATCTACTAAAATGTAATAATAGTTACAGCCTCTACTTGCTTTAATCATTAATGCTTGTGCTATACACGTATTAGTGAATTTATCAGTGATTTAACAAACAGGAATGAGTAAGAATAAATCAGAAAACTTGAAGAAAAGTTTCATAAACCAAGTGATGGTTTACTGTTGTATTTTGGGACATTGGCTTCTTTTCTGTGAGGTATTACTAACTCAAAACTTTGGGTAGCCCTCATGCAGCATCATATTTTCTGCACAGCATGGAGCAACTACCTCTGTGCTTTCCTTCTTGATTCATCACACACACACATTTTGCAGATTGCAAACAGCAGGAACATCTCTGATATACTCAGTGGGAAAGCAGCAGAGGGATAATTGTAAACTCCTTGCTTAAGGGCCGAAAACCCTTCCTAGCGATACCCATGTGCACAACCAAAGATGCTCATCTTGCGCACACATATATGCACAGTCCAGCTCTACAGCTGTATTTTTCATCCATGGGTTGATTCCTGCCTCCTGTGATCTATTAAAGCCAGTGAAGCAAGAACAGCAGATGGCAGGGATCTGGCTGCACATTATTCAATAATCACATCCAGCAGGAATACCAGCCATCTGACACCAAACCACTTTCTCTGGCCAGATGAAAAGTGTCGCGGATTAAACACGTTGTCAGAATCTCATCTCATGCATGCAGCTAATTAAAAGGGTTAAATTAGCATGTGGTTGACAGAAAATACATGCAGCCATAACGAGGTCTGATCTACATTCACTTCAGGATCATGTCGGTGTCCCGGCCACCGTTTGAGAGGTGGCCTGTCTGTCATGTGTGAGACTCATTCGCTGTACAAGATCTGACGCGATGTGCTGTCGATAGAAACCGTTTAATTCTGACTCAGACTACAGCTGTCCATGCTCTGCTTCTTTGTTTGGTCCTTTGCTAAGGAGCTGTAACACACTCAGTTTATGTACTGCTGGAAATCCTCTTTGTCCAGGAATAATCCTTTCTCTATATTTATGTTGGCATTTGTTTTGACTGAGGCGCCTGTGGGATATCTATTTCATTTTCAGCCTGCTATGAATCATCCAATGTTCTGTATTACTGTATTAAAGCTGATTTTTAATTACACCAACATGACACTTCTGGTTAATATTTACCATTAATGTCTACATCCTGTAAATAACAGCGGGCTCCAGCAGCAGGGACCTCCTCCAGCCTGATGGTGTGTCACTTAGCAGCTGAAGTACAGCATATGGAAAATACATTATTTTATTATAAATATATTTGTGTCTTTCATTTAATTCCATTTCATGAAATGATGGTTATTTAGCCCAGCGGTCAGTGAGGTTCATTTACACCTAACTCAGTACCTAACTGAATAATTAAAATGTGTTGTAGTTATTATGTGGCTACACCACTTATGTTAATATAGTAACACAATCACTTTTAAAGCTAATTAGTCAGAAAAATGGACAGAGAAGAGGTTTTTTATGGTGTACATTTCTAATAGAATTTAAAGAACTTCACAGAGGATGAAAGGACAAAAATACCTTCATCAATCCCAACTAATACCCCTTTTCCCACTGGCCAAAAAAACAGTTTAAATCCACAAACTATTGGCTTTTAGTGGCAGTGGGAAACGACTCAGCAAGCAATGCAGGTAAAAATCACCTTTAAACGGCCTGGCTCCGATCGGCATGCAGCGGGAACACCAGACCCGGGTTGACCTGCAAATTTACATCATGACGTTGAGTGGTACGTGCCTTCATTGTGACATCACGCCAGTCACGTCTCATATAAAGTACCAAACAACTCTGTTTCGGCCATGAATTCCCGCCGCATGTGTTTGACAATCATCTGCCGGTTTTTCTCAATTTTGAGGACGGACAAAGGTGCAACAAGAAAGCACATTGAGTCCAGCCTGGCTTGCTCTCCATTGTTTACTTTCCTGATTTCTGTCGCACGGCTGACGTCACCATCGCTAACCCAGCGTGATGGCGTCACCAGACAGCAGAGGGGACAGAGGCCACACAGCTGGCCAGCAGGTGATCAGGAAGAAACATAACATTGTGAGTGGGAAAGGAGCCAAATGACGATTGTGGGCAGGTCGACGCTCGTTTGAAAAACCTGCCTGAACCCACTAATTTCAGTGGGAAAGCAGTTTAAGGTCATTTATTGTCAGATCAGGGGTTTGATCCGGGTCCACCAAGTCCAAATTCACCTCTATAACTGCTGCTCTGTCACTACCCTGTGAATAACACAAACTGGAACATACTAAACCATAACGGATTGGTTGTAAGCAAGTGGAAAACTGGCAGAGACAAGTGAAGCCAGAGCAGATGAGTAAAAAACTGTAGTCCACCGCTCATCTTCTAGGGGCTGACTGCAAAAGGGAGTCAGTCCCTGTAAACTCGCATGGTTAAAAGGCCAGTTTCACAGCAGGAAAACATCTTTACAGGCTGATTAAAAAAAAATCATTTCAGGTTTTAGTTTTAGGTCAAGTTTACCTCCATGAAAACTGTGGAGGGGGGTCTTTTATATTAACTAGCCTGTTTAGACATTATTAAATGTTATTAAATTAATGAATGACTAACTTTTTAGTTAGCTAACAGCGTATCTTAGCCTTAGCCCACCTACTAAGGATGTAAATCACTGTTTTGATCACAATACGATACTATATTGAAGTGATTTGATGGGGTTTTTTTTTTTTTATCTTAGATTAAGTCATGATACGATTTCGATTTGATTAGGATCCACTGATTGAAATGAAACAATATAAAACAATATTGCAATTGACTGAACACAATTATTTCCATTTAAATCAAAATCACAAAAGGCAACTTGATCGTCATTTAACCTTTTAATTCTTGAGCTCTGACATTTAAATCAGTCGGTTTTAGATAGACAAAACCTGTTCTCATGACAAAAACAGACTATTAATAACAAGGTTATTGTTTTCTTAACATAACTGTAAGCACCAACTTACTTGAAAGTGGTTGCAGTAAATAACCAATAACAAACTGTAACACACTCCTCAAAGCCAAACAGAAGTTTATATGTGTTTTTTTTATTATGGAAAACATCCACAACTACCTCCCACAGAGTGGATCAGATAAAACAGGGCTAAAGTAACACAACAGTTAGAGTCCATTACACTCTGCATAACCCTATAGGTAAGATTTTTGCTGGCCAATTAAATCCTCCTCTCTCAGAAGCCTTTTTATTTGTCCACATCATTGTCTGACAGATGAAAGGCAATCAGTCGGCCGCTCAGGCTGTGCTTTCAGGTGAGGAAGTTTCATTATTGTGATTTCCCAGGAGCCTCATTTCTCCTCAGCGCTGTCCCTGTTTGGCCATTTATACCTAGTTTTTTAGACCTTTTCATTATTGTGGAACGCAGTATCAAAACATTTGGGTCAACAAACAACTCAACATCTCCATTCACTAACAATAAATACCTGCTTTTATTCTTCCAGTTCCAATAGAAGTTACTTTCCTGCTTCTTCTACAGCATCATTTACATTTATATCCCTTGTTGCCATGAAGGCACCACCAGCAGCCATTAATCATGAGTCTGAACATGCTTGTAGGAGTGTTTGTTTCTCCCTCAGCCCGCAGACTGTTATGGCTGCGTCTTCCCAGAAGACCGCAGGCTTGCAGCTTGTTACTGAGTCAACTTGCTGACCACCCACGGCTCCGCCTGCATGGCTTGGCCTGGCCCCAGAGTCTTATGGATAATCTGTCATCCACTGTCAAAGAGTTCAAACATATTTTATTTTATCGTTTGCCAAGAACACAAATCCACTCCCACTCAGTCTTAATTAACTGCTCTATGTGCAATCAAAGACACAATTACTGCTACTTGGCCTAGATGGTTATTTAAAAGCTATTTAATGGTCTGAAGCTTCCTCGATGCAAGAGGGAAATGTTGGTAGTAAAGTGCAAGTAATCATGTAAGGGACCCACATCTATTGGAGGCTAATATTAAAGACAATTATTGTTCATCTTTGATTCTTCACTCATCTGACAAACAGGTAAACTCAGTAGTCAAAGCCAGTTTCCTTCAACTCTGCACCATCACAAAACTCAAGTCTTTTCTCATGTTCAAGGACCTTGAAAAAGTCATCCATGCCTTCATCTCCACCCGCCTAGATTACTGTAATTCACTGTACATTGGCATTAAGCGATCATCTCTCTCCCGCTTACAGAGAGTTCAAAATGCTGCTGCAAGACTGTTAACAGGAACCTGCAGACAAGAACATATCACTCCCATCCCGGCTTCTCTTCACTGGCTACCTGTCAAATTACAAATTGATTTCAAACTGCTTCTGTTTATCAGAGCCGGTTTTGCCACTAAGCAGACTAAGTGACCGCTTAGGGCCCTGCACCACTAGGGGGGCCCCCTGAGGAAGCAGTTTGTCTCAATGTGCACGTTATGGGCTTCATTAAGGTGAAGAGGAATTATCCATCTGGGGCCGACAAAAGTAAATATTCCAAAGAAGTAGCTGGCAAGGACAAGGTGATTTATTTTGTTAAAATGCTCGTCTCAGGTATTAGTCTGGTGTCAGTTATAATGACGATGTTTAGACTAGACATGTCACAGCAATTTTTGAAAACATGATTTCACTTTGCAGGTGCTAACAGACTTAATCACTGGTTGGGTACTGTTAGCCAGCAAAGCAGTTAGCTCAAGCTAGCGGCAGGGTTGCCAACCATCCTGTGAAATATGGAGTTGCTCTTCATTTAGTTATCAAGCATCTCGTTCTGACATTTAATTGGTTCAATATTGATGGTCTATATAATGTGAGACCAAATCACGTCCTGTACTGGTTCAATATTGAACCAGTACAGGACACAGTTTGTTCAGTATTTTCATAAATGTCCAATAGACTAGTGTAAAAAAACGTCTAAAATAAACATTTTAGGGGTTAATTTCATGATACTTACTCTGATTTGCACTCAAATCCCACAAAAAATGCAACTAAAATTGCAGTTTTCTCAAAATGAGTTTTTTCCCCTGCAGGGTAAAAAAAATCTCCACTTCAGGAGCACTTACGGAAACCAAACTTTCTAGTTTTGCTCCTGACTGTATTCTTAAAGTTTTTACAGAAAGATTTTTTTTTATATCTCATTCACAGCCTGATTTATAGAACATTTCATCCCAAAAATATGCCCAAAAAGGAGTTTTTTCTGGCTGTTGACAGTACTGTATGTTCTAAATTGTGAAATGATAACTAGAGATATCCAAAATCTCCTCTGTAAAAACTTTTGGCTTTAATATGTGAACAAAATTAAAAAGGAACTTTGAACCTGGTTTAATCCTGTGTTTTGATTTTTTTTTTCCTAGTAATGTATGCAAATTAGCCGATTTTTGGCTATATAACACCTCATTTGCATATTTAAACATAAAATTTCAGAAAACTTGCAATACAAAAAGTTATTTCCCTAATGTGAGGAATAAAGCAGGAAAGTTTCATGGTGATACCAGTTAGTTAAATTTTTTACCCTATTTGCCTGTAGTGTCTTGCTGATGACTGAACGAACGAACACGTACTATTGTCCTGTAGGTTCAGATTTAGCTTTAACGTTAGTTCTTTGGGGTGTTCTCCACACTGGCCGCACACGAATTATATTTTTACTAAATATGTTCCTAGAGTGTTTTGAATAAGTTAATACACATCATATTATGACTTAAATTGTTGCGTTTACCCAAAAACTTTGGCATGAAGGGGACGTGCCCCCAAAACATTATTCTGTTTAAGGCCCCCTGAGGTCTCGAGCCGGCTCTGCTGTTTACTTAAAAGCACTGCATGGACTCACAGCCACTTACATCTCAGACCTGTTAAGCCACTACTCTTCCTCCAGACACCTTAGGTTGGCGGACTTCGGTCTGCTGACAAATCTAAAACTCAGAGGTGATCGTGCCTTCTCAGTTGCAGCCCCCAAACTCTGGAACAGCATCCCCCTCTCCATCAGATCTGCTCCATCCATTGGCTCTTTTAACATACGTCTTTTCCGTAGCCTTTGAATTGTCCTGATATGACCTGTTTTTGCAATTGTTCTTTGGTTTATGTTTTTAATGTTTTTTTGCTGTTAACTGTACTTCCTGTCTTTTATTGTTGTGACTGTTCAGCACTTTGGTCAACGTGAGTTGTTTTTAAATGTGCTTTATAAATAAATTTGACTTGACTTGACTCGTAGGAGTGGCATTTAATGGACTGCTGTTTGTTGTTATTGAAATGCCAAATTCATTAAAAAGATGGCACACTTTTTCCAGTCCAGGCCTTGACACCCTCATCACCGTACGCTTCATGTCTTGACTTTTATTATGAACATTAGATTTCAGAGAAGAATTTAATCACCACTTTCCAGTCTCTGTGTTGGTTCTGACTGCAATGAATCCAAACGGCTAGAAGTAATCCTCATCGATCCAGCCAAGTGGTTTTTCTGCAAACTCATTGTTGTTGGTGTAGATTAAAGCCCTATTCTGACAGGATTAGTATTACCTTGGGACCACATGTAATAAATAAATTACCCCCCGACGTCTGTTTTTTTCTGTTGCGCATTTGCACGGGATAACAGAAGTCTGAGATTTCACTGAAATTCACTGACATCTAGTAGGGCTGTGTGATATACTGATATATCACAAAATGCCTGTTTACCTGTGAGAGATAAGACATTCACACATATTGTTATATCGCGGTATTAGCTGTGCAAATTTTTTTGCTTTATTTTATCCTAATGACCCGGCTGCACCTGGAGCAACAACAAAGGGGTCCCCTGATTATTTAATAACGGTGGGAAAAAATATCAATACACTTAAATATCACAATATTTTCTTAAGCCAATACCATAGCATATTTAAAAATGCAGTATCGATCTATTTTACTCATGAAATCTCACGAGATATTGTTTTGTTACGAAATCTAATGAGATTTCACGAAATACCGCGAGATTTTATAACAGAACGATAAAATCTCGCGGTATTTCATAAAATCTCATAAGATTTTGTAACAAAACGATATCTCGCAAGATTTCATGAGTAAAATAGGTCAATGCCGCATTTTTAAATATAGATATGGTATTGCCATATGAAAATATCGTGAGAGTTTAGTGTATCAATATCTTTTCCCACCCCTATTATTTAAACCTACCAAGGCTTTAATAAAGAAATCATGAAAACCAGCCAACTATCTTTAATTACTTTTTGTCAGATCCATCACTGCAGTGGAGCGATACATTTAAGCTAAACGTTTCAATACTTAAAAAACAGGTGTTTGATATGAAATTAAAGGAGTGATGACATAACAGTTAAAAACTAGTTTATGTTGTTGGCATTACTGCATATGTAAATACTCCAAAGAAAAAAACGGCATTTTTTACAGCGGAGTATTGTTTTGAAACGCCAGACCTCACTTCCTCAGTAATACAGTTGGGTCCGGTGATGATATGGAGCTTTACCCGGAGACCACGTTGACTTCATTTTGATTGGCTACACCTTATTTGGAGAATCTAGGTCAAGCTGCGGTCGGAGTTTGCTAAAGGCTAACTGCTAGCAACATGGGCACTTCAGACAGTGTGAGCTACGTTTATCAGACAAGACAGCATTTAGAAAATAAATAAACTTACAGGTAATGACAAGGTTGTGGCCCCCTCCCTCAGTGTTGCTGCAGAAGTTTTCTTTTAAATCCATTTGTTTGAAAACCCAGACCTGACTGCACAGAAGTTACTACTAGCTCCATACACGAAGCTGAATCAGACAGGGAGGGGAGGGGGGAGCGGACGGTGCATAAACCGTTAGGAGAGAGAGAGAGAGAGGGGGGGGGCTGTTTACTTGATAGTGTGCTCTTATTGGAGCAATTAAATTACGTAGAATGATAGAACTACGTAGAATGATAGCCTGCTGTCTGATTCAACCGTTTCTGAGCAGAGAGACAAAGCTGACAGACCATAAACAGGAACTTTGATTCTCACTCTGGACATTCACATGGCCTCATCAGTGCACAATAGATCATATTATACACCGAAAACACCAGAAAAGTGAAATTTTATGTCATGGCACCTTTAAACTTTCAGACAAATTAGGGTAAAAATACTGGAATATATCGTGTATCAGGGCTTCTCAACCCTGGTCCTCAGGGACCCCTGCCCTGCATGTATTCCAGGTTTCCAACTCCACCACACCATGCGTACAGTACTGCCAAATCATGTGTCATTTCTGCCCAAATACATTGGATTAGTATTATGAGAGGACCTCTGAGTTTTGCAAACTACAGTAGGTAATTTGCGGGGGAATTATTGCATTGCAAATCACAGACATAGCCGATTCGCACAGGATTAAAATCACAGACAATCTCTGTAATTATTACCAATTACTGTACATGTGGTCCCTAGGTAATACTAATCCCGTCAGAATAGGGCTGAAGATCAACTTGCCAGATTGTTTTATAGATGACTTTTTTTGTAGTTTTTAGTTGTCTTTGTTAAGGCAAAGCAGTAACAGATGGGATATATGTTAAAGTGAGGAGAATGACATCCAGTAAAAATGTAATCTACATTCATAAACATATGGTACGATGCTCTGCTGCATGAATATCAAAGAAAATACTTCAAATGCAGCGCAAGCTCCATGCAAGTATGCAAACATGATACTCTGAACTCTGCAAACCTAATTTTTTGTGTCTTACAAAGTCTCAATACAAAATCAACTTGAGGTGAAGCATGTTAATTTCAACTTGGGTCTCTACAATAGAAATCTGACAGTTTTTTTTTTTCACTCTTTTCCTCACTTTTTATCCAGAGAAGCCAAGTATGCCGTGATGGTTTCTGACATGACTCTGATTTATTAAATTTGAAAAGATTTCAGTGGTTCACTATTAAAGGAATTGCAAAGTTAGCCAAGCACAATAGTGTACCATTTAGGGTGTTTTCCCACCCGGAAAGTCTGGGGACTTTGTCCGATTGGAGAGTTGTGACTCCAAAATGCGCAAAATGAATTTTGGTGTCCCATCAAAATGAGTCAGAAATGCAGATTTCTAAGGTTGAAAAGTTACTTTGTGGGTCTTTAAGGAAAAAAAAACTGCTAACCAGCGGGCGATATTCCCCAAAACAACCACTGATCAATGATGAAAATGCAGAAAGAAGAAAACTGGGCTCTGTGATTGGCCAGAAGTCAAGGTGGAAATCTTTCCACTTCTCATCATTACTTCATGTCTGTCCACAAGACAATTACCAGTTGCTTTTCATTGTTGTATTGACCTCGGCTTTTTCGAGCACTCACTGTTAGCTTTGTTTTTTCTCCTACCAAAATGATACTCTGTGTCACCTCCTTCTTCTTCTTACTGTAGTGCCTTACTGCAGTTGGCATATGTAAACTTCCTTTTGGTCCTCTGGACAGTCCTGATAGTTTGTTTGCAAGTAACCCAAGAACCCCGGCTTTTACACTGTGGCTGTTTGGTCCACTTTAAATGGACTGTGGTCCACTTCCAGGGATAGTCCGCTTTGTTTGGTGCAGTATGAATGCCAACTGCATCCTGGCTGGTGTGCACCAAAGAAGCGGACCTTGGTCCGCCTGAAAGCAGAGAAACAGCCACTTGGAAACAGACTATCGGGACTATCCAGCATACATAACTGGAAGTGACGTTTGCTGGACACAATAAAGCCTCAAGAAGAAGATATATGGAAGTAGGGTAGATTATCGCGTGGGTAGGAGGAAAAACAAAGCAAACAGGGCATTTTCAAATAAGCAGAGGTCAAACATCCAAAAATTTGGAAAATGTCTTGTAGACAAAGCTGGAGTACAAATAAGAAACAGAAACATTTCCACTTTACTTACGGAGTCCGGGTTTCTTCTTCTTCCTGCTTTTTCATCATTGATCAGTGGTTGTATTGGGGAGCATCGCCCCCTCGTGAGCAGTTGTTTTAACCATGGTGGTTTAACCAGGCTGTTTGGTTCACTTCAGTTACCGCAGTTTGAAAGCAAACCAAATCAAAGAAAGGTATGAAATTTTTCAGAAATCCCTGAGTTCCCGAACTATTGTGTGAACGCACAATACTCTTACAAAAGTCCTTCTTACAAATTCAACCAGAATGTAACATGGAGAACAAATACTTCACCCATTCACATCTTACTCAAAGCGTTGGCAGATTTGACAGCTATATTACATTATGAATCCATCTATCCATCAGCTTGTTCTTCATACATGAGACAGGTGTCGCTAACACAGCTCCCATTGCCTGATTCTGAAAAGTGCTCAGCATTTGTCTGGATCAGTTCACAGTCTGCATCGTGATGCTGCCTTTCAGTAGCCTGTTAAAGCAGCAGGTGTGGCCCCTCACAGCTGCTTATGTTGCCTAATGAGCCGAGTCGGCTTTGGTGACAAAACCCTCATGATGAATTGAAATAGGCTTTCTGAAAGTTGTTGCATAGATCAGATTCTGATTCTGCACTGTTTGTAAAAAAAAAAAAAAGAAAAGAAAAAAAAAGCAAGCCTTGTAGGTCCCTTTCCAGCTTTATGTTCTACAGAACTATTCCAACATTTCTGATCTTGGATCCATTTTTCTGTTTACACCAAGATGTGTTTAGAGCTGCGAAAGCCCTGTGGAGCAATGAACAACTCCCATCAAAACTCCAGAGACTGCAGCTGAAAACAGCAGTCAAATCACAGCAGGCCTGTTTCACAAACAGACAAAGTGGCGAAGGTCGATGCAGCCGGCTGCTTTTTTGAGGAGGTGTGTATTTAGCTGAGCTGTGACTGAACATGAAAAGCCCACAGCAAAACCAGGCTGTCACTTCTCATTCAGTCTACAGAGATCTCCTGCACAAATGCGTTGTATGGAGAGATAGAATCAGGAAATGAATCGATTTTGTGGCAAAACAAAGTTTAATTAATGATATTTAAGCAATATAAAAGGGAGTAGTACTGAGGAGTGTCTGATACTAAAGGTGAAAGAAAAGACATCTGCTACTATGACCAGCTCACAAAACTGGTGTTTTCTCCCTGCTGAAAAAACCAGCTAAGACCAGCTTAAGATGGTTGATGGTTTTAGCTGGTTTATCAGGCTGGTTGATAGTTTTAGCTGGTTGGTTAGATGGTTTTAGCTGGTTAAACTGTCTGGTAGATGGTTTTAGATGGTCTTTGTGTTTTTTTCAGTACGGCTATGTAAAAGCAAAACTGCCAAACTGTTTAAAGGGATTTTATTTTACCAACTTGAACAGAGTTCTGATGATAAGGTGTGTTCAGTGTGTGTTTTGTCCATAGAAAGGACAAAACATAAAATACACTTGGAAATGGTCAGCTGAGACAAAAGTTGTAGTTGTATGCAATAACTACCACAAATGAGCTACTTCAGATGTGCTAGCGTATTGCTCGTTTAGCAGTTAAGCTAAGCTAGCAGGTGCACCTATTAAGATTTTCTCCTGAGTTTTTAGGGGATAAAAGTCTGCTAAAATTGTGCTATTTCGGTATCCTTGGTGATAACATAATTGAAATACAAAATATATTAACAATGAAATGAAATGAAATTAAAAAAACTTTATTTATCCCAGAAGGGAAATTCAATATTGTGATAGGCTTGTACTCTTTTTTTTCTTCCTTTGAACAATATAACATATATATATATAATACAATACAATAATAATAAGTCAGTCAGTCAGTATTGTTCTTCAGGGTGATGCTGCTGGTAGGAATGAATTTCTGTATCTCTCTGTCCTACCTGATGCAGCCTCCCACTGAACACACTTTGTTGATTTTTCACTGTGTTGTGGAGAGGATGGGAAAAATCCTCCATAATCTTCATCAGCTTGTGCAGCATTTTTCTCTGAATGATCAGGTTCCAGAGTTATTTCCAGCACAGAACCAGCTTTCTTGATCAGCATGTTTAGTTTCTTCAGGTCTCTGGTTCTGATGCTGCTTCCCCAGCAGATGCTGCAAAGCTGATTGCACTTTCCACAACAGACTTGTAGAAGATCTGCAACATCTTGGTGCAGAGGTTGAATGATCTCAGCTTCCTTAAGAAGTAGAGTCTGCTCTGACCTTTCTTGTAGATGTAGTCAGTCCAGTCGAGTCTGTTGTCCGGCTATCCTGTTTGCTTTCAGACAAAAAAAAGATATATAAAAAAATGTATATATATAAAAAAAAAAAAACTATGTACAACAGTATTAGTTTAGAAAAGTCCTCAGTGGATCCAGATGAATGTCTGAACACATTACAAAGTCTCAGTTAAATTATATGTTATTTTACTTGTCTAATTAAATTTCCATTTTCATTTAGCGGTTTTCTGAATTTAGTAAAGCGAAGAACTGGTTCAATGGGGAGGCGCAAAGCATTTGTGAGATGATCAGTGCTGGTACAAAAAAATATGCACCTTAAATGCTTTAGATATTATAGTGTCTTATGGAGACCATAGCACACATCATATGGTAGATTACTCATTGCAGAAAAGGACTTTTGAACATCTCTGTGATCATCATTATCGTCATCAACAATATTATTAATGTAGGGTCAACCTCTTCTTGCTCTGAGGTCATCACATATATGACAAAACATGCAGTCTGGTCAGGAAGCTGCTGTATCAGTATTTAAAGGAAAAGAAGGTATACCACCACTTTTAGACAGGTAGGTACTTGAACTAGAAATGCTAACAGCTATGTCAGATGGAAAATGTCAGCAGAACATTCAGCAATAGATTTCCTTTTCTGACCTTTAATAGTCATGTTTCTTTTTAATAAGCCTGCACTAGATAATGTTTTCAGCTGCTGTTGTGTTCCAGTAAAAAAAACCTTTTTCTGTTATTATTTGAGTAACCATTGAACCAGTTGCAGCTGCAAATGCATAACTGGCATTATGAGCTGCTGTCCAGTTTTCTGTGCATAGAAAAAGAAATGAAAGGTAAAGGAGTTCCCAGTTGGTTGAAAACTGAAGCAGGGGGCCCTTGACCAAACATCAGAACAAGCTGCAATAAGAAGGTGAAGGTTGGATTTAATGGTTTGGGAATTAAACAAATGGCACAAAAGGTCAAATGTCATTTGTTTGAAGCTAGTATTACTGCAGAGGTTTATCTTGAAATTTTTAAGAGATGTATGCTGCCATTAAGGTGAAATGTTTTCATGGGGGTCTACATTAATTTCACCAGGACATGCTAAATATCATTCTGTGTGACTTACTGTGGCAAGACCTAGTTTAAGGATGTGCATTTGACTGGCCTGCCTGCAGACCAAATCTGTCGCCTAGTAAAAAATGAATATATTAATGTAATCACCTACTAACATATTTCAAAGGTATTTGAACTGACTGACCTTGGATGTCACACATCAAGCCGAATCAAATGATTGGTCAGATTTTTATCAGAAACATAACGATTTAAAATATATGGAACATTGATGTGTTATAAGTATAACACCTGGTAAATTCCTCTTACATTTTAGTGCCATTACAAAAAGAAAAATGCAAAATTACAACAAAGTAGTGAACAAAATGAAAAATAACTTATCTAAATGTGATCAAATATTCAAGTACAGTTGTTAATTCATTCATTTATTTATTGATTCTTTTGCATTTTTGGAAATTTCCTCACCAATCTGTCAATGGGATTAGTAAATTGCAGCATTTCTTAGAACAAAGAGCTTACCTTGAAATCAGAAATATCCCACTTAAGTATTTAAAACTCTAAACAGATTGCAGCTTTCTGATACATAAACTGTATAACTGCTCCAAAATCACTCAGTTATTGTGAAAAAATGTATAAAGAACACAGAAAAAGAAGAACAAAAGCAAGACGAGAGTGGAAAGTCAGATGGGAAGTTTCCAAGAGGTCAAGAGTCTTGATGGATTTAGTGTACTGGCCTGGGCTCTTTCGCTAAAACATCCCAAACTTCCATTAAAGGTTCAACAGGTCTCACAAAAATCTGATCAAAACCTGACACATTGATTTGACTGCAGGTCTAACCATTTGGCCCACTTTACCCCCAGAAATCACAGGAGGAGAGCTAGCTCAACCAGGCAGGACAATAAGCTCAGTAAGAGTTCAAGCTGTTGCACATTTCAGTTGTTGATATTGACTTTATCATTAAGCCAGAAAAAGTTCTGAGAGGCATTACAGCATTTAACTGAACCAAAGAGTTCTTTCCAAATGATATACCTACCACAGTGACATCTCTGCTGGGAAAATACAAGATGAAAAAGGTTTATTAAAACAAAGGCTGCACAGTGTCCGGGCTGAAAAGGCAGAGCAGCAGGTGGAGAAACAGAAACTGTCAGATCTCAATAAATGATAAGGTAAACCTTTTTACAGTCCTTTTTTTTGATAAATATGGCTCATGTTTCATACCAGAGTTTAAGTACACCCACAGAATGATGTGGCTTCATTTTCTACTCACTGGGCAAGACTGTGGTGCACTTTTTAATATCTCAACTGCAGCTTGAGATCGGACAGGTTTTCGTTTTCCCCCAACTTTCATATTATGGAGTTCACCGGCGACTGAACCAAAACAGTCCTTAAACGTTCACAAAAACTTGTCAATATTCCTCCATATTGCTCTTCCAATGAAATCCAAGTGTCCTGAGTGGGCAGTGTCCAAAATTTACTCAAAACGTATGGAGGAATATTGACAAGTTTTTGTGAACTTTTATGGACCTTTTCGCTTCAGCCGCCAGCGAACTTCGTTATATGAATGTCAGCGGAAAACAAGAAGCTTCCCTGATCGCCGGCTGCATTTGAGATATTAAAAAGTCTTGAGGGTGAGTAGAAAATGAAGGTACATCATTCTGAGGGTGTACTATTTCTATAAGTAGTTGCAGAAGCAGTTCAGTTTTTTTTTACACACATTAAGCAAATTAAACCTAAACCTTTGAGGGTTTTAGTTGTTTTTACATCACTTTATTGTGTCTAATGTCTCAAAATATAACTTAATGTGCTCTGCCATCCACAGTGTTGCGCATAAATCATTAGTTAGAACTCAAATATGAGTGGTTTCAAAGGAAATGTAGTATTTTCATAACATGAAATAATCCTTTTTATTTGTTTGACTTTTCTGTGAATTTTTTTTTTTAAATCTTGCAACAGCTAAAAATCCAGATGTTTCAAATGAGTAATATAATTTGGTCTAAGAGGAATAGAAAGCTGAGAATGGTGTACCAGATGTTTGCTTTGACATCAACAGGTGGAATATGGATGTATTCCTTTAAGGATCCATATGCTGCATACGATAACCTTCAAATGGAGAGAAATAGATATTATAGATATCTCTTTTTTATTGAAATAACATCTGCACATTCACGTTAGCTACAGTGCTGATAAAACACAAGTCTTTTCTGTTAAGTGAAGGCAATCTTTACCAAGCAGATCATTTAAAGAAAGTGTAAAACTGAACCTTTAGCTGATAATATCACAGCCTTTGCAGATAACAGGTTGATATATTAGCTTCAATTTTTCCGACGCATCTGTCAGAATATGATTCTGTTATAGTTGGTTGTTTACTACATTTTTAAGCCGTGTCAACAAGAAGATAAACTTCTGTACATTTGTGCTCCACAATGATCTAAGCGTTTC
The DNA here is from genome assembly GCA_023101725.1 of Atherinomorus stipes. Classification (NCBI taxonomy): domain Eukaryota; kingdom Metazoa; phylum Chordata; class Actinopteri; order Atheriniformes; family Atherinidae; genus Atherinomorus; species Atherinomorus stipes. Next base: position 554,513 of record JALJCO010006000.1, on the reverse strand, counting down.
TTATTGTTGTTCATCGTCCCCACTCAGGAGAACTTGCAAGTCATTTTTCATTCGGTCACTCTGAGGGATCAGAGTGAAACAGTCCACAGAAAAACGCCCTTTACCAATTCTCTGATATCTGTCTCTGTCTCACACAGTTCAAAAGCAAGTAAAGTGATAATCCATCACTGTGCTCTGACCTTGGGACACAAACAGCAACAGCCATGGGACAGAGTTGAGGAGGACCTTTAACATCTGCTGACTGACCATTGTCAATACAGAGAGTGGCGGTTCTAGGAAATTTTCTCTGGGGTGTCCAAAGGTGGTGGAGGAATGTGCAGAAGGTGCCACAATGTTTGAATAACGTGTTATATTTTTTAAAAATATGCATAGATTGTCAGCTAAAATGTGTTAAGTTGTAAATGTCTTTGGATGAAGTAAAAATGAAAATGACACAATGATGATCTGTAGTCAAGCCATCCAAAGAACTGATGAAGTGACCTTTTATCAAAAAACAGTCAATGTTGAAACAAACCATTAGACAATTACACCTCTAAAATAATAAAATAAGCTTACAAGAAGGTATTAGAATGACAAACTGTTATGTTTATCAAAAATGGCATGAATATTATTTATCCACCCTATTCCTAGCCCCCATGAGCCCTTGTGTGAAATATGCAACCGACTTCCGGTTTGACCAGAACCGGGGTTCATTTATAAGCCCAACGTTCGCGCTACTCCACTTTATAGGAGCCCTTAAAGTAAACTATGTGGGAACATCAGCTGTCGCAGCTCAGACAGGACAATGTTACAATGTTACAATCATCAGGGAGCCCTAAGCAGAATAATGTTTTGGGGGCCCTTCCCCTTCATGCCATGAACAAAGTTTTACACACAACAATTTAAGTCATAATATGATGTGTATTTACTTATTGAAAACACCAGGAACATATTTAGTAAAATATAATTGCACTTACCAGTAATAGTGCTGCTAATTTGCTGTCAGTTCCGAGTTTCACAGATTGTAGTTTGTCTGGCTAGCTAACTGCTTTCTCAGCTATGCTTGGGGGGAGTGTGCGGCCAGTAAAGTGTGGAGAACACCCCCAAGAACAAACGTAAAGCTAAATCTGATCTTACAGGACAATAGTACTTGTTTGTTTGTTCGTTCATTTGTCAGCAAGACACTACAGGCAAATAGGGTAAAAAATGTAACTACCATGAAACTTTCCTGCTTTATTCCTCACATTAGGGCTATACATTTTTGTATTGCAAGTATTCTGAAATTTTATGTTTAAATATGCAAATGAGGTGTTTTATAGCCAAAAATCGGCTAATTTGCATACATTACTAGGAAAAAAAATCTAAACACAGGATTAAAACAGGTTTAAAGTTCCTTTTTAATTTTGTTCACATATTAAAGCCTTTGTCGAGGGCTTTGGCGCGGCAGACCGGGTTCGAGTCCCTGACACAGCACTCACGTGAACCACTGTGGACCCTTGAGCAAGGTCCTTAACCCCCCCCCACCAACTGCTCCCCGGGCGCTTCAAATAGCAGCCCACTGCTCTCAGGTTCAACCTGAGATGGGTGAAAGTGCAGAGAATAAATTTCCTAATTTGCTTGCTAATTGGGATGAATAAAGTATATCCCCCCCCCCCCCCACTGCTCTTTGCTTATTACCCATTCTTCTTCATTCTGCTTAAAGCATTGATGAAATAAAGGAGTTTTGCTGCAGATAATGCATTGCTGCCCTGCTTCTCTCATTATATAAATATGCGCAGAAGGGCGATTCAAAGCAATATCTTCCAAAGGAGTCATGCAGAAACTTACCAGTGAGTAAATGCACATATAAACTCCTAGAAATAAGGTCAAGGTTGAAAAAAAGAAGTTATCCTTTAAAATAAAGACAAGCCTTTACACATCCAAGTATATAACAATAAACACACACAAATTACATATTACATCTACTGTAAACTGAATGTCTCATATATAAAAACATATATATAAAACATTTTGTCTCCAAAATAAACAGATGCAGGTTTATTATTTCAGTTTATGCTAAAAAACCACAACAAAACCCCCCAGAAATTTTAACTACTTGTAATTGAAGAAGTTTGTTTTGTTCATCAATCTCTGCAATAAAGGGCAACAGGGTATATCATTAGGGTATTGTGGTATTATTTTACACAATATCTAGAATATATGATACCATGATGGGTGTTTCTTTTATTAACCATGTATCTCTGTAACATACGAATGTTTTATTGTTAGAATCAAGCTTTTTTTATTGGATATGAACTGTAGCAAAGAAAAAGTAATTTCATGGGAACATCTGCTTCTGTGCCGCCCTGCAGAGATGTGAAATGACGGAAGTTCATCACAAAAAAATTAACATAAGACGCTTTTGTTTTGCACGCAGTGAGCTTGTGTTTACCAGCCCATGTTTTCTCCCTGGGAAGCCGAATGAAAGCAAACCAAACGGCGGAGAGACAAGAAGCGGTGATCTCAGCCTCTGGACAGCACACTCAATCACAGCTGTTTTCTTTTTGTCTCTAAAGTTTCAATCTGTCACCGGTATGGGGACCGGATTTCTCACCGGTGTCCACATGATTCCTGAATTTCAATCAGTCTCAGGTACAAATCTGAAAAAACGAATATGGAGTGCTTCTCCCTGCTATACAGATGAAGCTTTTTCTTCTATTTATTTATACAACAATTCAAAATCTTTCCTGGTGCAGCATTAAACACATTTTAGGTTTTCCTGCATGTCAACTCAATTTATTTTGTACCGGCTTTAATCAAGGCTGCTGTCTCACAGGGCTTAACAACACCTACGTTATGGAACAATAAAAGAAACGAACGATAGCTGTTTTTAAAAGGAAAATCTGCCTAGTGGGGAAATTAAACTGCAGCTCTCACTCGACTCTGCTGCTCTCTGTGATCAAAACAAATAAATACAGAAAAGCTATCTAAGGTTAAATAGATCTCTTTAGAAATACATTATTCATGTGCCCTTTAGTAGACATGGCTTTAAATTATAGCTGGAAAACATTTCTCTTGGCTCGTTGCATCGTGAATATATTGCCCTTTTAAAGCATCAGCAGTGTTGAGTTGACACTAATGATTCCAGCAACTCTTGACTATAACCTACTTTACGGGGATGTCAGTGGAAAGTATAAATCCTTCTGTCACAACAGGAAAATGTGTTTGGAGATTTGCAGGTGCAGAGTTTATTTCATGCGAACCTCGGCCTAATAAAGCGGTTTTCTGAGAAGCTTATCAGTCGCAAAAACACTCAACAGATGTCAGAGTAATCCCCACCCTGCTGGAACATCTTTGTCCCTCCCCCCCCAATCACCTTAATGAAATAGTTAACTGAACCAAACCTGAAATATGCACTACCCCTGCCTCCTCATCTATGAGTTATAACACACTGGCTATGGATCATCCTTAAATGTGGTGAAAACAAACAAAAAGAAAGAGAAAAGTTGTCAAATTTGAGGAGATTTTGTCAATCAGGGATCAGCCATAGCAAATAAAGGTCGGAAAAGAAAGAAAAACAGACAATAATTTGAGGGAGAATGAGGAAAAAGGCTTCTGCTGAGCAGAAAATAGCTCACCATCTCTGTGTGTGAGATAACAACAAATGGGAGGCTTCTGTAAATGTCAGGCTGTGGGTATGGGTAATGGGAGGTGTGCCACGGGGTAAATGAATGTCTTTTGTTGGAGAAAGCTTCAAGAAATTCAAGGTAATGGGACAGCTTAGGTGATATGTGGAGAGGAAAAGAGGCGTCCTACTGGAATAATTTTGTATGACTGTCATTTTCATATAACCACCTGAAAGACTGGAGACTGAGATAGCTGCATTGCATATTACCTCTACGGAGACCGAGTAAAACGGATGGGGGAATGGGGGAAATAGCATATGGCAGATGGAGGGATATTTTCTGTTACATTATATAATAATAAAGCTGATCCTGTTGAGGCTTTTCATTGACATGCAGACACCAGGACAGGCAGACAACAAATCTGTCTCTGATAGCTCTGTATGGTCTCTAAACTGAAGGGTTTGCTTTAAATTGTTTGGAGAAAGAATCCCAGACAAGCCATAAATCAGACTGAAAACATACATTCTGATGCGGATTCAATGTTTTATCATTGCGGAAATGTAACAGAGTCAATCACTGTCCAAGTGTAGAAAATAAAGAGTCCCAACATGGAAAGATGACGTTCATTTACAAATAGAAATGTTCAGTATGTTGGTTTCGCTTTAATCTGTTCTGACATGGACACAATAGCACATGCACGGATCCAACAACAAGAAGAAAATATGCCCAAAGCAGCAAGATGACTCATCATAAAAAAAAAAAAAAGACTTCCTGGAAGACACCATTTATAGCAAATCCTTACAGTCAGATGTGGTGGAAAAGGCTCCGAGTCCTCGTTTAAATCAACAACATTAAAATACCAACACTGCTTTTGGTCATTGTGCTCAGACCTGCTGGATGGCGTGAGAATATCTATCTTTCTATCACTGAATTTTACTGTTCATCAGTGAATTTCTGTTTGGGGAAAAAAAGAAAAAAAATCTATCTTTACATGAGCAGTGACGATTATCCACTTCTAAACAGGGTTTCTAAACAGAGCACACAGATTGTTCTGTGGTGGAAAGTTTGTTTAAAATACAAACTTTACAGGAGCAGGACATGGTGCATGATCAGACAGCACAAAAACAAGACGACTGACCGCCATGTTAAATCCCATACGTGCAGATCTCCACGTCACACATCTAAAAGACGGCACTCTGATTATGTGTAGTGTCACGTGGAAGTACCAGATCAGAGTAGATTTTAACATTACATGGAACAGATAATTATCTATTCCATGTAATGTTAAAAAGAAATTAATGAAATGAAATAGCTTCAGTACTTAAAATTCTTTATTCATGCAGTAAGCCAATTAATCTTACCACACAAATAATACCACATTTTAATGAAAACGTGTTAATATTATTGCTGTATGTGGTATTTTAATGTTTAAAGTTGAGCTGTTTAACTACTGTAATCATTATTTAATTTCATACATACATTCTGAGCAACATAAACCGGGTAGCCATAGATAATTATGTAACAACACGAAAAACATTCACTAAGATCAACAGTAAACCTCTTACAACATTGTGCTGCTGCTGACTGTGTTGCTCCTGAAAGGTTTGCGGCATTTAGCTTCAGCCGGTGATTCTCGGCGGGCCCGTGTGCGCGGCTACCACAGCTAAGCGGTTAATTCCCTGATCTCCTGGATGGAGCCACTCAGACTACACGTGGGGACTCTGCACCTGTCACGAGTCGACTCGTCGCGGAGATCGGATACTGGGCAATATCGGCAAATCTTTTGAGTTTTTTTTCATACGCTTTACTTTGTCTTGAAATGTTTTTGGAGTGAATGTAACATTATTGGGCATATCAAAGAAAGCGGGTCACACACAGCTTACCTTTTCCATCGTTAAGTTGGCTACATCTAACGCGCCATGTGGCGCCTCAGGGGAAAGTGGACAGTTTTGAGTAGGGCAAAGCCTTGGAGGGGGAAGCGAGGGGCAGCAAAGATGAAACACTAGTGGTTCATCAGAGACTCTCTTCTCCAGCTCTCTACAATGATTGGTTACTAACACTTCAGCATGCGGCTGCTTCCTGCTATTAGTTGTGAATACGACATGTGCATATTTCCTGCAGAATTCACATAATCAGCAGCTTTTTGCGTAGTTTTGAAAAGCAAGCCGTACCAGCGTATTTAGATGCGTAGCTACTACGCAAAATGCATACATGTTGGCAGGTCTGCAACAGCTTTGCAGTCATAATCTTTATTATTTTCTTGATACATCACTTCCTCCCTCACAATCTATAAGACCTGAGATTGCGATCTGCCTTTTGTTTGCTCCAGCAGGGAAACTCAACCGATGGCTGATTCAATCAGATATTGTTCTCTCTGTGTTCAGAAGGGAGGCAGCTTCACACGGCTTTGACATCCATCCTGTTGACTTGTTACCGTTTCCAAATTATTATCTTTCCTTGTCTTATATATTTGATGTGATCACATTCTTTAAATTGAGCTTTGCAGGATATTCTAACTCTGACTGTGTAAAGAGAATACAGCTGTTTAAATCAGCAGCTTTGTTCTTTGGAAAAGTGTTTTTAAACCAAAAGTTACTGAACCTTTGTTTATATAAAGGTACTCTTTATCAAAAACTTTACAATCCACTATTTTTTCCATCATCAGTTGGTGACAAATACTATATTGATCCCTTTTGGAATAATTGTTTTTTTTTTCCTTCATAGAAATAATTGCCAATGATATGAATCTGCAGGACAATGACTGGTGACAGGAATGATTTCTTGTATATTTCTATCTTGCAGATATTGAAGAAGCCTCTGACTCCACAACTGCTTTGCTGACCTTTCACACACCAAAGATACAAGAGACATTCACCAACAGCCAATCGTCAGATTGGGGAAGAAGGGCCCTTATGCTGAAAAGTATTCAGTACAATTCAAGTCTTCTTCCGCTTATCCCTGGGATCGGGTTTTGGGGGCAAGTCCTGCCTACAATCAGGAAACAAGACATCCCTCACCCCGGCCACAGCCGCCAGCTCATCCGGGGAGATCCCGAGGCCTTCCCAGGCCAGCCGGGAGACGTAGCTCCCTCCAGCGTGTCCTGGGTCTCCCCCGGGTTTGGTCCCGGTGGGACGTGCCTGGAACACCTCACCAGGGAGGCGTCCAGGGGACATCCTGACCAGATGCCTGAGCCACCTCATCTGGCTCCTCACTAAGACGGAGGAGCAGGGGCAAGGACTAGCTGCTCAGTCCCTCCCAGATGACCGAGCTCCTCACCCTATCTCTAAGGGAGAGCCCGGCCACCCTGCGGAGGAAACTCATTTCGGCCGCTTGTACCCGCGATCTCGTTCTTTCGGTCATGACCCACAGCTCATGGCCATAGGTGAGGGTAGGAACGTAGATGGACCGGTAAATCGAGAGCTTCGCCTTCTGGCTCAGCTCCTTCTTCACCACGACGGACCGATGCAAAGTCCGCATCACTGCAGACGCCGCACCGATCCATCTGTCCATCTCCCGCTCCATTTTTCCCTCACTCGTGAACAAGACCCCGAGATACTTAAACTCCTCCACCTGGGGCAGGACATTCCACCCTTTTCTGGGCGAGGACCATGGTCTCGGATTCGGAGGTGCTGATTCTCATCCCGGCCGCGTCACACTCGGCTGCAAATCGCCCCAGCGAGAGCCGGCGATCACGGCCCAATGACGCCAACAGAACCACGTCATCTGCAAACAGCAGAGACCCGATCCTGAGGCCACCAAACCGGATCCCCTCAACACCTCGGCTGCGCCTAGAAATCCTGTCCATAAAGGTTATGAACAGGATCGGTGACAAAGGGCAGCCTTGGCGGAGTCCGACTCTCACTGGGAATGGATCCGACCTACAGCCGGAAATGCGGACCAAGCTCTGGCACCGGTCGTACAGGGACCGAACAGCTCAAATAAGGGGGTCCGGCACCCCGTACTCCTGGAGTACCTCCCACAGGAATCCCCGGGGGACACGATCGAACGTGTTACATCATTCTGTGGGTGTACTATTCCTTTAAACTTTGCTGGAAAGATATTTGCAAAGGCAGTGCTTACGTTAATAGGTGTTGGACTAAATGTTGATCTGGGATGCTGTTATGAACCATGAGAAGTGTGTTTAATCAGTTTCTGTTCTAAATGTAAGCACACCTGCTAAAACAAGCTGATTATTTTCTTCCCCGCTGCCGGCAGAAACATGTTTACCCTCGGTGCTCTGAGGGCTGCATCTTGGTTACATGCAGCTACCTCTTAGTTGACAAGTCTGTAATTACGAGGGGAGTTTCTGATAATCATAACTCTGAGAAAATTCATTTCTAAACCAAAGTCATCAGCTTACAGTGTAGCTGGAAGGGTTGGTGCAGTTTGAACCGTCTTATTTATCAGACTATATGAACTAGATTGTTGAAGCAATGTGAATATTTCAAGCTGCACAAGACAACCACACAGAAAATGATTGGAAACAGATGCTTCATTTACTAATTAGTTCGGGAAATGTTAGTAATAGCAACTCCTTGTCAGAAAGTACCACTGTTTTCACATCTGCTAACACCATGTTAAGTTGAAGTGGCTCTGATACAAACCAACCCCCCTGATGACAGTAAAAATGCACCGCTGACGGCTTACAATGCTGCATCTGTGTGATAAACAGGAAAACGGGACGAAGAAAGCTGGATGGAGCAAAGAAGGCAGGCAGAAGAAAGTAGAGGGCATTAACAAGTGAGGAGACAGATGGAGCAAAAAAGTTCTGCAGGTCTGCAGAGAATATTTATCAGATAGAGTCTCACTTTGGTTTAAGAGCACCTTGACTTCTCCCACCTCTCCTTCTTAATCGGAGATAACTCTGGTCTAATCTCTAATGGGAAAGTATCAGCCCCCAGTGAAACAGAGCTAATCTGTGACAAAGAAATAGCTGCAGCGAGGACAACTTTTTAAACATGGCTGCCAGCAGACATGTACTTCACAAGTATTAACCTCATACCCCAAAAACATTTCCAGCCTCTCCTGCGTGTCTGAATCCACACAGAGGAGTCAGGACTTGTCCTGATACGTATCAGTCATTATGACCCAGCTTCCTTAATGCTTCGCTATCCAATGATACAATAATTTTCCACATACATTTTTCAGCTTCACCTCTGAGCACTCTTATCAGGGAGGTGAAGGCAGCGAGGAGGAGGAAGATGGTGCTGGCCCTCGGCATGGAACAGTAGACCCCCTCTATTAACTGAGGTTTTGTGTCGTTTAAACTTGCGATCAGCAGATCTGATAAAAACAGAAAGAACAATAGCCTGAAGGTAATTTGGATTTGCACGGGAAATCCTTGTTATTAAAAAGGATCTGCAGCCAGAACTGATATTTAAGATGCAAAAAAAATAACACTGTTTGCGTGTAAACATACCACCAGATTTCTATTTTCCCCTTAAAGCTGTTGTACACCAGCAGTGCTGCAGCATACAGATGAAACACGCTTGCATCCCTCTGACAAGCATGTCAAGCATTGCTGTAAGTTGCACAAATCATAATGTCTCCTTGCACAGAAATGCATCACACAGGATGGATGAATGTGTTTGAGGTAATGCACCTTGAGGATTGTTGATTGCATGCAATATGGTGCACAAGTAGTTAGAGGACACACATAAAATATAAAAATCAGTCGATCTTTGTTGGATGTCTGGCATAATCATGTGTGCTCAGTTGAAACTATGTCCTTTAGAGCTACAGAGCAATACACATACTGTATATAGGAATCGACCAATACAGATTTTTTTTAGGGCCGAAACAGATACGGATATTTTCTCATCAGTTTCAGCCAAAGGCTGATACAACCTGCTGATATTTGGGGCTGATGCTACATTTGACCCTAAAATAAATAATAATGGAGGACACAATGAAAACTAATTTTGAAAACTATTTAAAGAACCACAACACAACTTTTAGCAATTTTCTTACTGACTTATCGACGGCTTAAACTGGCATCCATCTTCATCCTACCTGCGCTGTGAGCTCACTCCAGCCAGTTAAAGACAGTCTTATCTTGACTCTTGTTCTGTCCCTTCCTCTCTTTCTTTCCCTCTTTTCCTCCGGTAATGTTTCCTTGCGTTTCTTTGCCGTATCCACCATGATGTGCGTTCAAAACACCTGTTGTGTTCATATCTGGTTCATTTCTGTTTGCTAGTATGTGACGCGGTGCGCAATCAATAGTCGGCTACAACGTCACGGTCGCGTCCCAGATGCCCCGCGGGACGCCACTGGGCAGTAAAAGCTCGAAAACACATAATGAATGTTGGTGTGCCATGAAAACAAGTCAGAAATGCTTATTTTTAAGGACAAAAAGTTATGTTGTGGGTCTTTAAAGCTAAAAAAAAGAAACAAAGCACTTCAAATTAATATGTAAATGTGAAACAGCGACATTTGTAAACAAATATTAAATAGAAACATTAAACTTTTAATAAATATATAAAAAGAAAAAATGCACTTGTGTGTGTATATATATACATATATATAATAAAAATTAAACGTGATATTAAAAAAAACTGCTGCCTGTATAGATGTCTGTCTGTAAATTATTATGCCGAGTGGGGGTATCAGCCAATACACCCGGCGTATCGACCGATACAGATATCAGCAAAAGAGCCCGCAAATATCAGCCTGAAATATCAGCCAGCCCAATATATCGGTCTACCCTTACACATGAACAGTAAAAACTGTGTCCATTATGGTGGAAAATAAGACTTAAAAAACCCCAAAAAACTAAAAAAGTAATTTGGATTTCTGACCTAAAATAATTTGGGTTACAAGATGAACCAAAGGATGTGTTATGGTGCTTTTATCAGCTATTGTCACTTATATCATAGACAGCTCTTCAACAGTCTTTAACCTCATATTTATCGTGGAGCAAGGACTTTAATCTGATACTCTCCTTTGAACGCAGCCCATAAAAGGTCATTTTGTTCCCCAAATGAAGTATAAAGATGCTTATCTCAACCGATCGTAATGAGCTGCACAGTTAAAGCCCCTGTGTCAAGTGTCTGATGATTTTTCTCAATTAACAAGCCCACACACGAACGAAATGAAGTGCAGTCATCAGAACATCAGCTGATGAATGGAGGACAAGAGTCAGACTGATAGTGAACTCCACTCTTTAATACACAGTAGGTGGGCTGATAAACTGCCACCTAATTACTCCAAAGCTGCTCAAACTGTAATCTGTGGGAGGGCTGACTGATTGCCGCAGGGTTGCTTTGAGAAATGAGACCTTTTATCTGCAGCAAGACAACAAGAGTACAGTTTAAACAGTATATGGCATCAAATTGTACCAGAGAGACTGAGAGTTATTTAATGAGGTCTGTTTCTCTGCTCTTCTGCCAAAAGGATTTCATAAACTAAAGTAGCTTTTCTATTAACAGCATAAAATGCGACATCATGTTGTTGTTTGCATACCAAACGGAGGACTTTAATGTCACACGAGCCCTGCAGATCAGTGTAATGAAGGATATTACATCAGAGCTTTGACACATCTGCTGTATTTGTTCAGCAGGAGGTTGAGAAAATATACCACCAACAGCAAAAGCTTCAAAGAAGCCAAATGAGCTGTGGGAGTGTGTTAATTTGTTGCAATGAATAAACACAACTGCAAAAATAGCAGTGTATTCAGGGATCTAGAAAATCTATAACAGGGGGACTAGGCAGGGACACAGACCAGGAAAAGGCTGGCACATGCAAATGAGACCTTTTTAAAGGGGGAAAAAAAAAGGTTTGGTTTTGGAAAATAATGAACTGTTTATTACAATAGTGGTCATCTGATGTAAAAAAGTAAATCAAAATCTATAAAACAAAGAGCCAATAGCCAGAAAAACTCTGCAAAGTACTGATCTTTGGAGATGGTTTATTATCAGCTGCCCTTGCTCCTGACATTCTAAATATAACTAACATCATATTGCACTGGGACATTATTTTGAACCAAGATCGCTTTGCAAAAGCACAACATCCACAGTCCCTGGTTTAAACCGTGTGTTTCATTCCCAAATCACAAGTCCAGCTTCAGGAAACGAAACCCTGGGGTCTAATACGTTGTATTGTCGTTATTTAAATCTAAAAAATACACAGTTATTTAATATTTAGGCTTTATTTAGAGAAAAAGACTATTCTCATTTGTGATGAGAATTGTGCTTGCACTCATGAGATATAATTATGTTTATTTGTTATTTTTTACATGTGAAGAAACTTCCCTGAAATGTTTATTTTACCAAAGATAACAGAATAAAGGATAACATTACATGCTGCATTCACTTGCACCAAGGCATCTGAGGTTCAACAAGGTTAAGGTAAATATACGTAAATATTTGTTTGAAATTGGATTGTCTACTCTTGGGGTTGCCTTTGCTCCCCATGCAAACTCTTAGCCCTGCTCTTGAGTATGTAACAATGTGAATTACTCTTAAATGAATTTGCAATAAGGCAAAAATACATCATGTTCCCTTTAGACATAGCAGATGCCAAAAAACGAGCTGATCTCATGACAGAACACGAATAAGCTTTGTTTTCTTAGAGCACCAAATGCTACGGTTTAGCACTATGTAAACATGCTATGTCTCCTTATGTGTTCCTATGTCACAATAATACTTTCCACATTTTGATGGTCTTGATTTAGTGAAGAAGGTAGTGAAACCATACATTGCAATCACATGGACTTGTTCTGCATGCTTTATATAATTAACTACCCCCCCCCCCCCCCCCCAAAAAAAGAAAGCAAAACAAAAAAAAACAAACAGTGCCTCCAATCCAATCCAATTTCGTGTCTAGAGCACATTTACCACAGTAAATACTGCAAACAAAGTGCTGTACAACAGAATACACATAATGCTTTTAAAATAGAATCCATATAAACTAGAAACGAATAAAAGAATAAAAAAACATTTAAAATTGTCAAATTTGCAGCCGCTTCAGGAGTTCAGAAGTGTTTCCTCACTGTTCTCACCGAGGCCTCCTGATAGCTAAAACTGGTGATTTTAAAATACACTGTAATGGTCGGACACAGCCAGGGGTCTGTTGCACGAAGCAGGTTGAATGAAAACCCTGAGTTGCTTAACCCTGAAATCAGGGAAACTCTGAGATTTCCAGGTAACACTTTACAATAAGGGTCCCTTAATTAACATTAGTTAGTGCATTATTAAGCATTAATTAACTGCTTAATAATACATGAACAACTTTTATTAACTATTAGTTTGCATTAGTTAGCATTTTGGTTAATGCGTTAGTTAGAGGTTAATAAATGCTTACTTCCCAACCTTACTTATTGCATTATTAAGCATTGATAAAAGTTTGATTTATATAATAAATTACCATTATGTATGCATTACTCAGCATTAATAACCATTTTAGTTGGAATGTTAGTAAGCCCTTAATAATGTCTCTAGTAATGGTTTAGCAGTGGTGTTTATTTGGAGTGAATAAGCATTAAGTAACAGCTAACTAATGCATTGACAAAGCCTTCGCTCTACATTGTATGTTATCTGGATGGGCATCAATAAGCCATTTATTAATATCCTAGGTAATCATTTACTAATGCTGTGCTGTGTATATTATCAGGTACCCCTTACTTCATGTTAAGTAAGGTATTAATTCACATTAGAAGCCTGACCTGATGGCCCTTAATCATGTGAGTGTCTCATAAGCATGACTTAACCATAGTTAACTATTACTGAATGTTATTTGGACCCTTATTGTAAAGTGTAAACATTTATCTCTTTGGTAACACTATATTTATGCTTAACAGCCTAATAAGCATTACTTAACCATAGTTAACCATTACTGAATGTTATTTGGACCCTTATTGTAAAGTGTAAACATTTATCCCTCTGGTAACACTATATTTATGCTTAACAGCCTAATAAGCATTACTTAACCATAGTTAACCATTACTGAATGTTATTTGGACCCTTATTGTAAAGTGTAAACATTTATCCCTTTGGTAACACTTTATAAATGCATAGCATAAATGCACAGCCTAATAAGCATTACTTAACCATAGTTAGGGGTGTTTTCTGGACCTGGGAACATTGGGGGTTGAACACACCCCCCAATTCCTTGGAAAGGAATCTGGGGAAACCTACACAGTAAAAATGCCCGTCTATTTAAGCTTTCTTCAGCATTGTGGCACCTTGTTTAAAGCCAAATACTGCAAGACATACTTCAAAATGTATTTACTTTCAAGCTTAAACTTGACAATGTGAACAAGATCTCTAAAATCAGTATTAATATTAAGAAAGACTTGACTAATAAAATTTGTCATTAAATAACATTTATTTTAGTAACAATTATTATTAAGTTGAGTTAAAAAGTAGGCTAACAATTATTTTCAACAAGAACAAAAGTTAGTTGTGGGTCATATTGCATGGTGGACATCTGTCTTCTGTTCTCTCTCCTCTCCATCCTCTGCTCATTCCCTCCACCTTCTGCTGACAGAGAAACAATGAAATGTGCATTAATGACACCATCAGAAATGTAAAGAGACAGGACAGGTTACTCAGCAACAATCACACTGATTGATCTGTACATAATAATAACTGCAATCATGAATTTCAGCAGTCTTTACACTCATAACAAAAGTAAAACTTAATTTAATCAGTGGTTTAGTCTAGTTTATTCTAGTGGTACTCTGACATCCATCTCTCCTGGCCTCCAACACCCCGTCCTGGAGCAAAATCTGTCCAACAGCACCCTCCTAGCAGCAAAAGTGGATTTTCTCGTGGATATACCAGCATGTCAGGTAGACTACACCACCAGATTTAATGCAAATTGTCTATAACAGAAAAGGGCAAAGCTAACGGGTTAGCTAACCATGCTGTCCTCATGTGACATGTGACTGTATGTGAGGCTAGACCAGGGCTAGACAGCCAGCGAACCAAAGCAAAAGAGAAGGGGGGAAAAAAAACTAAGGCTTGATTTTCTTGATTTCACTGAACATCTTTTTGTGTATTTTTATCTTTTCACTGTAATAGCTTTTTCAATCTAAACATATATAAACTAGAGAAGAACAAAATACAAGCTAGTACATCCTAACCACATTAGTTGGTCAGCCTAGCTTAACCATGTGTATATCACATCGTTCTTTATATTTCAATAAACCAAACTAATTAACACACATACACAAGTGTTTTCTAACACATTAATACTTACGAAGACGAAAGATTCACACATTTAGCGTCAACTTCAGCTGATTTTTTACTTTTTTTTCTCCCGAAAGTTCGTTCACAGTAAGCTACCGAAGAACATACATCAAAGATTGTTTCTGTGGTGAGAGCGCTCACTCGCTCGCGTATCTGAACGTGAGCGGGAGTTTTACAGAAGCGGACAATCATCTGTGTTTAACTGGTTGACAGTCCTTGTAGGATGAAACGAGTGAGCGCTCTCACCGTTGGCTGAATTCTCACCAACAGTCTTCGTTCTTTTTTCTACTGTGAAGGAGCTGAAACATCAGCTCATGTACAAGCTAAATGTGCCTTTGCATGCGTGTGCCTTGGGAAACTAACATCTTTGTAAGTATTAATGTTAGAAAACACTTGTGTATGTGTGTTAATTAGTTTGGTTGGTTGAAATATGAAGAACAATGTGATATACACATGGTTACGCTAGGCTAAAAAACTAATGTGGTTGGCATGTACTAGCTCGTAGTTTGTTCTTCTATAGTTTATATATGTTTAAGTTACAAAAAACTATCATTGAAAAGATAAAGATACACAAAAAAAATGTTCAGTAAAATCAAGAAAATCAAGCCTTAGTTTTTTTTTTCCCCCTTCTCTTTTGCTTTGGTTTGCTGGCTGTCTAGCCCTCACATACAGTCACATGTCACATGAGGACAGCATGGTTAGCTAACCCGTTAGCTTTGCCCTTTTCTGTTATAGACAATTTGCATTAAATCTGGTGGTGTAGTCTACCTGACATGCTGGTATATCCACAAGAAAATCCACTTTTGCTGCTAGGAGGGTGCTGTTGGACAGATTTTGCTCCAGGACGGGGTGTTGGAGGCCAGGAGAGATGGATGTCAGAGTACCACTAGAATAAACTAGACTAAACCACTGATTAAATTAAGTTTTACTTTTGTTATGAGTGTAAAGACTGCTGAAATTCATGATTGCAGTTATTATTATGTACAGATCAATCAGTGTGATTGTTGCTGAGTAACCTGTCCTGTCTCTTTACATTTCTGATGGTGTCATTAATGCACATTTCATTGTTTCTCTGTCAGCAGAAGGTGGGGGAGTGAGCGGAGGATGGAGAGGAGAGAGAACAGAAGACAGATGTCCACCATGCAACATGACCCACAACTAACTTTTGTTCTTGTTGAAAATAATTGTTAGCCTACTTTTTAACTCAACTTAATAATAATTGTTACTAAAATAAATGTTATTTAATGACAAATTTTATTAGTCAAGTCTTTCTTAATATTAATACTGATTTTAGAGATCTTGTTCACATTGTCAAGTTTAAGCTTGAAAGTAAATACATTTTGAAGTATGTCTTGCAGTATTTGGCTTTAAACAAGGTGCAGAAATGCTGAAGAAAGCATAAATAGACGGGCATTTTTACTGTGTAGGTTTCCCCAGATTCCTTTCCAAGGAATTGGGGGGGTGTTCAACCCCCAATGTTCCCAGGTCCAGAAAACACCCCTAACTATGGTTAAGTAATGCTTATTAGGCTGTGCATTTATGCTATGCATTTATAAAGTGTTAACAAAGGGATAAATGTTTACACTTTACAACAAGGGTCCAAATAACATTCAGTAATGGTTAACTATGGTTAAGTAATGCTTATTTGGCTGTTAAGCATAAATATAGTGTTACCAAAGGGATAAATGTTTACACTTTACAATAAGGGTCCAAATAACATTCAGTAATAGTTAACTATGGTTAAGTAATGCTTATTAGACTGTTAAGCATAAATATAGTGTTACCAAAGGGATAAATGTTTACACTTTACAATAAGGGTCCAAATAACATTCAGTAATAGTTAACTATGGTTAAGTCATGATTATGAGACACTCACATGATTAAGGGCCATCAGGTCAGGCTTCTAATGTGAATTAATACCTTACTTAACATGAAGTAAGGGGTACCAGATAATATACACAGCACAGTATTAGTAAATGATTATCTAAGATATTAATAAATGGCTTATTGATGCCCATCCAGATAACATACAATGTAGAGCGAAGGCTTTGTCAATGCATTAGTTAGCTGTTAGTTAATGCTTATTCACTCCAAATAAACACCACTGCTAAACCATTACTAAAGACATTATTAAGGGCTTACTAACATTCCAACTAAAATGGTTATTAATGCTGAGTAATGCATACATAATGGTAATTTATTATATAAATCAAACTTATCAATGCTTAATAATGCATTAAGGAGTTTGGGAAGTAAGCATTTATTAACTGCTAATTAACACATTAACCAATATGCTAACTAATGCAAAGTAATAGTTAATAAAAGTTGTTCATGTATTATTAAGCGGTTAATTAATACTTAATTATGCACTAACTAACGTTAATTAAGGGACCCTTATTGTAAAGTGTTACCGATTTCCATAACACAAAGGTAGGTAACTAAACTCAGGGAAAGATGAGTAACTCTAGCCTGTTTCACAAAGAGGGGGAACTTAAACCCTCGGTCAGTTACCATAGTAACTGACTCTCTGAAACTAACCTGGTCGGGAGCAGGTTAATGTGAAAAAACCTTGAGTTTCTCGCTGTCTCCGCCCACTTTCAGCCACATTCGCCGTTTCATTTCCTCATTCATTTATTCAGTCAGCAGCGAGTTTTGGCTTTAGAAGTTATAGTTCCATTCAGTGGTGAGCGCAGCCCCGCCTTTGCGTCTATGTTGCCATGGTGACTCGTCGAATCGGTGCTCAATTGATGCTGGCTTTTTATCATGGTAGCGCATGTGTAAAACCCCGGGTTGAACGACCCTGAGTTGATTAAACCAGCTCAAATCAGCTGTTCTGGGACTGAAAACTCTGAGTTTCTTATCTCCGAGTAGATCAACTCAGAGTTCAGAGTTACACTCAGAGTTTGTTGAACCTGCTTCGTGTAACGGACCCCAGGTCAATAACAGAGGACACACTTCTGTTGCGAGTTGGCTGTGTGACGTGCTGTTTAAAATCCACACAGGTCAAGAGGTTTAAAAATTCTCCGGAAATGTTGGCAATGTGTAAATTGAAATCACCAGTTATTAAAATTCTATTGAAAGTGGAGCAAATGATGGGAGGGGGAGGGGGGTGAGATGGTGTAAAGCTGACCGAGACCTTGGCTGTGTCTTAAACCACGCACTGGAGCACTTCAAACACTTCAAACACTCCAAACACTCTTTTTGAGTGTGTAGTGCGTTCATGCTGTCATTTAAGCGAAAATTCAGTGCACTGAAAGTACCAGGATGCTGCCCTAATAATGGCCAAAAACAAAGTGCAAAATGAAGCACACTACTCGCACTAAACGGACGCCATCTTGCTGTCGTAGTGGAAGAGGTGGGACTTTTAAACTGCTTTCAGAGCTGAATAATGTCGATGAACAAAGCAGTGGCGACCCCTGCTGCATCGGAGGCGGTATTGTACTGATTTAAGTAACGTTTATGAAATGATTTAGACATAATTACGAATGTATATTGTGGCATGCTACCAAGCTGTTCATTCAGTTATGATCTGGTCATGTGTTTGAGGCCGCGGTTATAGCAGCTCAGTAGAGTTAGCACACTTTAACAGGAAATGCTAGTCCGTCACTTCCTGTAAGTGCAGTGCTCTGTTTGGGTCAGCATTTAGCGACAATAGTGTGCACTACAGACAAAGTATACAGTGCGCACTACGCACTGAATTCCAGTGCACTCGGGCAAGTGTGCGGTTTGAGACAAGGCTCTTGAGTTTGGCACTGAGCTATTTCCAGTGTTCAAATTCCAGGAAATGAAGCTTTAGTGCTTCTTTTATGACCTCCTGTGAGTCATGTGGATATATACAAGGACCGTTGGGTGAGTGCACGTGTCACTTTCGTGCCTTAATTACCAACCTTATAAATATGAATGTAAGTATAGAAATATTGATGAATGTTTTATCTTTTGACTTTATATAGAAATCTAATATGTAGTGTGTATGTAATCTCATCACGATATTGCATTAGATGAAGTATCAAGAGTACTTTTAGTAGAATATTCATTGAACATCTGTGCTGTCAGAGCCCCATCACAGCTTAGCTTACTGTAAGTATGGTTGGCTTTTCCCAAGTCCTTCCACTTTCTCCTTACCCCTGTTATGTTTTCCAACAAGGTCAGGGAAAAGCTTTGGAAAAGGCAAAAGGAAGTCATTTTGATTACTCAACTGAAGCCCAGGACTTCTGGTCCTGGTTTCCAGGCTCTCCTCTTTATCTGTGACAGAGAATATCGGAAAATGTGAGGATCATTTTTTACTGTAAGAGCTAAAAAAACCTGACAGCAGATTAAAGCAATGCAAATAAGCTTGAAATTAAAAGTCTGTCTACATCTGTCTGAAGTCAGAAATTAAAAAGATCACCATACCTTACTTTGATTAAGTACAGGGTTGTGAATGAGTCATGAAAATGCACCGTCTGAAACGAGTTATTTGTAGCTGTGTGAGTGACTCCCTTTCGGTCCTTGTAACATAATTTTGTGGAAATTCCATCAGCGCTGTCTGCTGATGACACGCGTGAGCAACAACCCAACTGCTTACATGATTACTGCATCATCTTGTCAAGCCCGCAACATAATTACACCATCATTACAACAGCTCAAAAACCTCCCTGCCTGCTTCAGCTGCTCTCATCAACATGCAGATTTGTCCCGCTAAAACCACACTCACCCCTCTGTCATCTGAGCAGCCGCTAATTCAGCAGGATCTGGTGGTAATTACAGCTTTCAGAACTGCTGTTTACATGGCTGTTGAAGAGTAGAGGTGAGTAATTGAGGGATTTAAGGCAGCAAAATGACCAAAATGCCAAGTGGTGGAGAAACCAGAAGCAGATCTAATGAGCAGAAAAACAGATGAAAAATTATAGGAGTATCAGGACAGAGATTCTGATTTTTAATCAGGCTTCACTGCTCTCTGCTAATGGGACTTATAGATCAAGCTGTCCACCATCCAACCCTTAAAAGCAAGCCGTTCTCTGCTATTTTTGGTCTTCCAGTTGTTGTTTTTTTCTGATTTAAAAATCTAAATAGAACTTTAATTGGGGGGTGTCAAAGTCTGGTCCTCGATGGCCGCTATCATTCATTCAATTTCAGTGGATTGCCAAATCACCGTAAAGCAAATAAAATAAACAATAACATAATGAATGTCAAAATCAATGAACAGGAAGATTAATTCCTGAAGTTTACTGGTTAATTTTCTAGACAACTAAATCATTACTCAGACCACATTTCAAATCTGTATTTGGCATTTTCACGTGAAGAGCAGATGTCTGATAGCAGAGCAGCCTACAGCTGCTGCCCTTCTGACGGTAGAAATGCATGGTGTGATTATGTGACCCCAACCCACATAGCATCTTACAGGGACATGAACATAGCCTTCCTACACACAGCCAAAAGATAGAAAAAAAAGGGACTTTTTTAAATACCAAACATACTGACATGGGCAAAATGATGGTGGTCACTGAACGTTTCAGTAACGGTAAATTTCTGATATAATTGTTAGGCAACGACAGCCATTAGAGGGCGGGACAGAGTTCAGAGTCACCCCTGAGTTCAAGAGGCGACATCAGTTCCTTAGAATGACAGTTTCTTCTTTGTTGTTTCTTCGGCTGGTCAGCCAAAGCCAATCCTGGGTTTGGCTGACAGGGAACAGCACCTGAGGAAACCAGTTGCCAACATACACAGAGATGATATTGTACTACCTGTAACCGCTGTTGAAATAGTCTCTTTACATACATAGATAGATATGACTAGATCTCTAGGAGGCTACTCTACCACAATGAGGGGCTTTTTTTTTTAACCACTGTAATGACAGAGTGGTGAAGGTGTTGGACTTAAGATCCAATGGGCAAAAGCCCTCATGTGTTCAAACCCCACTCCAGGTAGGAGGTGGTAAACAGCTGCTTACCACAGGTACTCTGCTTATTTGGTCTCACAGATCACATTAAACCTGACTTTACACTTTGGAAATTATGCAATAATTTAAGGATAATGTAGAATTGAAGCAACAGCGTAGCTGCGTCTGCTGTTACCATGTAAACACTACAATAAACTGTACACCTGGATTATCAAAAACCCAAATTTACTTTGGAACTTGTGCTTATCAGAGTTAGTTCTTACAGTGGGTTTGCATGTGTCTAAAAGGTGCAAACTATAGAAAATTCTCAGCTTGTCAAAACACCTGTGTGCTTGGACATGATGTAAAGCAAGCCCACGAGACATTGCTGATATTTTCTTTATCAAATGTTGTCATTTGGACTGTATGCACCAGGATGGCCGAGTGGTTAAGGCGTTGGCCTTAAGAGCCAATGGACAAATGTCCTCGTGGGTTCGACCCCCACTCCTGGTAGAATTAATGGCACCCTAAACAAATTTATGATCATAGCTCTCCTCCAGAACAGCACATATGACATCTTAATGCTGAACACATGATTGTCTTTCCAAAACATTCATCAGTGCTGATGTCATAAAGAAAGGTCCCATTTATAGAAGAAAACCTCGCTCCGATGACGTGCCATTTTCTGTATGCGCACTTTTGAGCCGTCACAGCCCAGCAGCGTCCCAAGGCTCAGAAACGGCACAATGTCACTTTTCAAACTCTGGACGTGGCCGTGATGTTGCAGCCGACTCTTGGTTGCGCACCACATTACATACTAGCAAACGGATATGAACCAGCCATGAACACAGCGGGTGTTTTGAACACGCCCCATGGTGGATTTGGCAAAGAAATGCTAGGAAACATGACCGGAGGAACAGAAGGGACAGAACAAGAGTCAAGATAAGACGGTCTTTTACTGGCTGGAGTGAGCTCTCAGTACAGGTGGGATGAAGATGGATGCAAGCCGTCTGTCACTGAGAAAACTGCTAAAAGTTGCGTTGTGGGTCTTTAAAGTGATCCCACTTCATATAGCAGATGGTTTCATTTTGGTTTTTTTTTTAGCAAATGTTGTCAGCCTTGTTTGTGGGCACCAGGATGGCCGAGTGGTTAAGGTGTTGGACTTAAGATCCAATGGACAAATGTCCTCGTGGGTTCGACCCCCACTCCTGGTAGAATTAATCCAAAACAGCATATATGATGACTTCAGAACATGATTGTCTTTGGAAACCATTTAGCTGATGTTATAAAGACAGGTCCCATTTATAGAAACAAAACATCACACACACCTTGCTGCGATGATGTGTCATGTTGGATATATGTAATGACTGCAAAATGGTGCTGTTTGGTAAAATATTGATCTGGAAATTGTATGAAATCTGTTTAAGCTCTGAAAAACGCCCCTACTCAAATCAAGGAGACTCAAATTGGAAGAGATGGGTAGAAACTCAGGTTGTTGTTTTTTTTTTTTTTGTGAACCTGCCAGTGAGTAGATTTACTTTGCAGTGTCATAATGGTGACAGACTCAATGTAAGACCTTATTTTCTGGGAGAGAAAAGCCTGAGTTTTTTTCTCATCTAAAGGTTTAAACTGAAACCGCTTCCTAGAACAGGCCCACGGTTCTCCGGAACAGCTTGTTGTCATGTTTTGTAAAAGCCTGGTAATGACCCTTGAGGCAGATATGTTGCAAAAAGAATCTTCTAAAATGTGCAGCTTGAGAAAAGTGAGGTCAGACACCATCTATGATTCATATAAAACACTGGATGAGCCAGTCATAAATATCAGCAAGCCAGGGCTCTGCAGCATTGTAAACACTGCAGTCACACTTAATTAGGATTGTGCACTTTTTTAATCTTGTCTGATCCTACATGCATTCGCCGAGTAAAACAAAGCCGTTATTCCACCAGGAGTTTAAACCCACATTGATGTTTGGCTTTTGGGTCTTAAGTCCAACACTTTAACTGCTCAACCTTTCCAGTCCTTGAACATTTCCTTCAATATACTCCATGAGAGCAAATTTATTTAAGTTTAATCACTGAAAATATCAGCAGGTCATACAGCATTAAAGAAATATAACACGTATAAAGAGGGAAATTTGACCATGATAAAACATCACACAGCCAAACAGGTTGAAAACAAAATATGGTGAATATGAATCAAAACATGCGTATACTCTCTTCCAATTGGAGGTTTTATATAAGACAAAAAAATATACATAGAAAAACACTGAAAACATAAATGAGTCATCATCATCATCATCTTTTATGTCTGTGCACTTGTGTTATTTTAAATTTGTGGGATTTTCTAGTTGTTTTATTGTTTTAATTTTTATTTGTATTTCAATCCTTGCTTTTCATTTGTGCCATTTTCTCTCTTACATTCTTTGCACAACCCTTTGATCAGATGCTAAGCTGTTTTTAAAGAGCTTTAGATATAAAATGGTATGTTTCTTCTTTTTTTCTTGGACCCGCCACCACCCCCTCTTCAGAGGACAACTTTATTCTTATTAATATTATTTCCATGTGATATCGTATTTTAACAGAAATATGAGTAAAAGACATACTTTCAAATTGAAGGGGGTTATAAAAAACACAAAACAGTACAAAAAAAAATCACAAAGGACAAGGCAAGTAGACAAGACAGGGGAGACAGACCAGTGTTACTGTAGTACAGTAAGAGTGAGCAGATAGTTATATTGTGTTCTATGCATGGGGAAAAAAATGTAATGGTATTATTAGTTTTCAGTCACATGGCCTGCAGAGAGTCCTGGTGGTCAAAAGATGACGGGGTGCTGCAGACTCTGTGCAGACAGACTACAGAATAGTTGTTTAAATAACCTGTCAGTCACCGAGAAGGAAAGATACAGGAAGTGTTGGACAGTTGTGACCCGTATAGAGAAGTGACTGCTGTATATGAGCCGTTAAACATCGCCGTGTCCCTGCCCAGCTTGCATTTAATATACTTACATCTGTCTGGTTGAGAAACTGTCAACGTACACCGCTGCCAGAATAAAGGTATATAAGAGCACCGACAGTTCTCACTAAAAACTACTATTCAAACAGAAATAGAATAATTTCTTCTCATTTTACCTTATAACAACATCAGTTTTAGAAATGATGGAGCACTGTGAAGATGTAAATAAAAGCATTTAGGACTGGTATCTAGAAAAAACAATATCATTCTAAATATCAGCGTTACATCTCGTCTTTGCTATTCAGCTGAATATGAGTGTAACAGGATTTCCACATCCCTCCTTTTGGAGTTTATTTGCGTTACCGCATCCCTCCGTTTTAGCAAGTAGCTAACGTGAACTCATACAGAAGATGGCGGGCGGCTGGTCGCCTCCATATGACAACAAATCACGCCAATACGTATACAAAAGGTTTTATTTATGGATAAAACTATGCTAACTATATACGGATGAATGTGGGCGTGGGCATTACTGACTGTTGATGAAGTGTTCGCTGATAGGACGTGTGGGTTAGGGGCTCGTGGAGGGTTTTCTGTATCCGGGACCGAGGTGCGTTTGGTAGAACTGATCCACCGATCCATTTTTCCTCTCAGGGTGTCTTTATAGGACGGAATGCTGTAAAAAACAGGTAAACGCACAACCTCAGCCCCCCCGGCGGTTCATGCAGCCGATCGCAAAACAACCGTCTGGTATTTTCCAGCAGCGTAACTGTGTGTTTTCAGGCTCGTTCTCAGCCTGCAGGTGGTGAGCTGGAGTGTTTTTTGCCCACCAGGGGGGCGTTCCCTACAGATCGTGACATCACAAAATAACTATCAATAGTTTATTGCTCAAATGTTTTGAGAAGTCCACATGAAACAAGTGTTTGCACAGCATTATATTAACGCAGATGCTACGCCATGGATCAATGGAAGGGAAGCGAGCAGCATGTTATCCAAGGAGTGGTGATATAACAGAATAAATGTCAGCAGGTCAAGGTTTGCTTTCAGAACTTGACCTTTAACCTGAAAATGCTGAATAGGCTGACTTACAGAAGAGCCCAAAAGATATTGCTGGACTCTAAGGTGCTTATAATCCCAATAAATCATTTAATTTTTGATTAGCTGTAAACATAAATGACCTACAATGATGTTTTAGTTTTCCTCAGTGACTCTTTAACTCTTTAATCAGCCCTGATGCTTGAGGTGCCGTTTACCAGATTCATATCTGGTCTCTGATCACATCCAATAAGAGGAGACTTAAAAAAAAACGAGCAGGGATTACTGATCTGAGGCCGCTGAATCATTTTGCATCCTCGGGCATCTGAGCGTTTAAACTGGGAGCGAGGTTAAGTGGCTCTTCACAGAGAATCACTCCAACACCCTGAATACTGCACATCACACATTTCTATCAGCTCTGGGATGCTAACAGCCATCAGAAAAGTTGGATGCGTATCCAGCACATATACAATGTGAAAGAACAAATGAAAAATGTGGTGGGGGTTGGGGGCGAAGTCTTTGTTGTGTCTTTGCTTTCTTCTTTGCTTTATGACTTTCTTTTTGTATGTTTGCTGAACTCCTTACATACTTAGAACAAAATGAAAAAACGATTAAAGCATTTTATCTCAACATTTACAGATATGTGAAGGAATGAAAGTCCCTACAACTAAAAATCAAGTTTATATCCTTGTTAACATGAATATTGGATGTTCTCTTCTTTAATGTGCTACAAGGTAACTCATGAGTGAAATGTCTGCTTTAAATTTGCAGAGCACCACATGCAGTTTGAGAAAAGTGAGGTCAGCCAGCATCTATATTTCATATTGAACACTGGAGGACCCAGTCACGAATATACTTGTAAAGTAAATCTGTAACATTTAGGTTCCCAACATAGTGTCCAGAACCCTCAAGGAGGACCCCAAAGCTTTGACTGTTTAGAGTCAGAGCTATTAAAATCAAGGTCATGTCCACACAGAGTTGAGTTGAGTTGTATCAGCTGAAGTTTTTATTTTTTCATAAATGTTTTGGTTTAGTTGCATCATGGTGTTGCCAGAGGAGAGGAATCAGCTAGTATGCACAATTTGTGGCTAAAGAAAGTATAAAACCAAGCATGGTTTTAGCAAAGGGCGGTGAAGGGGGTCATCAGGGAGAGGAGGTTGGGAAGCGCTGCTTTAATAAATAAATGAATAGACTATTACCTGCTTTAACTTAACACGGGCACATGGAGACTAAAACATGGAACAGCTTGGGATTGAGGTGAATTGTTTTTTATGTTGCTGGAGAAACTATTCTACAACAGAGTACAGATTGCCATGAGAGAATATAGTTACAGGTGATGCTTTTGTATGTATGAAGGGAACATTTTATTTTACAATTTTACCCTCCCTGCTCCAGTTTACTTTCAGCCAATCAGCATTGGATCACTTCGCTGTTGCTTTGTGGAGGACATGTCTGCCTATTGGTGTAGTAAAGTTACCCAGAACCCTTAATTCTGCAGCCACAGAGAACTGTGCAAATCCACATGCAAGAGTACAAACTGCAATGTGAGGAACGACTAAAATAAGAAGCTAAAAAGCTATGAGAAAGACTAGAGCTACATGTTATGTTTTGCTGATGTGAAGGTGGCAGACAACATCCTGTATTGCTTTGTAGCCTTGATTTTATGACATCGTTAAGGATTTGACCCCAAAACAGCAGGTTTTTGCCACTTAACTCATTATCAAAGTAAACGCTGTTCCATACATTTATCAGGAAGGTTTATATCCCTGATGTATTTTCATTCTGTCCTGCTGTCAGGAAATCTTGAGCTGAAGTCATTAATTTAGCTAGCCGTTGGTGGGGTTCCCCAGGCTAAAGTAAGTTGGCAGTCCGTAGAGGCCAGCATGTCCCTCCACTGGTGAGGTACATTTTTTTAAAGGTGTGTTTGCAGGTCTTTCTTTGGGAGTTGCAGTTAACCTCCACGTCTCCCGGTGAAGACAAGATATAGGCTAAGCTTGAGCAGCAAAGACCTGGTTAGATGCTAGCAAAGCTTCCGTGGTCTCACCGACTCCCTGACCCAGTCATCTCAGCTCTACAAGTCTATTAATATTTGTTGTGGTGGATATTAAAAACAGACAACACAAGCAAACAAAGAGCCATCCTTTCTTACCAAAAGCAAGTGTTTATTTTATTTTATTTTTTTATCAGAAAGTGACTGCTGATAATCAAACATCCAGAATGATGGGCATTATCATGTACAGTATATTCCTATGACATCACTCACACTCACATCACTCTTATTCACCTGTTACAACAGACAATACTTGAAATAAAACCAGTACATGAGAAATACTTTCAGCCACTAAGAAAACTGTTTTACATTTTTCTTGAAGTTAACCAGTTCACTCAAAACGTGTTATCATGTCTCTGGCCTGATATCCTTCCTATCTCAGTCCAGATGGAAGTCTTTACAAAGGGGATTGAAGGATATTTTTATTAATAAAATAGGAACTGGTACATTATTTCCTACCAACTGGCCACAGGTTTCATGGGTTAGAGGTATAAGTAAGGTGTCCATGTTTTATGCTAACTCAATATAAGTCTTCTATGAACAACAAAATACTGAGCATAAACTGAAGTGTTTAGTGTGATGAACCAGTGTGTTTTAATGTTTTCTTTGCCAACGATGGAGCTTTATGGCACAGAAGATTAAGATAAAAAGTGTTCTGGATAAAAACAAGGCATTTTTTTTTTTTTTTTAGCAACGGAAAGAGCTGAAGAAAAATGTCATTGTTTGTCCAATATATTTTTATAATTTAGTAGAGTAGTAAAGTAGACCTGGATCAGTTTGATTGAAAGAGTGAGAACAGTGTTGGTCCTGGTAAAAGAATGTCTCCTTCAGCACTTATATAAAATAAATTACTCATGTAATTTATAGTTATCACCTTTGCCAAATGGACGCTGAGGCCATTTCAGTAACAGAAAGTTTGAACATCGGGCTGATCTGTTGAAACAACTGGGCGTTGCAAGTGAATTACATTCAGCACAACAGGACAAATACAATAACTTATATTTTGCTTTCTCTCATAATAAACAAATAAATGAAGCTTTGTATGTAGTTGAATGAGAATAGTTGATGTATATCTTATAAATAAATTAGCAGAGTAGAATAACAACAAAGCGTTTTTCTTTTTGAAACGTAAACAATTTATCTACAGAGCTTCTTTACAATGTGATATGACTTATAGTGTTTGTAACACAGTGCAACAGCAAGTAAACAAGCTAGTATTAAAATAAACAGATTTAAATTTAGTTCCTTTTTGGCTTATAGTAGACAACATGGTTGTGTGATGGTAGCAAGTGTTGCTAATTTGTTACCTTGTTGTAGTAGCTGAGCAAATCGTGTAACCAGTCCACATGTTCTCATAAAATGCTGCTTTGCTTATAACATTTTTTGTGCTGATGCTGATAGTTTTGGTATGTGGTTTGATATTGCAGACACTGTTGGGTTGCAAGTAGATGTCAAAGAAATGTAAAACTTCTGGCAAATGCTCAATTTCACATATTTACTGTTCGTCATCTCAGTCTTCCATACAATTTCAGACAGTTTTTCTGTCATCCAGCTGACAGAACAAACAAAGACATGACATAACCTCCTTAGCTGGAGATGAAAGCTTTAAACTGGACTGTTTTGACAGAGGTCACACAACCAGAAACTGGATGAAAGTCTCATCATACAAGAAAACCGACGCATTTCTTCACCATTTGATCTTGTTTATACCCTTACTGTAGATGTTTATACAAGATTGTTTTTAGCAGCTTACCAAAAACCTCCTGAAATAATCAATACTTTAAAGTCCTTTGAGTTGATATGAAGGTGCTCATCCAAATTAGAGGAAGGGTTAAAGAATAATACCTCTACGAGGGCTCGAATGTCATTAACAATGTAGCCTACTCAAAAGTTGTCTTACAGACAGGTGAAGGCTCCTCCTGCCGTATGTTGGTAAAAGATTAGAGGTTTATTACAGGTTTAGCATGTGGAAGCTTTGCTGTGAAGTCACAGCGTATTGCATCATCCTTAGACTGCAAAAACAAACCAGTCAAAATGTGCTTTTTGTAAATAGCTTAAATAATAAATGTAAGGGCACGGTCTCATGGGTTTTTTCAAACAAACTAGACTTGAACCATCTGGATTCTCACTGCAGGGGTCGGACAACTCTGCACGGTCCTATGGCTGTTTTCTGAAACCACGTTGTGACACAAACAGAAGAATACGAGCAAAAGAGAGTAGAATGCGAGCTTACGCCAGGAGGACACGCATACGCCCATTTATTTTGCTGCAGGGGCAAATGTCCACGCTCCTGCTGTACCCCCTCTCAGCCATTCACATATCTTTTTAAAGGAGTACAGCGCAAGTTCCAGCTTTTGTCTAGAATTTCGCCCCCTCTGGCGACAAGTGGAAGTGAAGCTAATGTCGTGCACACGCATGAGCTGCTTCGACTGTGTTGGTCTTTTAACCCAAATTACTCTCAGTCTGAGCCCAGAGTTTGAGCCACAATGTCTACTGAAGTAATAGTTATAAATCTGCAAGTTGCTTACAGTTTGATCGTTGAGTAAACTGATGGACTGTATGCTAACGGTAACAACAGGCTAACGCTGGCTTGTAGTTAAAATATCTAAATTCACAGGCTGAGACCACGATTACTGTATAAAATTACTGCATAAGCTAAATCTAACAAGTGGCTAGTATGTATCTCCTCCCCAGGAAGTCATATGGCTGTCACACTGCCGCATTTACAAGCTAAAAACTTAGCATTAAAATATTATGCATCCTTATTTCTGTCATTCATCGCGTTTACCTTGTTAGTAAGAAGAAAGCCAACTGCGGGTCCATTTTATTCCCAGACTGGATCGGAGCTCCCTCCAATTTAAAGTAAATAAAGAAAAAAGCTGCTCGG
The DNA here is from genome assembly GCA_023101725.1 of Atherinomorus stipes. Classification (NCBI taxonomy): domain Eukaryota; kingdom Metazoa; phylum Chordata; class Actinopteri; order Atheriniformes; family Atherinidae; genus Atherinomorus; species Atherinomorus stipes. The sequence goes on along the minus strand of JALJCO010006000.1, from coordinate 524,962 downwards.
TTGTTCATTCCCGTCTTACTCTGGTGCCGGTGTTGTGCCGAAAAAAGGCCCCCCTGCCGTGGGGACCGGTCGGTCTCCAGTTTGGCTCTCTTCATCTCACAAGACAGAACTTTTCTTCTTTGTCTTTCTGGAGTCTAAGTTGGGCACCTGCTCTTCATCTTGTAGCAGGATGCTCAACATGCGCGGACCTGCGGTGACAAAATACACCACACCGGCAGGCACAGCCAGACAAACATTGAATGCGCAGCTTGTCGCCCCCACAAGTGCCCCCTTGAGGCTTCGTACCCGAATTTCTCGCATTGAGCATTCAGAAACAGTATTAGAGACGACCGCAGTGAAGACAGATCAGCTCATTATACACATCAGGCAACTGTAAGAGCATGTAGAGGAAAGAAAAGTATTTAACATTTAAACTTACGCAATGCACCTTTAAACACCACCGTGTTTTTGTGAGAGCAATCCAGCATTTCCTGAACGCATGAGTCAGACCAGATTTCTATTAAACATTCGGTCTCTGAGTCAGACCAACACGACCTTGTTATTGCAATCCATGGCTAAAATACAACTCTTCACTCCTCCAAAAGTCTTATCCCCCCACCCCCTAACCCACCCCACCTTTTGCGTCTAACCGTTCTGGAATTTGCAATTGTGCAACCGTTCCATTCTGACAATTGTTCTGAATTTAAAATACGGATCTAATCCCCTTTCTAGACTCAAGAACGGTTTAATTGTGACAAAAATGTCCAAAGTGTTGTTTTTCAGACCTAGTTGTGTTTTAATTCAGAGAACCTACAGTGTAAATGGGTGGGAGCCAGTTGAGAAGTTATGTTCTTGTTTTGTTGTCTAAAAAAGGTTTGACAAAACAACACAGGTTGCGCACAGCAAACCTACAAAGAGACTGGGAATCAAACATCTGTTTCTTAACTGGTTTGCACACATTTCTATATCTGTCAGTGATCTGCTGCTGATGTTCGACTGCATTCTCAGCGGATGCAACATGAAAAATTTAAATGCTCGTCTCTGGGTCTTCATAAACATTTTATTGGCTGTATACATATGCAGCACGTCCTCCAGCTGTGCTCAGTCTGCAAGATTATCTGGCCGCCAAGGTTACCTTTTGAGTTCCTCTCAGCAATCATGCGCTGCACTTGTGGGGGGATGGAGTGAGAAAGACGTTTCTGAGAGGGAATTATCTGGAATCAAGACTGCTGCAAAGATAATGCACGGTCTCAGCAGATGATTGGTGGGGAAAAAAAACAAGCAAAAAGATGAATAATGCACTTTGAAGATTTAGCAACTTTTGTCATTAAAATCCCATCTGTGTTTTGGGTTCTTGCAGAGAGATGGTGGTGCGCGTAGAGACACAGCTGCTGTCGGTCCTCTCTCCTCCCTATCCTCCCTCTGTCAGCGGAGCTCTTTCCACAGAGCTGAATTATTACTTGCAGGGATTTGCTTCAGTTTTCAGTTCTAATATTCATTTTTTTTTGTTTTTTTTTTACATTGAAACCATGTCGGCTTGACAAACTTTTTCAGGTTATCTTTCCGTCCCATCCTTATCATCTCTCTCTGCTTGCTACCGAATCGCAAACCACCTGTCAGATCAAAGCAGATTAGCGTTTCAAAAGCACATTAACTGTCTCTGCATGCAGCAAACTGTCAGTGTTTAAAGCTTCACTGTTCAGAGACATTAGGAGAGCTGGGAGAGTAGCTTCCAACAGGCAGCAAGCAGCGGGGAGGAGAAACCCTTAATAACAGAGCGAACAATCTGTACCAGCTTTTCCTCGAAAGCTTGCAAAACAGCAGAAGTCTTGACATTAAAGAAAATGAGGAAAGACCCAAAGAAAGAAGGGAGAAACTGAAAATGAATCCTTACTGTGTATGAAAAAAAAAAATCTCTGAAAATAGCTGCAGGACAGTACAGTGCCCACAGAACAAATGTGTTACGTACTCATTTGCATGATTTGAAGACTTTGAAGATGCCACTTGATAGCAGCAAAAATTATGGGGTAGCAAAATGCCGCTGGAAGGAAACCACTCATGAAAATGTTTCACTCATGTGCTGAGCAGAGTTAGAAAAACATCAAATGTCTGTATTTCATGGATGTTTTCAGGCTGAATACACTCTGGTACCGTGGTTCCTTTAATTTCTTTTGTTGCTCTGGATCTGACTATTTGTTAGGAAAATGCAACCAGCATCATTTTTTTTAGGTTAATAATAATAATAATAAAAAAAGGCTTCATGATTAAAACAGATAAAGAATTTGCTTAGCTACTTTTGTGTTTGGTGGATCTGAGGAGTGTACCACAAAGCAAGTTACACACCGCCAGGTTTTCTAACCTAGAGTCAGAAGCTCTTTTCACCCTTCCTGTTCAAAGCAGCAGAACAGAGGGTTAAAGATCAGAAACCACAGTTATGCTGCTGAAGGCTCATTTATGTTCCACTCTGACATACAGATGGCGCCCTATAGTCCTCTTCTATGTGAGAATTTTGGTCTATTTTCAGAAAACTCAGGATTCGGGGCCCAAACGTTGCTGAAAGAGCAATACCAGTGGAAACCACAGAGGCAGTGTTACGCAGTCTAGCTCATGTGTGACCAGTGAAGGGAACAAAGAAGAAGAAGAAGCTGCAATGTACAATAACTCTTGCAATGTATTCAGTAACTCTTGCAATGTATTCAAGAACTGCCCCTTTTTGTGTCTGTTTCTGAGAATATACTTAACCACAACTGACTTAATCCTGCTTTTTCCGGACTTACAGTAATAATTGCTTAGATGGTCCATTTAAACTAGCTGTCATTTAATTTCAATTACTTTAAAATAACAACGACAAAAAAATATCCTTCAGTTTATTTTGTGATTGAAGTATAATTTTATTTTACATGTTCAAAATAAATTTCAAAATACCAAATCACCTTCACTGTTGGTCCGTTTGGGGACTCAGCTCGGCTTGGGGTGGTCTTCCAGACTAATCGCATTCACGCTGCACCATAGCCGAATGAGCCAAACCTTTCAAGAGTACCTAACTGCAGTTACAATAGCCGATAAGGATGCCGCCATATATATTCAATCCATACAGGAAGTTTCCAGCGGAAGTTAGTTAAACACCACTAAGAGTATCTATCTGCGGCTTGCAAACTGATGCGTTCGGAGTAGTCGGGTGGTTAGGGTTAGGAGAAGGCTCAGGGGTAGGGTTAAATTTTAGTAAGTTACGTGAAGAACAAACTTCTGATTAGGACTTCCGGCGTGGATTGGATATATGGCGACGTCTCGTGACTGCAGTTGGGTCCCTCTCAAACCTTTTGAGTAATATTCCTAATCCCTCCAGACGTGGCGCTGCATTCAGATTCACAGTCGGCAAGTACAAAACATACAACAAACAAGAAGGTTCTCACAACTTCCATTTCCTCCACAAAACATTATTTTTGTGCGTACTTACGAGAAGCTGGGATGTACTTTAACCAGACCAAATATCGATTAAAGAGTTTACTTCCTTGTTGCGCCACGTCTGACCACTAGCCATTTTTAAAAGTACTGCAGTCCCATCCGTGTGTTTGTTGTTGTAGCATTTACCCACAATACCCAACGTTTTACCCACAATGCCATGTGGCAACAAATCTGTAGTCCATTTCTTGTATTTGAAACAGATTGAGACCTGCATTTGTAGGTGGACCGAGTCCGCTTGTCTGTTCTGGATCAGAGTCCGTTTGTGCATTCACAACTCCCCCAAACAAAGCGGACTTCCTGAGCAGATGGACTCTGATTCGAATGAAAAAAGCTTTGTGAATGCGCCCTAACAGGTTGTTCAAGGCTTCTACACAACCATACCACTTTAACTGTGACTACTGTAATCATTTGGAACAGGTCATTTAAATAAAAGAGTTAGGAAAATAATTTACTTTTAATAGTGTAAAGTTTAGGATAACACATGGGCTATTTGCTGTCATGCTCAGTGGACTCTCAAACCTTGTAGAGAATTTTAATAGAGTTCATGCTCATAGTTCTTGACCTTGCAAACAGTGGTGCACACAAAACTGATGCACCCGTACTCAGCACACCAGACTTTTAGTGTAATTTCAATTGGTCATGCACCTCATGATTTAATAATCTGTAGTAATTTCTTTTTAAAATCTACCTTTGTATTGGTTGCTTTTACTCTTTTTCCTGTAAAGTGTCTTTGAGTTTAAGAAAAGTGCGATGCATATAAAAAGTATTATCATTATTTTCAAAAATGTGTGTGAGAAACAGGAAGTTCTAGGAAAGAACGTGAGAGCAGGTCCTTCTCTACAGGTAACTACATGCCTCACTAAAGTCCAGGGAGATACAATTACTGTAAATGTTACGAAACCACTGAACACCACTTGAAGGGAACATAACCTACTTCCTGCCTCAAGTGGCATTCCTGCTGTGTAATAGGGTCATTTTCTTTATAGTGATACCTGCTGCTGTTTAGGATAAAGACTATATAGAGTGAAGTGCACCTGAGGTGTTGGTATAATGGTAATGGAACTATACTGACATCACAGTTTGCTCGCACTACTTCCAATGTGGTGAAAATGACTGCAGCTCAACATCAGTGCTGCGCAAGTTTGAGCTTTAAAGGCAATATAGAAGATGTTTCTTTCAACAATTTCTGCAATATTTGATTAAATTGGGTTCACTGTACCGTAAAGTATGATTAATTGAAAGCTTTAAATATAGAAACGTCATTACACATCAACTGTGAAAGTAATGGGGCTTAAAAAACCTCTGTCAATCATTTCTGCATTCATTACATGTTTTATTTGTCTGCTGGCCCGTCAATCACTCTTACTACGGTAGTAAGACTGATTGACAGGCAATTCAATGGGTAATATGAAAGACTGATCAATAAGAGTGATTGATTGGTGAGAGTAATGCCACGTGCCGGAAGAGGCGCACCCTCGTCTGATGCGTACAGCAGGTAGCTAACAATCAATCTGCTAGCAGTTAGCAATGTTCAGACAGTAACATCTGTTTTAATTGCGTTTGTGACATGATGGGTGAATCTGTACCTGCTGTCTGCTAAACACCGGTGTAGGGACTTGGCTTGTGCACGTTGTGCCGTGTCCGGGGGGAGCAGGCTGGTCCTGCACATGCGGTCCATTCAAAAACTCACAGTCTCTGCTTTTTAAATTGCTGAAAACGTCTTCTCTACCACCTTTAAGATTTCAGACTTGACACATAAAAAGATATACACATTGTTTATGAACATATGACTACTTGTAGTTTTCTACAGGAACACAGCATGGTGTAAAGCTTAATGTCTAATGTTTACAAACTTGTGCAGAATTGACTTAAACACTAACATTTCATCATCTCCTTCTACTAACCAGAATTTTCTTTTGTTAGTTAAGATGATGGGTGAATTAATTTGGAAACAGCCACGCCATAAATCTGAACTTTAATCATTGTTGAAACACACACAAAAAGGTTTTAATATTAGTTTCAATAGTTGTGTTATTTCAGACGATTTCCCTCCATTAAAGCAGCACTACATAAGTTTCTGACCCAAAACTCAGCTCCTCTGACACATTTTATTGGCACACTGACATTAATTATGGACATTCCTGGAGTCATCATTGTTCTGAAGATTCCTGAAGATGAGAAACTGCATTTAACAACTTTTTTCCAGCACTGCAAATCTCGGGACAGCTGTGTTTTGCTTTATGGCACCGTGTCATACGCAAGCAACTGGATATCAACATACTGGCCATTTTATGCAGCACGGCTGATTCAGCAAAGACACCCAAGAGGACATTATTGGTGGAGGTGAAGGAGACGAGGGAAAAAGTGACTTTTAGGCTGACCGGGTGATAAATTCTGAAAAAATGTTCACCTACATTTGGTTTGATTTGCTTTTACACTGCACTTTACTCAACTGGACCAAACTGCTTAAACAATGCCATGTAATTACAACAACTATTCTTCAAAATCTGTCCCTGATTGGCCGGGAATAAAACGGGTCCTTCAGTCCAAGTAAACAATGGAGCAACACCAAATTTACACAGTTTTGGAGTTTCTGTTTTACTCTGTTGTTAAAAATGAACGTGATTCAGAATAATCTGTCCAGTATGAGCAGCAGACATGGAAAGAGTAATCCAGCATGTTGCAACTAACTCTACATCACTTCCTGTCTTTGGTTCACTGGACGGTCCGTTTGCTTTCACACTTCAAATGAATCTCACCAGTGTTCACCAGATCCCTACAGTAGTTTTCAAACAGACCAGAATTCACTTCATTGGTCCACACCAGAGTAGGAATGAGTGTTCACAACACAAATAAACTTTACTACATGTGGAAGCGGACCAGGATTTGTTTAAAGCAGACCAACCAGCATCACAGTGCTCCTACTGGCTGGATGGAGCGAAGAGAAAAGATAGGATGCAAGATGGAGGCCCAATCAACTCAAGTTAGAGAGCATTGCAATTCCAAACTGGCCATAATCTCCATAGGATAGGTTAACCATTCAGTTTAAGTTACCATGGTGATGTAGCCATGTTTAGGGTGCGTTCACACCAGGATAGTCCGGGGACTCGGGGCCGTTCCCACAAGGACAATTGCGGGTAAAAATGGCAAACTATTTCATCAGAAGTGCCTTTCGTTCACACGGCAACTGCGTTATTCTGGGTTGAAGACGCAAAAATCTGAAGACTCATTCCAAAGTGGAATTCCTGAGGACACAACGCTGGTTCGAAACGCAGAAATAATAGTGGACCCACAGACCTGCTGACGCCGTGCTCACGTGGCACGCGCGTGACATATCACAATACAGGAAAAACAACGTCAGACTACGTAAGCCTAGCGTATCTCCACATCACGTGATTTATCAAAGACGGAGGCCTAAAAACTGATCGTCATGGTTGATGTAGTTTTTCCAAGACTTTAATCAAGCAGCAGCTTGATACTCATGCGCTTCTACTGCAAACAACCAAGAGGAAAAGGCGCAGAGACAGAGTTTGAATTAAAAATGAACTTTCTGCCACTGTCCAGGGAATTTTGTTGTTCACCGGTATCTGGTTGCACATTTACGGCAAGTAGTAGCATGCGCTGAAAAGAACGCAACCTCACAGCTTTCCGATTCAACGTTTACCTGATCACACGATCAGTTTGGGGGAAAGGAATATTCTACCCTTTTAAACTAAATGAAAAACCACTTTTCATTCAGAACAAGGTGTATACATGGACATTTTCATTCTGACAGAGCTTTCAAACTGATTGCAATGGATACATTTGGCTCCTCGTGAACGTGGCTAATAATGAAATCACAGAAGTATTATGTAAACCGGGCTCCGTGATTGGCCAGGAGTAAAAGTGGAAATGTTTCCTCTTCTCATTATTACTCCATGTATGTCCACAACACAATTTCCATCTTTTTTCGTTGTTGTTTTGATCTCGGCTTTTTCGAACAAACACTGTAAGCTTTGCTTTTCCTCCTACCCAAATGGGACTCTACACCTTCTACTTCTCCTTCTTGATGCTTTATGCCTGTTGGCATACTGTGCGCCACTTTCTTTTTGGTTCCCTGGATAGTCTCGATAGTCTGTTTGCAAGTGAACTGAGACCCCCGGCTTTCAGGCAGACCAGAGTCCGCTTCTTTGTTGTGCACCAGGATGTGGTTGATGTTCACACTGCACCGAACAAAGCAGACTTTCTGTAGAAGTGGACCACGGTCCATTTAAAAGTGGACCAAACAAACACAGTGTGAACGCACCCTAAAAGAAAACCACAAGCCTAAGCATACTTTGACGACCCTGTAATCTTCCTCCACAGTACACCACTTTTGCATTTAGGAGCTTTTAGAACAGATTTAAGATTCTTATTTTGAGGCTGTAATTTAAGCAAACCTCTAATGTTTGATTAGATGAATGCATATATTTGTAGGGATTATTAAATATTTATACAGCCAGCCAACAGAGATGAAAAGGCCTCATTTTATTTTAAAAAATCTTCTCAGTGTCTCCAACTGGGGTTTTTTAAAAAATTTGTTTTTTATGTAAAGAGATATTACTCTGATTTTTAATTTTTTTCCCAGTTTTTAAGATGGACACTCTGATTTTACGGGTGTTACACAAGGCTCCAAAAATCTCTTAAAAGTGCACACTGTCATTCCTCCAAAGCTGCTCATAAGAGGGCATTAGAGCGCCCTTCTTAAGGGCCGCATTAGAGGAATAACGGTCTCCTTTATATTAAGCAAACATTCATTAATATCTCATAAAAAAGTGCCATCAGCAAAATCACACCAAACACCCTGATTCACTGAAATAAAGAAATTAATTTAAATGAATCCATAAAACAAGTTTTCACTAAGACAGAGTGACATAATTCCAACATTTACATTTTTTAATATTTACAGTTGTTGAAACAAGGACTTGAACACCTTCCTGGTGCTGCATTCTTGTCTGTTTGAATCAGCTTATACACAATATACAGTAAAAGACAAAACTGTCTGCACTGTTTCTTTTTTGCGTTGTATATTGCATGGAGCCACCGTGTCCATTGAAGTGTGACTGGCTCATAGTGCAGTGTGAAGTCCTGAGGCGGGGCCCGACACTCCCGTCTGCCGCCTCCTCTCAGGAAAACAGCAGCGCATCAGACCGCCGCTTACATGAAAAACTCTTTTGGGTTTTCACTGGAGACATTCTGGGCGTCAGCCTGGTTGTTGTAATGAAAATCTTGGCTGTCTTCCTGCTTCATTCCCTTCACTTCTTGGCTTCTATATGTCTCTTTTCTTCGGTACAGGAATCTGCCAGTTATGGCCAGGCCGGTCACAACCACAAAGATGACAACGGCTATAACACCTGCAAGGTAGAAGACACTTACGCTCAGAGAGCAAGCCCCAGTTTGGAAAAAAGTAGAGTTGTTCCGATACCAGTATTTGGCAGTAAACTGCCAAAAATACTGGTATTGGTATCAGCAAGTACTGGGGTTCAGGAGTCCGATACCATGTAATTTCATGTCAGTCATGTCATAATCATGTCGGTGGTGTGGCAGTATTTCACACTGGACTCTCCCACCAGCAAAACTACATTTAAAAGTAAATAGGTTCAATTTGCTGTATTTATTCATGATTTGCAAAGTGTAAAACCTCAACCAGGTTAATATGATTTCAAAAAAACAAAACAAAACAAAAACATAGTGGTATTGTTACTCAGTATTGGCCGATACCCAGAGCACAAGTATTGGAATCGGTATTGGTGGGAAAAAAATGGTATCGGAACATCTCCAGAAAAAAGTCTGGATGCTAAAAAACAATACAGCGTCAAGAATATACCTCGTGATGAAAGTGAGAAATTCAAATATTTTATGAAAAAATCAGCTTATCTTGAATTTGATGGCAACAACATACCCCCAAAAATTATAACAGAGTTGTGTTTATGGGTGTGTAGCAACTGGGAACCGATAAAATCTGCTGCTGGACTGTTGAAGGAGACAAATGTCTCATTTTTGCCTGATACAGGATTCTTATATCTATGAAGCTATAATAGAAGCGGAACATGGTTTAGGATTGTCTTGCTCATATATACCATCAGAGATGAAAGCATTTGAACTAAGCATGAATAACAAGCTCAGTGGTCCCTCTGCTCTTTAGTTCAGACTAAAGAGGCGACTTCTCTCCCTCTGGTCGGAGCCTCCAGAGTATCCAGACCAGGACGACTGTGCAACAGTTTCTTCCCTCCGGCCATCAGGGAAATGAGTAAATTGCATGCACTGCCCTCAATTCCTTCTGTTAGCACAGGGGAAGGAAGGAGATGAACAATGTGCTCTTTTTCTTTTTTGACTAAATGCACTTCAAAGGTGCAGAGTTAAACAAAATCAAAGCCAATGGCAGAAATATGAATTATATCATTAAAAACTGTGTTTCTAATAATAGCTAATCACTTTACTAAACTAAAGTTTTATCCTCTTAATTCAGTTAAGCTTCATTTGTAGTGTCATCTCAAGACAAATCTTAGAGAGAGACATTTATATTTGTGTGCAGTGGGTCCACATACCTGACTGCTGCCATGCTTATGCTGCTATTTTAACTACGGTGTCTCTGAACGGACAAACAACTCTGTATGAAGTGAAAACCCTCTGAGCTTTAAAACTGCAGTACTTTCTTTGTTTGATAGGAGCTAGAACACTGTTTTGGATAAGTAAGAAGAAAAAGTCTTTACACATTAAAAGTTAAAGTAGTTATCTTTCCAACTTTTTGCTGTCCTCATCCCAGCTTTTTTGGGGGGACACGATTATGTGATCAAATCCAAGATGAGAAGGTATTTTTCATGAAATAGTTCAGTTTGATGCTTTCTATTCTCCATTTTGAATAAAGTGACAACAATGTTAACCTTTTACACAACATCCAAATGTTTCTGTACTGCATGCAGCCTGGACCTACATTCATATTAATGAGGTTTACATAAATAAATTGGTCCTCAACAACATGCTACATGATGCATATCATACATGACAGTGTAAATATTCTGCTCGGGTCATTTTGGCCACATTTAAAGAGTCTGTATTAATCTCATGCTTCTCTGCATCAGTTTCCAACACACAGGGTTCCCCTTAAGCATCAGTTTTAGGCACACAGAGCTGGACGAGTTGCCAAGGCAACATGAAACTGTTGACACTTGCAGCGATAACATGTTTTACTCTGCAAAATAATAATTTGTGATTTACAAAACTCAAAGGGCAACATTTTTGTAAATGAAAAGGTTGAAAAATAATCCAATATTGTAAAAACCTGTATTTATAGGAACGTTATAGTCCAGGAATAAAAGAGAAGCAGTCCTATAATATCTGAAAACGTGGATTCTGCTAAGTTCATGCGCTTGCAAATCACTGCAGTCACAGTCTCGGTTAAGTCAGCTCTTTTTTCCCTGCGGTCTGGTTGTTCCACTAATCTAACTTCACCACACAGTAAAAAGAATTTCACACATTCAGACTCGACTGCACTCCTCTGTTCAGCTCATTCTTTATTCATAAAAAGTTTTATCTAGTTGGAATTCCAAAATATGGCTAAAATCAATTTCTCACTATATTACTCTGGTTATAAAACTTTGACGTATTTGGAGATAACAGCGAAAGTTTCTCCATCAGGCAGTCGTTTCAGCAGAGCTTTAATTAGTTTAGCCATCTTTTGTGTGCTGACACAAAGTCACAAGGATTCAGGCAATTTTAAATTGCTCGACTCACACTTTCATAGGAACAATTTCAATCTTCCTTTTGTATCAATCTAAGGCGGGGGGATGATAAATTAAACATACTTTTAAAGGAAAATCTTCACGATCACATCACTGTTAAAGAATCTCTAGTTTGCAGAGATATTGAGCATCCATGACTCAATTAAAAGAATTCAATATAAATATAGTGAAACATAAAACAGTACCTCCAATAAGAGCAGAGTCCGTCTTCATGGCATTGACTAAGGGTTGTCCTGAACCCAGTGAACCAGACTGGTCTACAGCAGAGAAAGAAAGTAACACAGGAAAGAAGAAGGAAGATAAGAAACTAACTTGGGGAATTTGGATGTAATCATGTAAAGAACATAGGAGAAGAGAGTTAGGAGAAATAGGATGTAAACAGGTCATTGATGAAAACATAGGGACATGTGTGCTAGCACCTGACCAGAAAACCAAGCTTAAAGGTACAGCGTGTAAAAAATCAAAGGTCAATGGTAGAAAAATGTGATATATAATTCAAAACTGTGTTTCTATTGATGTGTAATCGCTTCACTAGAATAACTTTTATATGTTTATTTTCTTAGAATGAGTCATTTATATCTACTTGCTGGGGGTGTACATACATGAAGGCTGCCATATTTGTGTCGCCATTTATATTAAGGTATCCCAAAATGGACAAAACAATGTGAGTGAAGTGAGAACCCTCTGAACTTTAAAACTGCTGTACCAGCTTTGTTTAATGGGAGTAAGAGACTGTTTGGGATAAGTAATGCCTGAAAAGACATTAAAAACAGTTACTCAGAGTAAAGTCACAACTCCACCTGAAACCACTGGATCCACTCACAGATGAAAACATCTTTATGTCTGGGAGAATTTTGACCACTAACAGCCACCGTACATACACAACAGAGCGTGAAAGAAAAAAAAAATTCTTTCAAATCCCCATCATTACCACTAGATGTCAGTAATTCTTCCATACTGTACCTTTGAGATATATTTTTTAAATGGATGCACCCTGACATGAGGGCTTCTCTGACTTATATTTTCATTGTCTGCAGGACAAAATGTTGGCTTCAAATATTAGGGGTAGTAATTTAACCATCAGAGGGGTCACAAAAAAAACTTTTGAAATTTATGAGTGGGCAGAGGAGATTCAGGATCTTAGGATTATGGCTTCATCAGCACTGATGAAAACGATGAGCCAGTCTGTTGTGGTGAAGATGGAAGTGAGCCAAAACACAAAGCTATTGATTTACTGATCCATCTACACTTCAACCCTCAGCTATGGTTACAAGATCTGGAGAGAGACCAAGAAAATGAGATCACAGATACAGTACAAGCAGCTGAAATGAGTTTCCTTTGGAGGGTGGCTGGATGCCGCCTTAGAGATAAGAGCTTGTACATCTGGGGGCGAGCTCAGAGTAGAGCCGCCCTTCCTCTGCAAAGAAAGGACTGAGCTGAGGTGGTTCAGCTATCTGATACTGGTGCCCCCTGGTTGAATCCATTTTTAAGTTGTTTTTTTTTTTTTTTTAACCAACTGAAAGAAGACCTCTGTGGCCAATCCAGATCACAGTAAAGGGATTGTATTTCCCCTCTGGCCTGAAAACACTAGGAGGACCTGGAGAGTATCGCTGAGGAGAGGGGTGTCTGGGTTCCCTTCCCTCTGCAGCACACGATTGATCCAGAAAACCACATCTCCTTAAAACTTCCACTGCGAGAGAAAATTTGAAGTTGTGTGTAGATATGATTGACGTAATGTAACCCTGTATTTAATTAAAAGTGCTACAATATATAACGAACTTGGTGTGCAAAGGTCCTCAGAGACCCAATCACAGCTTCATCATTCAGTGCAGGCACAAATATGAGAGCAGCAATTTAGAGGACTATTAAATGAACATAAAACTGGATCAGTGCAAGACTGAAGGAAAGAAATGCCAGTGGAAACTCCCCCTCTATGGTCCAAATTAATTATCTTATCAAGCACTTTGTCATTCAGCTCCTCAACAAGGTGTACAAGCTTAATGAGCTCATAATACAGCATGAAACAGCAGCTCCCACAGAGAATAGCTGCATAGAAACTAAAATGAACAAAAAGACTCAATGACATTTCATTTTATTGGCTTTTTAGCCTCTGTATCACACATTTACTGTGACTTTATATTCTAACAGGGCTGGAAATCATTGCTCAGAGCGCAGCATCCACATTCTCTTGTTTTCGCAGTAAATATGAATGCGTTACTTATCTGCTGTGAAAGTCGACATGTTTTGTGATTCAAGGAGCAAAAAGTCAGGCAATTACTTCCAGAGAGCTTCCAATACACCTTTTTTTTTCATATGTGAAACAAGTTTATAGCTGTGGCCTGGGGCTAAAATTCATTGTTAAACCACTACTGTCCATTGTTTACCTTCCACCCCTGAGTGCAGCAAGCAACATACAAACTGCAATGCACTCAGCAAACAATATGATGGTTTATTTCACCAAGAGGACCAAACACATCCTCTTCCTGGGAAAATAAACTCTGGATGGAAGATTTCTGTGTGCCTCATTATGTATGCGCACAAGTTATTTGCAATAAAACTCAAAGAGAATCAAAATATGCTTTGATCATGGCTTCTTTTAGCTTTTACAAATGTAAATACCAATATTTAAACACTTAATCATGGTTGAATAATCACTGCAGTGCACTGACTTCAAGTAAAGCTTTGTTTTCAAAGTCTCACCTCTGCAAATAATCCAAGCAAGGATTACCTTTTTGCACCATTCATATGACATTTATAGAAGACAGGTTTATTATCACAATTTCATGTATTAACAGTCTCCTTGCAAAAATATCTTTACATTAAATAAATTGTTTTCACAGTTTTAGGGTTTTGGCAATGTCAACACTAGTAGCTGTGAGATCATAAAGAAACAAAGCCATAAAATAATCTGTGACACAAAAATTAGACATATATACAGTAAATTTAAGAGTTTTGAAGCACTTTTGCAGGGAAGTTTCTAGTTTGTCTTTGTTTTTGCTTGAGGGAAAACAGTAGAAAACCAGCAAAGCACTGAATCGCCAACTATCACTGTTAGAAAAGTCTTTACTGTAAAAAGGGATTTGTGAGGCATGAAAACCTTAAAGTAGGGGTGTCCAAAGGTGGTCCTTCAGGGCTGCTGTCTTTCAGGTTTTGGATGTTTCCTGCTGCAGCACACCTGAAGTAGAATAACTGGTCAATTGAGATCCATTTAATTTGAACCAGGTGTGTTGGAGCAGGAACACATGTAAAACCTGCAGGACTGCAGGACCGGAGCAGGACATCCTTGTCCTCAAGGATGAAATCCAGTTTCCCTTCCTCACAGCTGCAGGAAAACCTCGCCTTGTAGCCCCTCCCCTCTTACCTGACAGGGTGTGTGTGTTCTCAGCTGCGTAGGGATTGGCTGAAGCCACAGATCCGCAGTTGGACTGAGCAAAAGGTCCAGAGATGACCACAGGACTAGTGTCCGGATGGAAAAGAGCTGCTTTCAGAGGGCTGATGGAGTTGAACTGAACCACAGACAGACAGCCCACGAAACCAAGAGACCCGAGCTGGACCAGGTCTGAATCCAAGTCATCAGACTCTGAAAATGAAAATAAATATAGGTTCTGAGGTCCTGGTGATAAAATTGGTCAAACTTATCTATGTGTCCATCTCCAGTAGACTTGATGACTGTAATGGTCTTTTGACTGGAATTTCAAAAAGAGCAGCTCATCCAAAACACTGCTGCTGACCAAGACTAACAGATCTGAACACATCACACCAGTTTCAAAATCTTTACACTGGTTTCCAGTCAGTCACAGAATAGATTTTATGACTCTGCTGATAGTTTACAAACCCCAGCAAGGGATTGGCTCAAAATACATCTGCGATATAATCGGTCAAGTCAAGATTCGATCCAATATGTTGGTTTCCTTAGCTAGGCTGCTATGAATCTGACTTGAATTTTTCTGTTTGTTAAGCGCCCTGAGGTGACATTGTCATGAATTGACGCTATATAAATAAAGTTGATTGAATTGAATTGAATATGTTCAGAGAATGTAAACCCAGCAGGGCTCTTAGATCCAAGGACTCAGGTCAGCTAGTCTAGACCAGAGTCCAGACTAAACATGGAGAAGCAACATTTACTGAAACTGTGATGCTGCAAACAAGAGGAATAACCAGTGGAGATTAAACTTATCAAAAGTTGACATTTTTAAATCTAGGTTTAAAAAAATGTAGTTTCTCGTGTGCTTGCATGAAATCTGCACAGAATCTTTTTACTGATCTACTGTTGCTGGTTTTCATCATTTTAATTTGATTATTTATGTGACTTTATGCGTTTTACTATGATCTTTGCACACCCTTTTAATTATATCTTAACATGATTTAATTGTTTCTGAATTTTTTATATTTGTATCTTCTTTCAAGGTAAAACACATTTTTGTATGAAATGGGCTAAACATGTAAACTTGCCTTGCCATAAAACTGGTCAGATTCACCAACAGCCAACCATTTTAGACCGATAAAATCTGAAGTCCTTTAAATTGAGTAGCAACATTAAGTTGGGAACAATATTAAAGGAATAGTTCACCCACAGAATGATGTAACTTTATTTTCCACTTACCCTCATGGTGAGCAAGACTCTGGAGCACTTTTTTAGTATCTCAAATGCAGCCAGCGATCAGGAAGGCTTCTCGTTTTAACTTTCATATAATGGAGTTCGCCGGGGCCCGAGCCAAAAAGGTCCAAAGAAGTCCACAAAAACATGTCAATATTCCTCCATACTGCTCGTCCAATGTAATCCAAGTGTCCTGAGTGGGTAGCGTCCAGAATTTACTCGAAACAACATCATTTACTATATTTTTAGAGCCTTAACAGTACTACATCTTACTTCTGCGAAGCACGCATAAGCGCGTTCACGAAACTACGGAAGCCTCGGCGTTCAGAGCCTACTCTGGCGATAATGCAAGCATAGAAGAAGAAATTTGCTGTTTACATTGTGCTAAGAGCGCCAGAGCTGCAGACAAACCGGGACAAACGCAAGCGGGTCCAAGTGGGGTTGGATATTGATTTAAAACAAAGAAAGAAAGAAAAAGAGAACACCCGATCTCGTCTGCTGCAGCTTCCGTAGTTTCGTGAACGCGCAGCGACGTGCTCGCAGGAGATGCGATGTAGTACTGTTTAGGCTCTAAAAATATACTAAATGACGTTGTTTCGAGTAAATTATGGATGCTTAATTACATTGGACGAGCAGTATGGAGGAATATTGACAAGTTTTTGTGGACTTTTATGGACCTTTTTGGTTCGGTCCCCGACTTCCTGATCGCCGGCTGCATTTGAGATATTAAAAAAGTGCTCCAGAGTCTTGCTCACCATGAGGGTAAGTGGAAAATAAAATTAAATCATTCTGTGGGTGTACTATCCCTTTAAGGTCTGGCACTGGCCTCCTTTTTTTTTTTACCACAGAAATGAAAGTAAGATTGATATTCTCATCTAAATCTGACCAGGAAAACCAAGTGGATTTATTTCCCAAAAGCTAACAACGTAAAGAAATGTTTAATTTGCTTCATCTTCTTCGGAGCATAGCTCAGCCAGCTGGAACCTTTTAAAACAATCTGTACCAGCACTGATCTCAGAGACTGGGTCTCTCAAACAGCAGCATTATTTGGAATAAATTATGTCATGCACCAACAGGTTCAGTGATTCTGCATTATATTACCAGGTTATCAGAGTGGGACAACATGGAGACAGCTCATTGATTCTAATTAGCTCACACATAACCTCACACACCTTCAACACAGCAGACAGACTGTCAAGCACCCAGCTTTAAAGTCTGCATCCATCACTTCGGAAGACTTGTGTGCACTCTCCACCTTTATGCGTTCATTTTACTGACTTCAGTCCCTTCATCATTCATCTGCTCTCCTTCACGGCAGCGTAAACAGCAGCTGTGAGAGCGACATCACCGCCGTAAGCAGCTGCATCAGTGTCTGATCAGATGACTGAGAGGTGACTGTGGTTTTACCAGGACGCATCTGCATGTTGATGAGAGCAGCAGGAAACATCACTGCAGCCTGTAAGCAGCTTCCAGCTGATGCACTCCTCACTACACCCCACCCCCCATCTCTCTGTATTCCTTCTGGGTCCATTAGTTAGACTGATGGATGATGGGGTTCAGAGGAAACGACAGAAAATCCACTTTGCTGCTGCTTTTCTGATCCCGATCTGACTCTCAGTCTCCTCTGGGTTGACGGCAGGTCACATGCTGACATGACGAGGTTAAAACATGCCATGTAACAACATACTGTAGCATCATATCAGACAACACAAAGGGTCTCGACAGAATATAAAACCATGTGGAAATGGAAATAAACCATCCTTTTGCTCTCAGGTTTATGTATCAGGACATAATTCATAGTAATTTGGTGACTGTAGATGAGGTAAATACATCTCAGATGACATTTTACACTGCGTCATTACCTATTTAACAAAAACACTGTCAAAATGTAGAACCAGTGTATACAAATGATGCACACAAAAGGTAAAAAATAACCTGGACTAATCTTTTTCTCTGTGATGTCATCAGTCTCTCACATGGTTCTGGCGGACGTTTGTTTGATTCCTTTTTTACAACGTGGCTTCAGGTCATCAGCAGCTTTTGTTTCTGCTCATTTCTCTACAGGACTTCAGTCAGGCTGAGGTCTGAACTTTGGCTGGACCACTGCAACCCCTTTTTGATCATTCTGCTGTAGATTTGCTGCTGTGTTCTGGTTTATTGGTCTGCTGTATGAACCAGTTTCAGTTAAATTTTTGCTGTCAGATAGATGGCTTAACAATTATGACAGCAAATCTGTACCAAATCAAATTAAAATGGATTGAAAGAAATGCCTTTTCATTTTCAGAATATAGCAGCATTTATGGACTCGTCAATAAAACAAATAATAAATCATCCAAATGCCATTTTACTTTTTTTTTCTCCAAGACTGTTCATTTTCTAACTCAACTTGATTTCTAACTTTTCCAGCAAATCGCTACCAAAATTCAATTCAAATGTCAAATCTGAATATAAAAATGCATCAGCAGAAAGGCTGCAGCAGCTTTCTCTCATGACTCTCTCTCCTTTGCAACACCAGTTTTCCCTTTTCATGTCACTTTTTTGGGATACCTTTTCATATTCCTTGTACACTGCTATGAGAACTTGCTCTAGTGGGGTGAAATATCTGACAGCTTTAAGTCAGCGGTTGCCATAGTGACTCTAGGAGTTGGAGCTCCATTGATGATGACTTTTTATTGTGGTTTCTAACTTTAAGTAAAGATACTTATGGGCCTTTTCCACTGCACATTTTCGTAACCCTTCCGCACGGCATGCTTTGTGTTTCCTCTGGGAAAACCCGTTACGAGCCGTTACGATTTTCCGCACCCGTTTAGAGCTAGCTCTAACCGTGCTGAGCCTACACAAAACGTGACGTACCTGACGGTTCTCCACTGATTGGTCAAAGGAAATTGTCGTCATACGTGTCATACGTGTCATACGTGTTTCTCCTCGCCTCTTCTAAAAATATCTGGCTCTGTTTTCGGTGACTAAAAGCCACAGAGAAAACAACAACAGCAGTAACACCTCCATATCATCCAATGCCTCCATTGTTGTTTCTACTTTACTGACGACCGCGTGGCACAGCAGTGACGTCACGGCAGTCTCAACCGCGCCTACTCCGCCCACTTCCAGGTAGTAAACTGCTGCTTCTCCTGTGTGGAAACAAAAACTGTCCTGGTCGTCTTGAGTGTGTGGTGCTGTGCTGTGCTGTACCGTACCGTGTGCAGCTGCTATGGAAAAGGCCCATTAGAGTTGATGGAACCAACTCAAAGCAGCTGATCTAGAACCAAAAACTGAGTTGGTACAACCTTGTTTTTGGACCAGGCCCCTGAACCTGTGCCAAAGCTTTGCTGCCAGTGTGTGGACTTTTCTTCGAATTAGCGCTGGTAGTCTGGTTCAAATCAGAGCTGGAAGCAGCTCGGTAGATAGGGGACCTGAGTACCATACAGCGGTTTCTGTTGTCGCAAGTTCTGCTCGGGTCGGCGCAGGCAAAGTTACATAGAGCTGCTCGCAGGCCAGAGGCCCCGGCGGGAGGGGGGGGGACATTGAATCGCTCCATAAACACTTTGTTTAGCCCCACGGGGATTCCGAAAAGCATTTATTGAGGTAAAAAAGTTACTGAGTTCTCCTTTAAGATCTTGCTTTTGAATTGTGGTTGAAAATAACAATAATAAAAAAACAAATAAACAAAACTGTCCTAGAGACATTAGAGCACTTTTCCCATAAACAGTGGACCAACACACCTGTCAACAGGTGTAGAAGTCTTTCTGAACATCAGAGAAAACACCTGATTGCAGTGATTGTCTCAAAGCATTGCTCAACAAAATTGTTTACCTTCAGAGCCCCATCATGCTAGTTTACTTGTTTCATTTTTTTGTGTGTTTGTCTGGAATATTTCTTTTGAACCACAATTCAAAATTAATGTCAAGATTTTCATATAATTTTTATGTATTATTACTTTTGTAGGTGTCAGTGTTATTTCACTGACACCTGATTTTTTCCTTCTTTAATTGGAGGGTATGAATAATTTGGAGGTCGACTGAATATCAGGGGTGCTTAGGTTCAGTCCTCGAGAGCAACGTTCATGTAGCTTTTAGACGCAATCTTTCTCCAGCACACCTGAATCAAATAAATGTTTTGTCACCAGGCTTCTGCAGAGCATAATGACATGTTCATGAGGAAATTAAGCTATTTGACTTAGGTGTTTTAGAGAAGGTATGTTAGAAAAATTGCAGGAATGTCGTTCTCCAGGACTGAACTCTGGCAGCCCTGACTTATATGCTATAGACCAGGAAAATGTCAAAACATCTGCTCTTATAAAGGCACTCATGCTTAATAATGGTCACTCAATTTATAGTGTTTGAGCAACAGCACTTGTCAAAGCAACAAGGGTGTGCATAGTTTTTCTAATACCAGATTTTGACTTTATTTTTTAAAATAAATAACAATGCAGTGTAATACTGTATGGACCACATAGTTTTTTATTTCCTTTGAGAGTACATGTGGTGCATTTTTTTCTTCATATGACTGTATATTAGCAGGAAGCAAGTAGGATTCGGCTCAACATGATTTCTTTTATAATCATATATTTTTCATCATTTTCACTACAAAATGCAAGTAAATACTTTTCTGATACTCCCAGTGTGAAAAAAAAAGAAACTATGCTTGCAGCCGATATATGAATGTATATTTTTTTTAAAACAGAGGACGTATTTTGTGCAGCATTTAGGTTTTCTATGCTTCATTCTGTGTTAATATCTGATATTGTCTATTAAAATAAGATGACTCATGCTTTACTATTAATAGGCAGCGTGTTGTCTATCAAACTGAGCGAGTGCTGCTGTGACTGATGCCTGAAGGCTTTTAGCCCCTCATGTTATTAACAGCTTATACCTCAATCCCCCTCTGATGGAGCCGCTCAGCGAGAGCATGAATAAGTCATGACAGAGCCAATTACTGTCTCACCTCAACACGGTAACCGGCCCCTGTCCAGGAGTACACACTGGAGCTCAATGAAATATGGTGCAACCCTCCCAGAGGGGGATAAGGTTTTTTTTTTCCCAGGTTTCTGCATTAGAAGCAGAATTAATGTAAACATGACTGGACTCTAATAAAATGTCACCTTTGTTGTTGTCTTTTATGACATTTCTGGTTCCAATCTTCATTTTTAAATCTCACAATGGACAAAATATTATCTGATAAAATGTTAAGTTTTATTAAACAAATGAAGGATTTCAAACTAATCGTTGAGGTTCAGCTTTATTTTATTGAACAGCAACACAAACTACATCCTCTAAGATGACCACACAAGAAGGTTTTTATTGCCACCGCACATTATAACCCGCATGAAGACAGCTTATTAAACTGTGGGTCCCTGTTGCAGATCCAGTTAGTAAAATGCAAACTTGCAGTATTTTCTGCAGGTTGCTGAGTGTGTAGAGTCTGCCGAGTGCAGCTATGATTAAAAGAGATGCTGCGTCGTCGTGCTTCATCTCGATTGCATCAAATATCGTGAAAGTGCAGAAGTGAATTTTTAGAGCAGGATTAGTGGCATCGCTGTAGACTGACCTCATTATTCTAAGCTTGATATTTACTCGACATTTTATATTTCTAATTAGGTGGAGGAACAAATGTCATTCAATGCAGGGCTTTTTTTTCTTTAAATACACTCCAACCGGATAATAAGGACAAGAGGAGTCATTAAATTTCAAAATTCTCCCAAGTGTCTCAAATCCTGAGAAGCCTGAATTGATCATTTTGGCTTCACAGCTGCAGAGTTGCTGCTGACTGAGTTTAGGGAGGATGTGTAAACAAACAGTTGTAAATAGCACAAAAGTAGCGTCGAGTTTATGTTGTATCAGGCTGCATTAAAGGTGCATTGCACAAGTTTAAATGTTCTTTTCTTTTCTCTACATGCTGTTACAATTACCTGATGTGTAGAATGAGCTGATCTCTCTTCACTGCGGTTGTCTCTATAATACGGTTTCTGAATGCTCAATGCGTGGTTTTAGAATGTAAATGTGGCAATATGACAGCCATATGACTGTTCCTGGGGAGGAGAAACACTCTGGGCACTTGTTACATTTAGTTGATGCAGTAATTTCATAAGGTAATCATGGTCTTAGCCTATGAATTTGGATATTTGATCTACAAGCCAGTGTTAGCCTGTTGTTACCGTTAGCATAAAGTTCGTCAGTTTACTCAACGATCAAACCGTAAACAACTTGCAGATTTAAAACTTTATTACTTCAGTAGACATCATGACTCTAACTTTGGGCTCAGACTGAGTGCAGCGTGGGTTAAACTAAAAACCAACGCAGTCGAAGCAGCTCATACGTGTGCATGACATTAGTGTCACTTCCACTTGTCGCCAGAAGGGGCACGCTTCTGGAAAAAAAGCTGAAGCTTGCGCTGTACTCCTTTAACCTGGATTTATACTTGCCCAGCATCTGCGTCTACCTGGGTCTGCATACCCGACGCAGAGGCAGTGTGTGCTTTTACTCGAGTATATAGGGTTACAACGCCATGCTGCAGTTTCTTTTCCAGATCTGCAGATGACAACGGGCCTTTTATTGACCAGGAAACTCCACAGAGTGGAATTTTTTTTCACCCCGATAGTTCACCTCAGCTCCAGTATGTATTTTCTCTTTTAGAGCAACAACAATGGCCAACATTCATTCATTCACTCACTCATTCATTAATTCAGCTACAAAACCCAAACATCCAGAGGTATGTAACCACACTGACCAATCGCCAGCGAGTTCTTCCGCGTCTGTGTTTGCATAGCCGGGATGCACGTCTTGTCTGAGGAGGATCGTGTCAGGCCTCTGTGGACCTACACAGAACCCATGCAGAGCCTACTTCAGTTACGCAGATGCAGATGATGCGCAAGTATTAATCCAGGTTTAACTTTAGGGAGTTGTATCTACTAAACTGGAAACTGTGTGTATATGTTAATTAATGTTAACAAAATGGGAAATTCACCAAAAATGTTGCTTCTACCAGAGATTCTCTCTGGAGTTTGCTTCTGCATTACGTCAGTGCCCATTCACACTGACAATATGCACTACCCACTTTTTGTATGTTAGAATGAAGCTAAAATCCACAACAACCGTTCCAGATTAACTGAATTAGACTTCCTCTAAACCTTACAAGGCACATGAACATTGTTTAATGGTTAAGTATTTATTGCACATCATGCTGTTCTCCAAAAAGATGACGAACCACAAAAAGGAAAAACAAAAGTAGCGTCTAAACCATGACTTGACCTCTAAATGTTCTAGTTTAATGACATCTTCTACCTAAACAGTCCTTTTCATCATCAAGTTCACATTTAAACATCATCAGACCAAGATGACACCGAACACAGAACAAGTTATTGAGCATTGTCATTTTTATGTTGTGGTAAACTCACCGTTATTGTTAGCTGTTCTTTCAATACATTGTTTGAGATGGAGCAATTACCACATCATAATTCCAGTTAAATGTCCAACATTCATGATATAATATCAATAAAGGTGTGAACATTTGATATTTTTCTTAAATCATAACCAAAAGTTGGATATCCCTAACTTTTGTGAGTAGAGTATGTTGTGAAGTTTAGATTACTTTTAATGAGAGGGATTGGGTGCATTTATGTTTGGTTAATATTACAAAATGATGCATGGAAAAGCCCCATTTGTGCATTTGCACACACATACACAACCCTTTTTTGTTCTTTAAGGGAATAATGAGGAAATTTGGCCATTTTTATGCTATTGGGCTCCCCTAACTCTTTGAGCATCTGCACATGCCAAAGCAATACACATGAATTATTTGTTATGCTAAAGAGGATGCTACAAGAAGCAAAAGATAAATAAACATATAAATAAAAGCCAAATAGTGTTTTTATAGATTTTAAATCTGTCACAAGAGTGAAATGAATAAACCTGCAGCATAATTCTTTTGACATTGCAGTGTTGTTGATTGCAAAAGAGCAGAAAACAAATCTAAATTGTGACATGAGGTGACAAACTGAGGCTTCATCTGTGAGGCAGATGATAAGGTTCCATATATCTGATATTTTTGGCTGATTTGAATTTAAACAACACAGCAAGGATTAACAAGCTGCTATTGTAATGTTGAGCATTTTCTGTTCTGTTAGTTACAGAGATCTAAAGTACATGAGCAGGGTATATAAACATATTTTATGATCGGAATAAACTGCAGTTTATGTCCCTTTGGAACAGCTGAACAAGAGAGCTAATAAGTTATTACTTACCAATGGCAACAACACGGCTAACCCTGCATCCGTCTGTTATCCTGTTTTCCCTCTGAGTGCTCTCCAGCAGTAAAAACCAATCTGTTTATCCTGTGTTTTTTCTTGTTTTCTTTATTTCTTTTTCCTCCCTTCCTCTCATACTAATGTCTTTGGCCTCTTTGCTGCATCTTGCACTGCCTTATTTTAGAAAATAGCTTTTTATTTCTCTTTATTTACTATGCTTAAAGCGTGTAGTTGTCTCGTTTCTTGAATGCAATGTGGTACTATAAAGCAAAACAGCATGTTGAGCTGGAAACTAAAGTTATGATCTGTGATATCTCAGCCCCTGGCACTTCAGGGCAGTTTCAGGCCTGAGAATGTGCAAAATGAATGTCACTGAGTTTCAAAGTAATTCAGAGGGAGATACTTGTAAGGTACATATACTCCTCTAGTGTTACTTAGGGCAAATGAACATGTTGGTGTTTGCACTTGGTGCTTCTCCACAACCATTTCACAAAGTAGGACCTGGAAACACATCACCTTTATAAAACAGCGCGAGTCTTAACTGCTGAAGTCAAATTAATGGAGGGACACACAGAGCAGCAGTGGCATAATTTGATGTAATTTGAATCGAGAGCAGCTGCTGGTGGAATCCAACAGAATGGATTATTAATCCACAAAATGTTAAAGCAATACTTCATAACTTTCTAAACTTTTTAATGGCACACTGACAGTAATTATGCACATTCTTGGAGAAATAGGACTTTTTTGTTCCAGCCTGTGGCAACATTTGGCAGCTGTGTTTTGCTTTACATCACCACTTCACATGCCAGCGAATGGAAATCAACATGTTGGCTGATTTGAATGTGCCTAGCAACTGATTCAACAAAGAAACTCAAGAGGACAGTAGAAGTGAAGAAAATCTGGCTAACTTTTACGGGCTGGAGAGAGCTCAGAGAAGAGACAGGATGCAAGATTAATACTGAATTAGCCTTCATTGGGAGGTGCTGAAGTGTGAAATTCTGCCAAAGTTCAGCATCATAATGCTGCTCTAAGACTAAAACAGGTGACAAAGACCTTTTTAGCATATGTTCTTGACTAAAGGACAACTAGACATCAGTCAGGCTTCCTTTTGCCCCTGAATCTCTTTATAATCCCCTTCAAAAATGAATCATGTGTACATGAACTGGTTTGAAGTGCATGAATTAGGTGTTAGAGGAGGTCAGTACATTGCAAGTGGTTATAGGTCAGTAGAGGTGGTAACTTTCCGAACCAGAACTGAACTGAAAGGAGGCAGGAAACAACAAATGTGGTGGACATCCTCAAAAGGAAATTGAGGGAATTCTTCAGTAATAGGTAGGATAGGAATAGAGTATTGGCAAAATCTTCATGATACAATACGTATCACGATACCAGGTCACAGTGCAATACAATACTGAGATTACTGTGACACTACTATACATTGCGATATTATTCAAAGTTGCACCTACAGTCTTCCTCAAATTTATTCATACCCTTCAAGTAAGAAGAGGCTAAATTGACAATAGTAATTCTATTACTAGAATAAAACTAAGAATAAATAAAATTTTACAAAATTATAATGTATGGAAATAAATCATTGTTTTTGAGTTGTGGTTGGAAATAAAAAAAATAACAACAAAACAAACAAAACCTATTGGATCACCTTTCCCATGAACAGTGGACCAAAATACCAAAATACCTGTCAACAGGTGTAGAAGTTTTTTAAACAAAACAGAAAACATCTGATCGCACCGACCGCCTGAAAGGGTTGCTCAACAACATTTTTGCTTCAGAGCCCCATCTTTTTTTAATTTTTTGATTGTTGGTTTTTTTTCATAACTTTGAACCAAAATTCAAGTTCAATGTTGTGATTTTCATTAAACCTTTACTTATTATTACTTTTGTCAATTTCAACTTATTTCACTGGCAGCTGATTTTTTTCTTTCTTTAATTGGAGGGTATGAATAATTTTGAGGACGAATGTATGTACATCAGATGACTGAAACAATAAAATGAGTCAAAATCTGTGAAATTCAATTTATTCATTTCACATTTATTAAAGTTGGACATGTTTCTTTGCCACTTGGATTTCATAATAAAACCATTTACAACTGTCCCCTTGAACATTTACGTTTCTCACTTTGGGAAAACCCAACTGAATAAAAATAGTGCTTTTAAAAAAACAATATTACCACAGTTGAGCTGGAATAGTATAAACGTTCATGAATTCATGTGAAATTAGTAAAACAGTAAAACAAAGTAGTACGAGTATATGAAAACGCATATTATGAAAAATAAACATTTCAGTCAGTGCATTATAATCTCAAACAACTGGCAAAGAAAATCTTTGAAAACCTGACCACATATTTTAACTTGGACTTTCCACTGTGTGTAAAGTTTAACCTGATCTGCGGACTGCACATACAGTATATATCAGTGCTAAAGCAGGGACTTTTCTACATGCTGGACAGCTGCAAACAGAGCAACATAATCTCATAAGACTTTGTAATAGAACGATGAAATCTTGTGAGTGAAAAAGACACAGCATTTTTTCAAATTTCAATAAAATATCACAATATTTCAGTGTATAATATTGTGTCACACCCTATTCAGGGGTTAGTTAAATCTCTAGAAACATCAAATTATATCAAAACATATATGGAAAGGTGCTTGTTAGTTACATGAGTTTACGTTTCACTGGCTTCTGGCTCTGTTTTATATGAGTTATATGTGAGAGACCACATGAAAATCCATTTATTTTAGGATGTAGAGGGGAGAATAACTTTAGTATTTTTGTCAAACACATATTACTTTAAACCAAATCCTTATATGAAATTCCTTTTTGTCTTGTGCAACAGTTATATGGATTAGTTAAAACTAAAGATACCAGAGGCTGCATAATGAAACTTCAATTACAGCTGAAGCTTTTAAGACAAAATGTTTAATAAAAAAAATTATTAATATAAGTGGATCCACCTCATTGTTTTACATTTTGCCTCAGACTTTTCTCTCTAAAAATCTGAATAATCAGTTCTGTGATAATAGCTTTATATTTTTGGATAAAAAGCAGAGTGTGAACCAAGGCCAAACAGCCCAGAGTTTTCCTTCAAATTAATCAGAACGCAGTGTGACAAAAAAAAAAGCTTTGATTCTGCTTTTAGTCCATCCACTTACCGTGCGCTTTGCCCAACACCAGCGACTTGATGCCACTGAATTCTCCTTCAGATGAAAGATTGAAGTCTTCTTTGCTGTTTTGGTCAATCTAAAAAAAAACGAAACAAACAAACAAAAAAATCATTGATTTGCAAATTTTAGTTTGGATAAAAAGGGATTATCAGGGGTAAGTTAATTTAAAGCACATTTTTATCTAAAGTGGGCAAAACACATGATCTCCTTTAACACCTGAAATATTCAGAGGCAAACGTTATGCAAATCTGTTGTAAATGGCAGATGAGATACCTTTCTGCAGACTGAACTGTCACCTCCAGCTGTATAAAGTGTACCGCTAAAAATACAACAATTCAGAATGATGGAAACCGATAAGAAGAGATGCACCTCATATTTCACTGGAGTCTTACAACACAGTGAATCAGGAGGCTGCACCCAGGCGAGACGAGGTCACCTTGTTATTTATCTCACTGTTGCTTATAATTATACAGAAATTTTGGCTGCTGGCTCCTGCTTAGATAAGTTTCACCTCATATATCATTTGGGGCTGTTAACAAGATAGGCCATTCAGTAGATCTAGATATGATTAAGATGCTTCATATTTCATCTGTAGCTGTTTTAATGTGTTGTATCCCTGCCGCCTTGCCGTAACTCCATCCAGGACAGTGGCTGAAGTGACACCAAAGTGCTGACTGGGCTTTACTGCCAAGAGGAATATTACAATACCGTGCCACAACTACACACCTGCATGCATTCTTATACGTGTCCTTGGAATACACATGCCATTTGCAAACATGGACACAAAAACACATCATGCTGAGCAGCTTTACACCTTGTTTACATTGGCTGCTTAGCAGAAGCGGCATGCCATCAGCAACTGCGGCTTCGCAGCAACATACGCCAACACATGATGCATAAATCTGCATGTTAAATGGCACACAAAGATGGTTTAGGTCACACAAAGCGACTCATGTTCAGTTGCACAGTGTGGGCAGATAAATTGACTTGATCAGACAGAATCAGATACTTTGTTTGTCCCCATCCAGGAATTTGTGAAAAGCTTATGGCGCCTATGGGGCTGCATAACAAGACAAACATACTGTAGTTGTTTCATCCGTGTTGTTCTTGAAGTGTGTTACTGGGATCACAATTCATTTCTCTTCATTCAAATTCTAATCCAGTCAGTAGAGTAATGGTTATTTTATGTTTCTGCAAACTGACAATATTCATTATTCCTTAGACATCTGTAACAACATCAGACACAAATAGCAGGTTTTATAGCCAAATGCATGTATATGTACCTTGTCTACTTGCTACAAAATACTCATTAGGAGGTTGGATGGGCGGTGGTGGAATACATCACAAAGTATTAGTCTTGTGTGTCTTGTTTCCCTGTTGAAAAACCTGCTCAGGGTGAGATTGTTGCTCCTTGAATACAGTGAAGCAGCATGATATCATGGGGATATAATAACTGCTGTGTGGAGAGGGCTGTTTGCTTAATGTGAAATGATATTGGTAAAAGTCAGAAAGTGACACGTTTCTAACAATGCATCATGGTTTGATTCTGAAATATTGTGTTTACACTGAAGTCTTTGCAGCAATGTTACATTTGTTCTGTGCATGAAAAAACCTGAAATCCACCAATTTTTCTGGTGATGGGGTTGCAAATAGGGGACCAGATTTAGTTTGCTTGCAAGTTTAAGAAAGATTTTTATTGAATGATCCTGAATCTTTCAGTGGTTATATTTGAGAGCTTGCCAAAATTGGTTAACTTGACCCTTTTATGGTCTTTCTTTACTGTTTTTGGAGCAAATTTTTCAGTGGTCATTCCCAATCTATGTTAAAATAAAGTGGGAGAATACCTCCCCAAGCCATCTCTGCTACTTAGTGGCGGTATACAATGCTAAAAATATGTGCATGGGGATGTAATGATTACCGATATAATGGTTAACCGTGATAAAATTCCTAACGATTAGTAATACCGTTTCAATATTTAATTGTCGTTCAAACTGTGACTGATTACGGCACTTTAAAAAACTCACTATGATGCTACTTATTGCCTGGAAAAGCAGCACCAGTCCCAGTTTGCATTATTTCATTTATGAAAACATGGTGGAAAGCAACAAAGGCACCAGCGTGGACAGTGCTGTAGAGATTTTCCTCCTTTAAAAAGGACGAATTAGACATCTAGACCCATTTTGGATATTTTTAAAGATGTTGGGGGGGGGGGGGGTATTTTAATAATACTGCGATTATAATGATAACTGTGATCATTTTGGTCACAATAACCGAGAAACATTTTTGACATTGACTTTTTCCTCTCAGTGAGGACATCAGAATTTCACAATCTAATATTTGTGATATCATAATTAAATAAATTTAATTCACTGAATAAAAATGAGCATGCATGTTTGTAGATTTGAAGAAGTTCAAGACTAGCTTTTAGCTAATTTACTGTTTAGTATTTATATATTCAAATGAATTTAAATCATGCTGAAATTATCCCAACTATACACTAATGCAGCTCTCGGTTTTCATTAGAAAAGCTTTGTTTTACAGAGCTGGTGGAGAACAAAGCAAAGAAATGGACAGGAATACACTTGACCCTAGAGGTCACTTTGTCTCTGCTGGATGTTAAAACCATGTGTTGCTTCATGCTGTTTTACCTGCACAGAAACCGAATCTGTCAGTCTCCTGATGGAAACCGTGTGCAGCTGTCCGTTGGCCAGGCTCTTCACGCTGCTCCTCAACACTTCAGCATCTCTGCTGCCGTCCAGCTTGTATCTCACCTCCAGCTTATCTTCACACACAGAACAGACAAAACACTCTGACCATGTCGGCACACTTCATATCT
Source organism: Atherinomorus stipes (assembly GCA_023101725.1). NCBI lineage: Eukaryota > Metazoa > Chordata > Actinopteri > Atheriniformes > Atherinidae > Atherinomorus > Atherinomorus stipes. The sequence continues at coordinate 494,903 of JALJCO010006000.1, read as the reverse complement.
CCAAAAGCAGAAAACAAAATTCTGTTTAAATCTTCGACATTTTAAAGTTGGAGAGAGTTTTCCTCTGCATAAAAAGACCTGACTGCGAACCGTAATCTTTTTAACCGGGCTAAATTACATATTCAATCCATCAAGCACAGCTTCATGTTTGCTTTACTAAAGCAGATTTATATATGAGGAGGATGAGAGCTGATTCCTATACAGTATTAATCGTTTTCTAACAGTCAGGAGTGTTAGGTGCAGGTTTAACTAACACCCTGAGAAGTACTGAAGGTTTTCAGATAAATTAGACAAAATGATCCTGAATCTCACTGCATGTGCAATATTTGACTAAATTGTGAAAAAATTGAATAACAAAAATACAAATACATGGCAGAGAATCTGAGGGAGTTGAAGAAGAGCTTCATCCACCAGCAGTAACATTTGCTGAGGAGGTCAAATAATCTGATCTTTCAGCAGAATGAAGAAAGCTCTCAATGCCCTGCTTTCCATCAGTTTACATTGTGTCAATAACAGCAGAAAAAAATCCATTTACAGCTAATTGTGCTGCAAAGTGCCACTTCAGATCCTGGATGCTACAAATCTGAATTTAAAGTGGCTCATATGTCTTTTAGGCCAAACTCGTGATGTGTTTTATTTCACAGAAAACATGCGACTCCTCAGGTGTTTCAAGAAGCAACGACCTGACCTGCACGATATTAGCAACGCAATATATTATTACTGTTGCGGCAGTGGAACTAAGTGATAAAACAAGCGGAGACTTTTAAAAAGTTAGTGGTAACATTAAACAGATGGCGATCCTGGAAAGAATAAAAAGAGGGAAAACTAAGAAAATGAGAGAGAATAGGGAAGAAAGGCAAAGTAATCAGTGTGTTAACAGATTAAAGAACATAAAATGCATGAGATGTGCATCTTGAATGGTCGTGCAACCCATAGCTGTGGTTTCACTACAGTGCCTGTTTTTCACACTTGAAACTGGCATCAGTGAATTCTTTTGCAAGCTGTGCACTGTTATCACAGAGTTAAATGGCAGTTTTTCACTACTTCTCTCCACCCTTGCACAAGGTTTAGAATGTCTGAAAAGGGAGAGATTGGAAACGGGGCTGAATGTTAATATTAAAACACAAGACAAGAAAAAGAAGAATCAAAGGAAACTAACAGCTGCAAATAAAAATGAAGGAGCCAAGAGGATGCTGTTAAAAAGGAAAAAGATCCAACAAACAACCTTGTCACTCCTTCAAGGTTGTGTTGAGTCCTCACCGTTCTTGTTGATGAGCAGAGCCAGGTACTGTCTGAAGTAGGAGCTGACGTAGAGCAGCAGGGCCGGACTCTGCGTCGTCCTGAAGCTCAGGGTAACGTTCTCCTCCCTCAGGGTCATGTCGGAGTAGATGGAGGAGGGCAGAGCGCTGCTGTTTCTGCTCAGCTCGTAAGGCTCCCTGAAAGTGTAGCTGACCGATGTGCCTGACTTGAAGCTGGCCGACACCTCTGAAAGATTGAGTTCACACATTGAGGCAGAAGGTTGAAAGTGTGCGTTTACTTTTTCTTATTTAACTTCCAGCTTCATGTTGTTAAAGAGACTGACAGTTTTTGTCAGTTTCATATTACATGAAAATTTTTTTTCTCTGGTTCTCGAGGCAACTTGCAAACCTGATTGTTGTGTGACTGGTCAAACATTTGACCTGTTTGAATAATTGAAGTGGAGACAAACAACTATATCTACACAAACACAAGGCGTCTAAAAACGCAGACACTGCTTCCAGGCCACAGACAAAGACTCAAGATATATTTGAAATTGCCGGGGCAACTGTTTAATGTGCATACATAAATATCTTCTATGTTTTTTCAATTCCTTCATCTGGAAATCATGAAATCTTATTGCTCCTTTAAGGGGATACCGTGTAACTTTTGACACAAATATTAGCCAAACATTATATTCTATTATAATACTATTTTTAATGTAAGCAATAATAGATGATTGCTGGGGCCAGCACTTGATGCATGTTGTTGCTCCAAAGGGGGTGCCATCCTCTAAATCATGGATCATGTGACCTGGAGCATTTTGCTTTATGGCTCAATGACTTTAAATCATTTGATCAAAGTGATCGTCAAACACGATTCCAAATGACATATAGAGACTGTTTAATTTCGCAACAGTGGCATGTGGGAAATTACAGGTTTTTTGCCCCTAGTGGCCAAAAGTTGCACACTATCCCTTTAAGATCAATTCTATGACCTCATGACTTCAGGACAGTCAGCAACAAAAATTATGTAGGTTCTTTTTTTTTAATCATTCAGAAAAACCAAATAACATTTTCCAAACATGATATCATGTTTGGAAAGGAGGAGGAGCTGGGAAAGAGAATTTAAGGACCAAGAAAGGAGTTGGAAAGGAGAAGCGCACTGACTCTGAAAACCAATACAGCCTTATGCCTAGATCAGACTACACAAATTCAGCCTGATTTTAGCCCGACAGAGACGTTGCAGACAGTCGCTCACTGTCGTGCCAGATTCTGCATTGTTGGACTGCAGAACGTCGCGTCTTCACTTTGTGTAGTGTGACAAAATCAGCGATTAGCGGTTTGGCGTCTGTAACACTTCACGACCACAATGAAAAACTGGTATGTCAGAATTTTTTGGGATTGTCTGCCGAGTGTGACATGTCCTGCGACGTCTTCCATGTGCGTCTGTTGCCATGACTGATTGACAGATGCTTGTCCTGCCTCCCCGTCTCGTTCAGTCTCTTGCGACACCACACGATGAGCAGATGGCTGTCCTGTCTGGTGCCATTCTTGTAATGTGACTACTCACTAGTAACAAGACACCATCTGACACAATAGGTGCTTTCGGACCTTTTGGAATTCCTATAACCTTTTTCAGGAACCAGGCCGTTTTTTTGTGCATTCGGACATATAGGAAGTAGGGACCTCGGCCCTCAGTTTCTATAACCTTTTTAGAGCTCCTACTCCGAGGCAGGGTCTTTTTGGAGTTCCATAGGAACTGAAAATGTAGATGTTTGGTGATTGGTAGAACTGTCAGGTCGCGCCCCTCTGCTTTTTCCGACCCCGCCATATTTAAAAAGTCCCACAGCTGTTTCCTGTTTACCAAGATTGTAATAACAAGAACTATTACAATAGGAGTGTACCAATTCATTATTAAATCGTGCACTACAATGGTGCACGTCCCAAATCGAGAACTATTTCTAAATGTCCAAAAGCAATTATTTTCATGCTAATTTAATGCCTCAGATACAGCTGCAAAGTGTGGCAGTAGAATCTGTGCCTGCTGCCTGGACATTTTAGTGGACGGACTGGGGTTTGTCCACTAAAGTGTCCGGACGCACTTCAAGTAAGGTTAACGAGGCGTTACGTGGGGCCCTTTTTGGCTGGGCCCTTTTTCTTAATAAATTTCGTTCTTTTTTTTATTTTATTATGATATCATATGACCGTGATGACCCCCAGTTTACATGAAACTATAGATATTATCACTAACGTTACGTATCATTCTGGAAAGCTAGTAAGTTAGCTTTTATAATAGCTTTGAATAAAAGAGATGGAAAACCCAAATACAGCTGCAAATTGTGTCAGTACAATCTTAGCCTGCCACCCGCACACTTTAGTGGATTAACTTCATCGAAAGGTAAACAAGACGTTAGTAGGGCAGCTTTCCAGTGGAGGGTGTTCTGTTACGTGATACAAATGACTGTGATGATGGAAGGCTGTTAAGCTAGCTTTTATAATAGCTTTGAATTAAAGAGATGAGAAACCTCAGTTTTCTATTAGATCTGCTGGGGCATAAATTTGTCACTGTCGCAACGATTGCGTCACACATGGTCCCGAACGAGGTCCTCCCTCATGTGTGAATGCAAACTGATGGGAAGGGTTGTTCTTATAACTAAACTTTAGATGGGTAGTTAAAGGAACCTCCTGTCCAAATGCACCTAATGTCTGTTAATCTGACATAGCGACCGTGAACAATAAAAAAAATCATGTAGTCTGAGCCAGGCATTAGACGATGGTACTATTCACTAATTTCATTTATAAAAAGGAGAAAAGTTACTGAAAAGAATCTAAAAGCCAGCAGTTATACGTTTGCTCTTTCCTTCCAGTAGGCATGAAGGTTGCTGTCCAATTACTCAGTGAGAGAATATTTATATTTCTAAATTCAGAGAGTTGTTTGTAGAGTTGCTGAGACTTTTCTCTGATTTCCAAACAAGAAACCGAGATGAACTTTTAAAATATTTAACACTGAGTGAGTCAGTGTGACTCACAAAGAAAACCAAAGCAACCATCAGCTGTTTGGGAGAGATGAGAGCTGCAGATGTCAACATGTGGGAGGAGGGTTAAGAGGGCCCCTTTAAAAAGAAGAGACAACTGAACTCACTTAAGTTATTGAACTAATGGAAAGCGTAAAGGTCGGATTGATGACGCATTGTTACTGACTTTAGCATCAAACAAATCACTGAAGTGGACGCCAACACATCAAACACTCGCTACCTGCAATAAATCTGTAATCTCTCAGGGCTTGAGTGAGTTGTTGACTCTTAACATTTAAACATCAGCAGATAAACATTATGCCATTATACATCCATCCCAAGAGATTATGACTTTTCTCATTCTTAATCTTTCACTGGGGAACTTCCATCACAGAGATTGCATGGTAGCTTGTATACCCTCAGAGCGGTGTTAACCTTGTCTTATGAGAATTATGAGCCAGAGCCACCGAAGCAGAACTGAGGAAAGGGAATGGAGACATGATGTGACTGCAGTGTGTTAAGAGTTCAGACAGCACTCAGAGAGAGAGGTCAAAGAAGGTGGCAACACCGAAGAGAAAGTCTAAGCAGACTCTGTCAGCAATGTCAAATAAAAACACATTTTTTTAAGCTTGTTCCCTTTTCTTTCACAGAGTTCAGCAGCTGTGGCTGTGATGACTTTTATTGATCTGATCGCATGTTGTCATTGTTTTTGCATGTTTTCTGTCTTATAGAGGCAGGAAATGTGAAAGAATAAACAAGCATGTCCAGTTTTTTAATGCTAATGGGTGATGAAGCGTTAAAAACCAAAAGGCACGAGCCCACCCACGTCTCTCTCCGTTCCCTTGAACAGGCTCTGTGCTGCATAATGCGCTGCAATTCGGTGGCCAAATTTCCCGCGCTGTCCTGCAGATGTGACATCAATTGACGCTGCATCCGTGTCCCAGACAGTTTTTATACAGGAAGGAGACGGTCGCAGTGGATTCAAACAATGCAAGGGACAGTTATGGATTCTTCTGCCATCTGCAAACGATCCAGATCAACTGAAAGAAACTAAAAGTGGCTCTACGAAGAAAAAGACTATCAGCATGGTAGACGACATTATAGCATCAGTTTGTGCACGCTCCCGTGCCGACTTGGCTCGTGGCTGCAGTTACCTGCAGCAGCAGTCGCTGCATTCGTGAGTCTCATTTCTTAATCTTGCCTCAAGTCCTTTTAAGAGGTTAAAAGTGAACAATATGATGATGATGATGATGATGATGAAAACTTGAAGTATTATTGTTCTGGCCCAGTGGCGCCTTTGGCGAGTAGCAGAGGGATCTGTTTGCCTTGAACCTTATTTAAAACTGAAGTTTATTTCCTGGGCAAAACCATATAGAGAATAGTGGAAGGTGAAAAACTCAAGGCGCCAACAAAAGCGTCTGGTTTAAAAAAAAAAGATCTGCGGACATCTGTGGGGTTTCCAAGGCCAGCTGTGGAAATCCTCCTGAACTCAGTCTCAACTCTGCTTATATAGGCTGAGTGATCAATAGGACTCTTTCAGCCTTGATGTAGTTTTAGTTGTAAGACTTTCATGTGAGATACGAGTATTACAAGTAGTACATGGAGAGTAAGCATGTGTTAAAAGGTCAGACACTACAAAACCACATGTAAAGTTACAGTTTAAAACAAGTACTGACATCTATCAATGGATGTCATCAATAGCCAAAATGCCTCCAGATTTAAACTTGTAGTGATTTGTGAATGGATCCACTGGCCTACCTGTACTGTAAGGTGCAGAAATTACTACAATGCAGGTAACTACTTAGACATTGTGTACATGTGTGCTGTCTTCTATGCGCCTTTTAAGGCGTTTCAGACAGCATATGTGTTAAAGCACCATGGATACCTATCAAACAAAGCTGGTTCTGTAGTTTTAAAGCTCAGAGGGTTCTCACTTAGCAGAGTTGTTTGTCCATTTAGAGACACCGTAGTAAAAAATGGTGGCCATGTATTTGGACCCACAGTAAGTATACATACATGGGTCATTCTGAGAAAATAGAAACATAAATTACGTACTTTGGTAAAGTGATTAGATACCAATAGAAACTTAGATGTTAAAGACCTACAACGGAACTTTTAGCAGTTTTCTCAGTGGTGCGCCCCCTATCGACGGCTGAACTAGCATCCATCTTGCATTGTAGCTGTACTGTCAGCTCATTCCAGCCAGTAAAAGACAGTCTCATCTTGATTGTTCTGTCTCTTCCTCTTCTTCTTTTCTGCTCTTCCTCTAGTAATGTTTCCTTGCTTTTTTTTGCAGATGCACATTCAAAACACCCGCTGTGTTCATATCTAGTTCATATTCATTTGCAAGCACATGACACGGTGCGTAACCAATAGTTGGCTGCAACATCAAGGCCACGTCCTGGACGCAAAAGTAACATAGTGCAGTTTATGGGTCTCGGGACGCCGCTGGTCAGTGATTGCTCGAAAATGCACATAATGAATGTTGGAGTGCCATCAAAACAAGTCAGGAAGGCATATTTTTATGGTCTAAAAGTTACGTTATGGGTCTGTAATGTTATATTACATATTTCTGTCTCTCACCGTTGATTTTGTTATACACCGCACCTTTAAAAGTGTTGGTATGGAATTATATAACTCAGTCCCTCCACAATTTCATAGATTTCTTTTTTGTGTGTGATTGTTGGAATTTAAAATGCTTCGTGTTTTAGTGATTTTTGTGAAAAGTCACAGGAAAGATAGTCACGGTTTTGATGCTGTTGAAATTGCAACCTAAACACAGCAAGCACAAAAACAAGAAAACGGAAAGAGGGACAAGTCATCATCTTAGATTCTAACCCACCTTCATCCTCTTGGCTTTGCAGGATTCTTGACGACTGGCTGAATTTGCATTAATTAGCTGTGATTGCAACATGATGATTTCCTGGAGGGACTTATAATTATCAAAATTTGAGACACCAATAAAGTCAGGGGTAAAAAACAGCATTTGTGATGCTTTTTATCCAAAGTGAAGGTTTTTCATTTATTGCTTTAATTCTTTGATACCATCACCTTATTGGACACCTTTTGCACTACAGTAATTCTGACATATTACATATTTTATTTCAACATATTTTGTTGCGATGACTTTAAAGCTGTATTGTTGATTTACAAATTTCTTGATGGGCTAGCTGCTTTATGTCTCTTTAACGTTTGTGCCTAGCAGGTCATTTGGCTGCTACATGAAGATGACGTGGCATCACTGTTGCCCTTGAATAAAGAAATTAACTGCCCCTACTGTAACTGTGTTGCAAATCCTTCACTTAATAAGTTGTCTTTATGTTGACTGGTGGTGGGAAAGTTCATGAGAACATATATGGATAAAAATAACACCCTTACGAAGGGCTCTACCATAGCTCTAGTTTATTCAAACTGGCCATGCTTATCCTCGTTAAGCTAATTTCATTGGTTACAATGATCAAAAACTGACTTGGGCCTAACCAGTAGAAGCAGGACTTAGTTCGGTGTCAAATGATGCAAGTTTATGCACACGGGGTAAAATCTAAACAGAAATTGAAGGGAAAACTTCTGTGTTGTAGGCAAGAAAGTGAGGAAAACAAGTAAACCCACGACCGATGGAATGAGTCAGAAGAAAAATAGCTACCAAAACAAAAAGTGTAGCATTAGCTCTGACAAGCGAATTTTTGAACGGTGAAAAGTTAAGTGTATGTGACTATTTTCACATTAAGGAATATTGTCATGAAAAATATGTATGATTACTTTTAATTGGGAGACCCTTACACACAAAAGAAATATAAACAATTAAAGAAGTTTTTAAAAATTGCCCCCCGTTGTTTTTTTTTTCTTTTCTTAAAATAAATATTTTTCCCCCCTTTTTTTTTTTTCTTCCCGGGGGGGGGGCGGGGGGGGCTTTTCCTTTTTTTTTCCTTTTTTACCACTTTTTCCCCCTTCCCCCTTTCCAACCCCAAAATTTTTCTTTAATTGGACTTATAGGTAGGGAGTCGCAGTTTATTTCACTACTCTATGGTTTACCAAGCTGCTACATCTTCGCTTTGGTGCTCGTTGTGTCCATAAATTGAGCTTAGTGGTCGAACTGCTGTGTTGAGTGGAAATGCACATAACGGCAACAATGCCCAAGTGGATTAATCTTTTGAAATGTTATAAATTGATATCCTAAAACTGTCTTTTAAAAAAAAATTCCTTCCAATAAAAATGTCACATCTCTTCAGTTTTATCTTTGTTTTGGTGCTAATCTTTCTTTAGCTTTCAGTAAACTTTGTTATGCAGTATTTTAAATCAGAATTAAACATTTTCCCATTGCTATATTTCTCCTTTTATGTAAATATCTTAGCACTGACTCCATTGCTTGGCATGTCTGGGTGTACCTGTATGGCAGAAGGCTCCGGTGTGTGCAGACAGGCGGCAGTCGCAGTGGAAGCCATTGGGTTTCTCCACACAGCGGCCCTGGTTCTGGCAGAGCGAGCCGTAGCTGCTGCAGTGACCCGGGCAGCCGGGTCGAACTCCGGGCGTGATCTTCGCCCTCTCCTCCAGGTCCAGAGTGATGCCGTTCAGCTGCAGAGAGCGAATGCAGCCACGGAAGCCCTTCTGCCTGGACGCTGTGCCTCCTGACAACGAAAAACACACCAAACCCATGAATGCAAACCAAAGTTCTCAAACCAACAATCTGTATTCACTTCAGAGCTGAAACTTGAGCAGCTGACAGATTCTCAACATGATGATGATGATGGAAGTGTAACCAAAAGTTTTCTGTATTTATACCGGATGGGAACTCTTTGTTCAAACATGCCAAACTTTCCACAGTATTTTCAGCACAGATCGCAGACTGAACCTCTTTTTTTGCTCAAGGGAGAAACTCATACAGCTGCTGTTTGCTCTCAGAATCTGAAGATGACGACTTCCTATTGTTCAGCAGCAGCTTTTCACACCAATAAATCACCGTCTTCTGCAAGCCTCCTGTCTCAGGAAGCAGTAAAGCAGCGCAGGATGTGAAAATGACCTCGACATCTTTGACACAACACACCAACGAGAAATACTGATCCTTTTATCTGTAAATGCTAAACATTAATTCTTGGTAAAATGAATCTTTACATGATCATTCACAGGGTGACGCTGATCTGCCAAACATGCACCGCTTCAGGGTTTAATGTAAATCTTACAGCATATTAATCAGCCTTAGATTCACAGCTACTGCACCCACTTTTCTGCATAATGATTCAGATGATTAAGTTGTGGATGCACCTCTTTTTAACTCTAAATGCACCAAGAAATACAAATGCCCTCTACCTCAAACTTCTACTGGGAAATACTTTCACCAGTGAATGAGACACAAATTAAGGGCTAACAAGTCCATCTACATTGTGCATCAAGCTAAGCAGACTCAGATTAAACACAAATGGCTGACTTGCTGGCTTTGGGGCAGTTTATTAATACTAAAATAATTCATGATGAAACAAAATAATTGTGCCCATAAATGAAATCAAATAACATTTCACAGCTTGTTTCTCAAAGGAAACATCTTGGCTCAACTAAGAAAAGATGGGCGTGCTTTCTTTTAAACATTTAAAAATACAATTAAAGGATAACTTTCTTTTTTTTTTACCAACCTGGACCTTATTTCAAGGAGTTTATACATACATTTACTCACCGGTAAAGTTTCTGCATCACTTTAGGTGATGGGGAAGATATTAAGTCGCTGAGTCGCCCTTCGGTGTACATCCTGTAAGATGGCGGAGAAGGGGCAGCCACTATATGAGACATTATCTGCAGCAAACCTCCTTGATTTCATCAATGATTCAAGTAGAATGAATGAATGAATGAGTACTATTGTCCTGTGAGTTCAGAGTTTCGTAAATTGTGTTTTTGTTTTCTGGGTAGCAAGCTGCTCCTCTCAGCTGTACTACGGAAGCGCGCATCGTGAATGCGCGGCCCCGAAAAGTGTGTAAAACACCCTGATAACTAACGGAAAGCTAAATGTAAACTCACAGGACAATAGTGTTCGTTTGTTCGTTTATTCTACTTAAAGTATTGGCGAAAATTAAGGAGTTTTGCTGCAAGTAATGTCTAATATAATGACTTCCCCGTCTCCGCCATTATTACTGGATGTACGCCGAAGTGCGGCTCAACGTAATATCTTCCAAAGGACTCAAAGTGATGCAGAAACTTTACCGGTGAGTAAATGCACGTATAAACTCCTAGAAATAAGGTCCAGGATGAAATAAAAAAAAGTTATCCTTTTAACAGAATCACAATTCCTAGAGAGCAAATTGGGCCTGATCTTTGGCTCATTTTCCATACATGATTGAGTTAAAGCATTGGTAAGTGTTTTGAGAGCCAGATATGGCCCATATAGGTCTATTTCAATGGAAAACTTGCTGTTTTCCACAGAAATGAAGGACCATCCCACTCAGAGCTGGGTCTAAGTTGGTTTATTGTATTGGTGAAATGCATACAAACATGTCAGCTTTGACATGAGTAATAAGACTCCTCCCCTGTTTGGTCTAGCGTGGGCAAAAAAGATATTTTCTAACTCCAAATAGCTTAAAATAAAGCAGGAAGGCATGCTAATCTGGTGTGAAGCTGAACACAGAGAATATGCATAGCACCCTGACAGCGCAGTGTGGACAAAAGGTTCAAAGTCAAAGTAACTTTATGTCCCAAAAGGGAAATTAATTTGCAGTCAGGAAAACAAACAACAGCATAGAGAGAAACACACAAACTTTTAAAGCAATGGGCTCGACAAAATACATGCAATAAAAAGACTAAATAGATCCCATACATTCATAAAAACAAATGAAAGGCACCAATAAGCTAAAAAAACAATCAATCAAAGGGCTGCACTGCAGCAGCTCATGATAGCAGACGGATTACCTCCATCAGATTTAATAAACAACATGATATTCAGCGTTTTAATGGCAGAAGGGAGGAAAGAAAACGTGAATCTATTTGTCCTCATGAGAGGCATCCTCATTTGACAACCAGAAAGAAGAAATACATATTCTGACCAGCTGTCTTATTATCTCTCAAAGCTCTTTTGGACTGTATAACACAACAAGCATTTACATTTTCTGCTCTTGCAAATCAGTTATGTCAGAGGTCAGTAAGGTGATAGCACTCTACAAGCTTTTAGTAGATGGCTTGTTAAGAAAACAAAACAAAACAAAAAAAACAGGACTGGTGCTTTATAGATCTGTAATGTACAGAATTATTGTAAATGTTGTAGCTAAAGCAAACAGTAAAGCTAGTTTTATGAGATTACTGAGAACAGTTTAATGTTAATTGATAACCATTGAGGAATCATGGTGATTTGTCAGGATAAGTACAGCATACTGATACTTTTTAATCATACACATGTTAAAGTCCTCTATATCATGTGTATTCTCTTGTTTTTAATGTTTTCTTTTTTGTAATGTATATGATGCGTGTTACGTTTTTTTATGTGGACCCCAGGACGAGTAAATGCTGCATTAGCTCCAGATAATGAGGAATTGAATAAAGGAAAAGAGTAAAAGGATGTGGCCCAAAGAAAATGTAGATTTGGGGCATATGAATTTGGTGGATATGTGGCTGAGTTAAGGCAGTTGCCCTTATTTAACAGACACAATTTCCGATGTAAGCCAAAGAAAACTGCAGATGTGGGCCAAAAACTCTGCTATCTGGGATGTTTCAAATGGAAAATCATTTATTTCACCTGGAAATCACTGTGATGAAACATTTTTCTTTTCTAAAATTGCCTCAGAGGCAGCAAATCCAAATATACTGTACAAAACAACAAACAAATATTGAAATATTTAATATATCAAAATAAACAAATGCCAATTATATATTGAATATGCATTTAGTCAAAAAATACATCATATAAACATGACAATAATCAGTGAAATTGACCAATATTTAACTAGATATAATGAATTGAATCTTTGACTGCCAGATTAATGCTGCAGTTAGGACTATATGTCAGAAGAGAAAATGTTAGATTTGAAAGTAAGACTCTGTACTGGGACTTTTTGCATGCATGGGGAGCCCGAGGCATGGATAGTTGAAATAAAAGTCACCCAAACAGATGGGCACTGATGACAGACGTGACACGCGGCATCTGATTCAGGATGAAAAGGAAGAATTGAAGTGGAGGTGGTTGGAAAGTTGCTTGCAGGGATGAGCCGGTTAGAGCGGATTAAATAATGCGGCCAATTTGAAATTTGCATTGCATGCTCAGAGGAGAATCTCAATGGAGCTTAACTTTGTAATCTGGCTGAATTTAATCTTGTCTCAACAAGTTTGAGCCAAAAAGTAGAACTATAAAGATATTTAATCGAATTAAAAATGAAGAAATATTAATAAATATTTGAATTCCTGAGAAATATGCACAGTTAAAAGACTATATTTGCAGGTATTACCAAGAATACTGATGATTTTCTTCATTATTATAACAATGTTTTTCTCCTGTCAGTCACTTTCAACTTCAAACAATGAAATGAGGATCAGTCCTTTTTCTGTGGAGACAAAGCCAGTCGGCTACGTGAATCAGAAGAAAGGCGGAGGGCCTCCGAACATGAACTGGCAGCTTCTTCAGTTTTTAATGCCGTTCGTCTGTCAGCAAGATTAAGACTGAATTCATGAACAACGTGGAGAATTGGAGCCTTTCCAAAGCGCGGGAGAAAATTCAATTTAGGTGTGGATCCAGATGATTCTCTTTGAAAACATGAGACGGGAGACTAGGAAGACACTCAGAGCAACCTTCACACTCATAATGCTACACAGTAGCATTTAGCAACTGAACATACTTTGGCAAATTTATCCAAAGTTTAACCTTGAGGTTTAAATAGAACGTATCAGATATGTACAACTTTTCATCTTTAACTCGCTGTTTGCTGCACATGCAACAAAGAAAGCCTGAGATCTGTCCACTGAATGCTTCTTTTCAAACTGCACCATTCTAACAATAATAAAACTGTATAATGGAAAAAAGTCTTGAGCTATCCATGTAGTTTTTATATATTTCCAGGAAAAAAAGTTAATAGTTCCAGTGATTTATTGAAATGTGGAAATATGAATGGAAATACATATAAAGCAAAAAGAGTTTGGCTCATTCTAACAAGCCTGAAGGTCAGCGTTTGAACAGCATACTGTACATTTCTCTTGTGAAGAAAAACTTTTCTGTAATTTTTTAAGAAGTCTTCAGGAATAGTTTTCCAGGCTTCTTGAAGGACTTTCCAAAGCTCTTCTTTGGATGTTGGCTGCCTCTCCTTCCACTGAGGTCTGTTTGTGCACTGCAGTGCTTCTGTGGTGGTGATTACCGTAGATAATATTGGTGCTGACATTTCAACAGAAACTTTGCAAATGCAAGGAAACATACCTGCAAAACGGCGCTGCCATCTCCTCCAACCACTCATCCAGGCTCAGGCCACCCAGGATATCAAAATTAACCAGGAAGTCTGTCTCTTTTTTTGAAAGTCTTGAAAAAAGGTAATCCAACAAGTGGGTTGAGTGCAGAGAAGTTGGCTGCTAGCATGGTTGCTAGACAATGCTACGTCCATGTAAACTGGCACAGGAATATTTCGTGCAATGGTTTTGGTTGGATTTGACCCGAATCCCTCTCATTGAGCTCAAAAACAGTACGATAGAGGCACGATTTGTTGTACGATTTAAATTGGCACAATGCACCTTTAAAACCACTGACAGCACCTTTAAAACTGAGGAGCTGTCAATGGTCATGGAGAAATTGTCGGCTTTGTTAAATACAGATTTTGTTCCAACAAGAATAATTTTTGTTTTATCACCATTTAATTTCAGGTAGTTTGAGGTGAACCAAGTTTTACATCACACAGTGATGTCATTGTTCTTCGTGTTTTTGACTTTTTTTTTTTCCTTTGTGGTGTCAATAAATGAGATGGTGATAAAATAGCAATGTTCTCACAGTAAATGTTTTGTTATCTCCTAAATATAACATCACGAAATCACTAATTTCCACATTACACTGCAACATATTTGGGGGCATTTTCCACAGTTGAAGGTCTGACACCCATTGTGTCACCAATGGGTGTCAGATACATTTACAGTTTTGTGAAATTAAAAATAATAATTGTGATAATTGTAAAATCATGATTATTTCTCAGTTAATAATTACTCCTTGAAAATGTATCCATGATAAACATAAGACCCTGGTGATTCTTTCACAGTGCAGTCATCACCAACCCCTATAGGCAGATGTTTGTCCATAATTCTGAAGCCTTAAGATTCAGAAAGAGAATCTGATTTTCCTGAGGATGAATTTGGTGTTTGAAGTAAATGATAAATATGCTTCTAAACAGCAGAAAGTTGTTGATGTCAAAGTGAGGCTAATTATAGCCTGGAGAGGTTAACAAACATATTTTTCTGCTGGTAACCTCTCAGGCAGTGGATTAAAAGTTCTCTCGAGCTGACAAGAGAAACAAGTTGGCCTGTAGATGCCAAGGAAACAAAACTTTTGCAAACAGCTACAGTACATATATATTAAAAAGTTCCAACAAGTAGCATATTTATGAAGGTTGGTGCATCTGTAATGCAGCTAGAATAAATTTTACACTTGCTACAGGATTATATAGTTGGTAGGTGTCTTCTTAGTTCCTTTCAGCTGTACTCTATGTTTTAGAGCCAAAGCTTTCTCTGCTAGAAAACAAGCCACATTTCCAAGTAACAAAATAAAGTAAACCCACTCACAGACTTAAACAGCCACCCAAGTATATTTGGTGACCCTTGCATATATTTATCCATCTTATGTATTCTTATTCTTCATATTTATTCTGAGTGGAAATTGATATGCTCGAAGCAATGTTCCCTCTAATTTTCCATCTGTCTGAGCATTCACACAAATTTTCCAAATATTCCTTTGACCAATTATCTGAAATCATAACAAGTAACAGGGCTTATTAAAAGAATCAAATGACAGTGGTAATTTCTGTTAATTACATTTACTTTAATTACTTTTAACATACAGTTGTGCTCAAAAGTTTTCATACCCTGGCAGATTTTCTTTGGCATATTTTTTAGAGGGTGAAAATGATTTTTACAAAAGATTGTTTGATAATAAATGTCCTTACCCAAACACTCATGAGTGAAAATAAATAAAAATTCCATGAAATCATGACATTCATTTAGAATTGTGGAGTGAAAGAAATATTGAAAACAAATACACACAAAAAAAATAAACAGGCATTAAGAAGCTCTAAAGCTTAAATTTTGTTGCGCAACACTTTGAGGCAATCACTGCACTCAGGTGTTTTCTGTAATGTTCAAAAAGACTTCTACGCCTGTTGACAGGTATGTTGGTCCACTGTTCATGGGGAAGGTGCTCTAATGTGTCTGGGACAGTTTTTTTTTCTTTTTTAAATTATTATTGATGTTAGAACTTCACTTATTAAGAAAAGCATGGAAAATGGCTAGATATCAGTTCCTAAATTAAACTCTTATCAGCTAGTTTTGGTATTATTATATTTTTCAGACAAATACTCTTAGTAGTACCAGGCATTAAAATGGCCAGTTAATGAGAAAACAAGGGTGGTCTCCCAATTTTTTCCATGACTGTACATATAGTCTCAATGGGCTCTATGCACGACTCCACTACTTTCAGAACTTAAGGTAGCTCCTTTGTTTCTTGTCTTTCTTTACTGGATGAACTGACTAATCCAGGTGTGCCTGACCTCAGTAAGTGGCCAGACACACCTGGATTAATCAGTTTGTCCAGTAACGATAAACAGGAAGTAAAGGAGCTACCTTCAGTTCAGGAAGTAGAGAAGTCGTGCATAGAGCCTATTCAGGGTCACGGGAGCTTATCCCAGGCACTATCAGGCAAGGGGCAGGGTACACCCTGGACAAGTCGCCAGTGTGTCGCAGGACCAACACAGACAAACACACAACCACACATGCTCACATTCACTCTAAGGGACAACTTAGAGTAATCAATTACCCTAACATGTATGTCTTTGGATGATGGGAGGAAGCCAAAGTACATGAAGAGAACCCACACTGTGAGCCATGTCTCAAACCGTACACTTGCCCGAGTGCACTGGAATTCAGTGCGTAGTGCGCACTGTGTACTTCGTCTGTAGTGCACACTATTGTCGCTAAATGCTGACCCAAACAGAGCACTGCACTGTGAGTGCACTGAAGAGCACTGAAGTGACGGACTAGCATTGCCTGTTAACATGAGCTAATTCTACTGAGCCGGTATAACTGCAGCCTCAAATACATGACCAGATCATAACTGTCATCAGGGAGTGAACAGCTTGGTAGCATGCAACAACATACAATAGTAATTATATCTAAATCATTTCATAAACGTTACTTAAATCAGTACAATACCACCTCCGATGCAGCAGGGGTCGCCACTGCTTTGTTCACCACCATCATTCAGCTCTGAAAGCAGTTCGAAAGTCCCGCCTCTTCCTCTACATCAGCAAGATGGCGTCTGTTTAGTGCGAGTAGTGTGCTTCATTCTGCACTGCATTTTTGGGCATGATCAGGGCAACATCCTGGTACTTTCAGTGCACTGAATTTTTGGCTTTAATGACACCATGTGTGCACTACACACTCAAAAACAGTGTTTGAAGGGCTCAAGTGCGCGGTTTGGGATAGACCCTGTGTGGAGAACATGCTAACTCCACACTGCTCATACCCCTCCCCAGCTGGGGCTCAAACTAGCGCGACCCTCCTACTGTGAGGGTGCAGTGATTTTGAATTGTGGTTAAAAATGATCATTGAAAAAGCAAAACAAAACTGTCCCAGACAAATTAGAGCACCTTGCTCATGAACACTGGGCCAAAATACCTGTCAACAGGTGCAGATGTTTGATTGGATGTTACAGAAAACACTTGAGTGAAATGATTGCCTCAAAATGTTGGTCAGGCTTGTTTGCTTGTTTTATTTTTTGTTTATTTTTAATATTCCTGCTGAACAACAATTCAAAATCAATCTCATGATTTTCATATAATTTGTCATTCATTTTGTCAATTTCAACTTATTTCACTGACAGCTGATTAGTTTCCATCTTTAAAGGGAGGTTATGAATAATTTTGAGGACGACTGTATAAAAAAGGGGGGCTGGGTAGGTTGTACACAGTACTGCATTTCTTTTAACACACTATCTATAATTTTATTTTGAATTTTAACAAGGGCTATTAGACTCATCAAAGAAATGCTCAACTTGACCTTGCTATGATGCATCAAGAACTGTGAGCGTCTGAAATAACTTCACTACTCACTGGCAGTAAAAGGAAACCATTATAAACTGCCAACTCTGATCAAAGTAGTGAAGCAGCTCTCCCCCAAAAAAGATGATCAGAGAACAAACCCTACCTACCAGGGAGGCCATCAGGGCTGTGACAGGTTTTCAACAAACATCTCCTGTCATCA
Organism: Atherinomorus stipes; assembly: GCA_023101725.1. Classification (NCBI taxonomy): domain Eukaryota; kingdom Metazoa; phylum Chordata; class Actinopteri; order Atheriniformes; family Atherinidae; genus Atherinomorus; species Atherinomorus stipes. Next base: position 477,244 of record JALJCO010006000.1, on the reverse strand, counting down.
TTACTTCCAATAAAAATGACAGCCTCTCCACATCAAATGGAAAGCCAGCTCTCAGAAAACACTTAAAAAAGCATAATGAAGGATTTGTGATGTGGAGATCAAAGCAAACATCAAAGAATGAAAATGCAGATTTACTCCACCTCTGACCACTGATACCAATAGCAGCTTCTAGATACTTTCAGCCATCAGAAATGCATCTGCGATTAAAGCATGGTTTGGGTTTCTCTGCATGTGTAATAAAAGGAAGAAAAAAATTAATAAGTAAAATTAGGATCAAAGTATAACCATCAAGGTGACTCAGGTCCGAACCGCAACATTAAGCTTAAAAAACACAACACAGGAGAAATTCAAAGCTCAGAAATAGTGAAAGCTTCACTCACATATCTGGCCGAACAGACTTGGCTCTGAGAGAAGAGTTGGAAAATTCAGATAAAACAACACAAGGGTGGTCAGGGCTGCGAGGGTCGGCAGGGAGATCAAAGAGTCATTAAAAATTGTGTACGTGAAGTACAAGCACATTTGATGTCAATCCCACCATCATACGAGGGACGAAGCTGAAATCACACGAGTTCAACATAAGAATGCAGATTTCTGATTTTCACACTTTAACTCTCACTATTGTTCTGTGTTCTTAGACACCATTTACCTTTTAATAATGATTTCATGAAGACACTCCATTAGTGGTTACCATAGTTACCACTGCCATGTGTAAATTCATCAGTGTTTACATCTTAAGGGTCAAAGCTAGAACTTTTTCATGAAAACATTTCTTCAAAAATCCTACATCTACAGAACATCTAAAGGGCTGCAGAATGAGGCGCAACCCCAATGTTCCCCCTACTTACAACCACTGGCCCTTCTCATAACCACTACACCCTCCAATTGAAGCCACATGGGGTGGGGCTTTGTAGTTTTTCCTAGGATTGGGACACCATTTGCTGCATTTACGTTCAGGCATGTAAGCGACTGCGTAGTGACGTTGCACACGTTTGCGTAGTGACATTTGCACACAACAGCTGCGATCGTTTTTTTTTTTTTTTTCCATTATTCATCGTGCTTCGGTTGATTAATAAACAAAACAGCTACATGGAGAAGAAGTCACCATTGAGTACTGTTGTCTCTTGTAAACTGCTGAAAAGCCTTCACAAGCTTTTCATCAGTATTTTAGCCTAGCTAGCGTGGCTAGTCCGGCTAATGTTACAAAAAAATGTGTAATCTGAGCATATGTATAGTCGTGAGTTTTCTTCTCTGAGTCCTGTTGCTCTCCGGGGGGTGCTTTTGTTGTTCAATTAGGTATGCAAATGATTATGTAATGCTCTCTGGGCACTTTTCTCTGGTCCTTCCTCGGGAAGTCAGCATGTGACGTCCCCTTGCTTTGACTGTTCATGTCAATGAGGCAAGAACTCTTCTAGATAGGGAATAAGTTTTTACTGGTTTCCCAGTCACCCGTGTAAAACTGAAAGGCGTCGCCACAATACTCGCTCTGCAGAGTTGGATTTAGGCCCCTGTTGGTGTTGCTAAGATGTGGACTATATTATTTCTAGGGAAATAAGGGGGGAAATGAGAAACAACAGCACGAGAAGGAGGCAGCACAGAGTCTGTTGTGGAAGTGCAATCATCTTTGCAGCATCTGCTGGGGCAACAGCTTCAGGACCAGACATGAGACTCAAACTGATTCAGAAAGTTGGTTCTGTGCTGGGGATGACTCTGGAGCTGTTGGAGCTGATAGTTCAGAAAAGATGCTGCACAAGCTGCTGGACATGATGGACGGTTCTTCACATTCTCTGAACACAGTGAGGGAGTGTTTGATGAGACTTTGTCAAATCCAATGCAAGAGAATTTTTAGTGATTTTCTGTGTGAGTATATAGATTTTATCTGGACATTATCATCTGGTCTGTCTCTTGTTGTTGGTGCTTTATATTATTTTTCTGGTCTTGGTAGGTTTTACTATGTTTGTTTGGCGATAAAGAGGTGGGTTAGAGTTTTTTGAGTTATGGGTGTTAAATTGAATCGATACCATTTTGTCTGACAGTAAATTCTTGTATTATGTGGACCCCAGGAAGACTTTCTGCTGCCTCGGTAGCAGCTTATGGGGATCCCTGAAAGAAAGAAATAAACAAATAAACAGCTGCCATCAACTAAACAAAACATTATTATCTACCAATTAATTACTTTTTTTATAAATTTTTATTTTTTTCTCTCCTTTTTTTGTAGTTTTTTTTTTTTTTATTTTTTTTATAATTTTTTACAAAGGAAATATTTTCAATCCGTTGCTGAGCTAAATTTAAAGTGCTGCGCATGAATTTTTAGCACCTTCAATTGAAACATCATGGTGTGGATTATGAATCCATGCTAGGCAATAACATGGCTTATTAATCAAAACAATGGTATTTGCTGCCAAATAAAGTGAGGCAGGATTATAGCTTATAAATACAGCCCTCTTTGAAATGTGGCTCATGAATTTACAACAAAAAATAACCTCATCCTGCAGCTGACAATTTAAACAAAGGCCCAGTTTATTTAACAAGTCAAGTCTAGTGAATTAATGCAGGGAAATGTTTGGTGAGTTTAAGAAACATCACTGCAGTGGCTCAATTTACATAACTCAACATTTTGCTTTGTGGAAAGAGAGTTTGTGTGCCCAGAAGTGCCTCAGCCTTACAGAAATCCTCAAACACAATGTTTGTCCTCATCTAGTTAATAACTTAGCTGAATGTACAGTGAGTAGAAATCTCTCTGAGTCAGAAAAACAGCTCAATGATGTCTTGTGATACTTTCAAGTCTGAGAACTTATCCAGGGTTGAAATACTCCACGGAAAATGTTAGAAACCGTACAAGAAAAGCCATGAAGCATCTGTCTGTCAGGGGGGGGGGGGGGGGGGGATTAATGAAAACAGAAGACTACAGTCAAGCTGCTGGACATAGTTTCCAGACAAATACTGAGCTGATAGAATGACTGAGCATGAATTCGATACAGCAGCAGAAAGCGTTGCAGTATAAATGTGCAACAGCAGCTCAGAGCCGGCTCATTTCCTGGCTGTAAGGAGGAGCCGATGGTTACTGGTTAAAACCAGTGTACGTGGTGAGATAGGAGGTTCCTATAATCATGAATCGAAGGACTGATTTTGATATTGAAGTCATGCATCTACTTTTAGTTTGTACAGCATTAATACCAGAACAGCCCCCAGAGGAACAGTATTGGTCTTTATGGTGTCCAAAGTAGGTCCTCGAGGGCAGCTGTCCTGCAGGTTTTCCATGCCTCCCTGTACCAACACAGCTGACCGCTTCAGGCTGATCGAGGACCACTTTTTTTTCCCTGAACTGGCCTCTCCTATTGGATGCGCTAGGATGTCGTCACAGCGCGCTGCGCCCGAATTGAAAGCAGCATCAGCGGTACCGCGGCAGTATGTGCCCACCTCGCGCGCCGCTGAGCATTCATTGCGTAACAAATACGCAATGAATGGGTTTGCCGCCGACCACCTGCGCCTGCGCGTCCTGTCTGAGAGAGCCTTAAAACTTACCTATGTATAAAAAATTACACATTACACTTTGAGGAACTAGTTTCCACCAGCAGAGGATACATTGCATTCGGGTGGTAAGACAGGAGAGTGATGCGGTTTAAAACAAACAGAAGCCCGTCAGTCTTCACATATCACTCCGCTGCCAAATACCGGAAGTAAAAATGTATTGCAGCTGAGACATTTTACTATCAAAATGTAACGCAATACAAGGTAAGTTTTATTTGTAACATTATTTTGCTAACACGGCATACATGCTAGCATTAGCATCGGGGACCACTGATAACAAGAACATGAGATGAAATAAGATGAAGCTGTCTCCAGTGATAAGTAGGACAAAGTTCAGGATTCAAAAATCCTGAACTTTCCCCTTTAAGGGCACCACCCCAGAGACAATCCTTTATAAAAGGTACAATTTGCAACAGTTGAGCTGAGGGGGGTTTGATGTGGTGTAGCCGTAATGGATGGTGACACCTTGTCAAGGCCTCATTTCCCAGTGTGGAAGCGGGGGCTTCGTAAATATTTTACATTTTACAGCCATGTTTTCTTTTGAAAGCCAAAATGATGATTTATTTACCGCAGACAGATGTCCCAGGGTTATTAAGGCTGCAGCAGATTCCACTCCCAGTAGTTGCAGTTGATGTCGTAAAAGATTTAGTTTGACATTTTACATCTAATTTGAAAATGTTATCTTTATGATAAAATATTAATGTTTCATTAGGGCAGAATTTTGACTTGTGCTGAACTATTTCACCTAATATTTTCCTTAATTAGCCCCAATTAAAGCCAATGAAAGCAGCAGGGATGAAGAGAAAACGAAGAAAAATGTCTCCTGTGGAAGGATCCAGGTGCTGACAGCAAAAATAAAGAAGAATTTTGTTCCATTTTATTACATTCGAACATATTTACACAATTTGTTTTGTGTGGTGTTGAATCACAGGGCTGGTTCTTTTACAGATAAGAAAAGTGAGATGTCTGCAGATGTTTTCTATCACTGTGCAGACTGAACAATACAGTACATAGTGGGTTGTTTGGAGATGACAGGACAGAGTGTAAATATTCATGAGATGTTTCATTTGCAATTAAATTACGTCTTAGTCTGTTCAGGCAAAAAAAACGGGGCGTTTGGTGCCTCTTAATTACTGCTGGGTTGCTTGGCACTCGTGCTGAAACTATTCCTGAGTTTCCACCAGCTATGTTCAGAGTTTACTGCATTTTCTTCCCTTGTCTGTTACTGAAAGACAATCAGCAAATCAATATTCACCTCGATTTCCCTGCTTCTGCTGCCATCATCTGATTTCATCAGGGTTCATTAGCTTATTCACCCGCCTGTTTACTTCCATGACATGTCATGAAATTACAAAATATTCACAGGTTGATGCAACCTGATGATAAAAGATGGATTTTCTTTTCTTCATCTTGTCTTGCAGATCTATATGCAGACACTGAGGCTGAGCAGAGCATTAAAACAGAACTGATGAAGTTGAGGTAAACAAGGCTGCAGTATTGATGAAGTTTGTAGGTGGTTAATTACATGACTGGCTGATGAATAACTTCAGCTTCAGAATCATTGGGAGTATTTAAAGACTGTTGCTCCAAGAAATCACATCACACCCGGTGTATAATCGCAGCTCCCTGCTGCATGCTTATTTATCGAATGTGATCATTGTTTGGAGGTCAGAAAGCGTCGCCTCAGCATTTTTAGATTCAATAGTGCTGAGCAGCCGGTGGCGTCAGGCCAAGAACAGTTCAGCAGTTTGGTGGGAGACCAGGCCTGGTAGCTGCTTTGTTTTTGGAAACAAGTCTATGGGAAGTTTACATTACAGGAACAAGCCATTTATGATCATGTCTGAGGGAAAAAGTTAATTCTTCATCGAGGTTTAGCAGAAAAGTAAAACATTTATTAACACAGTTCTAGATGCATCATCTTCAGTACAGCATTTGCTTTTAATCATGGTGATTTAGTCAGTTAAAACACATACTGTAGGGCCAGATCTATCAAAGGTTTGCATGTGTAAAAACGTGAGCAAACCCAGTCGTACAGACTGACGTAAAAAGTTGTACGGAGACAAACTGGGTTGCATCCTATCCAGTTAGTATGTTAGCTGTAATGAATATGCAGTATGGGGCGTTTACACACAATTGTGCATGTTGGGAGGAGAAAATGTAAATGTCTTGATTTAACACTCACAAAGCGATTTATCAACCGTGAAATGGATTGCACTTGGCTGTTTGTGTATATTTTTAGTATGTCTGAAAAGCAGGTACAAACTAGCAGCTTTGCACACAAAAGCCTTCAGTTTCTGAAGGTGACGATGCTGGACGCGCATATCTCTGATTCAAAATCAGTTTTTATGAGCAGTGTGTTTAGTTTTCATTCTTGAATTCAAAAAGAATCAACACAGCAAACACCACTGATTAACACAGGTGTTAAATATTCTGGACAAACCAAAGGACATTTGCAGCCGCTGTAGCTTAAAATGGTTGTGAGGTCAGCTTCTCATCAGTTAAAGAACAAATTGAGGATTAAAAAACTGATGTCTCTGCAGGATTTAGAAAAACTTGTCCATGCATTTATCTTTAGCAAACTAGACTACTGTAATGCTGTCCTTACAGGTCTCCCTTAAAGTCCATCACACTGCTGCAGTTAGAATGCTGCTGTGCCACTCTTCACAAAAACCAAATAAGTGGACCATCATGCTCCAGTCCACAGTATGTATGTCTCCATTACAGATTTTCTTGCTATGAATATTGGTAAAGAACTGATCACAATTTTCTGATTATTATGATAATTATGCATTAATTATTTTCCCACTACAAATGCATAAACATGTATCATCACATGAACAGTCCTTATAGGTCTTTAAGATTTAATAGAGTTGTCAAAACTAATGCATCAATGCAAAATTATTCATCTGTGAAATTAACAAGTTCATTTTTTAATGCATAAACAACAAAATTATTACTCATGCCCTCAGAATTTCAAATCTGAATGTTTAATACTGCAAATAATTGTGAAATTAAGTAATCATGACATCCCTAGTTCTCATTAAAACCTGGAAAGTGGATTATATAACTCCAGTCCTCATATTTTACATTGGCTTCCTGTTTGTCAAAGAATTGGCCTCAAACTCCTGTTGGAACTGAATGGATTAGGGCCAAAATATATTCAGGATCTCCTGGTTTGTTACAAACAGATTTCTCAGGTCATCAGTGTTAGGTCTATTTTCTGTTTCCAGAATCAGAACTAAACAAGGAGAGGTAGCATTCAGTTTTTATGCTCCTCACATGTGGAACAAACTCCCAGAAAGCTGAAAGTCTGTTAGCTGCTTTAAATCAAAGTTAAAAATGTTTCTACTTGCAAACTTTTATCAAAACACCTGTAAATTATTTCTGAATTTTATCTAATTTAAGCTTTTTATGTTTTTATTTGAATGATATTTCTATTTTCAGTTAGTTTTTAATATATATGCGTCTTTTGCACTCTGCTGCTTTTAATGTTTTATATAAAGCACTTTGCTTGTACATGTAAATGTGTGATGCAGATAAGTTTGCCTTGCCACATTTGTTGGTTCAGTTCTCTCAAGTCAACTTGGTCTCGGGGTTAATCTGTATATCATTACTGCACCCAATCCTTTTACTGAGGAGGGAGGTCTAGTGTGCAAAAACAATCCCCCGCTGTAAAGAGTGATGTTTTTTTTTTTTTTTATCTATGGAGATTTGACATACACAGCAATATCAGCTACATGAAATATTACAGCTTATGTAATCACTCCTTCAATGTTTTTTGAGCATGGTCCCTAACAAGCAAAAATAAATCGTAAACCTGACCTCAACTTACAATCTAATAGTCATCTGACTCTTGTGCTGTTCACGGTTCTGAACTGTGACACAAAATGAGCCACTTGAATGCCAATTAACTCAACATTTAAACTTAACCTAAAACAGGTAAACTTTAAGAACAGATAGTGCCAAACTGCTGAAATGGTCATCTTGGAAACCTCGCTTGAACTTCCTGTCTAAAACCTCTCATTAGTTCTGCTTCACTCTATTAGAGTTGACCTTTGCAGAGATCGGACTGTGTACTATGCTTTCATCGAGGTTTAGAGCTACAGCTGCATCATTCCAGAGATTTTGTAATTCATCCTTGAGGTCCTTTTATTTAGCAAGCCTGAAAATTGTTTAATTTCTGATATCTTAATTTATTCTTCACCAGTAACACTTATGCTGATATTTACATGGCTTAAAAAAATCTCACAAGTGTTCCTGTTACTATGACCCCACAAGTATGCAAACAGACTTCAGGTTGTAGAGATATACTTATTATATTATGGGTATGCAATTGTCAGGCAGAAGCCTGAAAATGGGCACTGAGCTCAGAGGCTTAAGGCAACAATTATATATATTACAAATAACAAGCATTTGTGTTGGTTTATGAAAAAGCTCTTGTTAATTTGCAAATCTCTGGAAAGAATAAATTAAAATCATGAAAGTGGCATCAGTTTTTCACAATGTATTTTTTGTTGATCACAACGAGAACTGACTTTGAAATTTGCACTCCAGTTCACACTATTTTACCAGTTTAGTAAGTCTGGACCTTCCACGGTTTCTCATTTGTCTATTACTTTCATTTTATACATAAAGCCTGTGTTGCTTTCCTCGTCACGTCTATAATCAATATGTTTGAGTCTATTTGTCAAGTTGCGAGGTCAGCTGAAATCACAGAGAGAAGAAAAAAAGACATTTTTCAGACATCTGAAGTAAGCAGACAGTCACCGGGAACATCAAAGGTAGAAAATGTTGCATAATGGTGCCTTTCGGAGAAAGCAAAGCGAGGCTGAGAGAGATGGGATATTCCATGTCATTTCACATTCTAAACTGTAAGATACAAAGACAGCAGTCATGGCATGTAAAAACAGTTTGCTAGTTATGGAAATGATAAATCCTCTAAGTCTGTTCTGAGAGTCACAGACAGAGCAAAACTGAGACTTCAAATGACAGCACAAAGTAGAAAATCATGACATGATGATAAATCTGTTGACGGAACAGTGTCAACCACAATATTTGTTTTTAAAGTTTGTTCAGTTTATTGTCCTCTCCCCAATGTTGAAATGAAATGTTTGTCATTGGGTTCAAAAATATCACTAAGGAAAAATATAAAAGCTCTAAAAACAGATGCTCCTGGGTGTCCTTTGGCATCTTATTTATTTATTATTTAAGTGATTAATGTTGCTTTTTTAATTTCCCTGTCCTTTATTCTGTCTCCATCAATTATAAACTTGTTAATCTATGCTTTGCATTCTATTTTTAATCATTTACTTATTCATTTTATTTATTCCCTGTTCTTGTTTTTAGTTTCATTGTTTGATTTGGATGTTTTTATTTGTGTAATATCATCCTTCAGTTTAGGGCTGTGCGATATGACTAAAATCCCATATCACGATATAACTAATTTTATATCATGATAACGATATGCATATGATATACCTTCTTTTTTGTGGGGGGGGGGGGGGGGGGGGGGGGGGGTGTTCAATTCAATAATTTAATTAATATATAATTTGTATAAACTGCAATATGGAAATGCTGTTTCAAATCATATACTGAACAAATGAAGGTAGTAGGTACTAAATGTTTCTTTTATTTCATTTTTTCTAAGCCGGATGTGTTGGTCATGTTAACATCTGACAGTATCTGCGATTAGGCGCTTTACTGCAGTGTTTTATTTGTCAAGATGTGTCGCGTATACGGACACACCTTGACCTAAACACACATGGAGGGAGTCGGTGGCAGACGTGTTTCAGACCAGAATAATTAGTTCTCAACACGATGACTGGCCAAACTAAACTGAGGAGCTTATAGTTAAAAGAGGGACAACTGCTGTTGCATGGATGTGGTTTGGATATAAGACCGACACGGTCACGAACCAGACAATAGAAGGTATCCCAGCTCTTGGGGACGTCCCCAGCCAGCATACAAGTAATTGTCGTCGGTCTTTTTATAATCAAACCACATCCATGCGACAGAAGTTGTCTTTCTTTTAGGGACAAGCCTCTCAGTTTGGGTTTGCTGGTCATCTGGTTAATAATTAGTCTAATTACACCCGTCTGAATGGTCCGCCACCGTCTCCCTCCATTTTTGTTTGCAGCGTGCGTGTGCACATCTTGCGCATCTTGATTAATCACCGCAGTGAAGCGCCTATCCCTGTATAAACAATAGAGCTTCATATGAAATTATAGAGATTTTCTATTGTCCAGATGATATATATCGTTAAATCGCCCAGCCCTGCTTCGGTATATGTTTTTTTTTTCCTCATGGTGGGTTGGGCTGACTTGTTGACATAACCTTTTTTGTTTTAATTTTTGTAAAGCACCTTAAGCTGCATGATGTATGAGAAGCGCTACAGTATAAAGACTGAATGATTTGTCTGTTCAGTTTTGTGAACATCTGATTTTCTTCATTTTAAAATAAAATGCCATCCATTCATCTGCTTTGCTTATCCGTAGTTTGGTCGTGTCGGGGCAGCACCATAAGCAGGTAAGTCCAGACTTCCCTCTCACCAGCCACTTCCTCTAGCTCATCCAGGGGGATTCTGAAGCATTCGCAGGCCAGCTGACAGACCAAGTCCTTCCAATATGTCTTTGGGCTTCTTCAGGGTCTCCTCCCGGTGGAACGTACCTGGAACACTTCACCGGGTAGGCATCCAGGAGGGGTCCTGACCCGATACTGAGCCACCTGATCTGGCTCCTCTGGATGTGGAGGAGCAGTGACTCTGAGCTCCTCCTGGATGACTGAGCTTCTCACCATATCTCTAAGGGAAAACCTGGCGATCCTGCGGAGGAAACTCATTTCGGCTGTTTGTGTTCACGATCTTGTTCTTTCAGTCACCTCCCACAGCTGGTGACCATCGGTGAAAGGAGGTAAATCAAACCTTTGAGCTCAGCTCCTTTTTCCCCTCAACAGACTGCCGCAGAGGCTGCATCACTACTGACGCAACACAGATCCACCGGCCAATCTCCCAGTCAATCTCCCGCTCCATCCCTCTGTCACTCAAGAACAACACCCCCAAACACCTCAACTCCTCCACTTACTGCAGAACTTCATTCCCAACCAGGACAGGAAAATCCACCTTTTTCTGACAGAAGACAGTGGTTTTGGATTTAGATTTCATAAGATGGTAAAAGGCAAATGGTGCAGGTTATTATTGATGCAGCATTGCATTAAAATAACTTTTTTTCCTCTCTGAATCACTTTATTTTTATATTTCCTTAATGTAATCAGGCTTTGTTATTTTCCAGATGAACACAACAGTAAGATTTGGAAGTTTAAGGACAGTACAAGAGGAACAAACATCTACCTTTTAGCAGAACTAAATAAACATTAACTCTGTCCTCCATTAAAAGAACTGATTAATAGATGAGACAAGTCATAAGCAAGCCTTTAGTATACCGCCCACTGAAAGATACACATAATCAGTACTGACGGCAAGAAACCTGAGATATTTACTCTGCAAAATATATCAACAAAAAAAGACCAGTTTACTAAACATAAGTGCAGATTTTATTTCAATTTTCTTTAAGATAAACTGTAAACTGCAGTTTGCACACACCTCTACGCAAATTAAAATAAGTGAGAACTTTGCTTCTTGGCACAGATGGCAAAAACAAGCGACCATGAAGGTGAACTGTTCTGCTCCAAACCCTTCAGGAACCAGAAATAACCCTGTACAGTGCAGCATTTCATAAAGTGACATCTGATGTCAAGGTACGTGGGAGGCAGAGAGTTACACTGCAGGGACCCGGAGAAAAATAGACTTAAAGGTTTAAATTCTGTGTGTGAGCTGCAGACTTCAGAGAGAACAAAGACAGAAATGAACTACTGGCTCCCTGGAGAACATGATGTTTGAGAAAATAAACTGTACATAAGATGTATGTCTTGGCTGTGTCTATGGTGTTTTTAAAAGGGGGCCAAAGGGGACAGAAATGTCCAGAGAAAAAAGGGATAAAGACATGAAAGCCAACACACAACTCAGCCGTACCTATGAAGAGCTGGCTGTTGAGCTGAAGGTGGAAGTGTCCGTCAGCAGGAGCCTCCTGCCTGGCGACAGGAAGCTCATCCAGTTGAAGCGACGCCTCCTTGACGTTGCGTTCGGCTCGGATTCGATGCCAGCGGTCATCATTAAGAGGGGCGTTCGATTCTACAAATACCTCCAGTGGGCCATTACCAACATCAAAGGAGAAAACCACCTGATTGGAGGCTGGAAGACAAAACAAAAACGTCTTTTAAAAAAAAGGTTACATCTCAGTATAATTCCATGAAATAAAATGACATTTTGCTCCTGAAGGAAGAAAGTTTTTCATATTAACTTATGACACTGTGACCAAGACGAAGAGTTCAACTTAAACAATGTTTTTTTTTTCTTCAAATTATAACCATTTAGGTCAAATGACTTTTACAGAAATTCCCCCTTCAAATGAGTCTGTTTCATAAAAGGTACCCGGCACAGTCCCATTTTACTTCCAGAGGACAATGTCCTGTCTTCTCCTGCAGCCACAAGATGTGATGCTGAAATAGGAGCAACCCAAAATGTGACACATGGCAGGTAACATTAGGGCAGAGACACTCCGGACAGACTGCCGACCATTGCGGTCGTCGCCAGAAAATGGGGTCGGGCCGATCAATCGGCTTCAGTCTCGCCAACACGGTGAGAAAAGTGCCCATGAACACATCGAGCCGACTCCAGACCTGGATGTACCTTCTGCGCATGTGCATAATATAATGTCGCCATGACAGCAAGGGGCGCCGATCTATATTGTGGCCCCAAAAACTGGAAATGACGGACCATTTCTCAAGACGAAAACACATAAAAAGCTGCTGCTGTTGTTGTTAGCAGAGAGTGAGGGCTGCTAGCTAAGGTCCCAATACGATACCAAACGATGTGTGAGAGTTTGCACTATGTCCGCTTTTCATCTGGTTTGTTAACCTTCACTTCGGGTCTTCTTGTTGCTGATTTGCCAGCAAGGTCAAGCCTCTTCCAATCTGATTGTTCAGCCTATTGCTGACTGAATGACTGGCCGACGCCGATTACACATGTTCAATCGTCTGAAAAGAACGCAGACGGTGACGGCGACGGTGACGGCAACGGCTGCAGACGGCCGACGACACAGAACACACCAAACTGACCCACGACCCCGACTTCAGAAGACTCCACGACGACACCAGACGGCTGAAAATCGGCCCGTGTGTCTCTGCCTTAAGGGGTCAGACGGATGCAAGAGGGATGGGGTGTAAAATCAAAAACATCCATCCATCCATGATCCATCATCCATCTTTTTGTCACTTGTCCAGGGTTGGGTAATGAGGGCAGCAGTCTAAGCCCAGAGGGGGTTCCCTGTCTTGAAGCATTCCCAGGCCAGCAGAGAGATGTAATCCCTTCAGTGCATCCTGAGTCTCCTCCTGCTGGGACGTGCCCAGAACACTCCATCAGGGAGTCATATCTGTTTTCAGTCCAGGCCAATCAATGAACTGGATTTTCTTCTTCCTCTGGGCTTTCTAATTTTTCTTCTTAGTCAGTAGACATTTTTTGCGACTATTACCTCTAGCATGCAGTTGTTGTGTGAAAGCAAAGCAAAGCAAACCAAGGAGGGTGTGAAATGCTCCCTGCCTGGACCATCCTGGTGTAAACACATCTGGGGTTTGAACCAAAAACATTCTGTCCAGGTTGAAAAACAGCTGATAAACAACAAGTCACAACAACCCGACCTAAAACCCCCACAGAACAGCCAGTGGGCCAGTGACATTCAAGTAACCTCTTTAAGTGTGAATGTCTCTTTTTGGAGGAGAGATGAAAGTCCATTAGCCTTTAATCAAACACTAAAGAAGACCTAAATGTAGACTTGTAGTTCTTAAGACTGGTGTTGGTCTCGAGACCGGTCTTGAGACCACTTTTTCACGGTCTTGGTCTTGTCAGTCTTTGGTGTCGGTCTTGTCTCGGGTCTCTTGGGTCTCTCAGTCTTGCAATGTCTTGGACTGGCCTAGCAGTCTTGAAGGGATTTGTAACCTACAATATCCAGGCAGGCACATCCCTTTTAAAAAAAAAAAAAAAAAAAATCATTATGCATTTTTAAAAAAAAACAATATCATTATACCAAAGACTGTAAAAAATATGGACGTAGTTTCTGGTCACGTCTGGATAGGAAAAAGTGAAGCCAGTTGGGCATCTCCCACCGTCGCCATCTTGCCGTGTGGCATGTGTCGTCACTCCTGGAAAATACTAAAATGGGCAAAGCGCGGCCTCGGTGTAAATGATTGAGCTGACGTACTCTGGGCTAAACGCCAACCAAGCTAACTCGAAACTAACAGGAAGTAACGGTTGGCTTCCGGTCTGCCGCCTGTCAATCAAAAGGACACGCTCTTAATTATGTGTCATTTCAAGATTATATCATATCTAAATGGATGAGTTATTAAAAAAATTCATTGCCTTCACAGTTGACATGAAGGTAAACTTAACCTATTAAACCTAAAATGGTTATTTGAACCAGGCTGCAATCATGTTTATTTCTGCTGTGCCTTTTTAACATGGGAGTCTGTGGGGATTTGCTCTGATTTGCAGCCAGCCCCTAGTGGATGAAGGGAGAACTACAAATGTTTACTTCTTCCAGGTAGTTTCATAGCTGGCCACTGGAGGTTTCCTCTTGCATTATACGCCCCCTTCAAGTACCAATCAAGTACCAAATAATGCAATCTCATATTTATACAAAGCAGCTGACCTATATGGTGCTTAGGATCTACAACTCATGCAAAATGGCAAAAAAACTGTTTTTGTTGCTGTTGGTCTCGAGCTGAACTAGTCTTGGTCTTGGTCTTGATTTTCTTTGGTCTCGATAGTGTCTTGGTCTCGGTTTAGATGGTCCTGACTATAAGTCTACCTAAATGTCAGAAAATCCACACAGACAAAAATAAAGTCTACGTTTTGGATTCATGACTCCCTTGAACTGTTCAGCACTGAAACTATGACTCAGCAGAAGTGAAGTTGGCTGTTTGATTGATTATGCAAGTAGCTGTTTGATGACCCCATCTTGACTTTACCTCTTTTTCTTTCACTTTTGTCAGAAGTAAAACAGCAAACTAAAACATGGCCAGCATAGAAGAACTAGAAAAGTTTTTGGCCAATATCTAGTTTTGATATGAAACAACTCTGTGGTCTATATATTATATTATGTGAGTCTGTAACTAAATCTCAGCTGGTGACAAATCTATATTCCCACACTTCAGATAATCATGCCAACAAGCTCTGACAGGAACAAGTGACACTTTTCTTTATAACCCCGAGCAGCAAGTGATGCCTCCCTCCACATTTCAAACAGTCACACCTTTCAGGCGTCTGGTTCTCAGGACTCATTCTAACAAAAAGAAAAGATGGCATTTCTAAAATAAAAACTCATCCTTCATGTTTTAGAGGCAGAAGATTTATTACCCACTGAGAAGAGAACAAGATGAAACAATATCCCAGCATCCTGCAGTAACTTCATTTAGAGATGGCGCTCAGAGTCGGCTGCAGTGTAACAGTCATCTGAGGCAGCCGCCAACAGAGAAGCAGCAGCTTTCGGAGCTGGAGCAGCCATGACAGTGATTTCCCTGAGGAGGCAGGATGGTGGTGCAGTACTATCCCTGTGTTAGGCTCTGTGTGGGTGTCCCTTTGCATCCAGCTTGTTTTATCTTTTAAGGAAAATGCTGCAGAACACCAAACAAACTTCAAACTAAACCAGGAGAAAAGACTGAATCAATTTCAATGAGTGACTGGTTTTAAACATCAAAAACTTTCTCTGCTGAAAAATGAGCATCTGGCTACGTCGGTGCAGTCCAGAAGACAATTAGGGAAATATTTCTGATCTTTTCTATCTGATACACATGAAACCAGTGAGGGAAGGCACAATTCTCTTGTTTCTAAGTAGAATTGAAGCTTAAAGGTAGAGTCCAGAGATCCTCACCGTTTCTGTTTGTAAACAACAGTATTCAAACTGAGCCCCTCCGGCTAATGGCCGCCTCGTTCTTCAGCCTATTCAGCTCCAAGCCTCCTTCAAAGCTCGGAAGTGGGTAAAAGCCAAACAAATACCAACCCTGGTTTTCAAATGTGGACTATCTGTTGACTATCAGTTCAAAAGAGAGAAACTAACTCAGATTTGAGGCTCAGGACATAATAATAATGAATGATGATTCATTCGTCAATCAAATCTTAATCACTGCTTATTTTCCAGTCTGTTTACCAGAGAAAAATGTTGATTTATTTATTACTAATTTATTTTTAGGGGCTAAAGATATGTTATCCCAAGTTCCTCAACCACAGGTACAGTATATCTTAGTCAGTATGTTAACATTTAACCATAAACGTCTGAATTATTCTGTTCGGACCAAAACTGGAGGTATTAAATGCATATAAACACGTTTGACCAAAGTCAAAGCTCTCCGAGATTTCCAAAATGATGAATGCAAGTCTAGGGATTGGTTGCTTGCATATCAACATAAAAAGATGAAACGCTGTTAAATTCACAAAGTGTAGGGACACAGAGGTGTGGGACAGCTGAGTTTAGCCTCAAATAAACAGTTTTCCTTGCAGGCTACTTAAAATGCAGATTAAGCATCCTCCTCTGGGCTTACACATATGAAGATTAAAACTTCTAGCTTTCTCTCACACATCCTCCTAATCCGCTTTAAATCTCCACCCTCCAGCTCCTGCTGTACTCACAGCTCAGTTCGATGCGGATGAAGTCTTTGATGCCCAGGTTTTCCAGGAACACCCCAGAGGAGGCCGTGGTCTTAAAAAGGAAGGAGATGTCCGCGCTCAGCTCTCCGTGGAAGGTGGGGAAGTGGAGGTACGACGTCTCCTTGTCGAAAAATGCCGCGTTCCAGAAATTCTCTGTAAACACAACAAGAGTTCAACGTCAAAGAATTTACACGGAGAATAAGCAGCAAACGTATTCAACTAATGTGTTTCAAAGGGTTTTAATTTCTGTGTGGTCTTTGCATGATTAATCACTGCCACTCTTTATTACTCCATCTACATCTGAAGAGCAGATACAGAGCGGCTGCTGATTTAATCACAGCTTTAATTAAATGCAAAAAAAGATGCATCTTATTTTGATTTACCTTGTAATGAATTTAATTGGAGACGAGTATCAGAGTGTGAAAACTATAAAGGAGATGCACATTATGTCATTTCTGCTAATGATGATCGACTAGATAGAAGAACTCATTCATCAAGTTATCAGTTGTTAAAGTTTAATATCAAACATAAATAGTTATAAAAGAATGTTTACTGTTTACAGCTCAATGAAAATGTCAGTTTTTTTTTAAAAGGGAGATTCATGTTATATTTTAAGGCTAAAAGAGAAAAAGATTGTTTCAAATAAAGGAAAAGTTTCTATCATCTCTATCAATTGTAACAAAGCAACCAGAAATCAACTTACTATCACCATGACAACGGAGCGATCCCACCCTGTAGGCGGCTTCTGATCCTGGCCTCTGGATGTCACCCAGAACCAGAGACCTGACTGGGAGGTTCCCCTTATGGGTGAGCAGACCTGAATCTTCGGTCCTGAGACAAAGAGGAGAAGGGTAGAGGTGGAGGAGGAGGAGGAGGGGGAGGGGGGGGGGGGGGGGGGGAATAGATGAGAGAGAAGAAATTAATGGAGTGGTTGAAGCATAATATTGAAGTCATAGAGGGAGGCAGATGGGAGGAAGAAGATGAGATAAACAGTCAGGAGAAAAGGAAATGATGGTGAGGGAGGAAAGAAGAAAAAGTAGGATGATGAGAAATTATGGAAGGAAAGTTAAAGATGGTCAGGCAGAGAGAGATAAAAGAAAAAAAGAAAGATAATGAGAAGGGAGGTAAGGTATATGGAGAAATTGAGTAGTACATAAGATAAAAAAAAACACTGGGAAAGATGATGATGAGTGTTTAAGTATAAAAACAAATCAGGAAGAAAAGCAAATAAAACAAAGGATTTTTTCATGGATTTAATTGATGTGAATGCAAATTAAACTAATTTACTTGCACAAACTTACATGGAGACTGCTGTGGTAACCGTGACAACAGTGTTCTAAGACAACGTTGTGGAGGAGCGTTTTTCAGGAAGACGTTTTAATAGCCAGTCAGATCGCATCATATCCACCTGACACCCAACACTCTATCTTTACCACTTTTTGTGACAGCCACTTGCAGAGGAGCACTCCAGACAGACAGCTGGGCGAGCAGCTCCGTCCATTTACACCCATGTTCAGATAATCTACACGTCAATCATCCAGTCAGGTGAGAATTCATTCGACACGGTGAAGGGAAATAACATCAGCTGACAAAAAGCTGATAAAAAGAGGAAACTAAAGAGAAATGAAGGCAGCAGGATCTTACACTTTTTATGATTGCTTATATGCTGGAATAAAAATCCTTCCAAAATTAGCAAAACCTTCCACTTGAGAAGCAAAACACCAGCCCAGATATTCATGACACACAACATCAGCCTCACACTCCCAGCCCAGCAGCCCTAACCCTTTATTGGGCATCGTGGAAATACTTGGAAATTCAAAATTTCAACCACAGAGTGTTGTACTGTTGTGATACTGGAGAATATTCCAAGTTTTTAAAGTTGGTACCTTTTTCCTAAAGTAATAACAGTCCTACAGTCAAAAATGCTCAAGCATCTAGGAAGGAAATCTTAATCCAGTGTCAAGGACATGGGCGGATCGTTGATGATCAGTTGGGAGAACATATGATTTCACGGAGTAGCGTGAGGAGGGACGTTAGATGTTCTATGACGGTATCAAATATGGTTGTTTACCCAATAAAAGACTAACTTAGAAATAGATTTATTGATTTATTAGCCACATCTTCATACTTATGACTGCAGCAGAAACAAAGCAGACAAATTAAGCAACCTTTTAGTTCCATGAGAAAAGTCTCTGGGTCTTAAAGCACCAGGTGATCAAGTGGCCAAACCTGATGTCAGACAAATTGTAAATGCAAGTAAAGACATGCAGCACAAAGGAAAAAAGAAATGATCCCATTTATACATTTATGGTAATCATTACCACTCCATGCGGTCGGCGTCACAGTTGCAGTAGTGGTTTGGATCCACACAGTCGCCCTGCAGGCCGCAGGCACACTGCTGGCTTTCTGGATGAGCTCCTCCCCAGTAAGTCTGGACACGACCAGGACCGGGACCGCCGAGCCACCAGCTGAACGGAGAGCCCTCTGAAACACACACATGTACACACACCCAATAAATACAACCTGCATGTTCCTGAACATGTCTACAAGAGTCTTCTTATCCTATTAGCACACCCAATGCCGGTCTGTTCAGTCTTTCTCCTTTAAAATACTGTGAGGAGAAACATTTAAAAGTTTGCTCAGCAGGGGTTGCCATGACTTTAAAGTTTTAGATTATGATTAATAGCTGCTGACGTTGCAATTAATTGCCATTTTCTGTTCTTTATTGATATTATTTTAGTATAAACCTGAAAAAAGTTTATTAATGCACCTTTAAGGAGCCAATTACTGGCCAGAAACACAGAAAAATGAAAAGACAGGTTTGACCTTTTTATGGTCTTTTAAAGCAACACAATATGTTTCTGACCTTGAAACTCAGTGTTTCTGACTTGTGTTAATGGCAGACTGACATTTACTATGTACATTACTGGAGCTGTTGTTACCCTGCAGCGTCCCGAGGCTGAAAAAAAGGCTTTTTTTTTTCCCATCCTAGAGCGTCGTGTGAGTAGCATTTAACTTTACATCATCACACCATGCGCCAGCAACTGGATATCAAAAACTTTGGCCATTTAGGACATGGCTTACAGTACAGTTGATCCAGAAAAGAAACTCAAAAGACATCATTGGAGAAAGCAAAGAAAAGAGACAGAGCTGGAGATAAGACAAGGTCATCATTGGACTGGTTTTTACTGGCTCGACAGAGATGAAGGGATGCAGTCTGGTAAAATTTAAAACAAACATTAGGTTAAAATAGATTCAATAGAACAAAACAAAAGGGGAAAGAATAACCAAACCGAATGCTCCGATCTACGGTTGCGATCCGCCAGAAACCCCCAAAAAAAGAAGGTTGAACAACTAAACCGAAAAGATGGCGGCAAGTACGAATGGGCAAACAGGTACGAGCAGCAACCATTGAACCCTGTACGGCGCCATTGTTTTTGTGATACTGAGTGTAGTACATGTGCGTTTAGAGGCAAAGCTATGTGTGTAAGAAAAAAAAAAGCGGTCAGAGCTTAAAGATGGAACCGCAAAAACGGCGTTTCAAAATCTTCCCACTCTGAAGACTTGATGAAAAGAAGTTTACAGACTCCCGAAATGCCGGCTTCATATGGATGAGAGGCTGGTTTGGTGAAAAATTTGTGAATTTAGGCCAGAGTTTGACTTTGTGTGGAAGGGGCCTAAGTTCAGGAAGTAGTAGAGTCGTGCATATAGCCCATTCTTTTCTTTATATTGTTATGTACTTTTAAATGCTTTTTATCTCCTCTAATGCTTTTAATGCTTTATGTAAAAAACTTTTATGCTTTATGTAAAACACTTTAAATTGTCTAGTACATGAAGGGCCGGATCTATGGAGATCCAAATTTGCATGGAGTAATTTGCCCAAGCAATCTAGAGTTTTGCGCGAGGGGCTGAACCACAGTTTGTGGGCAATTTACAAAGAATGAACACGCAAATGGCAGCAGGTGAACACGTGTTGGAAACCCCCTATATAAATTAGATTTTGCGTGTTTGGAGGTCTGCAGTGTGGCAAATTGCGAGAGACGACAGCGCAAAAGGAAAAACGACCCAGAAAGGGAGATATTAGTGGAGGAGGGTTCTGAAAATATAATTTAAAATAAGTATGATAAATACAAAAATTTTAATAATACAACAGGTATCCTACAGAGTGTCAGAAGGGAGCAATTTATGAAGAGATGGATGAGGACTTGCTGAACAAATGAAAGTGTCTGCAGCTCCGACATGGTCTCTATTACAGTACGTGGGAGGTGTACACTTTGGCATAATGCCAACGGTTTCGGAGGCTCGCGCTGCCGGGTGACTGTGATCCTGTCCATCCGCTAAAATCCAAGTTAAAAAGCAACGTTGGCAAAAAGGGGAAATAAATAGACACAATTAATGCAGCTTTAGTCCTCATTAAGCTGCGGACCTGCTACAAATTTTCTGTTTCATTTGTCCAGAATATTTTACACCCATGTTGTTGAATAGTGGTGTTTTCTGTGGTCATTTTTATTGAATTCAACAATGAGAACTAAATATGTTGCCCTCACTGCTCATGAAAAATGATTTTGAATCAGATGTGTGTGTGTCCAGGACTGTCCCCCTCAGAAGTTGCAGTCTTTTGTACGCAAAGGTGCAGTTTGCACCTGCTTTTCAGACGTACTAAAATAGACGCAAAAAAACAGCAATGCAATGCGTCTCATGGTTGAGAAATCATTTTGCGAGTGCTAAATTAATATATTTGCATTTTCTCCTCCCATCACATGCACAATTGCACGGGAATGCCTCATATTGCACATTCATAGCAACAGAAGTGCAAAATGGATAAGAGGCGCTATTTAGCACGTTTGAACTTTTAGCACGCTGTTAATACAGTAGATCAGTTTGTACATTGTTTTTGCGTGAGCAATGAGATAGCTCACGTTTTTATTCACGCAAACCTTTGATAGATCCGGCCCAAAGTGTGCTATACAAATAAAATTGCTTGTTTGATTAATTCTTAATTCTGGTGCAGTTAAATGTGCGTCTGGCAAACTTTACATGGCAACAAGTATTGAAGAAAAGAGCCAAGTTAACATCAAATTTTTGCTAGTTTCATCAAGCTGTTATTACATTTAAGTCAAAACAATAACTCTGTAATAACTGCATCAAGCATTCAGCTTTCCGACCCTATAGATGGATTATTCATGGCTTATTAATTATGTTTCTCAGAGATCATATTCCTGCATGTTTTAGATGTTTCCACTTTAACACATCTGTCTACAATGAATGGCTCGTCAACAGGCATGTAAAGAACTTGACGAGGAGGTCCTTTAACCTGCATCAGTTGGAGTAGTAAAACATCTGAAACATGAAAGACAGCGGTACTTGAGGTGATTTCTCAGGTTTGTCGCTTCCTGACCTATGTGGTTTTTCTTCATCACACATATTATTCTGGGTAAAGCCTTCTCTTCAAAATGATTTTCCCAGAAATCAAAATTTCAGAACATCACTTATTACCAGAGCCTTCCCCTGTCTTCTCTTTTCTTTGCTTTAATAAATGCAACCTGGTCGCTGCACGCTGGTTTGCTGACCTGAAATTTCATCAGTCTCAAAAGGAATTAACTAAAAAGAGAGAGAAAGCCTTTCATTCTAATAAATGTGTGTATGCACATAAAAGCCGGTGTTTGTTAAGATGTGGACGAGGCTGCGAGCAGTCGCCGTCTCTCTGCCTCCCACACCGAAGCAGAAGGATGTTTGCCAGCTTCCAATTCTGACACTGGATATATTGTGTTCATATACCAGACGATGATAGTATATACAAAAAAAAAAAAAAGTATTTCACATTCTGGGAGCGTGCAGGACGGCAAGAGGGTGATTTGAAATGGTCCCTGCTGAGTCAGCTCTTCTTTGGTTTGTGATAGAGCTTCTATTTCTCTACTCATCCTCCCTTTTCCATCACTTTCACAGTTCCATCATTTTATCACCTGCAACACCCAAATATTGCCTCACCTTACAGATATCTCTCAATTTTTTTTTTAATAGTTTTTCAGGAGACTGAAAAATCAAAGTCGTGTTTATTTGCATCAAATAACCTGAAAATGATGTACATCTTCTCAACCTGTAACAGTTTTACTAAAAGCTTCTTCGTGGTGGCTGATACAGAACTACTGGTCTGCTCCCGCTCAAATAAAGTACACAAAATAAAGTTTAAATGAATCTGAAATGTTTAATTGTCTTGTTTTACAATATATGTGATACTCTGTAGTCTTTCTATACAGGCTTTGACAGCCTTAGTGATCAAAGTTAGTCTAATGTGGTTTCCAGCACTGGCTTTTTATTTGAGCTTACACTTAAGGCAAATTGGGGGAAAAAAAAGGATGAAGTAAAAGAGTTGCCTGGAGATGAGATCAAGAGATTAAAGGGATCAGAGTTAGATAAGATGTTTGAATAGAGGAATTTAGCTTTAAGATATTAAAATCACAAACATAAGGCTGAAATCAAAGTTTGGCACCAAAAAAGAATGATTTATATTATCTGTTAAAATGTTCTTATTTAAAAAAAAATTTTTAATTTTAAGTTTTTCGGGAGGCATAGGGTACAGATTTGAGCAACATTAGACCTTTTTTCCAGATGGGAAATGAAGAAAATGCTGATGATTAGCAGATTTCTGGTTTTAAAGTAAGTTGGTTTGAATCTTTTGCTCTGTGTAGAGGAGACATTACTCCACTGCTACATTTACTTCTTCCACCTGTTCCAGCTAAGAGCCTCAGAGTCTTGACATCATGTTAAAGTTGCCTAAAAAATTAAAAGAAATCATATGACTGCTATGCTGAAACTTTAGGTGCACCCATGTGTGACCTCCGTTGATGTAATGGTCAACGTGAACCGGTAGTGACTTCAGGTGTCGGCTCACCATACTCCTGTAAGTCAGCTCAAAACAAAGAGTTGATTTTGCAGAAATACCTGCAGGAGCAACACTTGCAGAGGGTAACTTTTTTTTCATTTCAACCTTTTATGGAGAGCCATCGACTTGAAAATACCATTATATCATTATTCCTGGAGGATAAAAAGAAATGAAATATAAAGGATGAAAATATGACCCTAAAGGGTATTACTTATTGACCATTGTATCTCTTCAACTAAACTGGTTTTATAGCTTTTCTGTTGGAAATTAAATCTATGGTGCTGATATATACAGAAAATGAGCTGCCAAAGGGAAGGAACTGGATCACATTTGGGAAAATATAACCACAGATGGAAACTGGTCTAAACTTCTTAGAATAAAAATGTGTAAAATGTGACAATAGCTTGTGCTATGAGGGTCATTGATAGTCAGATGCTGCATTCAACATCCATCGAAAATGGAAATCTGAGACATAATATTTCATTTTATTCCATCTTATTTTATTATTTACCTGTGTACACTCACATCTTAATTAGATCTACTGTACCTTGCTATCAGGTTGGACCCCCTTTATCTTTCAGAATACCTTAATTGCTTGCGGTATAGATTCACTGACATGTTGGAAACATTTCTCAGAGATTCCTGCTGATATACAGTAGCCATCATGCTACACTCTGGCTATAAAGGGATGGACATGGTCAGCAACAATACTCGGCTGTGGTGGTTAAAGCATGCAAAGGGGCCCAAAGGATGCCAAGAAAATCTCCCCTTTACCATTACACCACCAGCAGCCTGAACCATTGATACAAGGCAGGATGGATCCATGCTTATACTGTATGTTTCCACCAAATTCTGCGCCTACTATCTGAATGTGGAGCTGAAATGGAGACACATCAAACCAGCCAATGTTTCCCTCTATTATTGTCCAGCTTTGGTGAGTCTGTGTGAATTGTAGCCTCAGTTTCCTGTTCTTAGCTGACAGGAGTGGCACCCGGTGTGGTCTTCTGCCGCTGTTGCCCATCTGCTTCAAGGTTGGATGTTTTTTTTTTTTATTGGAGATGCTCTTCTGCAACCAGTGGTTATTTAACTTCCCTGTTGCCTTTCCATCATCTCCAACCCGTCTGCCCATTCTCGTCTCACCTGTCACATCAACAGACAACTGCTGCTCACTGGATATTTTCTCTTCCTTGGACCATTCTCTGTGAACCCCACAGATGATTGTGTGAAAGGTTGAAATTGCAGACATGCTTTTGGGGGGCCTTATTTCCAGGCATGTTGCACAACTTCGCATGTAACATGCAGCTGTGAGTAAGTACAGCTGTGTACTTACAGTATACTGTGTATAAGTGCACAGCAGCGCAGTGAAAAGCAGGGTCACTGCTACAACCATTATGCTACCCCAGCATGCAGCTAATGCAATCAGAAACATCTCATACAGAGACAGAAAGTTCTTTTCACAACCACAAAAGCAAGAATATGAAGTGGTCACTGCTTGGAAGGCTCACAGCACACAACAAACAAACAATGCTGCTGCTCACAGTGCTGGAGGAAACACATTGTTTCGAAAATTTAATGTATTTAATGTAATGTATTTATGCAACCCTGGAAAATTAACACCATTCTTTTCATCTTAAAACCATCAGGAACCTTACGGAAATCATATCAAATATAACCTGAGGAAAATGGATATTTGGATATTTTAGAGCTCCCCTGTGTCTGTGATTAGTGTTTTCAGGGGCTTGCTTTTCACAAGAATTATATTCTCCTTAGTTCCCCTGTAATTCAAACCCCATGTGAAATTCCAAGTCATCTGGTTTGTCTATATGACTAAATTAAATTAATTGTTGCAACATGATTGGCTGATCAGATATTTGTGTTAACATACTATTAAACCAATGAACTAATAAAGTGGTCAATGAATGTGTCTATCAACTTACAGAGTCCACACCAAAGGTGTAAAAAGGGAGAACTCCAGTTTTGTTTTGTTGCTTTGACAGCTTAAAGGGGAAACTCAGTAACTTTTTTACCTCAATAAATGCTTTTCGGAATCCCCGTGGGGCTAAACAAAGTGTTTACGGAGCGATTCAATGTTTCCCCCCCTCCCGCCGGGGCCTCTGGCCTGCGAGCAGCTAAATACAACTTTGCCTGCGCCGACCCGAGCAGAACTTGCGACAACAGAAACCGCTGTACAGTACTCAGGTCCCCTATCTACCGAGCTGCTTCCAGCGCTGATTTGAACCAGACTACCAGCGCTAATTCGAAGAAAACATTTCTTTAGCTTCACACCACCTAAACACGGCTCCTGGCTCTCATAACCAACTCTTTGCTGGACCAGAGTGATTCACGTAGCTTGCGCTGCCTGGGCGCCGGGTGAAGCATCACTGCTTCAGGCTCAATAATCACTTGTCATGTCCGCAAAAAGTAAATAAAAGTTTGTATTCTTACCTGCTACTCGCCAACACCAGTGAAAAATATAATCCACGGCATATTTACCCGCAAATCGCGAGTAAAACGTCCCGTTTCAGAAAATACATGTCTTTGCTTTGAGCAGAGGGAGATGCTGTGCTGCTACCAACGCAGCAAAGAAGCATCAACAAGCTAGTAAAAGCTTAGAAATATATCCAGGGATCAAAATAGAAGAAAGACAGGTAGAGAAGCCGTCTGTGTGCTGTGGGGGTGTAAGGGGGGGTTGAACACGACAGTGAAAGGACGCCACTAGGGATAGCCCCGAGCTGAAGTTACTGAGTTCTGCTTTAAATGTAGCATTTCAAGTATGAAAACATTTCTCAGTCACACATCAGAAATTCTGAGTTCCCAGGTGCAACTAAATGCAGCATAATAACCTGCTGCCCCCACTCCTACACAGACTCCTATAGAAAATCAGATGAAACTTCAACTTCAAGTCCTCACTGCTCCACATCAATTCAAATAGTTTCTTACCTTGAGTGTTGAGGAGGCGGGACTTCCTGCAGTGGTAGGACAATTCCTGTTGGCAGTGCTCTGATTGGTCGATGGCAGCCAGGAGCTGTTCATCCCCAGATGGGTAGTCAAAATAAATTGAATGCTGGTTTCCGTCTGGAGAGGGTCGCACTCTGGTCAGCTCTGTGTTGTTGTGCTGGATTACCATCCATGTGTTCTCCTCTGGAGAAAATAAATCAGTAAAAAAGATATGAAGATCTTCTTTAATGACATAGCATGCAACTATGCATGTAACACACACATACTCCAACTCCAAATTAAAATGAACAATTCATGACCTGAATGATGTGACAAAATAATGGAGTGAAAACTGAGGCGGATGTAAAAGGTTAGAAAAACTATTTGTTTTATGTTTATGTGAACTGCATATTGAAATGTTTCAAATAGTATTTATCATCATCAATTTATCTACAGGGCAGCTATTGGCTGGTTTGCAAAGGATGCCAGTTTGTGGACCTGCATAAGCAAGAGAAACAATATTTTTTATTATGCGTTAAAAGAAATATAAAATAAATCTTGAATCTTGCCTGCAATTTTTAACCTGAGAATAATGAATTTCCCATCAGATAAAGAAAATCTGAAATGATTTAAAAGGTTAGTTATTGCACAAATTTTAATGAATTAACCACTTATTTGAAATATAAAATAGCAGGAAAATTAGGGCATTTTATCATCTGTCTTAAGTTTACTTAAACTTCTCTCCAACTTGATCAGTGCCTACTTCTTGTTTGGGCTGCGTAATATTGACTTTTTTTTCTTTTTTTATCAATATCCAAAATGCCAATATTTTCCAACTTCTGATATGCGATATCAACCAATACCGATCTATTCAGACAACTGCGAAGTTGTATCTCTCATATTTGGCCTTTTTTGAGTGAGACAAGTAGCTAAAGAGTTATATGTATACTATATTTTCTGGACAATAAGTCACACTTTTTTTTCATATTTTGGCTGATTTGAAAATTTAACATATTTTCAAATTATAATTCACACTGACTGAAATTAACGAAGGAGTAAAACATTACCATCTAACGCCAGAAGAGGGCACTCTTGGCTTGTGACAACTATATTCTGCTCCAAGAGGAAAAATCCCAAAATATTCTTATCTCAGCCAGAGGAGTCTACTTCTGACATTTGGCTTCACTGTCCGTGAGGTGGAAAAAATCCTCAATAAACATGTTCATCCTTCTTAATCATGATGTTTATGATCATTTACAAGCAATAACAACAATATGCTGACATAGAGTAAGTTTTTTTATGTATTAGGGATGCTTGGCCATGATTTTTGTCGTTGAAAAAATGTAAAAATCACGCACCTCCCAAAGAAATCTCAACCCAGGTGCTGGATCGCAAGAAAACTCAATAGAAAAAGAAAAAAACGGGTCTGCACAAACTGGATATAGCTCCCATTGACATTTATTTGCAGAATACGAGTAACGTTTCGGGCCTGTGCCCTTCTTCAGACTCAAATCAGTTACTGCGTGCCTGCCTGCCTAAATCATTTCTTTCTTGATCACATGATGAAGTCATGTGATCATGACAAAAGTATGTTGACCAAGTCAGAAAAGTCAAAAAACATTTTCCAATATATACATACTTCAATCTGATAACAAAAATATTTACATACAAAAATACTATTTAGGAGAAATATACAGTATATTCTCAATATGTATGCATGTAGACATGATTTTTGTCGTGCCATTAAAAAAGGAAAAAAAAACAATACCAATATTTTCCAATATCACATTTTAAGACCGATATCGGCTAACAATATTGGTAGCCCGATAATATAGGACATCTCTACTCATCAGCCACATATGTAACACCACTGATGGTGAATGAGGAATGCCAGTGCTCATCTTCAGCAACATAAATATTTCCAAACAATACTGTTTGCACTAAAATACGCTTTTGGTCTCATTTTTCAAACATTAGAATCAAAACTTTGAGCAACAGGTGAAAATAAACACCATTGTCACGTTTTTATCATTTTCTCGTAGGCGAATATGTTTCAATAAAAAGAAGCAAAATAGCAATAAATGAAAATTATATATGAAAAACAAATAAACCAAAGCCAGAAATAAATCAAGATGAGCATTGTCTGAGTTGAGCAGCCTAACAGCAGTAAAAAATAAAGGACTTGGAAAAGCTTTTAGCTTTCATCAGGGGCTCATTATAAAATTGACCCGAAGGTATTAGAGAGCACTGCATTGAGAGTATGAACTAGCTGGCTGAGAATATTCTTTGTTTTGTGGCCTGTTCCTTCCATACAAAACCCCTCTGCTGCACTCCAATAATCTAAAGCAGACTTAATCTGTCTGTCACAAACAACCCATTAAACCAGCAGGTGAGTGAAAAGCTTAGCATGCTGTCAAAGAAACTTAAGCTTCTTTATTAAATAAATCCTTTGTCAGCCACTTGAAAACTGCATTAAAATCAAATGTCAACTGTGAATGAAACATGCATGCAGGAGCCCCCAATTTCAGTATTTTCATCATAAGTAATGAGTAATATTTCATCTTTAGTGTGGCCTCAACAGGCCTTAAATAAAGTCCTTGTTTTCAAACACTTTATGATCAAGAAGTTATTTAAGTACATTTAAAAAAAAAAGAGGAAACTCGTTCCCCTGATCTGGTTCAAGTCCTGAGTCCATGAGAGCAGGGTAGAGTCATGGAGCACATCTTCACATTTTCATGCCAACTTCAACTTCTCCCTCAAGATTATTAAATTCTTCTTTAAATCTGCAGTGGCCTCTCCAAGTAGTGGAATAAATACCAGCCCCTCCGGTTTATTTACCATCTGATGTCAAACAAGCTCAGAGGAAACCGACAGATCATACACATATGAGCTGTTGCCGTCTGGAAGACAATATAGAACTTCCCTAAATATCAACTCACTTATTTGAGAAACTCTTTGTTTCCTCATGCAACAAAACTTCTGTGTGATATTGAAGGGGTTGCGCAAGATTTTCAGAAAGTTTTACAACCGTCTATGTACAATCTTTGCTATTTCTAATGATTATGGACAATATGGGCACAGAAAACTACAGTAGGTATGTGCAATTTACCATTTATGATTGTCCTTTTTTTCCAATTTTCCCTCATAACTGTTTTAACTCTTGGTGTCATTGATTCAACAAGGTGTTGGAAACATCACTCAGAGATTTTTCTCCATATTGACATAACATCACACAGTCGCAGATTTGTTGGCGGAACATCCATGATGAGAATCTCCCGTCCCACCACATCTCGAAGCTGCTCTTATTTGATTGAGATCTGCTGACTGTGGAGGCCGTTGGAGTACAATGAGCTCATTGTCAAGATAAAGAAAGCAGCTGGAGATGACACTGGTGCATAATCCCGCTGGAAGTAACCATCAGAAGATGCCACATTGTTTGAAATACTGTTGTCTCTGTCATCTCCAACCAGTCTGCTCATTCTCTTCTGACATCATCAAAGTATTTTCATCAAGAAAACTGGAATCCACTAGTTATTTCTCTTCTTTAGACCATTCTCTGTAAACCTTGATGTTGTGTGTGAAAATCCCAGTGGATCACCAGTTGCCTATTCATTCTATTTAACCTTTATTTATTCATGCAAGTCCCTTTGAGTCACACTCTTTTACAATAGAGACCAATTTACTTACTTACCCTGAAATACCAAGACCAGCAACTATGTCACATTCATCATTTTTTTCCTCATTCTGATGTTCAGTTTGAACTTCAGCAAGTCATCTAGACCAGTTGTTCCCAACCTGGAGGTCCCCAGAGAGCAAAGGGGAAAGCCCAAACTTTTGACTGTTTGGAGCCAGCGTGATTTAAATCAGGGTCATATCCTAATATATAGTTACATCATGGTTTCATCAAAGGACAGGAAAGGACAGCCAGAATGCATCATTTGTGGTGAGAAGCTAGCAAACAAAAGCATAAAACCAATCAGCAAAGGGTGGTGAAGGGTGTCAGCTGCATTTTGATAGTTTCATAAAGGGGGTCCTCAAGAAAAATAGGTTGGGAACCACTGATGTTCACATGTCAATGTGACTAAAAACACTGAGTTGCTGCAATGATTCAATCTTGATTCAATATTTGTGTAATCAACAAATGGAAAAGGTATAACAAAGTTAACAGTGGGTTTGCATGCAGTATCTGGATCCAAGACAGTGACGTTTACTGTCATGTGTTTTAGAACATGCAATTTCACCACAAATATTCAAAAAGAACCAAACTCACAATCTCTTTGAGCATCTGAAGGATGCAAAAAAGCACTCCTGATATCCAGAGGCCGACAATTTAGGATAACAGAGTCCTGCGTCCACTTCCAAATGGGAAGCTGCTATGATGGCATCACAGGGACCAACACAATATAAAGAAGATGCCTTTCAATTGCGGCTGGTATTTCAATGAGGAATGTTTTTAGAAACAGAAACATCTGATATTATCAGCTTACCAAATGTTATTAGCCGATATTGGCATTAAAATGTGATACTGGATATATCTGTATAAATTTTTTGGAGAGATATTTGTTCTAACAAAATTCTGTTCCATTAGCACCGGTCCAGCATTAATAGCTACAGTATATAGAAAAGGCCCAGTATGAAGTTGAGGAAGACTTCATGTCCCATCATTCCTTTCAGAGCCATGTGACTACGGTGCAGCTGCTGCTGCTACAGACTGACTTGCTTTGCTTATAATATGTCTGGTTTTAAGTTGTTGGTTAAGTTACCAAGTTGTCAGAAACATTCTAATTAGCAACATGTTGGCTAAAACCTGCTAGTATCTGATATCTGGCAGCCAGATGTCCAAAATGAACTCATCTGGCTGAGTTAAGGCTATTTTGGGATCTTTGCTCTTGGAGCAGAATATAGTTGTTTTTTTTCTCAAAATATGAGAGACACAACCTCACAGTTGTCTACATATATTGGTATGGGTTGATATCGGATATCGGAATTTAAGAGTTGGACAATATCAGTATATCGGATATCGGTAAAAAAAAAGCCTATATCGAACTTCCCTATCAGAAAGTTATGAATAGAATTGAAGTTACTGGACCAGTTCACATGTACCCAATGTGATGTTCATTAAATTAAGAGTTGGACAATATCAGTATATCGGTAAAAACAAGCCAAATCAAACATCCCTAGTTGTTATTTATTCATCCAAATAAAAAGTACTTGAAAATGTATTTGAAAAAAGAGAGAAAAACAGAAATAATGGGATAAAAAGAAGTGGATCAGCTTAATGTACATTTAGAGGGTCATAAACTCAATGTGAAGGAGGAAGCCATAAAAAAGTGACTGAGGTTGAAAATGAAATAAAAAAGCAGATCAGTGTGTTTTGAAAGAATCATTAAATCATGCAAAACAGTGTGTGGTGGTGGGAAGACGGGAGTGAAAGAGAGTGCATGTGTCACCTGTCATGTTGCAGTAGACCAGCTGTGGTTTGATCGGTCCACTGCCGTCCACGTCGATATAAAAATATCCAGACGTGTTGCCCTTGTGTTTGTATGCTTCGCAGGACTGTTCGTACACAGCTGGGAGGAAAATAATGAGATCAGCATCAGCATGACAGCAGACAGGAGCTGCGAAAGGGGATGGAGATCACACACCGGGAAGGATTACGGGAACCACTTCATATGTATGTATCACAGCCGAATCGGTGTGTCATGATCAGAGCTTTCTCCGACTGCAGGCGACAGCAGTGACTGATGCGAAAACAGCTAAAAGGCCTCCTCAGTGAAGCTAGAAAACAGTTTTCACATCAGCTACAAAAAAAGAGCAGCGGTAAACCACGTGGGAAACATTTCACTTTCTGTCTCCCTGATTAGACACTTAAAACAGAAAACCTGACCTCATTGCAAAGCTTTTATTTATTTATTTTCAAAGTTTTAACAATCTCATTAACCTCTTGCACATCACCTACAAAAACTTCCTTTATGATGCTGTAACCTCCTTCAGAGAGGCAAGATGTGCAGATAAAAAATATAGCTCCTGGGCATGATACACAGTAAAGACTTATTGATTAAGATGATCACACAAGGTGGAAAGAAGCCAAAAGCTCATCTGAAGGTTTTCTAAAAATCTGATACTGTGTCTCCCATCAGATGAGCAACAGATCCTGAGTCATAGACCCGACCTGGACTTAAAAAGATTTTTTACAGGTTTCTGTGCAGGAAATTTAAGATAGAATATTTCTCTCCTGTCTTGCAGGGCAAAATGAATTTAAAAAATGTGTTTATCATGTCTGTGTCCACACTGACTGAGCTTTGACTAGAGAGGGAAAAGCTCCTCACGCTGCCTCTGAGCCTTATCAAGGACTCACACCAGGATTTAGATAGTCTGAGTGTGTATTTGGGCGTAAAGCTCACCTCAGCCGAACTCAAAGGGAGGTCTGTGCATCGCTGCTGCCAAGCGCCAGCTTAAAGGGAAATTTGAGTTTTTCACCCTATTTTAAGTGCCCAAGCATCGACTTGTGTTATGGTTGGGGGAAGCGGTGATCAGAGAGCACGGTTCCTGGGAAGATTAAAGGCATTACAGAAGATGTTTCTTTCAACATTTTTTGCAATATTTGGTAAAACTGGTTCACTACCCCATACGCTATTAATTAAAAGCTTTAAATATATAAATATTATTATACATCAGCTGTGAAAGTGATGGGGCTGAAAAAACATCTGCCAATCATCTCCTTAACTTTTTCATTTGTCTACTGGCTCGTCAATAACTTTTACTACTGTATTGACGGTCAATTCAACAGGTAATATCCGAGACTGATCAATGAGAGTGACTGATTGTCAAGAGTAACACTGCGTCCTGGAAGCTATGCGCACTCGTCTGACGTTTACAGCAGGTAGCTAACATCATTCTGCTAGCAGTTAGCGACGTTCAGACGTTCCGTTTACTTGTGTTTGCGATTTTATGATGGGAGAATCTGTACCTGCTGTCTGCGAAACACCGGAGTGGCTCGCGCACGTTATTCTGTGGCCGGAGGAGGGAGCTGTGCATCTAGCAGGTTGGTCTTGCGCATGCGCATTATTCAAAAACTCGCTACCAGTCTCTACTTTCTGAAATGCCGAAACATCTTCTATAGCACCTTTAACATCCTATTTTGCAGTCTCAACAAACATAATCCTGAGTGGTGGCTGTATTTTATTGGGTCCTACTTTTGTTTAAGCGCCAATACTTCAACAAATTTAGCAAAATTTGTTTCTTGTGCCGGCATTTGAATATAATTGGATCCAATTTTAAAGCTTAAATTGAGGCACCTAGTTTATGAAATAATCCCTCAAAAGTTAAGACAGCAACAAAAGATCTGCAGTGTGGCAGATGCTGTCACACTAATCCATCATGTTGATTTATCATACTCTGAAAAAGGCTGCACAATGTTTTTTTATTCAAACCTCTACTTTATAAAGCTATTTTTTCTGCCTCCTGCCTAAAATCACACCCTCAAAATAAATGATGTATTTCTATACAAGTTCAAGGGCTGTATGTATAATCTTGGTCTCAAAAGAAAGCTGAGACATGAAACTACTATAAAAGTGTCAGAATCAAGATATGTGTTACTGGGTCAGAGTAACTTCACTGGACCACATTAGAAGTAGGGGTGTAAATCACTGATTTGATCACGATACAATATTATATCAATACAGTGGATAGCAATTCAATGTTGTTCAATATCTCAAATTCAGTCAACGTATGATTTAGCTTTGATTTGATTTAGGAGTCACCGATTAATATAAGTCTATATAAAACAATATTGCAAGTGATGAACGGGTTTATTGTTTTTTTTAACATAACTGTAAGCTCCTACTTACTTGAAAGCACGTGCAGCACTGTATAATCTCCCTGTTTCATATTTACTACAACTATAAACATGTATTTTGTTGTGAAAAAATATTCATAATAAAAGTGGGTTTTACATCTATTTTTTGGCCAATTTGGGATTTTGGATCGATTTACGATCAATTGTAACACCCTGAATTAGAAGATATAAACATTAATTCTCCTATAAATCCAAATTTCTTTTAGTGAAAACCAGAGAAAAGCAGCCCAGTTCAGAATGACTAAAGTATACCTTGGAAAAAGTCTTGTTTATGAGGAATGGTGCAAAACCGGATATTAAAAAAAATCTGCAGCTTTTTAGTTTTACAGATGCTATAATAGACGTGTTACGCAGGTAAATACCTCAAGAGCTCATCAGACGATATAAATGATGGAGACTTCTAACAATGGTCAGTCAGGAGAATCCAGGGATCACCCCCAAACTCACCAAAAACACCAAATCTCCGGATGCTGGAAATCAAATCTCGCGATAACTCGCATCAAAACACCAGTGGGGGACGTGAATTATCGCGCCATTTTGGAATGAGATTCGATTTCCAGTATCCCGAGATTAGGACACAAACACCAAAACAAATAACGATCGCCATGTAGTGTAGATACTTTCATTCATTTCTCCCCTCTAGTAAGTTGTCGGACACTCATTGAGATTATCTCTGAGCTCCTGAATGTGCATCGTCCGTCTAGAGCTCTGAGATCGGAGGACCAGATGCTGCTGGTTGTTCCCTGTACTCGTCTTGTTACTCGAGGAGACCGAGCCTTTGCTGTTGTAGTCCCCAAGATCTGGAATGGTCTCCCTCTTTCTGTGAGGTCTGCCGTCCTTTTTAAAAACTCATCTTTTTACTCTGGCTTTTGATTCCAGAGAGCACCATCATTAAGACAGAATCCGTATGCAGATTTTATCGTTTTCTTTCTTCACTGCTTTTATTATTGTTATTATTGTGATTATTTTTATATGATTTTACTTTTTTATTTTCACTCACCTGTACAGCACTTTGTTACCTTTGGTATTAAAAGCGCTTTATAAATAAAGCTTTGATTGATTGATTATCCGAGCCCTTCAGTGTAGAAAAAAGCACGTTTTTAGGGCGAACTTAAAAGTGGGGACCAGTTGCCCCATACTCATCATTAGCTGGGCAGCCAGGCTGCGGCGATACTGCCTGCCCGGCTACATACTGGAGCCATCTTGAAAATTCTCCATCACTCACATACAGTATATATGAAAGGACATATGAAAACAGACCCCAGGTTAAAAAAAAAGGGAAATTAGTTTGGTTGTAACTGTTTGGTAGGGGTGTAAGAAAATATAAATACACTGAAATATCATAAAATTTTATGTTGTGATATCGCATCGATAGTGGAGCTGTATCAATATTGTTAACTAAATCTTGCGCGGTCTCATTGATCTGTTATATCTCGCAAGATCTTATTGTTCCATTAGTATCAGTCCAGCATGTAGAAAAGTCACTGTTATTCTGGAAGAACTTCATATCCCAGCATTCCTTTCAGTCATGTGACGGGAGTACAGCTGCTGCTGCGACTGACTTGCTTTGAAGCTGCTTATGTGTGGTTTGAAGTTTCTGGTTAATTTACAAAGTTGTAAGAAGCTTAATGTCCCTTTGAAACCTGGAAACCTGAAAGAGATATTAAAAACAAATGCCCAAACAATAAGACAAGCAAACAAGCACGATGGGGCTTTGAAGCTAAAATGTTGTTAAGCAACTTTTGAAGCAATCACTGCAATCAGATGTTTTCTGTAATGTCCAAACAGACTTCTACGCCTGTTGGCAAGTATTTTGGTCCACTGTTCATGGGAAAAGTGCTCTAATGTGTCTGTGACAGTTTTGTTTGTTTGTTTGTTTTTTTAAATTATTATTATTTCCAACAATAATTCAAAAGCAATATTTCAATTCACTAAATTATAATTTAATAAATTCTTATTTATTTTAAATGACTTTAGTTTCTTGCTATTTGAATTACTGTTGGAATTCAAGTTTTTCTTTAATTAGAAGGTATGAAAAATTTTGAGGATGACTGTAATTGTTAAGATGAAGTGAAGTGTAACTCCATATGTTATTTAAGTGAATGAATCATTATCAGATGCACCATTCTTTACACACAGTTTGGTGCACCATGCTGTAAACACAATATCACAAAACTTTATATCATCTTGTTGATAGTACTGCAATGTATCGTGATGCACATCGTATCGCCAGATTCTTTCCAATACACACCCCTACTGTCTGTTAGAGTTTTTTGGCTGAATTTCTCCCCATCATTTGAGTAGGCTTCTCATCAACTTCCTCTTCTCTGCGTGTGCTGCCTCCAACTTTAGGTCATTTGAGACACCAGCCTTATTTCACCTGTCTTTTTTTTTTTTGCCCTGTCTTCATTTGGCTCAGTGGTGGGGTGTTTGTTTGTGACTCACAGCTGTGGCAGGTGGCGCCGCTGTAGCCGCTGTCAGAGCAGTTACAGTTGAAGACGGTCCAGGACTGACTGCAGAGGCCGCCGTGTTCACAGTGGCTGGGAGAACACCTGACAGACCAAAGGAAATGGAGAACAAAGTGAGTGAATTTAAGACCTGCTGACATTTTGGAGATGCTTTCTTCTTTATCTGCGGCCGGAAAGAAGAAGATTTAACAGAGGACAAAGGAGACTGGACATAAAACACTCCTTTATTTCTAAAATATCAAGAGGAGGAATATTTTTTTTCTGAACATGTCGATTATATTTGAACTGTTACACTTGAGGGGTTATGTAACGGATACCTAAAAATACACTCCCTGACCTTTTGTTTCGCTATAAAACTTCCAGTGAGCTGAAAGAAGCTTGTTTTCAATGGGAAACTTTAAAGATGCACTACGCAACTTTCCAACCTTAAAAAAGTCTGCATTCCAGACTGGTTTGATGGCACAGTGACATCAATTATATGCATATCTGGAGCTGTCGCTGCTCAGCGTTGTCCTGAGAAAAAAGGAGAGAGCCAGAGATAAGACGAGTCAAGATAAGACTGTCTTTTACTGAGTGAAGAGCTCACAATACAGGTAGCACGCAAGATGGAAACCAAATTATCTGTCAATTGGAGACCCGTCACTGAGAAAATCGGCCTCATTTCTGCAGTGTGTCTTTAACATGATAGAAGTTTCATTAGTTCAGTTTATTCTTTTTATGTAGTATAGTGGTGGTGTTAAACCAGTTTGTACCAAAAACTGACTTTTATTTTAATGCCATGAATTTTTCTTATACCACACCAGTTTAAATAGTCAAAATGTTCAGAATGTGGCACAGCAGGGAACTGTTTGAGGGGAGGACCTTTTTCACTGCTGCACCACTAAACATGCTTGCTGTCAAGCACCTGTAGGTTTAAAGGATCAGACATGGACCAAACTATTCACTGCAAAAACTGTTGAGCTAAATATATAAATGCAACTCACAAATAACAAAAGATTCATGATAAAAACACTATATAATATCATAATATACTGTAACAGCCCTTGATTAGATCAAATGAATAAACAAATGAATACAACAAAATAAATTAAATACTTTTTCTCAGAGGTTTTTTTTTTCATTTATGGACTAAGAAAACAACACTGGAAATAAAAAGTCAATTGTACTATTTAAATAAATACATAAACCAACATAAAAATAAAGAAATAAAAGCACACCATTTGAGTATGTAATTTATGGGGGTGACAAACTCACTTTCAGGCCGTTTGGAGAAGCTTTTAACCCTTTAACATCTACAGTAATGCATCATGCATACATTTTTGGAGACCTGTTGCATCACTTTAAGGTAAAAACTTTATTGAAACCCTGTTGTATACAACCAGATTTTTATCTTCTGCTCTCTGATGGATACCTTTTGCACTACAATAATAATGACGCATCACATGGTAATAAACGGTATACATGCTAATTTCTTTCTATTTTTTAGATAAAGAAAGACTTCAGGTTAGAAGCATTCCAGTTTTCTGCCCGTTTTTTCTCAGGTTTTTCATTAAGCCCGCCATCCTGTCCATGTTAAGGATAAGGGATTAAAAAGTCAAGATACAGTGCAATTTATTTTTTTTATTTTATTCTTATTATTTTTTTATTTTTGGCTAGGTTTTTACGATCATTAATTAGCTTGTATGAACATTGATTGGATGACAATGAACTGGCTTTATTTGATTTTTCTGTTAAACACCCTGAGATGATGTGTTGTGAATAGAGTTAAACAAATAAAGCTGAATTGAATTAAAGGGTTAATATTGCTTGTTTTTCTGTGTGCATGTGAATATGATGTGAGGGGGTCTATCTTTAATCAAAGACACTGTCTGGAGTTAACTGAACTTTACTTGCAACATATTTGCAGGAAATGAGAAGACAACACATCCAATTAATGAAAAATTCACAGAAATGAAATGTCACAACAACCGAGTTTACAGAACATGTCATTGCTCAACTTATTATTAGCTTTTAATCATGGGACGCGCCCCTGGGACACTGCAGCACGTCACACCAGTGTCACATTTTGTCTGTCCTGGACATAAAAATACACATCATGCCGGAAGTAACACATAATTATCTTCTCCTGAACCAGATAACTTATCATTCATCTGTATCATCCAGTTTGTGACTAAATAAAAGCTCATCATGTTCTCTGATCCTCGGTGACACTTCAGAGGGTTTCCTGAGCTCACGCCTCCATCATCAGAGCTGTTTTAGGAGCATGAGTGAGATCAGAGCCTTTCAGATACTTTTACTGTTCAGTAAAGAGACTGCAATTATTTTGTATCATAGTCATGGTGTTCAGGTAAAGTTCTCTGAGGTTGTTTATGAAAAAAACAACTTTGTTTTGATTGGAAATACAACTTCTGAAGATTATGAGCTTGAAACAGTCAATTTTTCAGGGAGGTCACTTGGTGCTTTTTGGGTTTCTTTCATTTCATATAAAAGGAAAAGCTTTCTAGTGAATAGAGAATATCCGTTCCTGGCATCAGATCTTCTTTGAACGCTTCCAGACTGTTTGAAGACGCTCCTTCAATGAATTTAGCTCCCAGGAGACTGCACTGAAGCTCTGCGTGTTATTTATAGATAAATATCGTCGCGCTGTAACCATCATGACATCAATAATGTGTGGGAGGAAGAGAAGAGATGAAGGGAACTGAAAGAGACTGACAAGGATTACAAAAATACAATATTTAGATAAAAATGAAATCAGTAAACTGAAAGACTCACATGAGTTAATCTTTCTTTGTGTGTTGGCTACTGTGAGCTCAGGAAAAAACTTATGAAATGATAAACCCTATCAAGGAATTCACAGTATTTCAGAGCGCCCATATTTTCAGTTCATTATGCTTTCTCCTCTTTCTGTAAGCCAGTAAATGTAAGTCATGGCCATCAAATGTCATTTAATGTGAATGAGGTTTCAATAAAAGCAAAGCTGTACACGGTGAAAAGAAGTTCACAGTTGATAAAGGGGTGAAGGCTGCTGCATACGAACCATCCTGCTCTGTGAAGTTACTCACGTTCAGCCGTTACTTCATGCAACCTCACAGGTTCCAACAGCAGAGATGGAAAATTATAGCAGGGTACACAGAGATTGAAGGGTTGTGCACTCTTTAGTTACAGAAACCAGCTTGAGGTTTCTTCTGACTGCAACAACCTTCAGGTGTAGCAAAAGAGCAAATGCTGAATTCAACATCACAGCTGATCTGAGTTCATCAACTGATGATGCAACAGTTTATTGTGCAAGAATACTGTAGGATCTTAAATCTTTTCAATCTGATTAGAAATATTATGTAACTTGGTTATATGTAGGCAACCATGTAAAAGACAGGCTGCCAGATGTTCAAAGATGCAGAAGTGCGCATAGATTTCACACTTCAGGGACTGTTGTGGGAAGAATCACCAGAGACCCAAGAAAATCACCAAATAGCTGGTAACAAAAAAGCCTTTTGGTAATCCACTTGTTGATATTTTCATAACAAAAATGGTCAAAATATGGAATCAGTGTTTGGAACGATGATCTTTGAGGACATCAGGTTGTAGGATTCTGAGTACAAGATAGAAGTTACGTAGTCCAGACTTACTGTGAAGGTGATATCTTCAACTTTTTCATCAAAACAATAATTTTCAAAGAAATAATACATCAACAGAGCGTCTGGACGGGTGCAGAATGAAAGTATACATTTTATCCCCCTAATTAAAATTTTTATATGATATAAACTATGAAAGGGAGTGGGTAGCCTAGTGGTAGCGTCATGGCCTTTGGCGCGGAGGACCCGGGTTCGAGTTCGAGTCCCCTAGGTGAACCACTGTGGACACCTGAGCAAGGTCCTTAACCCCACCAACTGCTCCCCGGGTGCTTTAAGTAGCAGCCCACTGCTCTCTGATACTCACAGTACAGAGATGGGTAAAACGCAGAGCCTTAATTTCCCTTCGGGGATCTTACCAGTATAACAAAAAAAAAACTGGCAACCACATCATTTAGTATATTTTTATAGCCTAAACAGTAGTACATCTAGCTGCCGCGAAGCGTGTCCCTGCAAGTTCACAACACTACGGAAGCCAACAGAGGCAGACGAGATCGCGCGTTCTCTTTTTAATTCTTTCTTTGTTTTAAATCAATAGCCAACCCCTTTTGTGTTTGTCCTGGTTTGTCTACAGCTTGTTTACTCTTAGCACAACGTAAACAGTGAATTTCTTCTTCTATGCTTGCATTATAAGCAGAGTAGGTGCTGAACGTCGCGGCTTCCGTAGTGTCGTGATAAATTACTCCACGGAGTGCGCACCTGCGCATCCACGAAACTACGGAAGCCTCGGCGTTCAGAGCCAACGCTGCCGATAATACAAGCGTCACATATAGAACATAAAATGAAATAAAATAAGTCAGACAGAAAGCACTACAGGCATATCTGTTTCAGCACCAACTGACACCTCCAGAAGGTTTGACATCACCAACTGCAAAAAACTCACACATACAGAAAATTTGATGTCATTGGAAGTTGCAAAGCTTGAAATGTGTGCATAGAGCACTGCTTCTCATTTTTATGTCCATCTACATATTTCACTGTCATATATATATATATATATATATATATTTTTTGTACAGTATTATATATGTATATATATGTCTGGACTTCAGCAAAGGAAAACTGATAACTGTAGAGAATCTGCAACTATTTCTTTTTGAGATAAAAGCCCAGACTCAGCAGCCTGTCAGGCGGCTACAGTGCGATTCTTTTTACTCCATTTATCTTTATAGTGCTTTAATCTCAGAGCGAGCTGCAACCTTGCAGATAAAGCACTTAACTCTCACTTTAAATTCACATTACCACACTGCTTAGCTCCGTTATTTTGGATATTTATTATTTGTGGATGTGTGAGTTACAGGCCGGATTTCAGGATTTGATGTAATCAAATTCATGGTGTCAGAAGTGATATATATACAGTCCGTGATCCATGGTTACAACTGTGTCTGTCTGACTGCTGATGAGCCTCAAAGTCTTTGCAGCTTTTGTTGAAGTAAGGGTGTCTGCAGATTTGCCTGTAAGCACGTGATCATGGGACAGTAAAAAACAAAGAAAAATAAAAGAAATTTTAAAAGGGAAGAATGTGTGAACAATATCAGCAAACAGGATAACATTTCCTCTGAAATGCGCAGTCTTTATCAGTTAAACCTGGTGAAACTAATAAGTTACTGAAGGTACTGACTCGTCTCAGAGACATAAACATTTGGGAGACATGTTATTTTCTTCTTATGGTTTAAAGCAAAACTGAGGTGACCGTTTTTGCCCTTTAAAACCTTAAAGAGCCATTATTCAAACACGGGATTACCATTGATGGTACAGTCTGCTTTTAGGTCAATTAAGGGGAAACCTGAAGTAATTTTTTAACCTGGATCTGTCTTTAAATGCCTAATTAAACAGGTCTCTAGAGCTGCCTTTTGTTTATTTGTGTAACATTAAGAATACTAGGAAGTGATGCTTAAAGATCCTGGCTCATGCATTAGTTGCATAAGATGGACTTCTGCAATGCTAATGCTGGATGTCCTTTATTCCCTAAAGCTGAGTACTTTACGGGCACTGCCAAGAAGATTCACGTTTTTTCCAGTTTCAATCTTTATTCTGTGTAATGTTTCAAACAGATGATAAAATCCTTCTTAATAATCATTTTTAAAATAAAATTGTTTTATGCGAAATTCTTTTACAACTCACGCCGAATGAAAAGAGACAAACTGAAATGGTTTTCGTTCAGTTTCGCAGGGGTAGAATATTCCTATTCCCAAACCAATCCTGTGATCTGGTAATGTTGAATCAGAAAGTTGAGAAGTTTCTTACTTAAAGTTAATGGGCAACGAGTAGAGATGTGAATCTGTCTGTCGATTCTATGGAATCGTTCATCTGCCTGCCTAACAATTCATCTTATCAGTTCCGTAAAGTCGGACGCATTTGCGTGATGACGTCACATATGCGTCTCCAACATGGCGTTGCGGCAAACGTGCTCCAAAGTTTGGTTGTATTTAATGGAAAAATACGATATAAGTGTGAGTTACAGGTATTGTTACGCTGATCAGAGGGAGGAAATACCTCCAACATTTGGCCACACAGCAGTTAGTTTGTCAGAATATAAAGCCTTTCATATGTTGCTAAGCAACCGTGGTGGCGCTCGGCGGGGAGCCTCAGCACGTCCTGAAATGTCGCAGGTAGCGTAAAACTCCTGTTGACTGTAATAATGTTAGAGATTAGTCATAAAGTATTGTGCTATGTCATATAAACCTTTCGTCTTTAGTTTATTTTGTACATGTTAAAAAGTAAAGCAGCAGCATCGTCTGCGTTAGTCTGGAGTGTGTTATATGAGGGATGAAAAATGATAAAACAAAAAATAAATATATTAATAAATAAATACACATATAAATAAATAAATAAATAAATAAATACATAAATACAAAGTGAGGGCTGACCTCCATACTTTGTGTAGCAGAAAGTGTCGCGCAACATGAAGAAGAAAAAAGCAAAATGCGATGGTGACTGAAAGATGTAAGTAACTGGGCTGGTTGTTCCTGCTGGGAAAGAGAAGGTGAAGAGAACGATGTTGTTCAGCATTTCCATGAAAAACATCAATAGGAACATGTATGATTAAAATCTGCGAAGGCTAACTAAAAAGTTCACATACAGATACAGATCTTTCATATTTAGGGTAAACTGACTTTACTTAGGTCAACATAGGATGAAGTACGAGTTTACAGTACTCAGAGAATACCCACCCTTTGCTCCTAGAATTAGCATCTGGCACAGGACAGAGAATGATGAGTAAAATTAAGTTTGGACTGAAATAACATTTAAGGACATTGACATGGAGTCAGTTTTTTGAATGATAACTTTTTAGGACAGGGATCACCAAATCCTGACCTTTTGGGCGAGTCTCCAGAAGGTTTTTACTGTGTTCTCTTGCCAACACACCTGACTCAATTGAATGAGTCATTGTGCAGAACTTCATTGGCTGTTGGATCCATTTAAATGG
This sequence comes from Atherinomorus stipes, assembly GCA_023101725.1. Classification (NCBI taxonomy): domain Eukaryota; kingdom Metazoa; phylum Chordata; class Actinopteri; order Atheriniformes; family Atherinidae; genus Atherinomorus; species Atherinomorus stipes. Next base: position 433,760 of record JALJCO010006000.1, on the reverse strand, counting down.
CCCCCCTCCCTCCCTTCGCCCTTCTTTCCTTCCTTTCTTTCTTGTTTGATATTTCTTCCTCGGTCTGCGTTCCTTGGTCAGGCCCCCCGGTTATTAATCCCTTCCTCCCCCCACAACAGAAGAAAAGATGTGCCCTTTAGTTATGAGGAAGTGGCTGGGCGATCCCCCTATTCAATGAGGTGTGCTGAAAATCTTCTTGCCACTGACCCAAGAGGTCTGGATTCGGTGAGCCCTGTTTTAGGACATCATTCAGAGTACAGGATAGAAGTTGGTCTGGACTTGACTGAGTTAATCACCATCTGCAAACACAACTAATGAGTTAAAACCTCCTACCAGGAGTGGGGTTTGAACCCACGTGGACATTCGTCCATTGGATCTTAAGTCCAACACCTTAACCACTCGGTCATCCTGGTGCCCTGGCTTATATGTAAATGTATAAATGCACAAAAAGGAGAAAATGCAGGAATAAATACATAAATAAATAGACAAATACAAGTAAAAAATAAATAAAGTTGGCATTTTTATGACCAAAATATATTTATTTATTTATTGATTGATTTATGCATTTCTACATTTATTTGTGTATTTATTTATTTTTTAATTTATTCATTTATTTATTTATACATTTATATGTACATTTTTTTTATTTATATATGTATTTATTTACTATTTGTTTAGTCATTTTTCATCCCTCATAGTGTACTGCTCTGTCAATTATAACAAAATATCTGACAAATGAGACGAAACGCACGCACACACACACACAAACATATACATACATATTTACACACACATAATAATTTAAATTCAACATGTTCAAAAGGAGTAAAAAGAAGTCTAACTTATTTAATCCGTTCCCTTTAATACCTTAAAAGATCTTGTATCCTTCATCAAAAGGTAAACATGCTATTTTTTGTGCACAAAACTGTAACAGTACAAAAAGTTGATCACATCAGTTGTATTTTATGAGTTATTTTTAACTGAAGTCAGCTTGAGGTTTAAGTTGAAGGCAAAAGGTTGATGCGTATTTTAAATGGAAAGAATAATTGCAACCAAAGCTATTCATGCTATATTTCATCATTCAATGAGAATCGATAAGAGAACCAAATCGAAAAGTGATATTAATAATGGAACCGGAATCGCTAAATTCTTCACGGTTCCCATCCCTAGCAACGAGTGAATTTTCCTCACTTTGGAAGATGGCGGTGAACATTGAAATTACCTGGACCTCAGCAGAACGTTTATTTTTAAGTTAAACTCTGTCTCTACGCCTTCTCCTCGCTGTTTGCAGAAGGAGCGCATGAGTGTCGGGCTGCTGCTTGATTAAAGAACTGCAAAAACCGTGACAGTCATTTTTTAAACCTTATTTTTGATAAATCACGCGATATAACATCATTCTGCGCAGGACAGACAGGACCATTCTGCTTTTGATATCTGACATTCTTTCAACTTAAAATTGTCTTTGCGTTTCCCCAATCGATTTTCCATTCTCTTGGACCCCCCTTTCCCTCCTCTCCTCATTCCACTTTTCAGATAAGATCTTCTCCCTCCCCTCTCATCTCCGCCCCCTCCTCTTCATTTTTTTATTTTTTTTTCTTCTCCGCCTCCTCTCTCACTCTTTTCGATTTTTTATCTTTCCCATCTTCCCACCCTTAAACCCATAATAATTATCTTTATATTAAATTTCACAATAAAATCATCCCACAATATAATCAATCATTAACAAAACAGATGAAACAGACATTGCCGTTTTATTCCATTGCAGAGATGAAAAGCCAGGGCACCAGGATGACCGAGTGGTTAAGGTGTTGGACTTAAGATCCAATGGACAAATGTCCACGTGGGTTCGAACCCCACTCCTGGTAGGAGGTTTTAACTCATTAGTTGTGTTTGCAAATGGTGACTAACTCAGTCAAGTCCAGACCAACTTCTATCCTGTACTCTTAATGATGTCTTAAAACAGGGCTCACCAAATCCAGACCTCTTGGGTCAGTGGCCAGAAGGTTTTTAGCACACCTCATTCCATTTAAATGGATCCAACAGCCAATGAAGTTCTGCACAATGACTCATTCAATTGAGTCAGGTGTGTTGGCACAAGAACACAGTAAAAACCTTCTGGAGACTCGCCCAAAAGGTCAGGATTTGGTGATCCCTGTCCAAAAAAGTTATCATTAAAAAAACTGACTCCATGTCAATGTCCTTAAATGTTATTTCAGTCCAAACTTAGTTTTACTCATTTGATATTCTTTTTTATTCTTATTCTCGAAAATCATTCTCTGTCCTGTGCCAGATGCTAATTCTAGGAGCAAAGGGTGGGTATTCTCTGAGTACTGTAAACTCCGTACTTCATCCTATGTTGACCTAAGTAAAGTCTGTTTACCCTAAATATGAAAGATCTGTATCTGTATGTGATCTTTTTAGTTAGCCTTCGCAGATTTTAATCATACATGTTTATTTGAAATATTTTTATTGAATTTTTTCATGGAAATGCTGAACAACATTGTTCTCTTCACCTTCTCTTTCCCAGCAGGAATAACCGGCCAAGTTACATCTTTCAATCACAATCGCATTTTGCTTTTTTCTTCTTCACGTTGCGCGACACTTTCTGCTCCTGCAAAGTGAGGGTCAGCCCCGTTGGAGCAACGACATGTCAACTGTATACTGCCCCAAGAAATCAACTAGTATTACTTACAATAGGCTAATGTTTGGGTCAAAAGTTAGACACATTTAAAGGTTTATTTTTGTCCCTTTTTCATGAAAAAATTATTAATTATTTCAATCAAACTTTTAAATGAACATCTGAATACAGACACAACAAAAGGTCAAATATTGACCAAAGTCTAAACATTATGTCACACTAGATTCAATAATACCAATTAAAACACACTTTGTAACTCTGGATCTGGTCTGTACCGCTACACTCCCCAGCTGTGTCTCATGTTGCAGTCTGCACACTGCGAAGTGCAGATTTCGTCGGCTGCATACGTCACAGCGGCGCGTCAAGTACTGTCCCATTTCACAAACGTCTGAAAGATCCTTCGAATCAACCCTCCAAACCAGCTCTGTTTGGCCTGAAACGAAGGATCCATCGCATGTATCCTTTGTGGCCTCGCCTATCCCAGAATTCATTGCACACAATTTTTTTTAAAAACTTTATTTACATAATAAATGTACAAACTCTTGTGATGGGGAGTAACAAGGAGTTTACTGTACCGTTACATCAAACGCACTGAAAGGTTTGAACAATAAACACACAAAGGGGTTTAAATAAAATAAAGGAAAATAAAATATTTATCGCAAAATATACAATAAATTATAGTTACAAAGTGATGTAAACACAAAGTTAATCAGCATGACTATGCATTCAAAGAATGGGGGATAAACTGAAACAGAAGGGCAGACATTTTTTTTACAGACCTTTTTTTGCAATTCTACTTGATATTTTTTTAAGTGATGAGAAATACTGTAAAAATCCAGCGGGAAGCTGCAGAGCTACGAGTGTAATATTTGTTATATTGGTGGATTTTCAAGTGTTAAATGAAGTGTTTACTGGTAAGAAACAACTGATAATATCTGTGGAAAATTTTAAAATATGCGGGTAAGCATGCATGCAAGCATGCAAGAAAGAAAGAAAGAAAGAAAGAAAGAAAGAAAGAAAGAAAGAAAGAAAGAAAGAAAGAAAGAAAGAAAGAAAGAAAGAAAGAAAGAAAGATTTTGCCTCTGAAAATCCATTTTATTTGATATTCATGGGTAAACAAGGGGTTAATAGGGTGTCCATGTAACGACAAATAAATGAAAAGGAATAAAATGCACGGTTCCATATTAGTTTTTTTTTTTATTTTTACAAATAGGTCAAGGAATAAGCGGAAAGAAATCCATCACTAGACAGCTGTGGAGTCTGCAGTTGCTAGGCAATGGGACTAAAGCACTATGGGAAATTCTCGTCAGCTAGGATGTCCCATTTCAGCAGCCTGCCATTTCAGGAGGCTGCTTCGGAGTCTGCGGACTACGTAGCCTACGTAGTCTGCAACATGAAACACAGCTCCACACGAAGTCAAACTCTGGCCTAAGTTCACAAATGTTTCACCAAACCAGCCTCTCATCCATACGAAGCCGGCATTTCTGGAGTCTGTAAACGATCTCTTTTTTTATCAAGCCTTCAGAGTGGGAAGATTTTAAAACGCTCTGCGCGGTTCCATCTTTAAGCTCTGACCGCATTTTTACACGCATGCATCATAGCTTTGCCTCTAAACACGCATGCGCTACACTCAGCATCACAACAACAATGGCGCCGTACTGGGTTGAATGGTTGCTGCTCGTACCCGTTCGCCCACTCACACTTGCCGCCACCTTTCTGGTTTGGTTGTTCAACCTTCTTCTCTTTGGCCGATTCTTCTGGCCGATTGCAACCGTAGATCGGAGCATTTGGTTTGATTGTTTAACATTGTATACATATTTCTGCGCATGCCCAGTATTTCATCACCTGTTCTCGCCTATTTTTGCTTTAGCACCACAGCGACCTGGCATATATTTTGCAGCGTTTCCGTGCATTTATGTGGTCGATCACATTCATTTTACGTCTCCATCTTTAAGACAAACGGTCTGGAAAATATGAGCGTTTTGTGTTCGTTTTGACTTCGTGTGGACATGGTCTAAGAATCTGCCTCCTTCCTTTTTCCACCTTACGGTACGATCCTAGTCTCTCCCTGGCATGCGACTGGCCGCATGGTGTGTCAGTCAAACTAAAGTTCACCCTCTAAAGATTCAGCTCTCCCCCACGGGAGCTGACTTTTCTCATTCACCACAAAGAATCATCTTGTTCATGAACGACACATCTCATAACCTGTCTTGGGTCTTACTACTTCTATCGCAACCACGTTTACATGGAGACTTAGAGTAACCCTCCAAAATGGGGTTAATACATTTGAATATCATTAATACAATTAATAACTGATCACCTTTTGTTATCTCAGAGTGGGGAATTTGCAGCTAGCTTCCATGATCAGTTATGTTAGATTTTTTGAACACTGCTTAGTTTTGTCTTACATCTCTGAGAACACACACCCATCTGGGGAAGTTCACACTGCTGCTGCATTTTTTAGGCAGCCTGTTGAGCAATTAGATGCAAATTTTTCATGCAAATCAGTGTAAATGGTAAATGGACTGTACTTACGGTGACCTCTTGAAATGCTTTTACTCAACCAGCCACACTCGCCCATTAGTGAAGACACATACAGCATGTCCTAGTTGTTTAAAAATCTATGTGATGCTACCTTACAGTACCTATCACACACACACATTCATGGACCCATGAACCTTCCAGTCCCTCCTGAGCAACAGCCCCCTGTTTTTATGTCCAGGACAACTCTTATCCAGTGGTTCTTGTAATGGGTCCTTCTGGTTTTCCTGTTCATATCTGCAGGTTCCATGGAGACCAGACCACAGAAATGCAGGGCCACAGGCACCCATTACTCATCAACAGTTACATTAACTATAGGATTGTTGAAACAAAAAAAGTGGGAGCAGAGGAGGCAGTTCATCTATTTACATCCTCCTACATTGTTCTGATGGCAGCCAGCTTGTTTCTGTAGATAAATGACAACAATTACATTTTCCAGAGACTCTGTAGCTCAGAAAAGTTCTTCCCTACTTATTGCTGTGAACGGGAATTCTGTGGATTCCCCTTTGAATCAGATAAAAAAAAAAAAAACTACTATACATACAGTATTTCATTACTGTCCATAAGCAAGGACAGGAACCTCAAAGAATGCATGTAAATGAGTTTGGCCCATTTCTTTCCACCCCTCTCCAAAACGCACCTTTCCTTTAAATAAGTGCAGTCCAGACTAATTTTTCGGATATAATCTGGGATGAAAAGTTCAAACGAAGACTTGATATCCTGCATATGAGTCACTGCCATCCGTTTCGGTCCTGCAGGGTAGTTCTTTCTGTAGGCAAAGAGACAATTGAATTTCATTTTCTGGTATCAAAGTTTCTACTTAGAGGCAGTTGAGGCGTCCCGCTCAGTGCCTGGTCCTGTCTCGGGCCTTGCGATAGGCTCAGGCTCAGTTCTGATTTAGTTTTAGTGATACCTTATTAACCTAAATCCTGGGACTTTTCTAGTTTTAGTCAATTAAACAAAATAATATTGTAGTCAAAGTACATTTAATCGACCTTAACATGAAGACTTAGGGCAAAGCATTAATTTAAAAATTTTCAAGTTTAAATGCACCTGACGGGATATCTTCCCAGCTCCTCCCATTTTTCCATATAACTATGGTGTGAATGGATGTTGTTTCTGTTTAATATTTTTGTGTTGTTTTTATTCAATAATGAAAATGTCACTACCTTTCTTCATGGGTTTTGTTATAATGCATTCTTTTTAAAGTGGTTAGAAAATCTTCCTTTTCTTTAAAACCCACCCTCCAACTTGGAAGTTATAGATGTGTGACCTTCAAATGCAGAACAGCCTTCCTCATACTCATCTTTGAAAACATCTCTCTCTTCCCTAATTATCTCTAAGGTCCTTTGAGCAGAGATCCTTTTTTAGCCATTGTGATAAACTTTGACGCAGAGCCACACTGCCAAAGTTATTTACTTGTGTTTTGCCTCCACTTTGCAGGTATGATGGAATGAAAAAGTATAAAATTATTCCCATGAGACAGAGGGTAAAATGTGCAGGAATGTGGGAGGAGACAGGCTTCAATGCTTGAAATAAAATTCAATGTTGCAACCTTGTGCTGAAGTAGCAGCAGAGAGAAAAAAAAAATCACATTTATGCATACACACACACACACACACACACAGATACATAAATATAAAATCAGGACAGAGTGAAAGGACACACCACCTTCACACTTTTATTATCTGTGGGTCCAGGAGACCTGAGCACCTTGTGTAATGTAAATCTGTTGGGGGGTGTACAGAAGTGTGTTATTCTATATGTTCTTCACAGAAAACGAGCCAAGGCCAAGGAGTCTGAGGCTGAAATTATTATAAATTGCATCATTTTTCTTTTAGGAAAACACCGAGAATGGGTTCCACAGACCAAACTCGCACAAAAAAAAAAAAACAGCTCTGTGAATGTGATATAAGGGCACAGAACAGTATCTGCAAGAGGAAAAGCCTGATATCCAGGACCATTTCTCCCATATGTGCAGAGAAATGCAATCCTGTGAAAAACGGGGTTATATTTTTTTTTACAGCTGGTCTTTAAAATCTGAAGAAAAGCTAAAATAAATCCTTCCTCTGAGTTTGTCTTTTTGCAGACAAATGTGTTGATAATCACACATCCAAACATGCCTGATTAAAACAATGAGCAGGGTGCTCTGCTGCACAGCACCCTGACTGACAAATCTCAGATCAGCTCAAATAAAACATCAAACAATTGTCATTTTAACTGAAGCAAACTGCGTAAGTCCCAACATATATAAAATATTTCTTTAACTTTCCAACACTCAACTAACTCACCAGTAGAGATGTCCGATATTATCAGCCGACCATTATTGGCTGATATTGGCATTCAAATGTGATATAGAAAATTAGTGATGTTGCTTTTCACATCTTATATGACACAACCTTTACACAGCATGTGCATATAGTACAAAACTTTTCAGCTACCCCTCTTCTTATTCAAAATGTTAAAATATGAGGGAAACAACCTCACAGATACCCGCATATATCAGCAATATCTGTACTGGAAATTAAGAGTTGGACCATATTGCCAAAAAAAAAAAAAAAAAAAAAGCTGTTATCAAACTTCCCTTCCAACATTGTTAAACAAGAGCATGTGTAGTAGATTTCTATTTCACAAAGCCTTTGTACTTAGCTCCTAATAGTCTTTTAGTTTGATTTATTATTTTTCATATTTGTTTTTACTGTTTTTTAGATTCTTCTGCTGTTTATTTTTTTATTTTTTTATTATGTCTTATTGTTGTAAAGCACCTTGATCTGTCTTTGTCAGTGTAAGAGTGCTTTAGAAATAAAGTGAACTTGAACTTGAACTTGAACTAGATTCAGTTAACGTACACTAAGAAAACTTTGTACAATAACTTTTGATTCCCAAATATTTCTTCAAGGAAAACTGATACCATCTTAGTCCAAATCAGAAGTCACTTTTCAATCTTGACTTGGACTTTTCCCTCCATTTAAAACATTGTTGATGCTGAAATGCACATTTTGTAATGAAGTCAAGCCAACTTTATTTATAGAGCACTTTCATGACAGCAACAGCTGACCCAAGTGCTGTACAGAGACGATAGATAAAATCAACCAAAAATCAAGTAACAAATAAGAACACAATTGTCATTTGCTACATGATATTCTCTCTACATGCAAACAGGCTTTAAAAAGATTACACACTGTGTAATGAAAAGGCATCCCATGATCAAAAAGTCAAATTAGAAGATCTTTCGCACAATGAGCCAAACAATTGTTGACATTGCGGGTCATACTGTATGTAACTCTTTAACTCCTTTTGGCTGGTAACTCTCCCCAAAACAGAAATCCTTCTTGCTGTAGACATGCAGCAAGAAAACAAGACTAAATACCATAAATGGAGACAGAAAAAGATTGAATTTGAGAATTTCTACTGTAATTATCACACTTATCGTGACCATAATGCTGCTGATAACGTGTGTTGAACTAACAAACCTTAAAAAAAAAGGCGTCAAATCCGAATAAAAAGGTGGATGCACAATGAGGATAACAGACAAGAGAATTTTAAAAAATCCTCTCAGAGATGTTGATTTGTCAGATATCATGGAGAAGAAAACAAACAGGGCTGTCACAGGTTATTTCACGCTTCACATCTCTTCTGAACAATAATCCCCCACCTTAATGGAAATGCTGTTAGTGTCTCCCTTTATTTGTTTATTCATTGTACATCTGTTTGTTTCTTTGTGGATTCATTGCAGCACAATGTTTCGCCTCACAAATAAATTACTTTGCCGAAAGAAAAAAAAAAAAAAAATCAAAGAAACAAAAAAATAGATTTCACTTCCACAAAAGTTGTGTCTCATATTAAGTTATGTGACCAAGAAAAACAAATTTAAGAACAAAACAAAGCATGACTGTCATCTGTTTCATTATCAAACCAATGGATGTTGTTCAGTGGGTTCATCATTAAGCCATTTCTCTTTTATCCCTCTTGATTAGAAACTGAAAAAAGAAAAATGATTGCAATCACACAAAGAAGGCTCATCTTTGCACTCAATAATAAAAAAAATAGTCTTTTTACTCTGTTATTCTTTCAAATTCAAATGACAGAGTGAAAAGTGAAAATAACAGTGGACTTATTTAAATTCAACGAATTAGTATCATGCACGGTGCTGCACGGTGGCGTGGTGGTTAGCACCGCGCCTCACAGTAAGAAGGTCACTGGTTCAATTCCCGGCTGGGGAGGGGGTTCAAACAATTCCAACTGTGGCCTTCCTGTGTGGAGTTTGCATGTTCTCCCCGTGTATGCGTGGGTTCTCTCCGGGTACTCCGGCTTCCTCCCACAGTCCAAAGACATGCATGCTAGGTTAATTGATCACTCTAAATTGCCCCTAGGTATGAATGTGAGAGTGCATGGTTGTCTGTCTCTCTGTGTTGGCCCTGCGACAGACTGGCGACCTGTCCAGGGTGTACCCCGCCTCTCGCCTGTTAATAGCTGGGATAAGCTCCAGCGGCCCCCGCGACCCTGAATTGGATAAGCGGTACAGAAAATGACTGATGACTGAATTAGTATCATGATTACTTTACTTTTCTATTTTAATATATAATTAATTTTTATCTAAATAAATAACTTTTTCAGTAAAAAGTCTTATTAGAAGGTAGACTGAACTAAAATCAATTACCTGCTGGACTTGAAGAGAACTGGATGAATTCTCCAAATAGAAAGAGAGGCCTCGGTTGACATAATCATGTCCTCTCTGGTAAGGTAAAGTACAATCGGCACTGATTCAAAGATGTACTTGGATGGCCAAGTGGTTAAGGTGTTGGACTTAAAATCCAATGGGCTAGTACCTGTGTGGGTTCAAACCCCACACCTGGATTATTTCAGGACTCCATTATCTAAATCTCAGAGCCCTTCTTTACATCAAGTTCTGCAAAAGTCTGTTTGTTACCTGTGGATCTGAGTTGGGTTTGATGGGGGAACTGCTTAAAACCTGCAGGATGCTAGCCCATCTATTAAATGCCAATACCTGATGGTCTGAACAGTCTGTATACATGTGACTCATCCACTCTTTTCTGAAAACAGATTATGTGCCTGAAACTTGCCATCAACCAAAACTGGTAGAAGGCTTTTAGTCTACCAACATCACACAGCTCAGCTAAACAGCACGTTTGTTTTCATATAATGCTAATTTGCCTTTATTTAGCTCAAAGTTGATGAACGCTGTGCAGATCTGATCAAGTCTAATTTCAGAGTATTGAAGCAGCATGTTGATGACACCAACAACATGAACTTGTACTGTACTGTAGTAGGCAGAATGTTATTTGCCTGTTAGGTGCAACATAGAGGACAGTAATCTGGTAATTGTCCAAGCTCAAATATACAAAACTTAAATGCTTTGCCTTGATGAATGAATTTTAAAAAAAAAAGTAATAGAAACTTTTTTCTTTTTTTTTTTAGATGGGGGTAGAAATGAATATTATATATATATATATATATATATATATATATATTATAAAGGGTTGGGTGCTCATGGATAACATGAGGGGGAGTACAAAGGAAGCATGTGGAAAGGTGCATACACACCAATAAGTCCAATAAATGCAAATTATGAAGAATATTTGTGAAGGTTTTGGTATAACTTACAGTTCATATTTATATGAGTAGAATGTTGCTACAACACGTTTGTGTTACTTTATTGCAGCGGTCAGATATCAGCCTGTCCAGGTTTGTGAACATCAGCCTATTTGTAATATGAAACACAAAGGCTGTTTGAAATAATTTTGTAGCCTGTTTAAAACATCTAAACGGATTTATTACTGAGAGCATCACATGGAAGTCCCATCCAAAAATCGGAGCTTACGTCAGTGAGAGGTTAAACCAATCAGGACCAGGTTCCGTCGGCGATGGATGCAGGTCCAGAAGCTGCAGTTGCTGAGGTGTAACTGCACGATCCGACTGCAGTCGGATGGCTCCCGCAATGTTTGTTGATCATGTGGTGTGGTAATGTTTTCCGGTGCACTGCAGGCGCAGTCTGAAGTCGGACAAAGTTTTTAACCAGCATGCAACATTCCAGGACCACAATCCCTCACTTCCAGCCGGGTTGCGCTGCAGATAGCCAAAGTCGAACGAGCCTAATGGCTAGGTCTAGCGACCCTGAACTGAATAACCAGTACAGAAAATGAATGAACAGCTGAATATATCTAATTACTGGTTGTATCAGTCTTTTAGTAAAACTATATGTATTATCAATAGTATTTTTCTGCTAAGAGATCCCAGAGATGAGCCCTGCAAAGGCTCCGCATGGGCTTTGACCAGCCTCGATGTAAGCAAGGCAGCAAAAACATAATTCTTTTCAATCAAAAAGATGAGGGCCGTGTTTCACTTGAGCACTTCAAACACTCATTTTCCGTGTGTCGTGCGTTCATGGTGTCATTTAAGCAAAAATTCAGTGCACTGAAAGTACCAGGATGCTGCTCTAATAATTGCCTAAAACAAAGTGCGTTTAGTGCGAGCACACTGCTCGCACTAAACAGACGCCATCTTGCTGACATAGTGGAAGAGGCGGGACTTTCGAACTGCTTTAAGAGCTGACTAATGGCAGTGAACGAAGCAGTGGCGACCCCTGCTGCATCGGTGGTGGTATTGTTCCGATTTAAGTCATGTTTATGAAATGATTTAGACATAATTAATGTATATTGTAGCACGCAACCAAGCTGTTCACTCCCTGATGACAGTTATGATCTGCTCATGTGTTTGAGGCCGTAGTTATACCGGCTCAGTAGAGTTAGCTCACGTTAGCGGGCAATGCTAGTCCGTCACTTCCTGGAAGTGCAGTGCTCTGTTTGGGTCAGAATTTAGCGACAATAGTGTGCACTACAGAGGAAGTACACAGTGCGCACTACGCACTGAATTCCAGTGCACTGTGCGGTTTGGCCAAGTACACCACACATGCAAGTGTTGGTTTGAGACACTGCAGACATTGTCTGTGTGGGTTCAAACCCCATTCCTGGTAGAGTGTTTGTATGCTGGCAGAGGATGACAAACACAGTGTGGGTGCAGGAATTATTAAACTACATCATCAGAAATACAATAAATAAAGTCCATACCAATATCTATACTCTGAAAACTCCCAGAATCCCATAACCACATTCCCCTCCCTGAAGGACCATTGCTCCTAACACTGTACATTCAGCCACAGCCTCTGATATTAAATATGAATGTTATGTTAGCAGCACAGCAGCAAGAGTATCTGTAACTGTTGTATTAGCTGCAAAGAGTAAAATAATAGCTTTAATATCCGACGGTTTGGTGGTTCTGACCTGTCGATGATGCCACACATGTCGATCTGCAGCTGGCTGTAGTTTCCCAGAAGTCTTTCCTGCACCTGGATCAGATCAACCGCCTGGTTCCCAACTGTGAGGAGACGCATGCAGCCCTGGAAAATGCTGAAAGGGTTCCTGCATTCCTGATTGTGAACTTCAGCTGGACAACCTGGATGGGAACGTCAAAAGTTGCTGTTAGACAGCAGCACAGTTGAGATGAGAGTCACAGCTGCAGTCACTGCAGCTGCATCAATAAACACTAATGGATTCAAGGAGAGCTCATGTGTTCTGGACACAAGAGAATCTGCATGGCCATGATGAACGAGGGAGGATTGCAGTCAGGGCCAAGAGGGAAAAAAAAAGAGACAGCTTTGGTGGAGTTACTGAAACAAAGGGCGAGAAGAGTGTTTAGCTGGAGAGACTAAGAGGGGGAAATAAAGTAAACACTGTGGGCCAGTTAATGTGGCAGTCATGATGTCTGGTGGTTTTTTCACAAAAAAATCCTCTGAAAATGTAAACAATCTGTTATTACAAAAAAAAAGCAGTGTTGAACAACATCAAACAAATTAAATAAATAAAGCTGAAATCTTGTGAAACAAGACAAAGTGATAGATATTTCAGCTTTGTAGTTTTCAACATTGTTTAAATACTCATCTTTATTTCCCCTTAGTGCTTGACTTTAAATCCGTCTGACTCGTCTTTCTTTTTTTCTTCTGACTCCTCTTTCTCCGTTGCTCTGTGATTCTGGACTGCACTTCTATACTAGGGTGTCCTAATTGTCCTAATTGCACTTCGGCCCTCAAGGACCAGAGACGGAAACCCCTGCTCCATGTTGTCCTCTCTGAGCTTCTGTCCCCCTTCCTTCTTTGACAAGGTTTGATCTAAGTCTTCCCAGCATGGGACTGGCTGCATGGTGTGCCCGTTAAACTAAAGTCCTGTCACTGCCTGGTGAGCTGCCATAGCGGAAGATTTGTCTCACCACTACATCAGTCACTTCTACTTGATCGCTTCAGAAATGCACCACTAATCACCCCCCAAAGTGGATGGTAAATTTGTATTTATACCCACTAAATTAAATTTCAGCTAGCATTTGGTTGGTTGGCTAGTGTTTATTTGAAACTGATCAAGACCAATGCAAAAGATTAAAGACTAAAAGAGTGATTACATGGTTAGATTGGTAGACTGTAAAAGTCAAATGTTTCAGATTCACCTCCAAAGAAGAGCTGATTTGATACAGAGACGGGAAATGAGGGTGTAGCATGAGAAACGCCTCCTTCTTGTTTATCCACAGAGACGGTTAGGCGACTGCCTCTGGAGGTGAGATGCACTGAATGCCACTGACCATCATTCAAAGCAGAACCTGTGAAAACATTGGATATACATTCATTTTTGTAACATTTTAAATAGAAAAAAAATTAGATATTATGCGTGTTGAAGTTAGTATAAGACTCATCTCACCTGTGTTGAGCTCCAGCAGCACCTTGCCACCTTTATTGATCTGCAGGCGGAGCCTGGACTCGTGCAGGTACAACCAGACCACGCCCCCTTGCTGAGGGAGGTCAAAGGTGAGCAGAAGCCCCGCCTTGTTCCAAGTCCTGAACTCAAACCCTACAGACAAGCCCACTGAGGAGGAAGAAGATGCCCACGGTAACTGGAGGAAGCTCTGAGGCCCTGGAAACGTCACGGCAACGGAAACTGGCTCAGCACAAGAAAAGGTCACATTGCCCTGAGAGAGAAAGATGCATAGTAAAGAGAGAGAGGAGGCGGGACAGAAAAAAATGATTACAAAAGAGATAAAACAACAGAAAACATGAATATTAATCAGCTGCAGAGGGCGTGTCGATGTGACCTCATGTCGCAGCGATCTCATCAGCAAGTCTCCTTGAGAACAGAAGCCATGAACGCAAAGTGGAAATACCAACAGAGGGAGGCAGATTCGCATACCAACAGTACTTCACAGCTATTTTCTTTGCAGTCTATTGTTTCAGGGGGTGGTAATGACGCTGCATTCATTGCCAAGTCTGCAACAGTAATATATATTACTACCCAGTGTCTCTATTGGGAATATCACCCCCACTATCTTTACAACGTTCTGAAAACAAAGATGACATCTGGAAGCTCTTTGTAGACCTGTTAAAGTGATATATGAAAGCAAAAGATGGGAAATGCATCGCTGCTGCAAGATATAAAGGAAAAAGTCTACAAAAGCCTTTCTCTACACATATACACATTTTTCCTTACAAACCTGTGCATGCAAGCATCTTTAAAGGCTTTGCATTGTTTTCTCCTATGGCTTTCAGAACTACTGAAATCGGTCTTTATCATTGTAGACTATAAATGAGTTACCTGATTACTCTGAGAGCTACAGAACTCTTGTAAAACATTGTCTATTAAAGGGTCCACCATCCCTGAAAATCTCAGAGCCTCTTTTAAAAGAAGACAGAAAATAATGGCTCAGGGTTGTGCCTAACTGAGATTGTGCTTATTGTCACTGTACAACTACTGTTTATCTTCTAATAACAAAAGTGAGGAAGAGTAACTAAAATTCCAACAAACCTCCTGAAGCTCCTCCATTCCCTTATCACTCACTGTCCTTGTTAGGAGCTCATTAGCTTCATTAGCTAGCGTGCAACAGCACCACTAATATCCAGATAATTTCCCAGAGGTGCGGTGAGGATGTCAACATGTAGGAGCGCACCTGCATGTCCAAATCCCTTTGTAAACTCTTGAGGCTGACCTGATGCTCATGCGTGCAGGGAACTCATTAACGCTGCAGAAACTGAGATGGTTTCGCTCTTGGTGTCAGTAATGAGGTGGTATCAAGCAAATCGCAGCCAAGTGTTTGGTTTCATCAGCTTTTGGTGGAACAAAAAGAACTTTGTGAGAATTTTTTGACTATTGCCTCCAATTCTTTATGTAATGTAGTTGGACTACAGTTACTGACTCAAAACAGCATCACCTGGCCTCAAAAAGAGCACTATTGTCAAATCATGCTCCAAGCACAGCAAAATGTAAAACACCACAGAGCAATCAGGAAACACTAGAAGGAAAAAAGGAAAACAGAGTTCTCAGAACATCATGCTGTCAAAATGTTATTTTTTATTTTATTTACATCAGGCCAAATGCATCATGTCACAACACAGAGAACTCAGAACATAAAGTACTAGAGCGCAGATCTCTGCCAAGCAGAACTCGCAATGATAAAGAATCCTTCAAAAAAATTCATGGATCCAGAAGGTGATCTGAATCACCACCAAAATGTAATGGGTTCGTTCTTGGGCTGAGGCTCATGACTGGTGAAAATTTCAGGTCAATCCGTCCAGAACTTTTTCCGTAAAGTTGCGGACAGACAGATACAGTAAACAAACCAACGCATCAAAAACATCACCTCCTTGGTGGACATAAAACTGTAACATGGCAGATCACAGTTGCACAGATTTCATCTGAAATGAAGGCTCTGCGTCGGACCTGATTTTGTCCCCTTATGTCCTCACCCTTGACCACCTCTTATGCGTACTTTTCCTCTCTGATTTCCTCTATTCATTGCAAAATCTTGACCTTCCACAGCTTCCTCAACTGGTTTATATTGTTTCCCTCATCAGCCAAAGGTGAAATCAATTTTGAGTCACTGTGTTTACCTGCTGACATCTGTGTCTTAGTTGTGATCAAAGTGTGCAACATGTGTTTACCATTTTGCACAGCAAGTGCATCACAATGCAAATGTGTTTGCAAACAGTGTCTAATGATGTGAAAGGTGCTTTCAGTTTTGATCACAAGAGGACCGATTTCATACCTTGGTTTAGGCTTCTGAAAAATTGGCTTTGAGAATGAGATTTAGTGTTTTAGCAACTGAGAAAAACTGTAATACCGTATCATGGTCGATC
Organism: Atherinomorus stipes; assembly: GCA_023101725.1. NCBI lineage: Eukaryota > Metazoa > Chordata > Actinopteri > Atheriniformes > Atherinidae > Atherinomorus > Atherinomorus stipes. Next base: position 417,393 of record JALJCO010006000.1, on the reverse strand, counting down.
ACAGTTGCACAGATTTCACCTGAAATGAAGCCTCTGCGTCGGACCTGATTTGCCCCCTTACGACCACCTCTGCCACCACCTCTTCTCTCTTCCTCTCTGATTTCCTCTATCCGTTGCAAACTCTTGACCTCCCACAGCTTATATACTAGATTGGTTTATGTTGGTTCCCTCATCATCAGCCAAAGGTGAAATCAATTTTGAGTCAGTGTTTACCTGTTGACACCTGTGTCTTAGTTGTGATCAAAGTGTGCAGCATGTGTTCACCATTTTGCACAGCAAGTGCACCACAATGCAAATGTGTTTGTAAGCAGTGTCTAGTGATGTGAAACGTGCTTTAGGTTTTGATCACAAGGGGACTGATATGATATCTTGGTTTAGGCTTCTGAAAAATTGGCTTTGAGAATGGGATTTAGTGTTTTAGCAATTGAGAAAAACTGTAACTGCAGGATGAACCTTCTCCTCTTTATTCCGGGGGACAAAGAATCTGTGATTTCCAAATACAAAATTTCAAGTGTAAATCTGACTACAGAACAGTTTTCCACTTTGACTCAGACCATTTTAAGTGAGAGAAGAGAAGAATGTCAGAGAAGAAAAGAGCATTTTTGGATCATGTTCACATGGGATTTCTAGTTTGCGAGCTGAAACCTGCATTTGCACACTGAACTGTGTTCACAAACAGTGATTTCTGGAAGTCTTCCTGACTCTGGCTGTTTTCCAGTAGAGAATCATGTCCCCAGTAGAAAATCGTGTCTGTTTTTAATACAGTGCCAGCTTAGGGTCTAAAGGTCATGGACATTCAATAACAGATTTTAGACAGAGACATAAACTGAGGATTTTGTTGATAATATGTGTTGTGGATTATCTAATTTTATTGAGGACCCTTTTCTTAAACTGTTCCACATTTTGCAGACATGTTTTTCTGCAGATCGATGAGATTCCGTCCATCTAAGATACTCTTTTTAAATATAAAATCAAGTTATTGACTCCGTTTACATGAGAGTTTTAAATCCTCTTGAATTCCAAACAAAAGTTAATTCTGCTTTAGGAAGACCGTGTAAACCCTTAATTTTAAATGATAACAATAGTTCCAAATAAAACTTAATTCTGAACGAAGTGGTTGGTTTATTCCTCTTTCAATTCTGAATAATTCCACTCACATGTAACCGTTTATTTAGCTTTAACTTAATTCCTGTCGTTCTGCTCATGCTCCTTCCCTTGTCCTGTTGTAATGGTGCTTGTCAAAGTAGGCGTGGAACAAGCGCTGGATTCGTGCCAGCCGACGGAAAAGAAGAAGTGTGTTAGCGTCAAAACTACAAGCAAAAGACGGTGAAAATCTGAGTTATTATGGGGTTTTCATGTCGTAGTCGTAATGAAAAGGAGGAGGAACTGGCTTCTGTGTACTACTGGGTAAACCAACATAAATACATCACACCCGCCCCCTGTCCAATCAGAACCCTTCCCCACCCCCAGATCCAAAGCGGAATTAGATAAACGTGTTTTCCATGTGAACCTTAATTCGGAATCATTATTTCCATGTAAAAATGAATAATTTGATTTGGAACAATTAATCATGAATTAAAAAACATCATGCAACCGGGGCCTTTGACTTGTTGCAAATCAAACTTTAGTTGCACCATCTTCCACCATCTGTTTATTGTTGGCATCCCTTCGTTTTCCAACCTTTTGTCGCCCCTGTTCCGTCTCTCAAAAGTCTTACTTTTGATATGTAATTTCTTTATGCTTGTGTATAAACGCTTGTTTATCAGATTTGTGCATTATTGCACTCTTTACGTTGTACAATGTGTCCTAACTTTTTGGAAATTGTGGTTGTACTGAAATGGTTCAAATGCTCCTTCCACCTCTAACAATACATAAAATGTTTTTACCTTCACAGTAACTTGTTGGTCACCGTGTTGAGCTTTTTCTATCAGGTTAAGACCGTTGTAGAGCAGGTTTTCCAGGCAACCATAGAAGTTCTTTTCAGTGCTGATTGGCTTCTGGGCTCCACCTAAACTAAGCTAAATAACAATAACAGGACAAATTTAGCAAAAAATAAAGATTTTGCAGCACCGGTCTGTGTGGGTGTGTGTGTTTTTGCACCTGTTTGATGCCCCAGTGGTTGAACTCTGCAGGGATCTGAACTCTCTCCATGTGTTTGTCCACGGTGAGGTTGAGGTGACTGTTTTTATGCTCCAGTACAACATGGTGCCAGTGCTGGTCATCCAGAAGGCTGCCGAGGGAGGCGAGACGCCAGCGCTCAGAGGACGAAGCGCTGCCTGAGAAAGATAATGGAGAGGAAGAGGTCAAAACGAGGATGAGAAAAAGAAAGGAAAGCGGTGGAGAAGAGGGCAGGGAGTACAGATGAAGCAGAGGATGGAAAGGAAGCAAGCAGAGACAGGAACGGGAAAAGGACGAGGTTCAGAGAGAAAGTGACAAAAAGAGAGAATTAGAAAGATGTAAGTGGATGAAAAGTGAAGATGGATGAATGGAAAGCAGAGAAAGAGAAGGAGTCTAGAGATGATAAAACATACAGAAGCAAATAGAGTGTTAATGAAATCTAATCACATTGTGACTAATGCAAATTACAGAGACAGGCCAAGACTTTTAATCAGTACGTCAGCACTGTTTAATGGACAAGCTCTAATCTTCACACCAAAAAAGAAGCTTTATGCATAAAACCGGAGGAGATAAAATGTCATTTTAAAGAGGAAACTGCCGGTTTCATTGGAGTTATTTAACTTGCAGACGTAGGCAGACTCTGGTTATCTAATATGCGGCTTTTCTTCCATCGGCTGTCGATTTTCTTTTAAGTTATGCAACCTGCTTGACTTTTTCTCTCTCTTTATGGTAGCTCTGATCTGACAGCCTGCTGTTTGTTATCTGACCTGTAAGTTTGTTTTCTCCTCATTATCTGACCTCGTCTTTCTTTCAATCCGACCTGATGTCAGAGCAACGCCAGCCTGAAGACTCCAGACATGGTGATGCTTTAAAAAACTTATCATTGCTGCTCATCCCACAGGGAGCATCACCAGAGGTCAGCCGCTCATCTCATTAGGAACTACCAAGCATATCTACACATTTGTACTCAAAGCTGAAGCCAAATATGTCATAATGTCTAATCTGAACAACTGCGAGAGAAACTTAGTGAGACATCATTAATGATAAATGAGCACCAGCCGGTCCTAATAAGTGGATCCATCTCCATCCCCCACTGGGGACATGAGAGAGAGACGTCGTGTTTCTGCTGAGAGAGCGAACTACAGAGTGCACATTAAAAATGTATGACGTATTCTTTCGGGAGAGGCAATCCCAACCGCACAGAGACACAAACTGCCAGTTTTGGAGGATGATGGACAAATGTATTTTTTGATATTTCAGCTCAGTCGGTGAGGGAATAGATTCTCCTGCAATTGGAGGAAAAACAACTTCATTCAGATGAAGAGACTTCTAACATTTACCTCGTGATACAGAGGAAGTCTGTCCTGTCAACACAGCTATTGTGATGATTTATTTGATTTCAGTGCGGGGGAATAGAAGGAGACAATGCAATCAATATTGGAGGAAAAGACAACACAGCTTCAAAACAAATAAGATCTCACTACTGCCATTGATTAATGGAACAATTATGATGTTGTTGGAGGTAGAGGAGAGGACCTCACTGGTTGGATGTTTCATTAAATGTTTGATTTGATTACATCATGAAAGATGATGACGAGAAAGCTGGAATCAAAATGAGAGATTATTGGCTAAAACAGAAAGCTGACCCACAAATATATAGAGAAACATCATCTTATTTTTTCTTTATGATTTCTTCCTCATTTATAGGAGGTCGTTTCCTTACAGAATGGAAACTTTTTCAGACAATTTTAAAGTGAATTGATGACAACTGAGGCATCTATCAATCATTTTCCAAACCTTACACATCAACAGTGAACCTGACTTGTGAAATGAGTTTTTCATGAGAGAAGAATGCCATTTGTCATCACAAGCAGTTCCTGAGCCATGGTTGTTTGAGAAGAGCCAACAATGTGTGACAGTGTGGGGTCCTGTCATGCCTCTGATAGATCATGCGCCCTGGCTACTCGGTCACAGGGATGTGTTACAACTCTGGTTTTTGGGGTGTGTTTAGCTCAACTGGTTGAGCAGCTGCCCCACAGAGGCCACTGGTCCTCAGCACAGCCAGCCCAGGTTCCACTACCAGCCATGGACCCCCCGCCGAAAGTCATCCCCCACTCTCTCTGACCCCCTTCCCTGTCCATCACTGTCAAATAGAGGCCACAAGAGCCAAAAATAATTCTTAAAAGAAAAAGATTTTTGAGTTTGGCTTCATAGCAGATCGTTAGTTAGGGATGGTGAAACCGAAACTTCACGAGACATTGAGACACTGTGGCTGTGTCTCAGTAAGAGTCCTTGCACTACATAGTACACTACTTTTAGTGTACTACTATACGTACAGAACAGTCACGATTGATAACAGTTTAATGGTCTAAAATCTGAGCTTTGACACTGTTTGCAGTTTTTAGTTTTTTTCCTGAATAGTACTGATGAATAGGACCTGATAAAGTATAAAACCTTGTTTCTGGACAGGACGTAACATCTCACAATGTTCAAAACAAAAAGGCCAAATCCCATCTGGAGTCATTCATTTTCTATACAGATCATTCCGGTTCAAGCTCACAGGGAAGCTGGAGCCAATCCCGCCATGCGGGAGGCAGGGTACACCCTGAACTGGTCACTAGTCTATCGCCAAGGATTCACACTCACTCATTTAGAGAATTTAGAGCCCAATTAACCTAACATGCAAGTGTTAGGCTGGTGAGAAGAAGCCGGAGTACCCGGGGGACCATGCATACATGAAGATACGTGAAGAACATGCCATCTGCCATCTGTCATAGTCATCACTATGGATTTACTGTTACTGCAGCTCTGATGCAAGCAGTGGCTCAGGTAGTACAGTGGGTTATATGATAACCAGAGGGTTGATGGTTCAAATCCCTGACATGACACTTTACTAAGGTGGTAACACTGGTGTATGAATGGATTTTCGGCAACAAATCTCTCTGACTGCAGCTGTGGTTATACATGCAGCTTAACTAGAGAACATGCATGAATAAAAGAGTCAATAAAATGCCTTTCAATGTTCCATTTAATGTAAATTCAATCCATACAAATGAGATTTCATCAATAATGTGCCACTTCAGCTCACAGAAAACCCACAGACATAAAGTTTTCACAGATGACATGCCTTCATGATCACCAGTAATCTAAGGCTGCATTCACACCGCAGGTCTGATTCAGATCGGATTCAGGTTGCATTTACCTGCGGTGTGAACGTAGTGGAACTTCTGTAGATGTAGTTCTTACTCATTATAGCTGTTTGTTTTTAAAATCTATTTTTCCTTTTAACTCCAGTGTTCTCCTCATGGGGTTCCTCCACAGAAGGAGCATTGCCTGCTCAGTCTGCAGGGTTGCCCTTGCTCAGGCGGTTGGGGGGACTCTGCAGTGCAGGGCTTCAGTCTGCCCAGATCGGGATGGTTCCCGTGGTGACGCCCTCTGTGGCTCTGTGGTCGTGGGGTGGGGTGGCTCTCAGTGTAGAGGCATCCATTTCCCCACCTGGTTTAACAGCGCCAAGCCATATGTTTACTTCCATATTTATATTCTCTTAGACAGAAACTGGGTGCAGACGTGTTTGTGAAAATGGGGTTGTGTAAGATGCATGTGTGTGCGTGAGTGTAATCATGTGCATATTTCTGAACATGATATGTATCATACTTCTGTGTGTTAAGGCGTGTCTTTAATGTGTAAAAATGTTTTTGTCATTAATATACACACATACTTTATGCTGCTATTATATATAAAAAGTGGTCTATAAATACAATTTCCTTTGAACTGGTTAAGCTGAACATGAACATATGACACATCAGGGACTGGAAGATCACAGAGGCTCGAAGGCCTTCATGACACGCAGGAGGTGAGGTTCACAGATCCATCTCTACAGAGAGGAAACAGCCCACAAGGTGAATACAAACTACACAAAACAATTATCTTGAACAACTGATCCCATGGACTAGGTGTAATTAGGTCAATGAGGTGTTTGCAGTTAGCTGTTACCTAAAAGAGGATGCATAAACATGATAGTGCCAACTTCATAAACAATGCACTGCTGGAGCGGGGGGGGGGGGGAACACGTGCTCAGACGTCACACTGATTTGCTGACCAAAGTTGGTAACTAGACTTGAGAATGTTGAGATTACCAAAATCTACAGAGCTCTGCTGAACAGAGTCCAGAGTGTGGAAATATTAGCAGCCCACCCTTCATTTGTGTGCTGCAAGCTCGATCTGTGGCAGCCAGACTGCTGAGTAATCATACCACTTTATTATTTTCTTTTAAATATCAAAAACTCCGAGTTCCTTGCATGAACTGCCAAAATCATTGCTTGCAACTTCATCATTTTACATTTAATTAGGCAGGAAGAGCCAGAAAGGGTATTCCACAGCCCTTTGCATATGAGTAGAACTGAACTTACGAGACCAATTCACATGGACCCAATGTGATGTTCATTAAGATTTTTAGGGAAAAGTGCTAAAGATCAGGTGTGTGCTTGGTTTCATACATCTGGATATTTCTGTCGGTATATGCTTTACAACTTTGGTGAATATACTCCTTTCAGTATTCAAGCTGCTCAGTATTTCATACATGAGGCTTGTTTTTGATGCTGCCTTTCAACAGTCGCAGCTCACACTACGCCTATAGGCAGAAAATCCACCTGCGGCTTGAGCCTGACGCAGGATGTGATGGAGAAAGTGCTTCACAGAACAGAATACTGACATCTGTGAGCTTACAGATGGTGTAACAACCTGAAACCCATCACTCCTCTCGCTTCAAACCCATCAGGTGTGAAGTAGTTTAAGTAAACATTAACAAGGAGATCATTCAGACAGAACTCGCAGGATCTGTTAATGAGATTCTGTATGATAATGTGTCCCAGTAACAGTCCATTTCATATAAACAGCTACAGTACATTAATGACTTTAAATAACCAAGTTATTCATCAAGAACTAGGGATGTATATCATTATGATTTTATTGATACTGATATCAATATCGATACTTCTTATCAATACCAATATTTATCAATACTCTTATTGATGCTATAACAAAATTTAGAATAAACAATAAAGACATCACAAGATGTTATAAGATCCAGTGGTCAAAAACATTTGTTCAGACGGCGGTGAAGAGGACTGGGGGCAAAGGTACTGAAGGTGATGGACAGGTGTGAGTATAAGGGAAGTGTGTCTGTCCTGCTCCATTACCATGGTTACGCAACTGTGAGGTAGACGATCAAAATGTATAAAAACAGTATCGTGAGTCCAGAATCTTAACGGTACCCCGGTATCATTAAGATTAGGAACCGGTACTAAAAGATACCAGTACTCGGTATACATCCCTTTCATGAACTGTACATTGAATTTATGCTACATCTCCATGCATTTAGTTCCTAGCACTTATCTGAGGTTCGGTCACAGACCTTGACCCCCCCCCATTTCCCCAGCAACACTCTAAAGCTCCTCCTAGGGGATTCCAATGTGCTCCCAGACCAGAAAGTATATCCATTCCTCCCAGCAAGTCCCAGGGTCTACCCCGGAGTCTCCTCCCAGTAGGACGTTCTTACAAAACGTCCATGGGGAAGCAACCAGGAGGCATTTTAATCAGATGCCCTAACCACCTCCGCTGACTCCTTTTGATCCAGATGACAGTGGCTCCATGCCAAACTCCCTCTGGATGTGTAGCTTCTCACCCATCTCTCAGACTGAGCCCGGCCACCATCTGAAGGAAATGTGACCTCATTCTTTTGGTCACGACCCAAATCTCATGACCGTAGATAAGGGATGGATGGAGCTGCTGATGAAGCCGTACTCCATCTCTCCACCTCTTATTCCATTCCACTATCACAGACTCATTTCCATACATGGTCTGAGCACTCCACTCTTTCCCAGTTAAGAACCATGGCTTCAACCTTAGTGGCTGACATCACATACAGTACAAAGTCTTTTTAAGTTTGTCTTTCACCATTTGTAAATGGTCTACTCTATATTTACAGCTGCGGAGCACAACAAACTTGGCTAAGTTTAAACATGACTGCCTTTCTAAATTGTATTTCTAAAGTGCTCAAACATCTTGCTGGGAACTTTTTACAGAACACTGGACTAATGATGGAAATCCTACATGCTAAATATTGTTATTAACAAAAGAAAATCTCTTCAAAAGACTCCTGAATTAATGCAGGTGTTCAAAAAAACAAAACATCATTCTGCAGCTGCATAACTAAAGATGCTTTGAAAAAGTCTATTTTCATTACCTGTGGCATGTTTTACGTCCTATCAGCAGTAAAAGAGAAATGTGCACATTTGCCTGACTAAAAAGAAAAAGACTGGATGCTGCAAGTCATGTAATTTTGAAAAATGAGCTAATTTTATCATGGCTGAAAGATTATTTTAAGATTTTGATCTTATTTGAAAAATAATCTATAAAGTGTGATGGAATATGTCATACATGAGTATGAAAGTAATAAAGAAAATCTAAAAACAGTGAATGAACACATTGACTGATCTGAACACAAGCTGAGTAATTTTATCCGTCTTCACGTGTCCTCACGCCAATTTTACTTCCCTGTATCTTGTCAGCTATTCTAACACAGTGGCTCAAAATCTGATTGCTCATATCAGAAAAGCTGCTGGTATAATTACTTCAGCAGCTGACTCATAAAGCCCGACGACTGTGGCTTTGTAACGATTCACACCTCGGGCCACAGTGTGAGCCGTTCGCAGCAAGATCAAACATGTCTTTCTCCTCACTGTGGAACATGAAGTGACTTTTTTTTTTTAATGGAGTACAAATTGCACAAAAAGCTAAACTAAATCAAAAAGTACCCTCCGCAATATTAAGTTTGAAATTAAGAGGAGCTGATCAAACAAAATTTTACATTTACAAAATCAACGAGGCATCTGAAGAGTAATCAAATATGTTGAGTAAAAGGGAAGTTGAAGGAGACTCGAACTCTAGCATTTCTACATTTAGCTACTGGAGTTACCAGGTTATTATTCCTTTATGAAGCTAAAGGTCCAGCGAAAGCAAAAGTTAATTATTTCAAAACAAACTTTTAAACTGTGACACAAATTAATGTAAAAGCAGAATTGATGGAAAAATCTGATGATGGAGAAAATGGGGGGGGGGGGAGGCTTGAGCAACATGAGGGTAACAGAGGTGTGAAATTCAATCTCCCATAGATAACATTACATTATAATGATAACCTGCATAATATGAACTTTTACTGAGCAGTAATCAGAAAGGGGGGTCTAGGCTGTGTTCTGGATGCTGTTCCTGGTTTGTTGCTTAAAGTTATACCGTGTAACTTTTGGCCACCAGGAGCGCTAAACCTGCAACGGCGCCAATGTCTCACAGGCCTCACGGCAATGACGCAAATTTAAATCTCCTCTCCCATGTTTGGATATTGAAATAAACGAATAGTCCATCAAGATTCAAGAATTTTCTAAAGGATTTTTCACCATTGGAGGATATACCCATGGCGGAGGTATGCGTCTCTGTTTCTAATTATAAATGTTTACATAGCTGAAACATCACATGCACAAACACACAATGCAAAGATAAATGCACAATCAAAACCATCCACGAAAAAGTTGTAGTTTTGTGCACTGAATGAAGTCGTAACTTTGGCAAAACTCACGTTTGTTATGAGAACGTCTGGATTAGCTCAGCTTACAGAACATTGTATTGGCTCTGCTTCCTTCTGAACAGCGTATGAAAACCATACAACTAAACCAAGCAAACTGCAGATCATTCTGTTACTTCTTTGATATTTAAATGAATTACAGAGAACGCATTTATTGCTGCAAACCAGCCACAATTGCGCAAAATGTTTAGGGAGTCACGTTAGCTTTGGTCTATAGTAATTCTAGCCGCGTTTCGCTAACAGGAAACTGTAGGCAGCTTATACGGCTCTTATTGACGTTGTTTTGAATAAACTGAAAAAAAGAGAAAAGCATCACTTTTTCGTATGTTTACACAACAGCCAAACTTACTTACCAGTCTAATGATACTGTGGCAAACAGACAGTGGGTTTAGCTTCCACACTGCTGTTTTAAAAATCTCCAACGCCTGAATTCTTTTCCAATGTTCATTCGTGTTTTTGATCTGCCGTGATCCCTTTGCCTCTTTTTTTTCTGGCCTGCTCAGACATCACTTTCACCTTTTTACTTTGTTCCGCCATGACAAAGCTTCGAGTAATGAGAGAAAGTAGCACAAGTAGAGCTTTTCTGTGTTTACGGAGAAGGAGCCGTAAAGCAACTTGCTTTACGGCGTTTTCATCGACGGCCCGCCTCTCTAAAGTTACAATGTCTGGTTTCTGCAGAGGGCAGCTCGCTCAGAGTGCTGACACACGTCAGTCACAGTATAGTGGCCCGAAAAATCATCAAATACTGCTCATTTTAGGCTTAATATCAGAGTCAAAAGTTACACGGTATAACTGTAAACTGGATTTATACTACATACCGTCGGACCATCTGACGCAGGTGAAATGTTTTCTCACACTTGAGGGAAGGGTTATGGAGTCCTGTTGCAGTTTCTCCGCACAAATTTAGCAAAAAGACCCAAAAAACTGGAAGCATATATTCACAAACTGACCAATCAGAAGGGAGTATTTCTGTGTAGCCGTGTTGAATACCAGTGGTGCATGTCAGGTCTGATAGAGGTGCATACCAAGCCTCCACGGACCTACGCACAGCCCACTGCGGTGTTACCGGAAACAACCTTGTACAGGTGAACTGGTGTGTGTTACACACCTGTGTCAAGCTCAAAGTCAGAGAATCTGAACCGATTATCTTAATTTCCCAATATCCAATGCACGAAGCTTGGAAAAGAAAAAAATTGAAGGAACAAAACTGACAAAAGCTTCTAGATGCTTTCTGAAAGTGATTTTTCTTTCCAAATTAAAGAGATAACAATGACTGGATCTAGTAACAGAAAAGATGGCAAGATAAATAGGCTACTGTTTGTATGTATGTGTATAAACATTTTTCAGGAACAAGGTAGCAAGAAAGGGTAAAAAAAAAATGAATAGAAAAAAAAACAGATGTAGACAAACCTGGTTCAGAAAGAAAAAAAATCCTGTCCAGCAATTGTTCCAACCAATCACTACACCAGCTGAATTTAATTAGCAGCTCTTCTGCAGGTAGATGAGCTCGTTAGTATGAACGCCTGTTTTAAAAGTAAAGGCAGATCCAAAACATGGCAGGATTTTTACGTTCTGGACCAGGTTTTTCCACCGCTGGAAGTCAATGGTTTCCTCTTATACTTATCATCAAAATGAAACACTTTTTGGACCAACAAGGTGATTCCTTTTTAAAAAGCTATTAGCTGATAACTTGGCATATCTCTGCATTGTGTGCAGTGTGACCTTAAAAAATGGAGGGGACCGGACAAGTGAAGGACAAAATAATTTTCAAGCTTGAAAAAAGGCAAACAAGCCGAATGACAAATTACCTGTAGCAGCCAAAGATTATCTGAAAGCGAACACCCAGCAATGACCTGACGCAGAAGATGAATCTGGAGCTTCAGCTGATCCATCTACTGTTCACCAAAGCCCCATCAGATATGGTCTGGGATTCATAGAATTTGTAGGACGGTGTTTATGTGTGTTTGTGTGTGCGTGCATGTCAAAGACTGTAAAAATAACGGACATAGTATCCGGTTGCGTCTGAAGAGCTGAAAGTAAAGCCTGCTGGGTGTTTCCCACCATGTTGTGTGCGTTGTCACTCCCGTAAAATACTAAAATGGGCAATGAGAGGGCTGCTCCAAGCCTTGGGGCAAATGATTGACAGCTAATCTAAATGCTTACCAAGCTAATCAGGAGTGAACAGGAATGAACAAAGGCCCCGGTTACATGATGTTTTTTAATTCTGCATTAATTATTCCGAATTAAATCATTCTGATTTGTGTTTATATGGAAATAATAATTCAGAATTAAGGTTTACAGGGAAAACGTTTATCTAATTCCGCTTTAAATCTATGGGGTGGGAAGGGTTCTGATTGGGCAGGGTGGATGTGACGCATTTCCTGTACTGTAAGTCCATTTACGTCTACCCAGAAGTACACAGACACCGGTTCCTGCTCTTTTTGTTTCGGCTATAACATGAAAACCACATAATAATACAGATTTTCACTGTATTTTGAATGTAGTTTTGTAGCATCAGCTCGACACTAACTACTAACTACTCAACACTACTTCATTTCCGCCAGAATGCACAAGTCCAACACTTGTTTCACGTGAGCTTTGTCAAGTGCCAGTACAACAGGAAAAAGGAAAGGAGCATAAGCAGAATGACAGGAAACAACTAAGAGCGGAATAAAGGTTTACATGACACAGGAATTATTTTATCCGCAATTAAAAGAGGAATAAACCAACCACTTAGTTTGGAATTAAGTTTTATTCAGAATTATTGTTTTCATGTGGAATTAGGGGTTTACATGGACTTATAAAGCAGAATTAACTTTTATTCTGAATAAAAGGGGCATTAAAATCTCATGTAAACATGGTCAAAGATAGGCAGGCTAAAGGTAAGGCACACTCATACTTGCTGTTAACCAGCTTAAAAAACGCTATTGTGCAACTTTGCTACAGACTGAGGCCTTCCTGGGAGCAAAAAGGGAGCTAACTATTAGCCACCATGGCTAAAACTGGCACCTGGTCTGCCGCCTGTCAATCAAAAGGACATGCCCTGATCATGTTTAATTTTTAAGACTCAATAACACCTAAATGGGTGAGTTATAAAAAAACAAATCACCCTCCTCACAGTTGGCATGGGGTTAAACTTGACCTGAAATGATATTTGAGCAAGGCTGTAAACATGTTTATTTCTGCTGTAAACATGTTTATTTCTGCGGTGAAGTTGGCCCCTTTAACATGGGAGTCAATTGGGATTTGCTCTGTTTTGGAGCCAGCACCTAGCGGATGAGGAGTGAACTACAATTTTTAAGGTTACTTCTGGGGCTTCAGTTTTCTCCTGCCAAGTTTGCCCCTTAGGCTGCATGTGTGTGTGTTATGTTATCCTTGGATATGTGAAGACTTGTTTTTATCTTCATTATGCATTTGTTTTTATTGTCAAGCCCTTTGTGTTGCCTTTTAATGGCATGAAAAGTGCTTTATTAATGAAGTTTGACTTAATTCTATTGACATAGAACAAAACAAAAGGCAGCCAACATCAGAAGAGCTTTGATATGTTATTCAAGAAGCTTGAAAACTTGAACACTTTCAAAGAAATGACAAGGAAGCTTCCCTAAGACGGTTCAGACTAAGTTAAAAAATAAACGTGGTAGTACCCAAATATTTCATCTGAAACTTGGTAGAATGTACTTGATTTATTTTAGTGCATTTTTTTTATGCATTACTGCAAACTTTTCCTGCCCTCCAGGTTCTGTATAAAGAAATGGGTGATGGCTCAAGGCTTTTTCACAATACTGTCATTTTAGTCTTTTCTTATGACCAAGCTACACTTTCTAAAATAACATAAACTAACATGAAAAATTGAAGTCAAAATCTATTTACAATAAATATTTAAGGATAGAAGATTAAAATAAAAACACTCAAAGGCAAAAAAACAACGGTATTTTAAGAATGCAGAATTTAATACAAAAAATATGTAAAAAAGGTATTGCATTTCCGTGTTCACGATACAATACGATACGATGAAATATGATGCCATGTGATGCCATGCCATGCGATGCAATACGATGCAATACGATGCCATACAATGCGATGCGATACAATGTGGTGTTATATGATGCAGTGTGATACAATACGATGCGGTGCGATGCGATATGATACAATGTGATACGATACAGTACGATTCCATACGATACAATGCACTTGTCCACAAGGGGAAATTTGTCTTGTTGCTAAACTGACCGACATTGATCAATAATAGTAAATGTACATAAAAACACACATAAAAAAAACATCAAATAAATAACACTGATTTCAAATTAAAACACCAGGAAAAACATGATTAACTGGTCATGAGCTTGAAATAAACTTTTTTTTTTTTTAGCTTACTTACTTATGAGCTATTGTTTGCATCCAGAAGATCTTCAGAAGATCTAACCAGACAGTAGTGATGTACTTTATCCCTGTAACTACACGTGAAAAAAAAGACTTTTCCAGCAACCTCACCACAAAAATCAGTACCAAATTCTTTATACACAAGTCGTCAGGGCCAAAATAAAACCATTTGCAGTATTATAAAAGAAAAGGACATCTGTCCAGCTCTAAGCATGGAAGTGGAGAGGTCATGCTATGGGATCTATTTCCAACCGAGGCCAAAGGGAACCTTTTTTTGCACAAAAAAAGGCAGACCAAGAATCTCACAGAGCTAAGTGTTAAGCATCTCTTAAAAAGCAGTCTTTTGTCTTCACTGTAACACTTCAGTCACATTTGAGGTTGTTTAATTTATTTATTTTTTTGTCATAGGGTATCTTAGGGCTGAACGATATTGTAAAAAAAAAAAAAAAATTTTCTAATCTTATCTCAATATATTTTTTATATTGTCCGATTTCGATTGTTTAGATGTTTTTTTTGTAAAACAGACAGTTTTAAAGCATCTTTACTAAAAACTGCAGATGTTCTGTACTGTAAAGAAACTAGAGATTAGTTGGAGGTTGGCAAAATCAAAAAATATTAAAAATATATAAAAATATATATATATATAAAAAAAACATTCCAATAAAGATATGACAGATGATATTGATTATTTTTTCTGTTTGCCCAACCTGACATAAGACACAGAGGACCCCCTCAAAAACAAGATGTCTTATCTCAAGGGGTTATTCCTCATGAAATAAATGTAAATAAATAAATAAATAAAATAAAGCCTCTGCAGATTTAATTTAAATTTCAACTGCTTTTCTAGTTTGGAATTCATTTTAATAAACGCTGTTTTTATTCAAATAATAATATGAAAATATGTTCAGTGGAGCTCAACTGTGATGGGTCACATGATATAACAATATTATATTTTCCACTGATGTCAAAAAATATACCAGCGTTATCACAATACCATATTTTGTTTTTAATTACATACATTATAAATAAATATATATATAAATACAGTAAACAAAGCAATATGGCGTACCACTAGGGAATCTTCTTAAGTAGACAGGTTTTCTAGGTAAATATATTACAGAAATGTCTGGGTCATTTTAAAAGGGAGGCACAGTTTGTTTGTCGGAACTACTGTGAATCCTTGAAGGGGCATAGAGTGGTCATCTTGTACCACCAAAACCTTAAAAAATACAAAGTTATATGCATGACAGATGGAAAAAGGTAGAAAATGGTACAGACATTTTAATGAGGAGTTAACAAAGGGAAGGCAAATGGAAAAACATGGATAATGGAAAGAAAAGAGTGGAAGAAAGTGTTTAGGATACTTGGGGGATAAAGCCAGGTGGGAATCCTGAAAGGAGGTGTACCATATGGTGATGATTCAGCCTTACAACTGGTTTAACCCTATTTACACAAACATATGCACATAAACACACACCTTTCTGTGCAGACCATAAGCCATGCATCAAGTCTTGCACAGTCCAGCCCTAACACATGCTGCGGTGAACAGGAACCATCCATCATGGCTGTAACTAGACACAGATGCAGCAGAATGGAAGCCAGACTCTAAGGAGTCAGGTGATTTTAGAGGTGTTTGTAGCGTCCTTATTTACAAAGATGCTCTGTCCTGTACCACCATGAGACGTCTCATGCATTAAACTATCAAGAACAGAACGTCTTCACCGAACAAACTTTTTTAGTTTCTCACAAAAACCACAACCACCAACATTTAACCAATCCCTCCTCTGTCATGTTGTGTTTATTTATGTTCCTTTCCTGGGTTTGCCCCCAGCTCTAAATCCTCATTGGCTGTAACTCCTTGCTGACAACATTTCCTCCACCACCTGCTTTGGAATAACAAACATGCTAGATACTCAGTTGGAGGTTGAGGAGGCTGGGCTCCTAAATCATGTTTCTGAAACTTTGGCTACTAATGATTGATGACCGCCAACTGGCTTATTGGATTCACCTCAGGTCCGGGCTCTTTGTTATAGTATGAACTAGTCTTAACACACCAGCTCTTTTTAATGACCAGGCATTTCAACAGGACTGGCTCAGTGTCACAAACAGACAGATTTGGAGCTCGCAACTTACCAGAGATTCAGATTAAATTTGTCTCTTTTTTACAACACAAAGCATATCAGCATGAATTTGCATGTAGACATGATCATTGGGTGGCTGTTTATCAGATTTCTAATAATTCACTTTCTTAAGGATTGTTGGACCTCACTCTTCAGTTTAATTACATTCACATAAGTTCTTGTCTTAATATGGTTCAGGATGGGACAGTAAAGTGAGGAAGAGCCATCAGTATCTTCAATTTCCAAGATGGGCTGCCATTTTTTTTTTTTTTTTTTTTTTTTTGCCAGTTTTGCTTCACGTGGAAGTTCTGCGTTCTGTTGAATTCATGCTGAAAGATGCGGATTCCCAAATATCTCAAATCTTAAAGGTGCAGTGTTTAGAAATACTGCCATCTAGTGGTAAAGATGGGAATATAAATAGCTTTAAATTCATCTGTGAGTCAATCCGATGGCCTAAGGAGCAGCAATTACTGCATAAAGGCAACTACTTCACCATTGTGTACATGTGCACTGTCTCCTGTGTTTTTTTCTAAGGTGTCACTTATCCAAGTGCTTTTGTTCTGATTGCTCATGTTGAAGTGCAATAAACACTTGGTTTAAGCTTGTTACATACTCCACGAGAAGCAAGAACTTTGTTCTTGCCCTCCAGGCTGCCAGAACAAGAAAAAAAAGTTTGTTTTCATCATGTCAATGAAGTCCACAAGAAGCTCTGCGACTGGGCGCACGGGGGGACGAGGGGGGGTGACAGTGTTCATCCAGTGATTATACATTTGCAATAAACTTCTGGAGTTGTGCACGCAGTGGTGTCTGTGTATTCAAATGTCACATGTGTAGTTTAAAAGTAGAGTCCGAAAGTCCCTCCACCGTTTCTGTTTGCAAACAGCAGCATTCAAACTTAGCGCCCCCCCTCTCAGGCTAATGGCCACCTTGTTCTTCAAACTATTCAGGTTCAAGCCTCTCCTTCAGAGCTCAGAAGCGGGAAAAGGCCAATCTAATATTAGCCCTGGTTTTCCAACTTGCATTATCGAAAGCTCTTACCTTTTCTTGCATCCGCCGTTTTTTCTTCTTTCTTTTTCCTTCGAGAGTTCGAGTGACTGGTGTCTGCTCCAATTATGAGCTTATTCACACACTGTGTCATGTCCTTAGTTCTGTCATTGGCTGGTGATATAAACAGAAATCTCCACCCAGAAACGTCCCGAACACAACCAAACAAAGCTAAAGAGCGAATTACAGGCAGGGAGAGAGAGAGTTGCATTTAAACGGCCACGGCAACCGAGTAGAGGCCCAAAGGCACAGTTTGAGACGGATTTCCACTTGCACAAGTCGAACGTTTATTTTCAGGGGGAAAACATCGGACTCTACCGATAAATTTTCTGACTTTTTCACCACCTCGATTAGCTGTTTATTAAAACTATCCATTCGATGTCACATCTGCGGAAATGCGTGACAACACTCTGCTTCAAGCGTCTCTGTGTTAACCCCGCCTGCCTCAATTGTCTGACCAATCACACAATACTTCTCAGAGCTCCCCAAGAAGAAAGTTCTGCGAGGGGGTAAGAACAAGCCGCAAGCCATCCTCAATCACATCCACGAGAACAAAATGACGTCATTTTGTTCTCGCGATTTCGAGAACAAGAAGAAAGTTCCCGCTTCTGACAGAGTATGTAGCAGCCTTTATGCTGCCTTCATGTGCTATTGCTATAATTATGGTAAACACCAAAGGGCAACATAAAAATTGCACAGAAACACCCACTTGTGGTGATTTCGACTGGAAAGCTCAAACATTTTTATGATACCCGAGCTGCCGAGATTGGGTAAACTTTGACCTTTCTATGTGGCGGAGAGCAATAAAAATATTTTGAATGGGAAGCATTGCATTATGTTAAAAGTTCTCTGTTGCTGTTAGTTGGTTAGTTCTTTTCTGCATAAGCTGTTGCATACAGAACTTTAATAACATCTCCATTTAAACTTAGTGTCTTATTTCTGAACTTTTTAAAAATACAGTTATTGTTCAGTTTTACTTCCTAAGAGCAGATGCTAGCAGATATACTGTAGCTTGGAGTCAGTGGAGGATAGCCTCTAGTGTTTCACTTCATTACAACAAAATCACTTGAACACAACGCACTGATAATTTCCACTTAACAAGTGGAATGGTTCATCTTTCCCATACCACAAAAAGGCAGCATAACTCTAGAAACAGACAGGGTTTGAGGTGAAAAACACAATTTTAGGTGCACTTTTCTACACATTCACACCTCTCTTCTGCTCACTCCTTTACAGTCCAGTACATCAAACTATAAGAGGTGACTGTACTGGTGTTTGTTACCTTGTCTGAGCAGAAGCAGCAGCTTTCCTCTCTCTAGTTCCAGACTGATGCTGAGTCTCTCCGGTCCTTCGATATGCAGCAGTGTCCCAGAATTTCTCCGAGTCTTAAACTTCAGAGAGATGACCTCTTTGGATGTCCGTCTTGCTCCAGGAGTCGGCCGATACATCAGGCCACTGCTGCTGCCGGCAAAGCTCACCACGTCCGAGGCTGAAAATGAAAAAGAAAACAGATTTTATCGATTAGATATTCAAAGCAGATTGTAAACCAAAGCCAACAACTTAATTATGACCACCGATCCTGTCACCAGATGGCAATCTGTGAGTTTTAATTCATTTTGCTGGAGAACACCCATAACATAGTTGCTGTTCATAATGAGAGTTAAAGCAGTTATTTAGAAGCAAACATTCACCCACTCTTGACAGATTCAGCCTGTTACTGTGATACTGTGGTGGCAGCAGACCATTTCACTAATCTGTGTTCTGTTTATCATTTTACATCAAGCTATTTTACTGTCTGCGTCTGCCGCTTGCAGGGGATTTGGGCTGAGGTGAGGTGAGGTATTCAGTGTAGGCAGTAAAGAATGGTCTATTTAAAACAGGCAGCAGCTGAGCTCAGCAACCAATTTCCTTTTCAGCTGTACAACTAATTTCTCTGACTGAACGTTTTTTAATGAAGTTGGCAAGTCTTTGACCCCACTTAACTTGCAGCAATGTTCTTATTGCACTGTAGTGTATTTCCTGCTGATTACAAAGCAGCAGGCTCAAGCTCCCAACTTCTGAGTCACGCTTTTTGTTCAGCCAAAATCACCACTCTCAGTCTACTTTATAAACAACCTAACATGCCAATTAAGCTATAAAATGTTTTTGTTTTATGTAACTGTGATGA
This sequence comes from Atherinomorus stipes, assembly GCA_023101725.1. Taxonomy (NCBI): domain Eukaryota; kingdom Metazoa; phylum Chordata; class Actinopteri; order Atheriniformes; family Atherinidae; genus Atherinomorus; species Atherinomorus stipes. Next base: position 397,925 of record JALJCO010006000.1, on the reverse strand, counting down.
GCCCAATCCCTGTAATTATCCCACAAATATATCGTCAGTTGCTGGATTACAACGAGAGCAGTGCAGTGGGTGAACCAGCTGTTTGTGTACTTGTACTTCATCTACATCTCCAAGTATCACAGTGACACACAAAAACAATAGAGTTAAGACACTTGACCTACAGTACATAAAGGGGTTTGTTGGACTAATTGTAGTGCATCTTGCTAGGCTTATTATCCTTTGAAAGGGGGCATTTAAATGCTGAGCTGATGACTTCATGACTGTTTAAAGTCTTGCTGTTATCTAAATGCAACATGATGCAACATTATTGTATAATAACTGTGATTTTATCCAATTATCAAGCAAATATGAAGCAAAATTCATGAAATAGAAAATGCAAATCAGCAAAATCCAAGATGAATACAGAAATATAGAAATTTGTCAATAAAAAAATAATGTATCAATAAATCCTTTTTTATTGATACATGTACATGCATGTCCAAAGACATGCATGTCAGGTTAATTGGTTACTCTAAATTGCCCCTAGGAATGAATGTGAGTGTGAATGGTTGTCTGTCTCTCTGTGTTGGCCCTGCGACAGACTGGCGACCTGTCCAGGGTGTACCCCGCCTCTCGCCTGATAATAGCTGGGATAGGCTCCAGCAACCCCCGCGACCCTGAACTGGATAAGCTGTACAGAAAATGACTGACATGACTGACTAAATCCTTTTTTAAAAAATCAACATATTTTTCCATTAATCACCCAATAAAAGTTTGAGTTAGGGTAGTGGGATAGGATTAATGAGTTTATACTTTCTCATATTTTTTTCAAAGATAATTTCAATTTTTTGTGATGATTAAGGCAAATTATCCACAGCGTTTTTGTTGTCTGTTCGTTCATTATTTATCATGTTTGAAATAAACTGTTCAAAAAGAACACATGGGAAAAATGAATATTCATATTCTCATTTTTAACTGTTTCTTTTGCATATATATTCAATTGGTGGAGAAATAAATAGAGGGAAAAAGCCAAGACTTGGGATAATTTTTTTTTTGTTTGGGGGGGGGGGGGGGGGGCAGCCAGGCCTACAGTTTTTGTACTTTTAACAAAAAATGGGCATATTCTTGAATGTGGTGTATTTTTTCATGTATCTCATGGTCAATGTTTGGGTGCATGTGGTAGTGGTGGTGGGATGGTGGGACTTGACATTATACTGTAATATCCAATGAAAAGGGGGCCCTGCAAAGAAAGTTTGAGAACCACTGGTCTAACCTAAAACAAAACCTCAAGGAACAAAAAACAGACAAGTTGATGAAGCAAAATCTTCTTGAATTTTTCTTAAGTAGGGCTACACTCACACTAATACTTTTCAAAAAAGTTTCTTGTAAAGAATCATATCAAGAAAAGTATTGAAGGGGCGGTGATTAGCTCAGTTGGTTGAGCAGCCGCCCCATGAACAGAGGCTACAGTTCCTCAGCGCAGTCGGCCCCGGTTCGATTCCCGTTCCAGGTCCCTTTGCTGCATGTCACTCCCCACTCTCTCTGCCCCTTTCCTGTCGCTAGACACCTTTGTATAAAGGCCGCTAGTGCCCCAAAAAATCCTTTAAAAAAAAAAAAAGTATTGAAGACACAAAAACTGGAGAATAAGACATGGAGCATGTGCAGAAACTCATGTGATGTAAACAAACATATAAAGGAGATGAAAGTATGTGAAAACATCATTCTCAGTCGCTACTGCTGCACAAATGCAACCCAGTAATCTACCAGTGTTGTAGCTGTTGGGGTGTGCACGCGTGGGAAAGGTGAGGCTTTCACATCATCAGTTTGATTACATACGTTTAGGTTGTAAACACAGAAACAAAACAGTGGGGTTTTCATATTTATGCACTTTATGATTGAGTTTTTAAAAAATGTTTTCTAAAATGCTCCAAAAACATCTGTATCACCTATATGAAGCATCCAAACAATAATTATGAAAAAAACTTTAGAAAATACACTAAAACTGGCACCTGTGTGAACATGGTCTTAGTGGGCTATGGTTATGTCTATATACGAACATTTATCCCTGTGACTCTGCATTGGAATATGCAGGTGTAGACAACAGAAGGATGGATGGTTAAACATTTATGCAAATTGCCTTCTCATCCCCAAATGGCAAGAACAGGTAGTGTTGAGAGAGAGAGAGAGCATCATCTTCAGAAATGTCTCGGCCCGACAGGATCTGAATCAGGGTTTTGGTATTTTATATGACATGCACCCAACCCACTCAGCTATCAGCTCGCTTCAAAGAATTGCATTCCTTTTTCCGACTGGAGGAGGATTCTGCTGCGGATGCTGCATTAGTTTCCAGCAGGATCACCACGAATCTTCTCTGACATCTTTGACACCAGCTGTCAGAGAAAAGATAAATATAGCACAAACTGTATTTATCTGCAGCGTCCTGAAATAACTTCTGAATATATCCCAACCTCTGCAGGAAATTTATCAAAATCCAGCTTTTAAATACTCTTCACAAACCATCTTCTTCCAGGTCGCAAACAGCAAACCACCTTTCAAAGGATACAAAGTGAGTTTAACTTAAATCATTTTTCTAACCTGGATTAACATGAATAAAAGTATTCTTTTTCTTCTTCTTCTCCTCCTTCTTTTTCTTCTTCTTCTTCTTCAGCTTCTTCTTCCTCTTCCTTCCTTCTCCTTATCATCATCATCATTGTTATTATTATTATTAATCACTTTATTAATCCCAACTGGGCCATTTGGCTCTGCATTTAACCCATCTCTAGACAGACTACAGGACAGTGGGCTGTCATGGTACCCAGGCAGCAGTTGGTGAGGGGACGTTGCTCAAGGGCCAACAATAGCTTACCATTAGTAAATATTTAAACTTATTAAAGATTAAGTTAATCTTTTAAGTGATTTCAGGAAGTACAGTCACCTCTGTGCCTTTTTTGTTATTACTATTATTATTATTATTATTATTAGCAGCATAATGTATAGGATTTTCAGTCCTGTTGATGTGGGTGAGGTTATATTTTTGTACCACATTGTCAACCTGGCACTTCCTCCCTGTAAGCAGATCAAGCAGCAAACTGGCCAACCTTAAAGAGCGAAAACTGCAGTCCACTTCTCATCCACAAGGGTCTGGCTGTTAAAAAGGGAGTCAATCCCCAAATCCCCATAGACTCCCATGTAAAAAAGACCAACTTTACAGCAGAAATAAACATGTTTACAGCTTGGCTCAAAAAAATCCTTGTGGGTTTTATAAGTCAACCAGTTTACGTTCGTGACAGCTGCATGACGGGATGATTTTTTTTTTTAACAACTCATCCATTTTGAGTTTATTTAATCTTGAATTTGTGTATAATTAGAGGCATGTGCTTTTGATTGAGAGCAGATCAGTTCTCAGCACTAGCGCTGGTGGCTAGTAGCTTGCTCCCTGCTTGCTCCTGGGAAGCAGGACCACCGCAGTTTTTAGCCCCTCTGTTACTGTAGCTCCTGTTAGCTTGGGTAGCTCTTAGCTGCAGGCAGCTCAGAGTTTGTTGGGCATCAATCACTCATCCTCATGCTCACAGCCTCTGTTTTAGCTCCACCTTTTTGCCTATTTTTGTACTTTCCGGGAGTGATGAGATGCCCGATACTGCCAAGATGATAATGGTGGGAACTGTCCACCATGCTTCAGTTCAGCTCTTCAGAAACCTACGAGTGACGGTGCTGAAGGTTTTTCCAGTAATATAAAGTCTATGAATCAGACTCATCTTTCCTGCTGATCAGCCCCACCATTCCTGTGTCGTCTACAAATGTGACAGCTGCGTTGTTGTTACATGACAGTCATGCACATATGGAGAATAAAGGAAAGGACCTGACACACAACCTTGTGGGGCTCCTGTCCTCAGTATCTGGGTAGAGGAGTGATCAGTGCCAATCCTGACGGACTGCAGCCTGTTAGTTAACAAGTCCTTTATCCACAGGCAGATATGTAGTATGAAGAACAGCCTGTTAACAGGATGGTATAAAGAGCAGAGCTGTTCTACAGCTCGAACATACATCTAACATTTATAGCTATGATTGTGAACATATTTTTATGTCTCAAATAGCATTATATTTGCATTAAGTCCAACTGACTCTATAACTTAACCAAAGTTTTCAACCAACTTCATCTACTTTCCTTTGAATAGATCTGACTGTATTATAGATGTTTGCTAGCATGAGGTCCAACCTCAGAGAGAAGCAGGATTCAGCTGACTGCTTGGCAGACATGTTTGAGTTGTACGTGTACAATCATATTATGGTTTGAAACTCTGGAAAATGCTGTGTACTGATGTGAGTAACGAATGTCTTACTTTCTGAATAACCATTTTATGCTTAAATATAGTAAAAAAATCCCTGGAAAGTTGTTTTAAACTATATTTGGTCTTTTGATAAAACTAGCTAACACATGTATAATAGCAGTGCAGAACTATAACTTGGACATGGCCTCAGAGTAATCAAAGGTTAATATGTAGACTTAAGAAGAGCACTGAGCCCTTTAGATGCTAATGCTAATACCCTCTACTTTTGAAATAAAGACATTACTGAAAAATAATTTCTTAAACCTATCAGGCGTTACATTTTTATGCCAGTGCCTTTCTTTCTCTCCTGCTTTGTGCAACAGTTCAACAGAGTGAAAAGCTGGCATGCTACATGGAGCGCAGACTCAGGTTTTTATTTCTACTTAGACTTTTCCTCTTGTTCTTCTTTCTTTAAAGCACTGTGCTACGGAGGAAAAGAAGCGGATTTTGTTGTGGATTTACTGGCAAATAGTTCTTCAAGAACGGCTTTTCAAGAAAAACTGCAGTGAAGCGAGGATTGGTGGAGCACCAGAGGTTTTTGGGACTTTATTGGCCAGGCTCTGCACAATGAGAGGTCCTAAATGTGCCTAAGATTTCATAGAGTTTTTTGCTACATTTGTTTTGAGCATTAGGCATAAAAGGGTGCAAACAGCATAATTACTGGTCACAGTTACTAATCTGTTTTTTTGGACAGAGCTTCACTGTGTGTCCCTGCCCTGCTGGAATGATGTGGAGGAAAATACATTCATATTCTCGCTGTGCATATTAATATATATTATCACTTTTGCTTAGATAATTGCTTTAGTTTCAGATTTCTTGATTTTTTCTTATCTCATCTCATTATACCTGTAACTATTGCAACTTAGACGGATCACTTAATTTCTGCCTGATAAAACTTTGTTGCCTCTGTAATAATAACGGGGTCATATTAAATAAGCATCAGTCATACTGTATTATTCAAGGCCATTTAGTTTCTTCCCAAAGATAGCAAATGTCTGTCCCCAGTGTATTTATAGTGCATTTATACTCAAAAGTATCAGTCAACATTTTGAGTTGACAGCAAAAAGGAAGGGAGCGCTGACCAGTTTCAAGTTTGTGGGAGTTAAAGGATAACTTTCTTTTTTTTCAACATGGACCTTATTTCTAGGAGTATATACGTGCATTTACTCACTGGTAAAATTTCTGCATCACTTTGAGTTCTTCGGAAGATATTACGCTGAGTCACCCTTAGGTGTACATCCATACAATGGTGGAGACGGGGCAGTCACTGTATAACATTATCTGCAGCAAAACTCCTTGATTTTCGCCAATACTTTTAGTAGAATGAACGAATGAACGAAATCGGCCAGCTCACAAACTCACCTACCTCAGGACTGCACACTTCACCTTATCATCACCATGGTACCAGTTCAACACTGCAGAACATTGCACTAAATGGCACTAATACATATTGCACTATTGTATCCATCAGGAATGCTACTCAGTTTACTCTGCCATATGCATTATTGCACTATTGCCACCGGGCGGATTCTTATTCTTATATTTTATATTTTTATCTTTTCGTGATTTTATCTTATAATTCATTGTATTTTATTGAGTGCACTGTGGGTCGAGAGAAATGTTATTTCATCTGTGCTGTATGTCACATGAGGCCCACTTGACAATAAACTGAAGTTGAGTTGAGTAATATTGTCCTGCGAGTTCACATTTAGATTTCCGTTAGTTATCAGGGTGTTTTACACACTTTTTGGGGCCGCGCGTTCACGATGCACGCTTAGTACAGCTGAGAAGAGCAGCTCACTGCCCAGACAACAACAAAAACACAATTTGTGAAACTCTGAACTTACAGAACAATAATACTCATTCGTTTGTTCATTCTACTTAAAGCATTGATGAAATCAAGGAGTTTTTACTGCAGATAATGTCTTATACAGTTGCTGCCCCGTCTCCACCATTTCACTGGGTGAACACCGAAGGGCGACTCAATGTAATATCTTCCCAAGGACTCAAAGTGATGCAGAAACTTTACTGGTGAGTAAATGCACGTATATACTCCTAGAAATAAGTTCCAGGTTGAAAAAAAAAGTAAAATCATCCTTTAAGGAATTCTTTGCCAACACAGATGGCAGTACTTGTTAAGTTAGTGCTCGTTCTTATTTAATCTGTTTTATTCATGTTTTCCCCCACAGGCATTTACTTTGCGTATGCTGTGGTTTGTTACGGATTTATGGTTGCTGAATCTTTATCTTTATTCTTGAAGAATTTCATTGCGGAGATGTGATCAGGAGCTTTACAGTTTGAACACAAAATAGTGCAGCTGGTGCAACAATGTTGAGCCACACGTTTGTACTTGAATTTTTGCTTAGTACACAACTTTGTGTGGTTAAGTTGAGACACCAGTGCCTTGTCAAAATTCTCAAATGTGGAAGACAAAACATGGATCAAGTTTATTCAGTATCTGCATTTAGTTTTACCATTACCACAGCTTTCTGCAAATCCTTTCATGCCTTCTTTCATATTCTTGTAAACTTTTCACACTAATAACACCCGACTTTGAAGATTTATTTTATTTACTAATCATTCAATAAAACCCGTATTTATTTTCAAACTCACACTTCTGTCAGACCACAACTGTGTCTCAGAGCCACTTTCGCAGATGTCGGTTGTTAAGAGTCAAAGAAAAATCTTGAAGGACATTAGTATTTCAAGATAACTTACTCAGAAGAAATGTAGAGTGAAATTAATGTCTGTAAACCTGTTCAATGTCACCACAAGATTAAGCAAAAAGACAAAAAAGAAAGAAAAAACAAACTTGTTTGCATCTCTTCACACCTGATTATATCTTTCCAGATCAAAGAACCAAAATGCAAAACACAAACAATCTGTCTGGATTCCTTTTTTTTTCATATTAATATTTACTGTTTGAGAGTCTGTAGAGATATTTTTGATACTTGCAACTATGTTGTGCTTTGATAAGAAGAAAATCAGGGCAAAGACACAGGTAACAAATGCTGAGAAATCTTAATAAATATGTTTCTTTTTATGGAATAAATGAAAACTATGACAACACCTTTGACTGTCTGTCCAAGTTCTGAAAGATACGAAAAAAGAAATAAAGAGGGAATGACCATTCTCTGCCTCTGTCATTACTAATTAGATCAATAAAGTAATATAGTTACATCTATAGTATATGCCCTACATTGAAAAAAAAGCAGTAAAACAGTAACAGAGGTGAGGAGTGTAAAAGAAGGGACATAAAAGAGGAATAAGTGATTTGTATATGATTAGGAAAGCATAAGGGTTTCTGAATTACTGATAGCTGTAGTGAGTTAAGTCAAGCTGATGAAGACGAGACTCACTGTAGGGACATCCGTAGGTCTCCAACCGAAGTCCGATCCGCCCGCTGGGATTCCAGTCCAGAGGAATGAGGCGGAGGTAGCGAGCGACCGCCGGCTGCTGCAGCTTGTACTGAACCACACTGTCTGCATTACTGTTACCTGGAAAAGACTGAAAACACACACACAACTAAATATAGTGGGGCGTATTACATGAAGTTTTAGTGCATGCAAATCTATACCGTAACTGTGTATAATATGTAAAATGTGCAGAGTTGGCTGCTGACTGTGACAACATGCCTGTATGTTTACTGTGTAAATCAAACATGTGGAACAATGTCTTCACAAGCACTGATTTAAATGTTAAAGATCAGTAATATGAGGATTCTTCAAATTAATGTTCATTCAAACCTTCATTCAACACAACAGTCATGAATTTCTGATGTACAGTAGATGAAATAAGATTAGCAGGTGATTTACTCGTTCTCACATAAAGGCTGCAGCTGTTTATGAGGCAAAATACTGAAAAAAATCAAAGCCATGTGTAATCTGTGTGCCAATATCAGTATTACTTAGCATATAAGGGATTAACTAGGTTTTCTGACTTAGGGAATAAGAGGAAATACTTATGAAGAACAATAACAAAACAATATAATAAAGAAAAACTGCCAACTGTTGTCACAATTACTCAAAAAAAAACAAACACAAAAACAAAGATCATGTGATGCCAACTCAAAAAGGTCAGAAAGGTGCAACTCAATCAAAATGATACTTTAGAAGTTATTGACAATTAACATGCTGACAGGTAGCTAATGTTATGTTGGACATGTTGCTATGAAACTAAGCAAAATCATCCAAACAGGAGCAACATGACACCAAATTATGTGCAAAAAAGTTGAGTTATTTTGCATTCATTTTCCTAATTATAGAGACAAATATATTATTTCATGTGATTTAGTCCTAATTGTTTGGTTTTTTTTTTTCTTTCTCTTTTATGGACCCTGAGTCTGGGGAAAAGTCTGTCTATCTAAATAAAGCCCACTGTAAACTTCAAACAAGGTAGCATGCTACTGTACAACAACAAATCTGCAAACGGACCTGCTAGCTTGCCACCTAAGCGAGGCAGGAGAAGCACCACATGTAAAAAGCATTACAGGTGATAGCTACAATTTTTTTTAATCAAAACCATATTTCTTTTTCCTTTTTTGAAATCAATACATCCACAAAACGTCTAGACGGGTGCAGAAAAAGTATTAATTTTACCCATTTTTGTATAACAAATAAATAATTGTTTTATCGAATTTGACGGGTCCCAAAAATTAATATTTACATGTGATTATCATGCCAACTTTGGGATGCTTCACTGTTAGCATTACCTCTGGAGTTGCTAGCGTGACTGCTATGTGTAGGAATAACTTTTTTGCCTCACTTCTCAAATTCAAACAGATAAAAAAGGAAGCAGGATGATGATGAAGGTAGCAAAGGGGCTCCAAGGCCCCGTGGAGGTTGCCACTTTCCTCCTGGACATGTAGGTTAAACATATGTTCATGCTAATGGTTTGCCGGTTCTGTAACGTTGCAAATGCTAATTGAGTAAGAAACTGTTAAGGCTGCTACATACACCTCGAGAAGCGAGAACTTTCTTCGTGTTCTCAGGGCAATGAGAACAAAATGACGGCATTCGGTTCTCGCGGACGTGTTTGAGGACGGCTTGCAGCTTGTTCCCGACCCCTCGGCTGAGCAGAACTTTCTTCTCGGGGAGCTCCGAGAAGTATTGTGTGATTGGTCGGACATTTGAGATGGGCGGGGCTTACACAGACACTTGAAGCAGAGTTGTCACCTCCGCACTTCTGCAGATGCGACGTTAAATGGATAGTTTGAATAAACAGCTGATCGAGGTGGTGAGAAAGTACAAAAATGTAAACTACACACGTGACATTTAAATACACGGACCCCACTGTGTGCGCAACTCCATCCTATCACAGACGAAGTTTGTTGTAAATGTATAACCGCTGGGTGAGCACAGTCGTCCCCCTCTTCCCCCCGCGTGCGCCTGGTCGCAGAGCTTCTTGTGGAGTATGAAATGACTTGACGAAAAATAACTTTTTTTTTGTTCTTGCAGCCTCATGGACAAGAACAAAGTTCTCACTTCTCGCGCAGTACAGTATGTAACAAGTTTTAGCGCCATGTACTGGTGGGGAGGAATTAAACTTGTAGCTATCACCTTTAATGTCAATTGTTCAACTTTTGTCTGACAACCTGCTTTTCAACACTGTCTGCTACAGCAGGTAGCTAACACAGAAAACATAGCAAACTGTATGTACAGAAACATGCCCCACGGGGAGAAAAAGGAACATCACAGTGTTCATAAAGTATTTCAGGCTTATCTTTTAAGCTAAACTTGATTATTTTAAGTGAAGGTCCTAAAATCCATATGGATTGCTAAATACTAAATAAACATCTGGTTTTTTTTTTTTTTAGCTGTGGAGAAATTCAAACATGCTAATATTAGAGCCTGCTATTCTAAAGCGATAAATGGTTAAGATAACACATTATTGACTGCAATTGTAGCTGTAATGAGTAAAAATTTGAACATTTTCAGCTCATGATAGACAACAGTTTTGGAAGAGTATGCACTGAGCTGAGGCTCATTAACCTGCCTCATACAAAGATCTTTCCAGAGAATTTAAAGTGTGAGAGAGGAATTGATTGCCTGCTTCTCTCTGGCTCTGGGCTGAATGCCTGACAGATCGCTTTCAGTCACTTTCCCTCTTTTTCCATCTCTTCCATCTGGCTATCTATCCTAATTACACGCCTCCCCTTGAAGTTGACATGCAGGTTAAATGGAACTCCCATTGCTGAGTAAAAGCTTAGACATATAATTAACTTATTAATTCCTCTGTTATCATGAGTGGAGCTGAATGATCTTATAAGATGAGAAAAGAGACCTTGTGTTTGACTGAGAGATACTGAAAAAAATGTAGACTAGCAGGCTGGTAAATTAACGTTCTCTCATATTCAGGTTTGACTTGGTTTGTGTTGTTTGAAATATTTGTTTATTGGATTTGCAAAGGACATTAGTTTGGTAAACAAATTATTATGCTGAACATGATCAGTATTTGTCTTTACCTTGATAATTCATTTATATTGTTGAATGTATGACTTCTTTAAAAATAAGATCACTTTAAACTCAAAAATAATATTGAATTCAAAGTTTGAGAACCTGCTTAGAGTGTGAAAATGTATGTATTAACAACACATTTAAATAAACTTTTTGTGATCCATCAACTCTTGATTTAGCAGGGGTTAATTATAAAAGAACTACAGGGATACAGCAAGGTTTTTTTGCGTTACCTCACAATACTTTCTCTGACAATATGTTTGTGTAACCTCAAAGATTTCAATTTCCACGCAGCTTTCTACTTCTAGACTGTTTAACCCTTAAAATGTTTGATTTCATTCAGAGGAGTTATCTCTGGTGTAATGATTATGCCCTGTTTATGTTTTGGTCAGTAGAAAACTATTGGTTGAGTTATGTTGATTTTTTGACACAATTAAAAATGGTTTAATTCTTGATCAATATTTCCAAGTAGTTAAACAATTCAATCATGAAAATTAATGGAAATTGGAGTTGATCTGATATATCACCAATAAATCATGTCAATTTCATAAAGTGCAATTGATATGCAGCCGTAAGTGAAGCAGCAACATGCCTGATACTGTTTGTGATCACAGCAAACCTCTATGTCTGCATGGTTTCACATCAACATGCTTCTTCTGTCAATATAGACACAATGTCATGTGTATTTCTGCTCTCCAGTGGTTCAGATCCTACCTGGCAGGGAGGAGTTTTTTAGTCCTGTCTTATGACTCCTTCTCTTCCCCAGCCCCTCCGCCCTATGGGGTCCCACAGGGATCTGTGCTCGGCCCCGTCCTATTTCTCTTCTACCTTCTGCCCCTTGGCTCCATCATTCTCAACCATAACTTATCATTCCATTTCTATGCCGACGACATCCAGTTATACCTCCCTCTTCGTTCCTCCAACGCTCACAGTTCCCCCCTCCACAACCTATCCTATTATCTGAGCGACATTAAACTTTGGCTCACAAGCAACTTCCTCCACCTAAACGACTCCAAGACTGCGTTCACTCTTTTTGGCACCCCCGATATGGTACACACCACCCCCAAGTTCAGCCACTCTGTAACATCTCCTTAAGCCCACTGTCAGAAACCTTGGAGTTATCTTCGATGAAAACCTTAGGTTTGATCAGCAGGGTTTCTGGGGTTTTTTGTATAGATAAAGGCTTGCTGCAAAGAACTGCACAAGCATTTTCAATATGAAAGTACAGAGAAGTCCATAGTAAAGAGTTAGAGGAGGAAAGCTGGAGCAACACGACTGACTCAGAGCATTAATTTGCATCCTGTGTAGGACCAATATTCTCCCATGTTTGCTGAACTTTCATTGCCATTTCTCAGTCAAATTTCAAGCTTTTTTGTACGTCCAGGCACAAAAAATACAGGCAAAGTTTACTGAATCACAGCAATGCTCCTTTTTCAAAGTTACCAGCATGAAAAGCATGCCATGCATAACAGATCAAATATACTGAGCAGGTAGAAAAGATATTAGTAACAGTTGGATGTCCTTTTCTTTGTTAAAACCAAGAAAAACAGAAAATAAAAGTAAAAGGAACAGTTTGTGTCTGCTCGTATGAAAGAATAGCCATAATTTCTACCAGGAATCCAGGCTGAGAGCCGCTTGGTGCAGACAGAGGTGGCCTTGGTTTTGCATTTGGTTAGAATATACAGTACTGTGCCTTAAGGACAGAGGGGGGAAAGAAGAGTTTGAATTTGAATTCAATTAGATGGTTTGAAAGTCACATCAACAATTTTCAGCTGCTTTAATCTTGGCCTGATGAGGTTTTGTTGACTGAATACTTCCAAATTAATTTTCATTCATTTAATGTTCAAATACGGAAAAATATGGAGGTTCACACTTTTACCTCAAAGCATGAAGGTTCCTGTTTGACTCATTATTGGGAATTTCTTGCCACAGTCCAAAGAAATGCATGTCAGATTAAGTAGTGATTGTAAACTGAATCCAGGTATGAGTATGAGAAGACAAGCAGAGAAGGACAAGATGGCCCCGAGAAGGCCTGGTGACCTGGTCAGGTTGGTCCATTTCTCTAACCCAGTGTTTCTCAGGACCCCTGCCGTGCATGTTTTAGAAGTTTCCATACTTTAACATACTTGTCTCAAATAAATAGCTCATTAACAAGCTTGCAGAGAATTAAATAAGCAGTTTAATTAATCTGAATCATGTTTTCAGGAGTTGGAAGCCTATAAAACATGCAGGGCAGTGGTCCTTGGATTGAGAAACACTGCATAGCCTAATGAAAGCTGAGAAAGGCTCTGGTTCCCTTTTGACCCTGATTAGGGCTCTGCTGGTGTTTGAAAATCCTGGTTGGAAAAACAAAGAAACAAAAAAACAGCATATCCCTCAGACCATGATTGTTTTTGTTTGAAAAATTATCACATAATTGAACATCAAATGCATCATTTCAAATTAGGGATGCACAATATAATCGCCCCCTTATCGGTATCGGCCTATATCGGCCTTAAAACTGAGTATTGGACATCGGCCACCCCACCAATATTTAACCGATATTTGACCGATCAGCCTGCTGTTTCTAAGGTCTAAAAAAAAAAACAAATTTCTTCTTCTTTGAAATTCTTTTTTTACAAACTTCTAAAGATTAGGGGTGGAAAAATATATCACTACAATGAAATATTGCAATATTTTCATATGCTGATGTCATAGTGACATTTAACGTGGGATCGGTCTATTTTATCAAAGAAATCTTGCAATATTTCATAATTCTGTTACAAAATCTCCCAAGAATTAACGGAAATTATGCAATATTTTTATATGCTGATATCATATTGACATTTAAAAACCCGGCATCAATCTATTTTACTAACAGTCTCTCGAGAATTCATGAAATCTCACCAGAGTTTGTAACAGAACGATGAAATTTCGTGACATTTTGTGAGTAAAATAGATCGATGCCGCGTTTTAAATATCGATTTATTATCGGCATATGAAAATATCGGGATATTTCGGTGTGTCGATATTTTTTCCCACCCCTATTTTTCAAAGTGTCTGAAACAGATAACAAACCTGCTATCTGCAATGACTGCTTATTTTTTTCAGCTTTAATGTCGGTATCGATATCGGTTATCGGCCACATGAGTTTTGAAATATCAGTATATTGCATATCGACCAAAATCCAAATATCGTGCATCCCTATTTCAAATTCTAAAAAAAGACTCCACTGATTGGTCAAAGGAAATTGTCATCATACGTGTTTTGCCTCGCTGCTTCTAAAAGTATCTGGCTCTGTTTTTGGTGACTACAAGCCACAGAGAAAACAGCAGTAACACCTCCATATCATCCAATAAGCCAATGCCTCCATTGTTGTTTTTACTTTACTGACCACCACGTGGCACGGCAGTGATGTCATGGCAGTCTTGATCGCGCCTACTCCGCCCACTTCCTGCTCGTCTTTAGCCTGTGGTGCTGTACTGTGCTGTACCGTGCCTTGTGCAGCTGCAATGGAAAAGGTCCATATGACTAGTAATAACCGTTCTAATTGCTAATATTCTAGTCATCTAATCTAATAAATAATTATTTTTTATATTAATTTAAGCCATGTAACAAGGCTTTTCCAGCTTTTTGTCCACAGGAATTCTCAGTCAAACTTTGGTTGGGCTTGCAACAAATGGTGTGCAAACTAGACTTTTCCGTTGAGGAAAAGTATGATCAAAAAGAGAGAATGTTGCAGACAGGAAGTGCCCCTCTGGATTAAGGTGAAACTAGTTCAACCTGCAACACTGAGCTTTCCATGTGGGAAAATATGAACATTCATGTCCATTTACATGTATTTATTTGGCATCAGCATTTGAGTGCCCATTGTAATAGATAAAAAAAAAAAGTCCAATTCAGCGTTTAATGTGCTTAGAGCCAACCAGATAGGTTGAAATGCATTGAAGAGAAGGAAAATGACATGGCAAAATAAAGGGGAAAGAAATGCACATGCCAGAGATGAGAATAAAACCAAATAAGAAACGAAAAAATAAATAAAGTGATAGGGGGAATTTAAGAGGGAGAGGGTGAAAATGGAGGATTTGTTCCCTCAGCCCTCCAGGCAGGAGAAAACAAACGGATAAAGAGGAGAGACAATAAAAAAAAGATGGATTGCAGTATTTCCAAGAACCCACAGGCTTCTCAAGACCGAGAGAGAAAAAGAGACATCCTCAAACAGAGAGTGAAACAACATATTGCCTCCCCTGGTCCTCAGACCAGTATGCTGAGATCTGAAGCCCAGTAGGTGATGTGTTGTGGCTGATCCAGCAGCTCTGGCGTCAACTTTCTCCACTGACAGAGTCTTTAAGCCCGGCTGACTCATTCAGTTCAGACACACTTTGAAATGTGACCGGGCTTGTGCAGAGTTTATGTGAGGATCAACATGCTTTTAAGCTGCGAGGAGCTGTGAGGATCCTCAGCACTGAGATTAGCTGGATTCCCTCCACAGGAAGAAATTGCCTCAGCTGGGCTTCTAATCAAAAGCTCCTGTGTGCAGAACTGTAACAAATGTGGCTTCAACCTGGATTAATGTCCATGCTCAAAGTGAGAAAAAACCCTGGTCTGTCGCGCTATTTGATTTGGTGTTGGGAGTCCCTGTGAGAGAGCAGGAACAGGCTCAGTACAGTTTAAACAGACTCAACTAACAACATGCACAGCTGTGTTTTCAAGCTACACCCGGACTTATTGGACTCCAGCACCTGTATACTGAACAGGTACCACCACTACAGTGCGGCAAGTACAACTCCAACATGACAGCTGTGCAATGAGAAAACAATGAAGGGCAGCGTTGTGTCTACGCGGAGAGAAGAAGTGATGCCTCACTGCCTTTGGGATCCATCTGGCTTCTTTCCACATTAATCAGCACTATGGAGTTCAGATGAGCCAGCTCAATTTACTACTGCCATGCGTCTGTTATTTGTGAGTGGAAAAGTACAACAATGACTTATAAACATCCTTTGTGAACATTATCCTCGTGTTTAATTAATCAAAACTGGTTTAGGACTGCTTGGTGGAATTAAAATGCTTATTTCTGTGTTTCACAGAGTAAACAAATAGCTGACTCTGCAGAGGGTAGGAATGGAAATGAGGAAGAAACAAATAAAATGCATCTTTAATATAAGATGTACTTTATTACTAATTCTATCATTTGTAAAATTATTGTGGAAATACTAAACTACATACTATGACGTTATTATTTAGTATACAGTGTTAATATTTGAATGGGATCTTGGCCCCTTTGTGTTGGAGAAACGTTATGTTTATGTAATGATTCTGTGCACGTCCATGCCCTTAACGTTACTGCATAATGACGCATTCAGACGGAACATGTCAGGGGCATCAGGTTTACATGCAAAGTCTATGTGAACACGGATAAGGAGTATCGAGCCTTCCAGCAGCAAGTTTTGTGTGTCTGGTGCGGAAACGTTTTGGGCTTTGGAGTGTCCGACACACACAACTCACGTCCAAGGTGGCGGACACCAGAGTTGGAAAATCTGAACTTTCAGCTTGACTTGGGGCCGCCAACCAATCAGAACGACTTACGACGCATTTGGACCAAACGTGATTTTGGTGTCAAAAACGTGCTTAGCACCCAAAGTTGGATGCTGGTCCCGATGTTTGACGTTAAGAAACAAAAATGCTCTAGATGGCTGAGATGCGCGTCACCAAAGTGCCGGACACGTTTGTTTTCCTTTGCCTGTGTCTTTGTGCAACGTTGGATGAAACTTTATTTGCTCCACAAGGCCAGAGAGCAACTTCATGACGCAGAGACACATTTTCTGACGGGACGGGAAATACCAAATAGAACCAGGGGAATCTCTTCACTTTACAGAGACAGTGGAGGATAAACTGTGATCTGTGTCCGTTTCCGGGTTTCCGAACAGCGGTTTGATGGCCTATCTCTGGCCATCTGGTTCATCTCTGTGCATGGGCATGGTGTTTGTTATACACTCTGTGTTTGAACTCCTTGCAAGTAAACATGTTATCCACAGTTGCCGTGAGTCTGCCCTTTCTGCGTATGTGTTAAGGGAGTTTGCTGAGATGATTCTTCGAACAGTTTGTACTGGAAAAGTTGGTCTCCATGGTCAAAATGGTTGGGAACCTCTGATCTATTGTAATTCATCCTCTGAATGAATGTCTACATTGTCCTCTGGAAACTGTTCAAGTCAAAGTTTACGTGGTTAAAATAACTAAACTGAAACTCAGAACTGAGAAACATATCATATCTCATTAAGAAACCTTTTTAGCTTTCTCTTTCATACAAACTAGCTTAAGTTTCATACCGATCTCTCTGCATCTCAAATTGATAACTGGTTATCCAGCCTAGGTAAGGGTCTATAATAACTGAATAACTACCTTATTAAAATCCAGTTAAACACAAACGAATTGCTCTTTTACATCACTGGCATCAAGACTTGTTAAATATTCTACTAGCATAACTAAACGTGGCAAAATGAGCCTCCATAATTTTGCAAACTAGACTGTTTAGGTCTGTTTAGTCCACATAAGCTGGGGCTCTTTGTTTTAAACCATCTATCTAGATGAGGTGTTCTTATGTCAATGCACCCTATAAGCCACAATTAAACTTTATTGAACTTTTCTGGAATGCTTACTAGGGTTTGTGCCATAGATTAAGCATTACATAAGGTACTGTAACCTACTCTGTCTCAGTCATGTTGGGTGTAGTCAGATAGTGGTATTTTTTACCTTAATTACTGTAAGTAAAATGACCCATAAATATTAAATTAACAATAATTACTACCAACGATGATTGTTATCATGTTATTTCAAAGAGGTTGAATTAAAGACTAAATGTTATTAAATAGGAAAATTCTGTATCTGATAATCATAGCTGGTTGGTTGGAAAAAGTAAAGACCACAAAGTGAAAGATATTGTCACAACTTGCTCTCAGTCACATTTGCATAGTTCGTTCAACTGTATGAAAATATCACTTTGAATGTTGAAACTACAAAGAACTGTTGGAGGAAATGATGTCCTCTCCTGCTGTGCTGTGTTTCCTCTGCAAAACAAGATACCACGGGCTGCATTAAAACGCCTTTGTTTTACATTTACATAATTCACCCAGCTCTTATTGTACGTATGGGTGTCCCCGACTTCATAGTTTAATCTTGCCTTTTGTCAACAAATGGTCCGATCATGTTTTTTCCTCATTGATTCATAATCTTATAGGCGTCCTTTTCCACTGCCGGGATAGCAGAACAGTCTCCATCAACCTTTTTTTTTTTCTTATATCATTCTAGGCTGTTTAAAAATTGCCTATATGCTCATTCAATGAACCAGACTGAAAATTCCTTTTCACTTATTCTATTGGCAGATTAGCCGTCAGAAGATGTTTTAAATTACTTAGTTATTATATGATGTGTCATATTTGCATTGTCATGCTGTAAAAGGAAGGTTACCTGTTACAGAATTCATGATCATCATTTAGCAGGGCTGATTTTAACGTTGTTGAGGCTGTCATCACCCTGGCTTCATATTCAGCAAAGTTTCTAGTCTCATTTCTTATACAGCATAGAGGTCGGTCTGATTTCCTATAATGCTTGATGTCAGATGCTTTGCTAAACAGTCATACCGGCCTGTAAGTGCTTGATTTTTTTTCTCAAACTGCACCAAATTTATGATTTTAAATATGAAATGGCCAAAATTTCGTTTGGGGGAGGACTCCCCGGAGGGTTGTATCCTCCTTGAGTTTTTGTCCACTCCTGACCCCTTTTCATGTCTGCATTTTCTTAATTACTGTATATATTAGACTCCTAAAACAAAAAGTAGCCTACTTGCTTGTCAAGTGTTTGCTTGAGCTGATTGAAGACAAGGTATACATGCACATGTGCGCATGATCAGGATGCTACCACCTCTGCCTCAATTTGAGCCCAGATAGCATCCATCCCTCATATCAAGCGGTCTAAATAGACTTTCTATTTAAAAATATTAGAATTATCCATCAGGTATAAGAAGATAAAATGTTAGACAGAAACTATTCCACTTTATATCCACTCCTGTTCAATATCTCTGTTTCTCTTCACTTCTTCTTCAAATAGTCTGAAAAAAAAAAAATATAAAGTTGTATTGCTGCTTTGGCGAAATTGTTTCTTGAAACTTTGATGCCTATAAAGCCCCTCTGAATAGAACTGAGTTGACAAAAAATGACAGAGAGTAACAAACTAGAAATAAAAGTAGAACAAATCGTGCCACTTGACTGCCTCTCTGTTCGTGATCTGCAGCCAAATGTTTTGTCAGCAGAGTCAGCAGAGCTCCAACGCTGGGTCATACATTATAAATGAAAAGATAAACTCTTGATGACTGAGTTTATCTTTACTGGATAGATGGAGCCACGCTGGACTGCACAATGCTACATGTCTTTATCTGAATTGCACACTACAAAATATGTGTATGGATCCCTGAGGGGAAACAGAGTCAATTCACAGTAGTAGCTATAAAAATGATGTCACTTGATGATGGGTAGAATAATAATTATAGATTTTTTTTTCTATAAAAGCAGTGCAATTTACAGCCGAGTGTTCTCTCCGTGTTACTGCCGAATACGTGTGTGAACTCACCCCTATACTGTCCTCCTGTCTGTACTGCTTCCAATTGTGTCCGGAGTCACTGAACATCAGCAGGTAGGACGCCAACCAATCCGAGCTGCCGTAGCGGCCCTGTGTGGCAACAGCTGTAATCTTGGTGCGCTCACCCAAGTCCACCTCCAGCCACTGATACCTGTCTGAGATGAGAGGAGACCAGCCTCCAGCTCCTGTAGAAAGAAAAGGAAAAACCAGCACATATGTGATTTATTAGATCTATATCTAGAGAGGATGAAATGAAATGGGTTTGGGTAAAGACTGAAATAATGAATTGTGCTGCTTGACCTTTAATTCTAAACTGAAATCCCACTTCTTTGTTGTGGCGCCAGAATGATGAAAATTGATTGAACCACAGCAAACATCTTTAAACCCATTTTGAGGCTCTAATAACACATAAATCATTTTTATAAGATTTCTTGAGAGATTTAAATGACTCATATTTTTTTTGTGACCCATAATGCCTTTGGGTACTTGTTCCTTTTTAATATTTGAGAAATATTTTCATTTCAGCTTTAAGATCAAAAGATGTGATAGAAAAAAAAAAAAAGCTATCTGAATCTGTGTTCAAAATCCTCAGTAGAAAATGTTTTCAAATAGACTTAAAGAAGGTTTCACATCCAGCAAGTATGTGTGCAATCATGAAAAAGGAAAATCCCACTAACTTTCCATCTTAAGGTTTCATTTATTAGGACTGTGATAAAGCATTTAAGGTAAATCCAACCTGAAATGAACAAAAATACAACATATTACACAGTGTCTATTGCAGCTTTTCGCAAACGGGGGTCCCAACTCTCCCAGGGGTCCAAATATCATATTAGGGGATCACCAGATTGTTATACAAAAAAAAAAAAATAAAACCCCCTCAGTGATCAGAGAGCAGCACAGGGAAGAAGCGCTTCATGGCGCTGTGGAAAAAACTGCAGCCATCAGCCACTATCGGAGCCAAGTTCAACCGATACCGATAGTTTGTAAAACGTCCTATCGGCGCCAATTAATCGGCCAAACCGATTAATTGGTCGACCTCTAATATAAAGCGACTGTTAATAAACGACACGCAGGTGTGTTGTCGAAGAGACATCGCCTCCCGCTCATCTTTTGCAAATTCCACAATCGATAGTATTTGACAAGTTGATATGATTAGCTGTGTTTGAGATCATCGTCCTGTTTGGACCATTTCCAGTCAAGCTTTCGCTGTCAGACAGATGGCCTCACATCTGATACGAATACTGTACTTCGGTGTTCCAAGCCCAAACCATCACCCTTCACCACCTTGCTTGGCTGTTGATATCAGGTGTTTTTGCTGATGTGATGTGTTTGCTTTTCTCCAAATATGTTACAGTGCATCATCCCTCTCATCTGTCTAAAGGACTTTGTTCTGGAGCAATGAGCAAACCCAAGCTTTGCCCTCATGTTCTTCTAAAGAAAGAATGCCTTATCTTGCAACCCTTTCCAACACACCATATTTGTTCAGTCTATTCTAACTGCACTGTTACCAACCGTAACGTTTAACATGCTAACTGAGGCTGGTAGAGTTTGAGATGTGGTTTCTCGGGCATTTTGCAGTTTCTCTGAGTATTGATCCGTCTGACTTTGGTGTGAACTTGCTGGGACATCCACTCCTGGGAAGATTGGCAGCTGTCTTGAATACTTTCCACTTGAGAATTACATAAGGCTTTCTAATCCTTTCCAGCAGAAAAAACTGCTTCTCTTGATCTTTTAATCTGAATCAGGATCTACAGCCACACAAAGTTCTTATTGAATTCTTGGTATCATCAAACATGGCAGAGACAAACAGAACTGGGAAGCTTATTGTACAAGTTATAGATCTAAGTTGAGGTAGTGGCACAATATAACATTTCACTGACACTCTGACAGTGACCTGAAAACCCCAACAGACTGGTATAATTTCCATAAAAATCAATGAGAAGATGTGGTGCCAAGCATTGATTAGTTTTACAGTACACCTTCACATTTGTATCCTTCCTCATCTTAAATGTCATCAATAAAGAAGCTGTGTTGTATTGATTATCTGCGCTCTGGGTCACCTGTTTGAGATGTTTTCCCACAGAAATAAAAAAAAAAAGGATCGATTAGAGAGAGTTGAATTAATAATCAGCAGGAAAAAACAAGTGCAGTTGTAGTGGGTTTGCAACCCCTCTAACCCAGCAAACTGCTAATAAACCTGCATTGGGGCCACTTTTTTCATGAAAGTACATCAATATACACCTGAAGCTTACTTTTTTATCTTATTAAACAGCTTAAAATGCCTTTTTTGGGGGCTTCAAAATACATTTTTTGGTGCATATTTGCTAAAAAGTACTCTCACTGCATGCAAAATCTGCCCAGCCAGATAAAGCGTGGACAATCAAACAGGCTACTGCACAACAGCCACACTTACATGCAAAAAGAACAGGCAGTATACTGGATTTGTGTGTGTGCGTGTGCATGGAAAATGTTTTGAGCCAAAACGATGACACAGAGCTTAAACACCAGATGGACGGACTCTGAAGGAGGAGGCTGGTGACCAGAAACCCACTGAGCTCACAACCACACAACTCGCAGAGTGACCGTTAGAAAACCGTATAGGACACAAACACACTCAAAGCCATCTCTGTTTTCCTACCACTGGCCAGGAGCCAGTATTCTGACAACCTGCTGCTGTGTGGATGAGCTGAACGCGTAAACACTGCATGCTACCTGCTAACAATATTGTAAAAAGAAATTAAATGGAGGTGATGGAAAATTCCTCTGTTGTTGGTGTTTGTACATTATTCAGCAGCGCTACAAGAAAATGTGGACCGTAAAGATGAGACAACACGGCTGTCATGATGACCATCCAGATGGTCACTTTGTAAGATTTAGTGATAATGATTCCTTGACTACCTCCTGCTACAAGCTGAATCCCAGCCAATGATACTGCAGCGGGCTAATCAGACAGGAGGCAGCAGTAACAGACTGACAGCAGCCCCAACACTACAAACCCAAACAGCCAACTGTGTTTGTGTAGGAATTTCAGAGGTGCTGGTTGGTAAAGAGTTAGCCATATCTCTACAGATATGCGTTTTCTCTCCAGGTAGGCTCAGTGGACGGGTCTTCACAAAGCAGATAAATCAAAGTAATCTGGAACAGAAAACATTTTTTTTAAAATATGCCCTTGGAGTGAACATGACTGGTTAATTGTCTCCGTGTTGGACCCTGTGATAGGATGGTGACCTGTCCAGGGGCTACCTCGCCTCCTGCCTGATAGCAGCTGGGGCGTAGGCTCCAGCCTCTCCATGACCCTCAACTGAAATAACTAGCTGAAAAAAAAAAAAAAAATCAGAAAAATGGAGGAATGGGTCTATTAATTGGAAGAAGATATTCTGCATTTACTACGTGGATATGAGGTTTGTGAAAATTAAAAAAACATTCACAGAGAAAAGGGAAGGTTTGCAAAAAAAATGGAGACTCATGCAATAACTGTTTTGCTTTGTATTCATCATTCAATCATTCAATTAAAAAAAAAACTGTTGTGATGACTTCATGTTAACACATTGGGTCTGTATGATTCTGAATTTAGCTTTTTGACCAACATACAGGTTATAGGGTCATTATTTTGCACTGCTGCAGCATTTCCTCATTTATAAGGTGCTGCCAATGTGCATTAACATGTTCATATTTCACAAACTTTCTAACTGAACAAAGTTATTGTTGATTGACAAACATACAAATGACCACATCTTACATCTTACTGATGGAAATAAGTCTTTGTACGCATGTGTGTACATATTAAACATTGAGCATAAATAAACCCAAAGAATAAGAATTCATAAAAAAAAAGAAATTGACGTGAGTTTGTTTATTTTAGTATTGTGAATTTAAAAAGGATTAATAATGAACATCTACTTTATAAAAAATCTGTTATCTTCCCATTTTTATTTCTGTGAAAACTATCTTCACATTTGTTGACTCACGTTGGTATTCTCTCAGTCTGTCTGACATATAAGCTCACAACAGCAACATGTGGAACAACAACCTTTTAACAGCAAAATGAAATGACACTGAGCATTGTGTGGAGACAGGCTGAGGGGGGAAAAAAAGGCAGCAGAGAAAATGAATCAGTGGCGGTCAGGTGGCGGTCCAGGCTGATCTTTAAAGAGCTAAAGGCCAAAACTAATAAGCACTCCACTAACAGATGTATCCATAGACAGCCGAAAAGGAAAAGAGCAGACATTTTGAACTTTACTCATGGTGATTAGACTGTGGAGAAAAGGAGAAGGAGATTAAAGGAAAACAACTTGGGGAGTAAGAGGTGTTACAAAGATTTACTGTGTTCATGCTGTTGGAATAAGTGCGGCTAATATAATGGAGGTGAACTGATGGTGGATGGGCTGAGCACTTAGAGTCACGGCTGCCGCCTTAAATCAAAGAGATACGTTTAGTTTCTTCCTCCCACCGTGTCTGTCAAGGTACCAGATCCAACCACCCACAGAAGAAAGCAAAGATTAATGGAGGTCAGAAGCGTGACATCGCTGCTCCGAGGGACAAATTAAAATTATTGCAGTCTAACAAATCAGAGCGCCTTATTGAGAGCTTTGCAAAGTCTATTGTTAGAATGCCTTTGTTCTTCTAGGGAGGTTTTGCTGTTCATTGTGTTCTGTATCGTCATACTGATTTTAACTGCCTCATAGACAGTCTAACATACTCTTGATGCGTCTTCCACAGATTTATTTCTACGTTTAACAACAAAACTTTTATTGACCTCTACATTTGATCTTTACTATGACTGATATTTGTCCATTATCGTTAAAATAAATATTTAGAAGAGGTTAAAAAAGGGAAAATGACTTTATCTCTAATTCTTCCTTCTGTTTTTGTTAGACAGCAACGAAGCTGTGCGTCATAGGAATATATGGCAGATGCAGCTTAGTTACTTTGCTGAGTCTGCACATTTAAATGTCAAAAAACAGGCTCCCTATCATATGACCCCTCAATATTACTGCATGATAAGAAAAATTCCGACTTGGTCAGGATTTAAGGGTAAATCTGAAAGGGAAATGTTATACCCTCTGTATTTGGCAATTTGTGAAATAATGTCAAATATAGCCTAATTCCACGACAGCACATGGATGGAAAACTAAGCAAATAATTATTTTGTCATTAATTGTGCACCAATATTCCATCACAAGGGGGGGAAAAAGCAGGATGATAAACAAAGGGAAGAGAATAAGACCATGAGGATAAAAACTACTTTAGAGGTAGACAATTAGTGGTTAGGAAGAAACCAGGACAGAAAGATGGGCAGCTAAATGGGATGGAGAGGCAGGTGAAGAGAAATGTAACAGACAGAATGAGTGTTGGTCATTTGTATGAGAATACAATGTCAGGATAGTAATTTCAGCAGCCTAATGACATGTCAGTCAGTATCCAGCTGTCTGGACAACACTGCAGGACCGGCAGGAAAAAGGGCTCCACCAAAAAATCATGTTTTTAGGAAACTATACGTTGTAATTTCAGATTAAATGAACGTAATGTAGGTAAAGTAGTGTTATCATAAATGATTCATAATTGTGAAGTAGTCTAGGTTTACAGATGGGAAATTTGATATGAAGTGACTATGGTGTAAAATCAGGAAGTAGGTGAAATGTTTTTATAAAGCTCTTTTCACAGATAACAATCACAAAATGCTGTTTATAAAGGGGTGAAATAATGCAATAAAACAGCATGAAATGAATAGCAAAGGAAGAAAATAACAGTCTATCAAAACCAAATTAACCAAAAGCTTTAGGGGGCTCTGGGGAGGCCGCCACCAACAGCAACCAAGGAGATTTTTCTGTAAAAAGATTAAAAAATCAACGCAGGAATTTTGATGAGTTCATTCAATTATTTCGATTGGAAATGTATTATGGCTCCTGGGTCCCTGTGCTCTGTTTGCCGCTGGGGGGCTGGTGTATGGGGGGCCTGGCAGTTCCTGACCCTGGCCTCCAGGGGCCTGTATCTCATGCCCGCTCAGCGCTCTGGCTGGGGCCTTCCAGTTGTCTATTGATAGGTGCTCCTCATGATTGTCAGCTTTGTTTTTCTTGAGATTGTTGCAGGTGGTTTTCTATTTCCTTACATGTGCAGCTGCTTGTCTGGTTTTCCTGTTTAGATTAAACAGCTGATGCTGTGATTTTCTGCCCTGTGTATCCTTGTCCCTTTTTTTCTTTTCTTCACTCTCTTTTTCCTCTGTTTTCTCTCCTCCCTCTCCCCTACCCTTTTTTGTCAGGTTCAGCATTAATATGTGAATTCAGCAGTACAGTAATTTGAAAATAAAGCATA
This sequence comes from Atherinomorus stipes, assembly GCA_023101725.1. Lineage (NCBI taxonomy): Eukaryota > Metazoa > Chordata > Actinopteri > Atheriniformes > Atherinidae > Atherinomorus > Atherinomorus stipes. The sequence goes on along the minus strand of JALJCO010006000.1, from coordinate 372,241 downwards.
ATATTTGAAATTTATTTGAAATTTATTGAAAGGATAGCCCCTTGAGATGTAACATCTCGTTTTCGAGGGGGTCCACGACATAAACAGACATTTACACAAATAACAGAAATTGAATAAACTACAATATACACAATACAACATTCACACCGACTAACAAAGCTCTCCCAAATCTAATCACCCCCATAAACCCAACCCTCGCTACAAGTAGGTTGAAATACATTAGCAAAAGAGTACAGAATACCCATGTGCATAGTAAATTAAAAAAAAAAAAAAAAAAAAAAGGCATGTTGGATCAATACACTAACAAACATTTCAGTTGTAATTCATAATAAAGCAAAACATTTTGTAAGAATGCACAATATATAAATACAGTACATAATTACAAATACAATATCAGAAACAAGAACAAGTTATTTGTAGATGAGTGAGTGTGGCTCTCCTAAAGATCTGTTGAGAAGTAATAGCCCTGATTGTAACAGGTAAGTTATTCCAGTCTGATGGGGCTTTGAATTTAAATGCTCGACGCCCAAATTCTTTTTTGATTTTGGGGACACAAAAAAACAAATGCTCGGTATGTCTCAGGTTATATGAGGACCTAAATGGAACTAAAAATTGTTTTAAATAGGATGGATAATTAAGATAATAACACCTGAAAATAATTTGAAGCCAGTGAAAATGCCTTCTTGATTTTAATGCTAACCAGTTTAGTGATGTATACATTTGACAGTGATGCGTTCTGTAAGGACACCTCAGTACAAATCTACAGAGACTATGATAAATAACATTAAGAGGTTTGAGATTTGTATCGGAGGTGCTCTGATAGACCACATCAGCGTAGTCCAATATTGGTAGTATCAAATGAGTAATGATTCTCTTCCGTATAGATAAGGTAAAACAATTAACAGAGGAATAAAGTGATCTCAAACAAATGGAAATTTTCTTTGTAAGTGATTCTATATGTGGTCTAAATGTCAGTTGAGAGTCGAGGTGAAGACCAAGATATTTAAACACCTCAACTTTAACCACTGGTGAATCATCAAGAAATTTAATTGATAAATCATTTGATTGGATATCATGCCTTAAGTTAAATAACATACAATAAGACTTTTTCTTGTTGAGTAAAAGTTTGTTTTGAATAAACCATTTTTGAACCAAGCTGAAATCAGATTGTAAAGAGTGCTTGATGTGGAGAACATCAGAACTGGAGAAATAAATTACAGTGTCATCTGCATATAAGTGTATTTGAGAGTTAAGGCAAATTTGTGGTAGATCATTTATAAATATAGAAAATAATAAAGGACCTAAAGAGGACCCTTGAGGTACACCCTTGTCTACAGTCATAAAATCTGAAAAGATTCCCTGATAAACAACACACTGATGTCTGTGGTGAAAATATGAGTTAAACCAAAGCAGTGCTTGTCTTGATAAACCAATAGCATATAATTTGTCTAAGAGTAAGTAATGATCAACAAAGTCAAAAGCTTTAGCTAAATCAATAAATATAGCACCTGTTTTCTTATTGGCATCAAATGAAGATATTATGTCATTAGTAAATTTCAGAAGAGTACTTGTGGTAGAGAAATTAGGCCTAAAACCAGATTGAAAGGGAGACAGGATATTAAAGTCGTTTATGTATTGAGATAATTGATTAAATATGATTTTTTCAAATATTTTCACAACAGTATTAATTATGGATATTGGTCTGTAGTTATTGATGTCATGAGGATCACCATTTTTATACAATGGGGTCACTCTGGTACATTTCCATGATAATGGAGTAGTACATGTTGTAAGAGATAAATTAAATAGATCAGATATTGGGTATGCCAGAACATGTGAGGCCATTTTTAAATACTTAGGGCCTGATTTACAAAGACTCCAAATTGCGAGTCTAATGTCTTTGCCTCGCAAAAAAAATAGCGTGCGCTGTCATTTTAGCGTTTGCGGGTGATCTACAAAGATTACACGCGCAATCTGTAACAGGCGCAAACAGCAGGATTTAAATGAGGATTTAGCGTGCACTCCGACTGCGCCACGGAAAGTTCAGAAGAGCATGTGGTAAACGCAAAATGAAATTCATCCTGATAGAGAGATGTTAGTTTCAGAGATATAATGAGGCAAATAAAAAACAGAATATAAGATAAATATGAAGAGTTCATTTGCAAAAAAAGACAAACGCCATTTAGAAAAAACGGAGTTAACTGCTTTTGCAAATAAACTCTTCATTTACTTTTTGAATATTTTCAGAAAATCAAGCTCACATGAAGTAGAGGGTTTTAATGATGTAAAATTGAGATAGGACGTTTGTACCCGACAGCAACAAAAGCAGTTAACTCCGTTTTTCCACAGTGATGTTTGTCTGTTTTTGCAAATGAACTCTTCATACAATAACTATAAATAAAAATAATGCAGCAGGTTTCCCTGTGGGTCGTAAGAAGAGGCCAGTTTAAGGACATGGATAAGGACACGCTGTTGAAGATGATCTGATATTACGCACAGACTGCGCGCTCTTTGGCACAATGCCAGGCGCGGGACCTGCGTAATTGCCCCCCACCCCATGCAAAACTCAGTAAAAAAAAAATAGTATCATTAGTTTGTGCGACGTTACTGGTTATTTTCACTGAGTTTTTTGTGGGGTGGGGGCCAACTTCACGCAGGAAAGCAACCTCAGAGCAGTAGCAGTTGCTGGGGTGTGGAGGAGCAGTAGATGATTTTAATTTAAAAATATGCCATTGGCAAAAAGTAAAAGAAAATAAAAAGACATAATTAATATCAGCTTTAACTACCATGATGCTGCAGCTGCAGATGTTCTGGTTCATGTCTAGAATAACCCGTGTTTAACAGTGATGTTGATTGTTATTTAATTAAATAATGAAAACTTGACGTGTCGCCTGAACACATCATGAAAAATGATTCTGACCCGATGTCTGCAGTCCTGTGTGCAGCATTCTTTCAGCCATCAGTGCGTAAAGCTGCCAGTTATACCTGCTTTTCAGACGTGCTAAATTACACGCAATCTTTTGCCCCCGCTTTCCTTTGAACAGTTGATAGATCACATTGCGCGTGTTAAACTGAGGTTTTGCATAGTCTCCTCCCAATATTTTGCGCCTTCTGGCAGAAACGCCCAGTTTTGCATATTCATCTGCAGCAGATGCGCAAAATGGACAGCGGCGCTATTTTGCCCCTTGACAGGCGCAAACCTCCTTTTGCCCTGCTTTGTAAATCAGCTCTGGCGGATTATTGCGTGCGTAATGAAGATAGCGCCTGTTTTAACGAGCGCAAACCTTTCGTAAATCGGGCCCTTAGTCTCTAGGCCATCAGGACCAGCACTGCAATCAGATCTCAACCCATCAATTGTCTGCTGAACTACGGCTGGACTAATATTCCTAAAGGAGAAAGAGTTGTGGTGAACAGGAGTTGTCACATCAAAGAAGGAATCAGAAACATCGAAGTCACATAACTTTGAACTACATGTAGAAAAATGCTGACTGAAAGCAGTGGCAATTTCAGAAGGGTTATTAATTATTTCATTATTGATTTTCATAAAGTTAGTTTGCTTTTGGGGAGATTTATTAGTTACAGTATTAATTCTGTTCCAGAATTTTTTATGATTTTTGAATTCAGATGTAAGGCAGTCCTTAAAATAGTTTACCTTAGCATTTCTTGTTTTAGTTGTACATATATTTCTCAACTTTTTATAAGTAACAAAGTCTGAGGATTCCCTTGTTAGACGATATTTTCCCCATGCCTTATCTCTTTGGTTAAACAGTTTTATTAGATCACCAGTGACCCAGGGCAAGTGTGTCCCCTTAACTTTAATAATTTTCCAGGGTGCATGTTTATCTATGATTTTCGTAAATTCTGTATAAAAGTAATTCCATGCATCTTCAACAAATGGAATTAATTGAAATCTATGCCAGTTGATGCCAATTATATCCTGTATAAAAAGTTCAGTATTGATAGTTTTAAACTGTCTAACTTTAATACACTTTGGAGGAAGGCGAGGTATCTTAATTTTCCAAACACAGTAAATCATAGAGTGGTCACTAAATGAGTCTGGTAATACTCCAGAAGTTATAATCCTATCAGGATGTGAGACTAATATCCAGTCTAAAAGGGATGCTGACATATCCTCTTGATATGTGCACATCAAGAGGAGCCTCATACTCATAAAGCTCTTCTTGACAAAGTAAATTCGTTTGGCAACACAGCAGCCAGATCACCATTCTGCTCACTACGATGCTGAACAGGACAAGAAATAAAAAGTCAATGGAGGTTTGAGATTTGCTGTTGTAGAATAAACAATGAAACTTCTTGGAGGTCACAGAGGATAGCCAAATATGACGATCAATAGCTGATTAGCTGGCTGTTCCTCCACAGTCCCGCTTTACATCCTCCAATTAAAGTTTAATTCTGCCTTCAAATCTCTTTGGGAACATGATTACTGTGGCAGAGCGATTCTTTTCAAGTCACATTTCAGCATAATTGCAGTCACGTCACTGATAACTGTCAGCTTCGCCTACTGAAGAAAGAAAATGTTTAAACATGAAGACCGCTATTAACATTTGGCACAAGGACTGAGCTGACTAAATTAGTCCTTAATGCAAAAAATGAAATGTTATGCAGAAGATGGACAGGGGGCAGTTCAGTCAAAGGAAGAGGAGGAGGAAGAGAGAGGAGGGGAAAACTTGTGGGAAAGGGAAGAAAGATCCAACACAAAGAGGACGGAAGCAGAAAGGAGGAATTTAGAACAGCAAACAATGGCCAAACTTGTGAGTAATCTGTCCTCGAAGTCTCTGCTAAAAGGCCAATCAATAGACTATTGAGGCTTTTTATCTAAGTCTGGTGTCCCACTTCGAGCCTCAAGACCTTTGATGTGATCAGTTACATCAGGTTATAGTCTGAAATATAATGTCAAGTCCTCTTGACTCACAGAGATGTAATGGAAAAATACTGAGTGTCTGAAGAGAAAATAGGTCAGGAGATTCTCATTTTCCTCAAGAATGTGTTCGTTTTTGTTTTGACCTTAAAGTGTATTCAGTCCAAAAAGATCATTATCTCTAGAGCTGCTTTTTTTTTTTCTTTCTTTTTGCCAGACAGACTCTTCATCTATCATTCTACATCCACCTATAGCAACCAAGTTGGCCGGAGAAGAACATTGTAATTTATGTTCCGGAAAAGCCCCAATTACACGTAATATAGGTCCCGTATGTTATTTCCATTCTTCTTCCATGTAATGAATGTGCATTTCTCAGCTAAAAGTGCCCAGTGGTTCTGGACAGTAAAAGTAAGTCCTGTGGTCAAACAACATTAAAGCTGACCTGCTTGTCCAGTAAGGGAAATGCAAACCCATCGTCTCTCACCTCCCAAAGAATAGCATCATCACAGCGTGGTGGTGGCGTTTGGCTGGATTAGTCTATAGGTATTTCTTTTGTTTATTTCAATATTTTTTTTGTTTATTTCAATATTAACATCTTTAACAATGCCCAGGAAATTAGAAAAATGAACTTGCTGCAGTACCCCCCCCCCACGCATCTCCTTAACTTGTGCGAGCAATTAAAGGTCCCAACAAATTAAAATTAAATTAACGAATTGCAATTAATTGCAAGCTGCAATAAACATGGAACAACTTGAAACAGTCGGCCTATAATCAAACCAGTGTAGCAAATGTAGGCCTAATGTAATAGGCTATTTTTCACACTGTTAATTTAATATTCAAATATTAATTTTCCCATCTGAATCTCAGGTTTTTATTAATATTCAAACATATATTCGAATTTAGAATATTTGTTGACAGGCCAAATGTGCTCTTCATTTCAGTTCCACATAGTGCATCATAAAATGTGGTACCTAAAGGTCTTTGTGCATTAATAGCAATGAAGTTTAAATGAGTGCAACAGTTACAGATATCTTGCTAAGGTGTTTTTTTTAAGACTGGCATTTTCTACTCATGTAATGACTCGTGAGTGAAGCTTCGATCTCTTCAGGCAACTACTGAGGAATGCAGGTAGTTGACAGCACCAGCCAGAGATACAGCTGAGAAGTGAACATTCGGCACTTCCTCAGCAAACAGCAGAGGCTGCTGCCATTGATCCTGCAGCAGCAACTTCCCTATATGCTGAACATACGCTTGATCTATAGGTACAGTTCTAACTTCAAACTCTCAGAGAAAACTTTTAATTCATCTGTTTGTTACAGCTGAAGGCCACAGTTTTCCCCCTTCTGTTAACCCAGGAATATCTACACCTCTGGAAACATATCTTTAGCTTATGGTTTTAAACTATGCTGTTGGTTGTACCTGGATGCTCCCCAGAAACAACCGGGCGCCAACTCAGCACTTGCTGTCTCATTATGTCTCAATATTCAAATGAGTTTTCTCCCTACTCCTATCTTGTGAAAGTTCTGCTTGGTACCGATGTCCCGCTGGGAATCAGTGGGTGGTAAAAAAAAAAAGAAAAAAAGAAAAAAAAAGGAAATCATCAGAGACTTTTTTGTTTCTATTCCTGTACGCCGTTGAAATGCCCAAGTACAAAGTGGCATGCAAGAGTCTGAGCACCTCTGGTCAGAATAAAAGCTTATTGAGTTGGTAAAAGATTATATGAATTCCAAAAAGCACATGAAAGATTCAGATTTCTACAATGTTTTCTACTGTTTGTTTGTCCAATATCCTCTCAGTCAGATGTTAGTAGTGAGTATCACCACATGCGACTGCAGCCGAGAGCCTTTCTGCTTTTGATTGGGGGATTTTAGCCCATTCTTCCAGGACAATTAGCTTTTTGGATTATCTTGCAGGCAGTGCAATTCTGTGGTCTGTTCACAGAGTTGTGATGATGTTTGGGTTGGGATGCTGTGAGGGCCATTGCAAAATCTCTTCACTCTTGAGGCAGTTCATTGTGGACTTTGATGTGTTTTGAATAATTACCCGTGTTTGTGTTTTCTTAGAGTTGCCATGCTTACTTTCAGATATTTAACACAATCCATCCATGAATACAAAAGTATTTCATCCATTTTCTCTCCTCCGTTCACAGGAGGCCGAAACTAATCATATTTATCATTGGTTGAGAGGCAGGATACAGATTTGACAGCTCATCAGTTGATCACAGGGCCAACATGGTGACAAAAAACTATGCATGCTCATAGTCTGTTCAGAATCAAAGATTAACCTTTCATGCATGTTGTCAGTCTGGAGGAAGCTGGAGGACCCAAAAAAACCAATACTAATTCAGAGAAAGCATGAAAACTTCAAACAGAAATGCCTCAGCAGGGATCTGAACTGGAGCCAACCAAAGCGACAATGCCAACCACAGTGCTGCCTTGGACAAACACTCCACCCATCCACCCATCCATCCATCCATCCATCCATCCATCCATCCATCCATCCATACTCGCTTATTCCAGGGTCACGGGGGGCAGCCATCCCAGCTGCTATCAGGAAAGAGACTGGGTAACCCTGGACAAGTCACCTGTCCATCACATAGACAGTGATAAGAGACAATCACTGACTCTCCATCCCTGGAGAGACCCCACACCGGCACAAGGAGAACATGAAAACTGCACACAAAAAGGACCAGTTCTAACTGGGAACATTCTTACTGTGAGAGAAAGGCGTATTTTCTCCCAATAAACATTTTCCAAAACTAAATTCACTTCAACTTTGTGTACAGGTAGTGCCAATTCACAACAAAGTCATTTCAAAGCACTTTGCAGACATAATCAATCAAAGCCAATTCATTTTGATCCAATTAATATAAATCCACATTGGCCCAATTCATAATAACAGTTTTTACACAAGCAAATTCAGAAAATATAACACATTATCTAAATTAGAGCAATGAATGCATCAAATTTTGTCTTCAATTCAAGCACACAGGGCAGCTGGCAACGGTGGAAAGAAAAAAAAAACTATTTTAACTGGAAGGAAAATGCTCGAACTGGAAAAACTGTCTCGACTGGTTGGGGTGGGGACAACAGGAAAGATGGATGAACAAGCCCCACAACCTTCAGCCAGGTAAACCTGCTGCATGAATGTCATATTTCTTTCTACAGGACTTTTCAATCATTTGGAAAGTTGTGACCGTAAATTTTGTGGTGAGAAATGAGACAAGGTTGAGGTACTTTCTTGAGGGTCACATGGTTCAACAGTGCATCACCACTTCAGTCTACTGATTCTTTATTCTTCAGTTTTCTAGCATCTTCAGGGTATTTTCTGATTCATTTCATTCCTTGTCTGGACTAGAAACTAATTGAATTTCTAATTGAGAGAGCAACAGCTGTAAATTTGTCATCTTCTTCTGCTTTTCAATCATCGATTATTTCAATTTTCAGTTTGGCCATCTCAGTCTAAAAATAAAATGTGAAAACTTCATGTTTTTTGGTTTGTTTGTTTGTTTGTTTTTGGCTTGTTTTGTGATAAAGTTGTTCTTTGTTTGGACAAAGTTTCTATCTTAAAAACCCTGGGGAGTTTGAAAACAGGAGCTATATTACACCAAAGACCTTCAAAGATTAGGGAATCACAGAATTTTAAAAGCTGTAAAAGCTTCAAAATGATTTTGAAACACCTATTTGAGACTTATTGGAAAATATTTAACAGCCCTGCAAGGATTAAATCCTTTGTTTCTTCTGTGATGGGTTACTCTATTTATTACTAATCAATGTTTGAGAAAAAGCTGTTAGAGGCCCAAAAATGAGTATAATCAGACCCACTTCTAAAAGCAAATTCATGTGATGGCAGCCCATCAAACCCAGGTAGTTGCAAATATTTTAAGCTATCAATCAACCAGTATGATTTATAAGGAGAAAAAAAAGTGATGAAGATTATAATGAAATTGGTCAAAGGTATACATTTTAACTTCTGATATCTTTATATGTCCATCATCAGTTTGTGTTGTGTAACAGCAACTAAAAGACCAAAAATGTCAGGACTCTGTGCAGGTTGACCAGATACTGTCAGCAAAGTGCTGCTATTTGCTTTTTCAGTCATTACTTGAAGTGTTTCTGCAGCCTCTGCTTCCCTCTAAATACTGAGAAGTACTGACTCAAGTAAAGCCTAAAATGCAGCATTCCAATTGCCTAATGAAGGATATCTCTCGCTAGTTTGTGTGGATGCTGTTTTTACTGTATATGATTGTGGTACTTATAATTACAGACATGCTAAAATAAATACATTTATTTGTGCTAACAGAGTCTGTGTTTTCCATACCTGATCCCTTATAGTTTCCCAGGCGTTGCAAACTGTTCAGATTCAAATAAAACCCATCTTGCCCTCCCAGCTGTTTTAGGGATTTAATGTGGGAATAAATTAGTGAAATGATAAACTTATTTTAGTCAAAGCCTCATATCAGAAGTTCTGACATTCACAACCTTTCTTCTCATCTGAGTCTATAAAACAAACAAAAAATCTGAAGAGAATGGTAAAATCCCTCATATAGTGCCTTCTTGAACTTATTATTCCTAGCATCAGCTCTTTCCCATGCGTTTCTCATTTACCTATTCACTTTGCTACTTTACTCTTAACACAGATGCACTTTACAACATATGCGCAGTGCTTTTCTCTGTGATCACAAACCGGTAAGTATGTAAGGGTCAATGTAGGGGTCAGTTTCTTCCCCAAAGGTCTTTTAATTGTGAACTCATTTGCTAGAGACTCCACTCTGTAATAAATTGGCTATTTTACAGTGTTTTTCTAAATTTCTGCAGAAACTTTAGATTCAATCTATAGCACAAAATAAACTCACTGTGTTAAACCAAAGTACTGTACAGGAGCTGCACAAATACATAAGCCAACATGGACCATCTTGTAATGCAGTTCAGAGAAAGCAGCTAACTGAGCATGCTAATGCTAGCTGCCACTGGTTAGCCACCACCAGTGTTTGCATTATTGTGGTTTTTCAGAATGCAAAGTGAGCAAATATTCCTCTGATATTTGGACACTAAGTGGCTCATATAACTGAAATTAAGAAGTTATTTGAAAATTATCCATGGAAGCTAAGATAATGTAAACCAACAAACTGCAGACATGTTTTTTGTTCTGCTGTAGCTGACTGATTTTAGCAGGTAATTTTAACTCATCAGTATATTGAACATTTCTATATATTTACAGCTTCAGTCAGCATTTATGTTATTAAATACAGTATGTATAGGTCTGTAGATTTGTGTCAAAGTTTTATGTCAATGTTGAAGAAAGAGCCGCTATTATAACATGCTCTAAACCAAAAACAGAATCTTACGGTGTGTTCAGACCAAGCGCGATTTGGGCGTCAAAATCGCGCCTGACGCCCAAAGTTCGACGCTTGGTCAAAAAGTCAGACGCTTGATTTCCAGCGTCTTGACGCCCCTGACACGCGGCGAGAGATGTCCAGCCAAGCCGCGCTCGCCGCGCCGTGGGAGGAGCCTCGCCTTTCTCTTTTCCCTTTCACTGCTCTGTCTGCACCATGGCAGGTGCAGGAGAGAGAGCGGCTCGGCTTTATGTGATAAATAAAGCAGGGAACGTCATCGTCGGACATCTCTGCTCTGTGTCCGGTACACAAAATGATTCCAGGTGTTCTGACTGTGATGAGTTTCATCATTACTTCAGGAGCTGCTGGCGAGCGGCACTTTCAGCCCTCTGATCCGGCCCAGTTTAACGTCCCGCTGTCCCAATGCGAGGTAGCATTATCAGCCCAGTACATCCCATCAGCACAGCAGGTCATCAAACCACCGTTCAGAAACCGGACCGGACACAGATCCATTTTATCCTCCTCTGTCTTCAGATAGAAGGAGATTCCCCTGGTTTTTCTGTGTTTCCTCTCCTGTCAGAAAAAGTGTGTCTGTGAAATGACTCGCTCTATTGGTCACGCCCCGCGTCAAGACGCCAAAGTTCAGATTTTCCAACTCCGGCGTCTACGCCCTTACGCGCCAAGCGCAACGCCAAATCTCAAACTCACGCGCAAACGCGCCACCCCCGACCCCGCGCCCGACCGCAAACCGCCGCAGGTTTCGACGCCTCCCCGCGCGTCGGCCATTACTTTGCATGTAAACCTACGCTCTTACGCCCAAATCGCGCTTGGTCTAACACACTTTACAGTACATTATCTCTGGTTTAGCGAATACCCACCCTGCCAGCATTTATTTATGCAATAAATAACTGTAGTATAAATCAGACTTGGTAATAAGGAATTGCTGTCTTTAAGCAGTGCAGATGGCTTTCATATCCCCATCCCCCGTGAGTCCTTTAGCAAACACAATGAGTTAGTGAATGGATGGACAAGCCAAACATTGAGTCTTATGTCTCACTGAATCCAGTAAAAACCCTTCTATTTGTTATGATTTGAACTTTGCACCTTCGAGCTTAAATAAAATCTCTTCCCATCTGAGCTCCACAGCCACAGGGCGACCTCTCAGTAAGAGGAGAGATTTTGTTCTGCTGCCCCTATTTCTATTTTGTCACAAACACATGTTCCTCTCCACATTTCTTCTTAGAAAACCAGCACAAGGAGCATAAACATTATAACCACCCTAATTCTATAGTATTTGAGTCAACCCAGTTAGAAACACAGGTCCGGCCTGGTTGTCACTGGGTGTGATCAGGTGCAGTTAAATCTTGAAGTCTTCTGCTTCAACACCAGCAGTAAAAACTCTTCCTCACCGTCTCTCCTGTTGAGTTTGGCGAAACCTGGTGCGTGGCTGCTGGACAGCTGGGAGGAGCTTCTGAAGGACGACGGCGGCAGGTTGGACACCAATGCACTGTCACATGCATCTGTAAAAAAAAAAAGAAAATACAGATCATTGTATGATCAGTTCTTCCATTTATTATGTTACAACAATCAGAACTGATGCTTATTGAAGAGAGAAGTACCCAAATAAAATAAAGGCATTTTCCTTTAGTAGCTTCATTAATTTGATGCCTGTATCTAAATATGAATGGGGACTCTGTCTCAAATAGGATTGGGTATTGGCAAAGACTTCACGATACAATATGTACAGTATCATGTGTCACGATTTGATACAATATTGCAATATTATGACACTGCAATATATTTTGATGTATAAAATGTAGCTTGAAATAAAAGTTTTACTTATGTACATATATCGGATGACTGAAACAACAACATGAGTCAAAATCCATGAAATTCAACTTATCCATGTCCCACTTATTAAACTTGGACAGGTTTCTTTGCCACTTGGATCTTATAATAAAACCATTTACAATCATCCCCCTGAACATAAATATGTCTCACTTTGGGAAGACCCAACTGAATAGATGTGCACATAATATAAACAGTGTTTTTGAAAACAACATGGCCACCGCTGAGCAGGAGTAAATGTACACAAATTCATATGAAATTAATAAAACAATAAAAATGCTTAACATGCATATAAAAAGGCATATTGATACATGTAAAAAAATAAACATTTTAGTTATAATAATAATAATGATAATTGATAAGATTTATTTTGCGCTTTTTCTTGCAGGGCACTCAAAGCAGATCCATTATTCTTTCACTCCTCATTCATACTTGGTGATGGTAAGCTACATATGTAGCCACAGCTGCCCTGGGGGAGACTGACGAAAGCGTGGCAGCCATTTTGCGCCTACGGCCCCTCCGACCACCAGCAGAACATTCACACACATTCATACACCAGTGAGGCCCAGTGAGGGTTAAGTGTCTTGCCCAAGGACACAAAGACAGATGGCTGGGGGATCGGGATTCGCACCGTCAATCCTTCGATCATTGGCCGATCATTGGCCGACCTGCTCTACCACCTGAGCCACTGCCACCCCTAGTCGATGTATTATAATCTCAAACAACTGGGCAGTCTATGAAAACCTGGAGACACATTTTAAAGGGACTAAAGGCAGGAATTGTGAAAGAATAAACAAGCATGTCCAGTTTTTAATACTAATGGGTGATGAAGATTTAAAAACCAAAAGAACAAGCCCACTGACGTCTCTCTCCGTTGCCTTGAACAGGCTGTGTGATGCATAATGCGTTGCAATTCGATGGCCAAATTTCCTGCGTTGTCCTGCAGATTTGACGTCAAATGACGCTGCATCCGTGTCCCCGACAGTTTTGATGCAGGAAGGAACGGTAAATGGACTGTACTTATATAGCGCTTTTCCAGTCACACTAACCGCTCAAAGCGCTTTACACTACATATCACATTCACCCAGTCACACACACAATCATACACACATTCATACCCCGATAGGCACACTGGGAGGCAACTTGGGGTTCAGTGTCTTGCCCAAGGACACTTCGGCATGTAGTCTGGGGAAGCCTGGAATCGATCCCCTGACCCTCCGCTTGAAAGACGACTGCCCTTCCACCTAGGAAACGGTCGCTGTAAATTCAAACACTGCAAGGGATAGTTATGGATTCTTCTGCCGTCAGCATATGATCCAGACCAGCTGAAAGACACTAAAAAGTGTAACTACCAGAAAAAGACTTAATCAGTGTAGTAAACAACATTATAGCTTCAGTTTGTGCACGCTCCCGTGACGGCTTGGCTCGTGGCTGCAGTTACCTGCACCACCAGTCACAGCAGTCTCATTTCTTAATCTAGCCTCAAGTCCCTTTAACTTGTACTGTGTATAGTTTAAGCTGAACCTGCAAATACATACTGTAGAAATCAGTGCAGAAGCAGGGACTTTTCAACATGATGAACCGTTGCAAATAGAACAATAGAACAATGAAATCTAATGAGATTTTGTAAGTGAAAAAGATCAACACGTTTTTTTGTTTTTTTTTTCAAATATCGATATGATGTCGCAAAATAAAATATCGCAATATTTCAGTGTATCGATGTTTTGTCACACCCCTCGTCTCAAGTCTCTTTATAATGTAGTAAATACTGGTCAATTGGAACAGGCTGTACTGGAAGATGAATTTCATTGTACTGGGATGCTGGTTTAATGACAATAAAGGATTCATTCATGAAATTTAGGGGAGTGGGTGGCCTAGTGGTAGCGTCGTGGGCTTTGGCGTGGAGGACCCGGATTCGAGTTCGAGTTCGAGTCCCCGACACGACCCCTAGGTGAACCACTGTGGACCCCTGAGCAAGGTCCTTAACCCCCACCAACTGCTACCTGGGCGCTTTAGGTAGCAGCCCACTGCTCTCTGATACTACTGTACAGAGATGGGTGAAATGCAGAGCCCTAATTTCCCCTCGGAGATCATACAAGTATAACCAAAATAAATAAATAAATAAATACTGTAATCATTCAGTTAGTCTGAAAAGTGAAGCCAATAAAGTCCAACATTTCTTCCTACAGACTGAGCAGGTTTACTTATTAAACATTACATTTTCCTGCACATTGTTTTTATGCCATTAGATTCACTTCTTCGGATCGGTGTTGGCCATCCATCTGATAATAATGGCATAATTAAAAAGATATTAGGTCTAAAAGCTCAGTGTTTGGGAGCATGACTGCTTTGGCCAACAGACCCATAAGTCAATGAGTAAGTGAATGAAAAGGACCAAGGAGCTCATTCGTAAGTGAATGCATCCCATTTTTATTCATTTCTATTCTAGATAATGTATAAAAATAATTACATCCAACATAAAAAGCATAATACATCAATCATCATCTTAAACTGTGAGCTAAATCATGAAGTCATGTGAGCTAAATAGAGAATGAAATAACATTATAACAAGCTATCTAATAAAAATGCTCAACAATATAATACTGTCACATTTCATATGACTTATCTGACAGGAAATTAGCAGCTCAGTGTGAGATCAAAATAAAAATAAAGAATGAGGAAAGCAGAGATACTGCATCAATAATATCCGCTTTGCTTTCTTTATCTTCCTTGTTTTATTTTTAATGTTTAGGATGTAATTTAGTCATTGCAGATAGCCATGGTAGCAGTCACAAAGCTTTCTTTGAAGTTAATCTTTGCTGAATATGGGGTTTTGTGGAAAATAAACTTCAAGCAAACGTCATGTTTCACATTTGGCCTCAATGTTGTGCTTGTTAACACAAATGTTGTGACATTGAATGTGGCATTGTTGGTACCAGACAGGCTGGTCTGAGTATTTCACAAACTAGAGATCTACTGGGATTCTCTGGGGTTGACAGAGAATGATCCAAAATAGAGAAAGTATCCAGTGAGCAGCAGTTGTCAGGATGAAAATGCCTTGTTGATATCAGAGGTTAGAGGAGAATGAGCTTTCTGGTTAGAGATGATAGAGAGGCAACTAATTCACATCAGGATAGGCCAAGGGGACTTGGTTCAATTGGGCGAGGAATCTCAAAACATTTTGCACCTTTCTTTGGTTTGGTTTGCTTTCACACGTCAGTTTATTCAAGCAGAACAAACCACCTGGAAAACATCACATAGTTACAACAACTGTGTCCTGAGAAACGATATTTCCCAAAAAACCCATGACCAAGAAAAAGAGGAAGGAAATCCTGCTAACATTGGCCAGCCCAGGGCTGAAAACGGCTCTGAAAGGAAACAGTAATGCAACAATAAATCTGTGCAGTTTCTGTTTTTACTTTGGTGTTCATACCAAAGTATGAACACCAAAGTATGGTTTTCATAAGAATCTAGGGGTGTAACGAGATCTTATGCCACCAGATCTCCCGAGATTTAATTTGGTGAGATTTCCCGTTTAAGCAAAAAGTTGTCTTTCGGTTAGGAATGTGCCGGTTTCCGGTTTCATGGTATACCACGGTATAAAAACGTAGCGGTATGAAAACCATTACATTTTCCATTATACCCTCCTACCTTGACCGCGGTATGAACTTCATTCTTGCTTATAAAACACAGAGAGAGAGTGCAAGTCACGTGTACACTGCCTGTCCTGAAGCACACTCCCAGGCTGGTCCGAAATTAACACTCGCGAGGCACCAAATGCGACAAAATTTTCTGTTTGGTGAGTAATTCTCAGAGGGCTACCCACCACATGGCAAGTAAATATTCTCTACAGTATCAAATTAGTTACGTTGTCTGCCTGTATGGACATGAACACAGACAGACACAGACGCACACTTGTGACACAAGAAGACAACCCACTACGTTTCTCCCGTTTATTACTAGCGTTTAGCTCAGGCTGATTAAGTAGCAGGAATATGTGGTGATTGTTAGCAGGAGGCAGCCTTCCATAAGAAAGCTCAGTGAACTGGAGAGTAAACCAGCAGAACTTACAGCCACTTCAGTTCAGTGAGAAGTGGCGCTTTGGAGGCGTCGCAAGACACCTGCTGCACTCTGGGTCCACTCCATTTACTGCCTGGGCGACTGAGTAGTCGGGCAAGCGGAGTTTTCACTGTCATCCGCTCAGATCCAACAGCGTGTTGTTCCAGTTTGATAAATAATGTTGACGTATGGCCTTTAATAAAGCTCAAACTGCTTTACACTGTTATTGTCCAGCACAGCAAACAAATGTTTGCAGACTTATAACTTTTTTATGAACGTTTATTCTTTTATGATCATTTTCGCTTTGACAGTCCCATACTGTCAAAGTATGGCTTTA
This sequence comes from Atherinomorus stipes, assembly GCA_023101725.1. Classification (NCBI taxonomy): domain Eukaryota; kingdom Metazoa; phylum Chordata; class Actinopteri; order Atheriniformes; family Atherinidae; genus Atherinomorus; species Atherinomorus stipes. The sequence continues at coordinate 355,783 of JALJCO010006000.1, read as the reverse complement.
TTAAAGCATCTTTTCACCTGCAAAGGTTTTCATTCCATTTAACTGGCAAAAGATTGTGGAAAAGGTTAAATTCACATCTTCCCAGTGCCAATGCCATTCAACATCAAAGGAAGAAGTACAGATGTTCCAATAAAGGCATTGTTCAACCAAAATACGTTGTTTTTATTTACCCAGACACTTAAAAACAATATTAAAGAGGTAGTCATGATATCATGGTATACCGTGATACCGTGATATTTTAGCTCAAGGTTATCATACCATCAGAATGTCATACCAGCACATGCCTACTTGCGGGTCACCTGTAGGGGGCAGTCATGCACCTTTGAAATGTTTAGCCTGCCAGAAACTGACAGAAGAAGAGCAGCAGCAGTAGTCTGTTGCTAACTTAGTGATTTTGCTGCTATGTTGGGGGAGTTCCCTCTAGCATTTTTTTCCAAAAAAGCGATTAGCAACAAGTCTAGCGACTTTTTCTGGTTGAGACTTTTGGAGACTAACCTGAAAGTCAGTATTGTCTACTTTTCTCTAAGTGGGTGGAATTCATGAATGAATGCAACTTACAAAAAATTTCTAAATAGTTTTGTAACTGTTATATAAAGACGTCAGATTTTTGCCAGCCATATTTTGTCATTTTAGTTTCCTCAAAAGTAATGTAAAAATATCGTCTTGTCTCGTTCTCGTGGACCCAATGTCGTTTATCGTCTTGTCTCGTGAGTTGAGTGTAGTGTCACACCCCTATAAGAATCTGTTCAGTATGAGCAGCAGGAGAGTGGAGCATGATGCACTAAAACATGCTTACATCATTTCCCCTCTTTGGTTCACTGGATGTTCGGTTTGCTTTCACACTGCAAGCAAACTGCACCGGGGTTCACTTGCAAGTGAACCAAGACCCCTGGTTTTCAAAAAGACCAGAGTTCATTTCTTTGGTCCACACTAGCGTGTGAATGATTATTAACTCTACTCCAAACCAAGCGTACTGTCCATGGACACGGGCCAGGGCCTGTTTGGAGAGGGCCAATCACTGCCAGGATGAATGCATTTTCAAATAACCACTGGTCCCAACCAAGGTATGCAGAACAGCATCTCTGAAAACACAACACGCCCAACCTTGAAGCAGATGGGCTCCAGCAGCAGAAGACCACACCAGGTGCCACTCCTGTCAGCTTACAACAGGAAACTGAGGCTACAATTCACACAAACTCCCCAAAACTGGACAATAGAAGATGGAAAACCTTCCCTGGTCTGATGAGTTTCCATTTCGGCTCTGAGTTCAGATGCTCGGGTCACAATTTGGTGGAAACACAAAAGCATGGATCCATTCTGCCTTGCATCAACGCTTCAGGCTGCTGGTGGTGTCATGGTCTGAGGGATATTTTCTTGGCCCACTTTGGGCCCCTAAGTACCGACATGGCATGGTTTAACCACCGCAGTCTACCTGAGTATTGTTGTTTCTTGAACATGAGAATGAGTTCACTGTGTTTCAGTGGCCTTCACAGTCACCAGATCTCAATCCGACAGAGCAGTTTTGGGATGTGGTGGAACGGGAGATTCTCATCATGGATGTGCAGCTGACAAATCTGCAGCAACTGTGATGCGATCAATCATGTCGATATGGAGCAAAACCAATGAGAAATGCTTCCAACATCTTGTTGAATTGATTACACCAAGAATTAAGACAGTTCTGAAGATAAAAAAGGGGCCAACCTGCAAGGTGGACCTAATAAAGTGGACTATGAGTGTAGTTCCCTTATCTACAAGGTAAAAATATCACAGTGCATACCATCTACAGTAGTTCTGTATTTGTAGGCCATCCAACGTGACTAAAGGATGTATTATGACTCATTTCACTTTAAACTGGGAATTATTATCAACTCTGACAAAAAAACGCAGTAAGAATTCAACAAGTTTTGCAGAAGCAGAGAGTTTTCAGGCAAATGTTTTCACATCCAAGATCACATTAAGATTTTGGTTTACAGAGGCAGAAGAACTTTTGGGCTGCTGAGAGTTGGGAAAACTGGTCTCTGACATCAGAGCTCCGTCTTTTCACACTGCATACTCAGTATTTCACAGCAGCAATTTCACACAAAAATCCCTCTTCTCTTAGCATGAAAAGAAGCATTTCTATGGTTCAGTGTTGTAAAAGAAGTTGGATAAAAGCATCAAAACTCTTATGCAATAAGTGCAAACCACAGCCGACTGGTTCAGAGAAGCAAGTTCAAACCACAGATATCAGACACTGCTGGAGATGGATTATTCTCCGTCTCTTTACCAGAATAAAAAAAAAACAGTTCAATTGTTAGAAAACAGCAGGACGGGAACTCACTGATGCTGACAGGTGAAATCCTTTTTTATCTCCAAATGATCAGCTTTTTAGAAAAAGAGGTTATTCAGACAGGTTTTGATAGACTCATTAAAAAGCCTTAAAGAGGTATTAATGACATAAAACTGCTGGCTGTGGAAATGATAACATGAGAGGCAGAGGGGAGTTTAATCACTCAGAAGCAGGTTTAATGTCCCCCTGGTAGAAACAGGTCTTTCAGCTGTAATGACACCATATTAGATGTGTGAACAGTGAAATGATGTCCAGTTGGATGGTGTAATTTTGCCTCGATGGGTGAGTTAATGTTGCAGTCATGTCATGTTTTGGAGATTAATGGCATCCTGACTGACTCATTACAGGCTGATGGAGATGAATCAGGGTTGTCAAAGGAAATTTTCATACATCTGGTTTAAAGACTGCTGGCTGCAATAAAAAGTCATATTTTGCATAATGTAATTCTTTATGTTAATTAGGGTTATTCTAGCTTTACTGATCTTTTCTCCCCCAGATGTTTTTTTTTTTTTTTTTTTTTTTCAAATTAAACTACTAATACATTGCTACAGCTGTCTTTTCCATTTGTTAAAGCTACAAAACACGGACAAATGATGCTCTAAGGCTATACAAAGACATAGTAGAAATGAGATGGTGCGTGGTTGGATCAGTGTCATTGCATCCTGCAGATATACAAACAGATTCATGAACATCAGCTCCATAAATATTCAGTTTTCTTCTCACGCTCCAAACTCAAAGTTAAAGCCGAACCAACGCTGCTTCCATCTAATGCCTCTCTGTTAATGGATGTTGTTCTCCACCACTGAGACAAGAGCCAATTACTATGATTCACACTGCAGTCTGATCCATCCCCAAAACTCAGGCAGCAAGACTTAGCTTCGATTAGTCTGTCAACATCCACACACTTCATCCCAACAACAGTAGTCTTCATCTGTCAATTAATGTCCACCAATGCTTGATATTTTCACTTGTTAAAGTGGAATACCACTGCATTTACATACCCCCCCCTCCCCCAGTAATCCACTGGAGTACTTACTCATAGTTAAAGGGACAAGAGGCAGGAATTGTGAAAGAATGCACATGCATGTCCAGTTTTTTAATGCTAATGGGTGATGAAACATTAAAAACCAAAAAGAACGAGCCCAGTTTTGATAAAAGTAGGAGACGGTCGCGGTGGATTAACACACTATAAGGGATAGTTATGGATTCCTCTGCCGTCAGCAAAATGATCCAGATCAACTGAAAGACACTAAAGTGTCACTACGAAGAAAAAGACTATCAGCGTAGTAAACAACGTTATAACATCCGTTTGTGCACGCCCCCGCCCCGTGGCGGCTTGGCTGGTGGCTGCAGTTACCCGCAGCACCAGTCGGATCACTCGTGAGTCTCCTTTTTTAAAGGGGAAGTTCAGATTTTTTCAACCTGGACCCATTTTCTAGCATGAAATATGTTCATTTACCCCCCCAGACAGTTTTGGTGTAACATGAATTCTCTCAGGTGATATTTAGATCCTCTCGAGATCAGCGTATGTCTAATATAATGAAAGTGCTGCGGGCAACCGCACAGCCTCTAATTAAGACATTATCTGCCACAAACTCCTTCATTTCACCAATGTTTTGTTACAAAACCTTAGTCGGACCCCCATGTGAGCTTGAATCGGCTGATTTGCATACTTGTGATTAATCGGCCTTATTGACAGACATTTACTTGCTATGGTGTCGCATAACAGTGACGTCATCAAAGCCGCCGCAGTAGGTCCAGGTTGAAAAAGAAAAAAGAACCTCCCCTTTAGGGATAGGGGATATTTTATCGTGTGCGATATATCTTCAAAGAAATTCTCCATAATAACAATTTGAATTTATTGTTTTTATTGTGAGATGACAATTTATCAGGTTGTGTTTGCAGTTGCACTACTTTGGTTTCTTTTAATAATCCAAGTTAGTTTTGCTGTTTGCATCATTTGAATAAATGTGGAATTTGGTCTCATATTTCAGACATGTTTGCTTGGTGTCACTACAGTTTTGCAATACAGGTGCACTACTTGAACTTAATTGATATAGTTTAGTGGCTTCGAGTATTTTGTAGGGCATTCAAGACAGAATTTAGTGACAGATTTATAATACAAAATATTTTGCTGATAGTTTTTAATCGTCACATATCGTTACCGGGGTAAATACAGTAAGAGAAATTATCGTGATACATTTTTTAGTCCATATCGCCCATTCCTACTCCCCTCTAATCCCGCCTCTAGATCCTTTAAATAAGTGCACATGGAACTGTCCAAAAGTCTTCAGCCACCTCTGACTTTGTTCTTCTCTGGCTCCAAAGACAGAAGCTTTCTTGTAATTGTTTTTTTTTTTTTTTTTTTTTTCTGTCCCCCACATACAGATCCAGGCATGAAAAAGTTCCTCTTTCTGCCGACTGCCAGCCACTTACCAGCCACTTGTCTGCTAATACGATCACACAGAGAAACGCCCGCGTTCCCAGGGGGAGCGATTGCAGAGCTTAAATGAATGCCCGGAATAGTGCACTATTACTGCACTATTTATGGCAGAAAAAGGCGGAAATTTTTCATGCCTGCATCTGTACTGACATCGTTTGACCCAACCTGTTATGAGCCAAATGACATCAGCTGTCAATCACGGTTACCTGGATAACAAACAATGGAGTCGTGGTTGAAGCTTAATAGGAATCTGACTGGCCAAAAGGGCCAAAAATGACCATTGTTTTACAAAATTCCAGTTTAATAAACCAGAAAAAAATGACAAAGTACATCATCTTTGTAAAATCAATTTTTCCAACAAAATATACTTTGCGGTAGATAGGAGGTACTAGGCTGAAAATATATTTCACAAGGGGTACTTTGTACAAAAAGGTTGAGCACCACTGCTCAACCTTGACACGGAATCTTGAATGTGTAAAGAACATACAGTATTACTAATTTTTGTTTATTTCTTATTCTGCATTTATGCCATCTACACTCTGCATACAGCATCGCTTTTATTTGCTTTTGGAAAACGTCTCTTCAGCCGCTAGCGGTAAAGAAAAAGTGTTTTAACACTGAACGTCCCAGGGGCCGCATTTGAGATGACATGAGCATCAACCTCTGTGAGTGCAAACACACATCTGGTCTCTTGGGGACGAGACAGTTGGCATTCTCTTGCTCATGATCACACCTTCTAGTGCATAACATGATGCATGCACCACATGCATACCTAATTTCATGTCTCTCATTTTCATTTACTTTATGGGAGGGAAAGCATGCCAAAAGCACATGAAAATACTATTTTATAGACAATAACAAATACACAGCTTTGGATTATAAATGTTTTAAACAGAAAATATTTGATTGGTTTGATTTAGATTATATTAGCTAAACGTTGCTGGTATGAAAATAAATAAATACCAGCTAATCTGTTCATGCAGGATTAAGAATTATCACTTTCAAAGGCTCATATTTGCTAATACAAAGTTGTAAGTCTAGTAAGTCTATCAATAGTTAATTAATCTGTTATAACTTTCAAAAGCCTACAGCTTTGACACTATAGATCACAAGCTTCTTTAAGCCTCTTCATCTGGCATTAACTGAGTCATAAGTCTATTTCAGACACGTCAGTTATCATTAAATATCTGCTGAACAGAACATGCATTGCTCTTTATAGTCAAACTTATGATAAATTAGTAAAAGTGCAGTCTGAAAATGAATTCCCCAGTTTTAAATGTCATCCAGCTACTTAACAATCATAAGAGAACTGCAACTCTGACGCTCCTCTTGATAGGTTTTACCCCTACAGGCCTCACCCTGACAGACACTTGTTACTGTGGGTGGTGGGGGAGCTCTCACCGTTAAAAGCAGGTGAATTACAGTAGTCTGAAGAGGTGAAATGAGAGGGATGGCTCTCCGATGCGGAGCGCTGTAATCCCTGAGGAGATAATGTGTGGAGAGAGCGCAGCCTCTCTGAGGTAACAATCAGAGAGAGGGCAGCGGAGTTAAAAACACCAAGCTGCTTTTCCTCAGCGGAGCTTTGCCATTTAAGAGCCGGCATCTCTGATGGTGTATCCAGTGGGGCGCAAACACAGACCGCTCAGAGGAAAATGGAGCTAAATGTTGAATACCTGCTGGCCTCGGCAGCCAATGAACCTGAACACTCACCCTGGCTGTGTTGGACACAGTCTTCCAAAAGATTCATCTTTACATCTTCAAATTCAAGCTAACAAATACTTTATGTAGAAGTGAAGTGAATTACACATGCATGCTGGGACATACTGTTATTGATTCTTACCAGCCGTCGTGGTGAATGGTTAAATTAGCTGCCAACCTTTACCATCTTGGAAAATCAAAGCTCATTAACTTGTGATAACCAGTTACAGTCAGTGGCTATCTCAAGAAACAAAGGCCAATATCTCAAGATAATGATAAAATTAAGTTAATATGAGGATAAAACCTGACAGAATAATTAACTGGTGATCTCAAGATGGCAGCATCAAAAACAAATAACTGTGGGCGCAGCCCCCCATTGGCTTTCATTCACACCAAATGACAAAGCTTTAAATAATCTTGTTTTTTTTCCCTTTTCTTTTTCAGTAAAATACAGTATTTGCTCCATTTTAACTTTATGTCAGAAAAGCTGTGCTGTGATTATCACCAAGTGGTGTCTGAATCTTTTTTCAGGAGTGAAAAGATTTCTCTTTTTGCCTGTATGACTGCAGCTGCTGAGCTTTGTTTGCCAGTTAAGGTCATAATGATCAAGTCCTTTCAGTTCGGTACCTGATTTTCTCTATTCTTAACCACAGGGTAATGGTTTTGTAATAACCAAGGATGTCATTCCTTAAAGGTGAAGTGTGTAAAAAGGTCAATGGCAGAAAAATGCAATATATATTTCAAAAGTGTGTTCCTATTGATGTGTAATCACTTCAGTATATGAGCTGTTATGTGTTTATTTTCTTAGAATGAAGCATATATATTTACTTGCTGTGGGGCCACAAATATTGAGGCTGCCATATCTGTGCTACCATTTTTAACACAGTGCCTCTGAATGGACAAACAATGTGTGTGAACCCTCTGAACTATAAAACTGCTGTACCAGCTTTGTCTAACGGCAGTTAGAGCACTGTTGGCACAAAAAGTAGTTACTTGCACAGTCATAGCTACTACTGAGACCACCAGAGCTCACAGATTAAAATATCTTTCTGCCTGGGAGAATTTTGGCCACTGATGGCCACCGTACACTTACAAACAGTGCTTGGCATATGAAGTCATTGCTCTACCCATCTTTACCACTAGATGGCAGTAATTCATACACACTGGACCTTTAAATTTGGAGACTGGAATATTGGACAAAATAAACATCTATAAAAGGGTACTTTTTTAAATTGAGATCAAATTTCTTCTTCATGCTCATGTAATTTACTTCTCTCATTCAGTTTTTTTTTTAATTCTTTTTGGTGTGCTTGAAATTTCTGCTCTCAGATTTTCATTTTCCTCCCTTGTTGCTTTGAGGTTTATTTAAAACAACCCGGCCAGAACTCCCAGCCAGATGTAGCAGATCTGATGCGGGCATTTCTTTTCCTTATGGGTTAAAGACTGAGTGCTTCAGCACGTGTACAAGCAGCAATTAATCTGAAAACAGAAAGAATTTGGACATGAAGCAGAAAACACCTGCATACAAGCAGGGAGTTTGAGTTTGAGGGAGAACGGTACAATATCTGAGCATGAAAACGTGGAAATTTCACCTAAAACTGTAAAAATGCTCTGATAGATAGCAGAATATCCACAATGATAGTAATTCTGAACCTTGTTCATGGTGTTTTTCTCTTTGCTGTATAGTTTCAACATAATTTTGTGGCCATGTCAACAGCTGCATTCAATTTCTATGCACTTGTGTCCTGAGCCCATGCTACCATTTCCTCAACACAACAGTCAGTTTTCCTGCAGAGCTGCTGAAAAAAATACAACCGGTACTGTGTTTTTCAGCCTGTCCACTGTGTATAGACACTTCCCCGGAGATTCTTAGAATCTAAGATTAAGCGTAGTAGGTGGAAAGACGACATCTGAGGTGAAGATACACAGCCTGAAAAGGATGGACTTTCCTCTCCAAAATGGGAGTGAGTGACCTCCTCAGGTGAAGCTTTTGTATGCTATCCATGAGTGGGGGAAACAAAGCTGGACCCTGACAGGCAGATTAGTGTCTGCAGTGATGCTGACAGTGTTCCAGTCTGTTGTGGTGAGGATGCCTAAAAGCAAATCAACACTCCAGCCCACCGCTGTGGTATTGAGCTGAGGCCAGTGACAGAAATATATCAGAAATATCACTTTTAAGGATATAGTTGAATGAGGAACAACTCAGAATAGAGTCGCTCTTTCACTTTGCCAGGAGCAAGATGGTTCGGGCATCTGCTCAGGACGCCTAGGAGGTAGGGATGGGTACCTTTCACATTTGAATCGATACAGTACTAATTTCTGGTACCTGAATCGGTACCGCCAACGAAACCAATTTTCAGTACTTTTGTGTGTGTTTATATGGGAATAACAGATTTATTTCTCGTTTTCAACACATAATTTCTAACCAACATATTAAAGCAAAATCCAACTTTTTTATTCTATATGGTGTCGGAGCCATCTGGTACACAGAGGAAAACTTAATGATGGAGTAAATCAATGAGAAAAAGATGGAATGTTCTCAGACACTAAACTGACACTGTCGCGGCATTTTGCGCAGATGTAGGATGGAGGCTGTGAGCCATGTAATGACCAAGCCCAGCTTACTAACTTGGTGTTCACAGTTTTTGCGTTGCTGGATTAACCAAACAAGCTTCTTCAGAGAGACGCAGACTCGAGGACAGATTTAAATTGTGGCTGGTCAAACAGCTTGCATGCTCTGCTTCGCTGTGAGGAGTTTAACAAGTTGCGGGATGCAAGGGTGGTGGGAGGGAGGGATGTGACCAGCATGTCGACCCCCGAACTGGTTTGTCGTGTTGGTTGCTGGAAATCTCATTGCGTATTTATATCATACTGAGTTTTTGAAGGGCAGTTTGTGAACCCTCGCTGGTTATTATCTGCCCCCCCGATTACTGTAGATCTGTTCTGACGCTGAGGCACTGACTGACTTCTCCCTCCTCTCTGCTGGCTAGAGACGACGCGTCGGGAACGGAGCTTTGAGAAGAATATTGTTTTAATCAGCTGCTACCTCAGATTAGACGCATTCTCGCCGCTCGTTTTGCATTTTGCATCACAAATATAGCAATGACCTTTATGTTTAAGAGAAGTGGAGCCAGAAAAGTGCTTACAGTCAGCTGCTTGTCTTGACTGAACATGCGGGCCACAGCAACTGATGTCATACAGTACGTGGGATGCCACATTCACATTCGGCATAGAAATGACTAACTCTTCCACTCCCTCACAGTAAGAAAGATGTATTTAGGTACCGAAACATGGTACCGTTTGATTTTACTAGCAAAAGTACCAGATTCTGTACCCATCCCTACACCTGGAGGTGTTTTGGATACAGCAGGGTTACTCAAGTTGGTTTTACAGTACGAGAGCTGCACTCATGCAGGTTTTTGAAACCTCCCTGCTCCAACACACCTGATTCCAACTAATGAGTCATTGTGCAGAACTTCATAGGATGGTGGATCCATTTCATTTGAGTCAGTTGTGTTTGAGCAGGGGAACACTGAAAACCTGCAGGAGGGTGGCTTGAGTAACCCGGGTCTACGGGGAGGAGGCCTCGGGGCAGGAACAAAACCACCTGGAGAGATAATCTCTCTTGTCTGGCTTGAGAACATGTTATTTTTCTTTTTACATTATCTCTTCATGCATTCTTTAACATCTTTATTTTATAAAAAGCTTTACATAAAAGCTATATATATCATATTCACCCGATCATGTTACTGATGTGTCACCAGATGCGTTTGAGACGTTCCAGCAGGTCATTTCTTTCTAAATGGCTTGGAGTCTTTTTGTGGGTAGTTTAAATATAGCAGTTTTAAATAAAAATAAACTTTCTTTCTGCCACTTAACTTCTTAAACTATCTATCTGTGATATTCAGCTAAACAGGCTTTAAATTATTTGCAAATACTTCCACTTCATTTTACATTTCTTTCAGGTGTTCCTTCTCATGAAAACAAATGAAAGCCTCATTTTAAAGGAACTTTCTGGCATAAAAACTGTGTGTTTCTGACTCATTTTGATGGCGTAGCTGGAGCCATCAGTGTCCTGTGTGAAGTTTTACTTCATGCACCACATCATGGATATCGGCTGGATATCAACACTTGCGTTTTCTATGTGCACCGTGGCTGATCTGAGTCAGAGAAATACAACTGGACACAGAGAGGGAAAAGAAAGAGAGAAAGTGACAGAGCAAAAGATAAGACAAGAGTCAACATCAGACTGGTTTATTCTGACAAGAAAGAGCTCAGAGTACAAGACGCTCGATGGAAGCTGAATTAGCCAAAAATCTGCCAAAGTTCAGTTATGCTTCTTTCTAATGTTCTGGGAAAATGGCTATTTTTTTTTCTAAATCCAGAAAAAAAATTGTTTTCCATAAATGCAAAAATAAGCTTTTTTCCTGCTCTGTGGCAACTTCACCAGCAGGACAATAAAGCATCACATTGATATTTGACTGATGGTAAATTTCCTTCCAGATCCGTCAAATATTCACCTGGACAGCCATCACTCAGTCTTTTGACAGTTTATCTTTCTGCTGAGGTGACAAATGGTCAGTTTGACTGCATTAAAAAGTCTAAAAGAAGTTTTAAAAAAAATCCCTGGAAGGTGCAAAACACATTTAATAACCCCTGCGATGGCTGCCGGTGGACTGTGGCTCATTCACCTGTCCTCCACACTTCTCAGCTGAATAACAAAATGTCCACAGAGTCTATGACAGAGTGAGAAAACATGTATACTGAAGAGGTCTATCCATCACCCCGGCACACAGCAGCAAACAGAAGGTCCTGCACTTCAGAGCCCTTTAATCCTCCAAACCCAGAGTTCAGTGCTTCTCCTTCTGAACGCCAGCAGACTTATTTATCTGCTCACAGCACGTAGCAGCAAGAAGGATAATGAAGCTCCAGCGTTGGTTGTTTTTTTGCGCCGAAGCACTAACAATCATCCTCAAGCAAAAACGTCAATGCTCATTTTACTAATCCGCACAACTGCTACCTCAGGTTGACCCATACGGTTTCTGCTCCTCGCTGACAAAAGTAAAAAAAAAGAAAAAAAGAAAAAAAAGGTTTGGTAATAGTCAAATTCTGCCATTTGGTTTAAGAAGGTTTTAAACGTTTAGAAATGTGGTTCTATCCTGTCGGCATCGGATTTGCATAGACAATATTTTCTATTTGTCAATTTTTCATGTGAACTAGCAAAAGGGATGTAACGATGACCAATAAAATAATTAACTGTGATAAAATTTCCAACAATTAGTAATACCATTTCAAATTTTAATTATCTTTAAAACCGTGATTGATTACTGCAAAACTCACAGTGATGCTGCTCATTGCTGAAAAAGCAGCAGTATTCCCAGTTTGCAATGCTGAATTTAAGAAAACATGGCGGAAAGCAATGAAGGCATCCATGTGGACAGTTCTCTTGAGATTTTTCGTAGATGTCTAGACCCATTTTGGACATTTTCAGAGATGCTTGGGGGGGGGGGGGGGAGTGTGGGGTGTGGGGTGGGGGGGGGGGGGGGGGGGGGGGGGGGGGAGTGACTAGCAATCTAGTCACTTCAATTCTATGACTGCAACGCCAGTGATATCATCATGCAAATGTCAAGAAATATGTTTCATTCATTCAGCAGTTTTGGATCGTAGCGGGTTTAAGCCAATTACGGTGTAGGATTAGATCCCCCCCCCCCCAAAAAAAAAAAAAACTGCATCGGTGCATCTCTACTGTTAAGACTGAAAAAAGCCTTTTATTCATGCAAATGCACACAAATTGTTCCTTTTTAATTAACAGCATAGCTTTTAAATGAATTAAACTGTTTTTTTTTTCTTTTCGTTACTGCACCATCTTTGTGTCTGGGATTTGTCAATGAGAAAAACCAGGAGAAGAAGATTTCTACCCTCCAGCATATTTGTCTTAACTAACCAAGTATGTTTTAATGCCTGAAGCAAAGATGGTTCAGGTGGAGACAAAGTAAGTAGGAGGGTGTAATTCCACTATAACACCTGAGAATCTGCATGAGGAAAACTACTTTCACCAGAGTTTCTCATTGTATCAGGCTGTCATACAAAGGGAAAAAAACTGTTGTGGATAAATTAATTTGTTTTATTACAATTTAACAAACTGATCTGAGACTTTTTAAATTTTCACCTCAAAAGCATGTGACAGATCAGAACTAAGCAAAATGAATTTTTACTGTATCTTGACCAATCAGAATCCCTTTTTTCATGCAGAAAAATTGCTTAATCTTATTCTAAAATTTATCTTTTATGTATTATTTAAATATAGACTCTGAGTTACTTTACTGGGATAACTAGGTTTGAGATGTGACAAGCAAATTTGTATTTCAGTCTCCCTTTTATGTTATACACCATGAGAAAGCTAAGATTCTTGCGATTTGATAGATGTACACCACTCCGGGCTACAATAATAACTGTAGATTCAGTAAACACTTATTTCAGAGCAGTCGCAAATTGGATTTATCTCTGAAGCCATCCTGTTCTCCAGTAGCAGATGATACTGCAACAAAAACGCTTCTGTTACATCATCTGCAAGGGTCCAGGGAAAGTAGTCCAGTAAGTTGGTCCACAAGTCTAAAACTGTTTCATGCAACAACCAAAAAATAGCAGACTTTGAAAGGTCAATTGAATTTTAGATTAAAATAACCTGGTTCATCTGTAGCATCAAATAGGGGCTTCCACATACAACTGAGGAGAACACAACAGGGGTTCTGCATCTTCTCTGAAGACTATTTAAGCAAATCAGCAAGCTTCAGACTGAGGCCACATCTGTAGGAAGCATCTAATGTTATACAGGGACATTTACCCCCCCCCCCCCCCCCCCCCCGTCTTATCTGCATCCCTATGTTGTTTAAGGTTCGACACAAGCAAAACACTGGCTGTCCATTTGCACATACTGAGCATGCGCCACATCAAGGGCAGAAGCATGTGTATTACATCAGCATCTAAACAGGAAGTTCATTTCTCGGAATAGTGAAGTAATGCTGCACAGAGATTTTTTGCCATTTGGAGAGACGATGAGGTGACGTTATTAGAGTAATAAATGACTATAAAACTTTCATGGCAGAGCAAAATGTCGACTCGGAGTCAAGTTGTTTAAGCGACTTTCCTGTACTCTTTGCTGACTGCTATCAGTCTGCGGCGGGTTTTGTTGTCATTTCCTTTCATTAAATAGCAAAGTTATCCATACTAATCTATTTAACCATCAGCTTGACATTTACACGTCCCCCTTAACCAGCTAAAGAAATATACAAATAAGGGCCCCTTAACTCATTGACTGCTAGACATTTTCAGAGCAGAGCGCTCCATATTGCCAGGATTTTTAAGCATTTTCACCGATTTCTGGAGAGCCACAGAACATTGTGCACTGTGCCTATGCAAACACCAAATGTACTCAAGGAAAGCTTAGGCTCTCTTCCTTTATCAGAAAATGTGGACAATCGGGGGTATCATCAAGCGGCGACCTCCAGTGGCCAACTGAGTCTACCCGGAAGAAGTCATTTTTTGTAGTTCTACTTTCATCCACTAGGGGCTGCAAAACAGAGCAAATCCCCAGACTCCCATGTTAAAAACGTCAACTTCACAGCAGAAATAAACATGTTTACAGCCTGATTCAAAAAATCATTTTAGGTTTAATAGGTCAAGTTTGCCTTCATGTCAACTGTGAGGGGGGTGAATTTTTTTTATAACTTATCCATTTAGATTTTATTAGGGGTCCAAGCCCGCGGAGCAGCGCAGGGCCCGCGTTGCACTGCAACGCGGTTCCCAGCACTCCAGCGTGCTGGAACCCTATTGAGTTTGCTTCGTTTTTTATTCTTCGTTATTATTATTTTTCACTATTATTATTATTCTTCCGCCCCAAAAACTCCGTGGGGAGGCTAAACCGCAAAAGAACCATAAAAAGCATATACATGGGCTTGGACAAAAGTGGTTCATGTAGAGAAATAAGAAAAATGACACATGTCAGACACTAGGGGGCGCTATACCAGGGGGTAGTACGTTTTGGCCTCTATCTCCCAAACCGCTTGGAATAAATTTATGGGACCTGGATCCACAGATTCCTTGGACCCTTCCGCATCTCCTGACATAGGCCACGCCCATTTGCGTCTAGATAGATTTTTTGCTAGGGGGCGATATATGCTAAACCTATTTTCGTAAACTCGTCCTACAATTTTGACCCGATCAGGCTGAAAATTGTACCACATATAATAGAGACGTAGACAAACAAAGTTATGTAACAGATTTTTGAAATTTTACTCGGTTACGAAATTATGCGCGTTTAAACATTTATGAAAACCTAGCTAAAAACTTAAAAGGCCATAACTCAAAAACGACAACACATAATTACAATTCCTTCAAAACCCCAGTGGGGAACTTGATTTTCTACAAATGTACCAAAGGAGGAAATTTTTTACATCTAGGGGGCGCTGTTATCCTGATTTTTTTATATTGGCAAAACCGCTGGTCCGATCTGCACGCCACACCCATGGTACGTAGATAGTGACCCTCTGAGCATATTTCTAGAAGGTGGTTAGGATTGGACCACGTGGGCCTGTTTTATTAGCGATTTTGTAACCCAGGGGCGGAAATCAGCCGAGGGGCCCTGGACCGCTATTTTTCTTCCCCTGACCCAACAAAAATGGCCAGGGAGGCCAAACCAAAGGTGAAGTTATATAGCCACTAACAGGGATGGTAGAAGAAAATTTTTGTGAAATTATAAAAGAGAAAAAACTCATGTCAGACACTAGGTGGCGCTATACCATTAGGTAGCACGTTTTGGCCTCTAGCTCGAAAACGGCTTGGAGTAAATTTAAGTGCCTTATATCCCCAGATTCCTTGGACCCTCTCGAATTTTATGACATAGGCCACGCCCATTTCCGCCTATAATTTTTTTTTGCTACAGTGAAAAATATGCAAAACATAGTTTTTTTCACTACTCCTAGAATTTTACCCCGATCAAACTGAAAATTGTACCACACAAAGTACATAGTAAGAGGAACAAACTGATCAGAGCGATTGTTGGATTTTTTTTTCGTTGCGAAGTTATGCGCATTGAAACATTTTTCCAAAGCTAGCTACGTACTTCAAAGGCCATAACTTTAAAACCGCATCAGATAATTCCATGAAACTCCTACACCAACAGGGGAACGTGATTATCTACTCATGTTGAATAATTGGACAAAGTGGGAATGGTTTATGAGCGGGCCACACCCCGATTTTTATGACATTAAAAATCAGCTGTTTGTCCTAGACAGCTAAAATGTGATGGATATTCCTTGAATCATACTGAACATTTGAATCCATCCAACCTTCACTCTATATTGATTTTACACCTAAGTTTTGGCTGAAATATGCAAATTTGCTCAACACAAGGATTTCCATAACAGATAAATCTATAAAAACCAATCTTGTTACAGTTAATGTCAAGATAGTCCTCATGAATCCCAAGCAGTTATGCAAAGATTTTTAATCCTGCAAATATCAATGTTGTCTAAAGTTCACCACTGCATCTGTAGTGTGTTTGTCTTTATTTTTACATGGTTATGTAACTGATCATTTATATATAGGGCTGTAACGATACCCGAATGGAAATAAAAATTGTGATCCTCAGAGCCACAAGCCCATCTTGCAGTGGGAGAAGGCAGGATCGTGACACCTTCCAAGCCCAGTTCAGATGGTCTGAAACTTCTCAGATCACATCACATTGTTTCACTTTTTTCTCCATCAAGCTACAAACTCTTGGAAGCATCCAGTTACTAATTAGACAACACATCTGTCTTAGAGTCACCAGGTACGGTGTTACACAAGTTTTTTTCCCTGCAAGTCAAATGAAACTTGTCAGTTTTCCAGGGGCACATAAACCTTCGATCGGGATGAGCCACTTACACGCATGCAGCTGGGGAGTGTGTGAATGAGTTGCGCGATGGCAAATCTTCAGACACTGAGAACAGTGAAAGGAAAGAAGGAGAAGATCCTGGTCGTGGTTGGCAGGCCAGACGCACAGATGTCCAGCTGGATGTTTAAATATTGATGTCTGATATTCACCGTAGTGTGTTTGTCTTCATTTTTAGATGGATAAGACATTGATTATTCTAACTGAAGTATGTGGTCAGTCCTGCTGGAGCAAACATATCGCCACAGATGTGTGTGCATGTGCGAATGTGTATTAACATCTGTTAAAACAGAAGTCCTATTGTATTGTAATGGTTGTGGTGAAGTTTGAGGACAGAGAGGATCTGGAGTGGCTGGTGGCTGATAGTATTCTGTGAATGTTGGTTGACAACAGGGGTGTCCAGTGCTGGTCCTCGAGGGCCACAAAAAAAGCATTAACTGGGATTTTTAACTTGTGCATGTCCAATCTTAAAATTTCCAACTGTATAAGGTAGGTAGTGTCTAATATAAGATAGGGAAAGAGGTTTGGAAGCAGTTTTGGGTTTGCCCTGTGAAGCAGCGGCTTTCTTTCCCCAATCGCAATATCTCAGCGTGAAAAGCATAAAGTGGGATTTTCAACTTCTGCATGTCCAATCTTTAAAATTCCAACTTTATGGGACAAAGGTCATCGGGGTATGTCGTCATGACATCGGACTTATCGGAATGTCATCATAATGCCCTGTTATAGGCCCAATGATTATCGTGCATCCCAAATAAAAAACAATCTTGCTGCAGTTAATGTCAAGATATTCCTTATGAATCCCAAGCAGTTTGGGAAAGATTTTTAATCCTGCAAATATCAAAGTTGTCTAAAGTTAACAACTGCATCTGTAGTGTGTTTGTCTTCATTTTTACATGGTTATGCCATTGATCATTCATATATAGGGCTGTAACAATACCTGAATTTAAATAAAAATCGTAACCCTCAGAGCCACAATCCTGTCTTCGCGGTGGGAGAAAGCAGGATCACGTCACCCTCAAAACTCAGTTCAGATGCTCTGAAACTTTTCAGGTCACAAAAAACTATTTGACCTTTTTTCTTCATCAGTCTAAAGACTATTGTGGCATGAATTTTCTAACTCAACAGCACATCTTTCTTAAAGGCACCGGGTAGTGTCACGCAAATTTTTTCCCTGTGCAAAACAAATTAAACTTGTCAGTTTTCCATATAAACCATCGACCGAGATCAGTTACTCGCGTGCCTGCAGCTCGGAAGACTGTGTTTGAGCTGGGCGGTGGCAGGTCTTTAGATACTGAGAACAGTGAAAGGACAGGAAGGAAGAGTCGTGGTCGTGTTCAGCAGACCAGACACACGGAGGACAGCCAGCTGGATGTTTGAATATTGATGTCTGATATTCACCTTAGGAACATCTGTTAAAACAGAAGTCCGATGGTACTGTAATGCTTGTGGTGAAGTTTGAGGACAGAGAGGATCTGCAGTAGTTGGTGGCTTTTAGTTTTTTTTAAAGTTGTACATCCGTGGTCATTTCATTAATATTTCTGTGTTCTCCATTATTATTGAATGCATTCTGCATCGTTTCTGTTTAAAAAAACCTTCTGGTTGCTTTGTATCCAGCTGTATTTGTATACTAGAAGAGAGGCTTGTGGTCCAACGGCAGCTTTTCCGGGTCCTTCTCATGAATTTCCATCTGATTGGGCTGCCTCCCATCAGTGTATGAAGGAAGCTCCGCCCTCCGCTCTTATTTCGCTACAGACAGAAAATAGAGCCTACAAACAAGTTTGTTCCGCCATGCTAACAAACAGTTAGCTAATTAGCTTCTCAACTCCGAAGCTACAGTCGTGCCGTCTTTACTTCTAGTGTGTAGTGGAGGGTTACCTGCCTTCCAATGGATAGATAGAAACCCCACGTGGGATACGCTATTTGCAATGTTACGTAGAAGGGCAAGGCTGTTCCCGATTCGCTCTTCTCTTCGTATTGTTTCTGTGATGAGGAAGCACAGCCGACTGGGGGGAACGCAACGCTAGCAAGTCAGCATGTGTAAGTAAACAAGGGGAAACCCTCCGTATTTCAGAAGGAGCAAGTTAAACGGGTTTTCAGTGGAAGGAGGCCTTTAAATGTTGGTCTACAACAGGGGTTTCCAGTGCTGGTCCTTTAGAGCCACAATCCTGCAGGTGTTAGACATTTTCCTGAAAACTCAGACAACATTACCCATAAACACAAACTTCATGCTGCACCGTAATTGAAGACAACAGGTTTTCCTGCTGAGAAAAGCTTCTTTGCAAAATAATCAAAAAACATCCCTTTTTTTCGGAGGGTTGCAAATTTAAGTGTTTGTCGATCAATGGGAGGCGGGGCCAGGGAGGGCGGTGCGCCAGGGAGGGCGGTGCGCCAGTGGAGGCGGTGCACGGTCGGGCTTGGACCCCGTGATAACTGCTTGCAGTTCTAGTTTAATCTTAAAATTACACATAACTAAGGGTGTGTCCTTCTGTTTGACATGCGGCAGACCGGAAGCCCGGCCTGCAGACCGGTGGCTCCTAGTTAGCTCCTTGTTTGCTCTCAGTAAGGTCTCAGTTTGTAGCACAATGGCAGTTTTTAGTCAGCTAATAGCAATTACCGTGCTTTACCTTTACCCCGCCACTTAGGGGGCTAATCTTCGTTAGCTCCTGTTAGTTTCGAGGTAGCTCGGTTAGCATTTAGGCCAGAGTTAATCAGCTGTCAATCATTTGCCCCACGGCTCGGAGCAGCCTTGCCTTTGCCCATTTCAGTATTTTCCAGGAGTGACGACACACTGGCTTCACTTTTAGCTCTTCAGAAACCAACGGGTGATGTAGCGGAAGGTTCGTCCCTCTCTATGGGTATCATGCATGTTTAAGTACTTACCTGAACCACGGTCACTCCAAGTACTTTGTTAAAGGGATATTGTGTAAGTTCTCCTGTGTTTTATCCACAAAAACTGATCATTTGGTTCAAAAGTGTTTTTTCATTAATCAGTAATCACTCCCATCAACAAAATGAAGTGCTCCTCTAAGTTCTAAATTTGCCGTTTGTATCATTCATTTACACATCGAGCGGGTCGGCTCGGTGGGGGCTGCCATGTCGTATCGCCATGTTTTTACGTTCGGGAGAAGTGTGACGGTAGGAAAACACAGAAACTCACCGGACACACCGGAGTTTTCAGCTCAGTTCGAGGTAATGCCTTTGAAAAGTAACCGTGCTGCAGAGTGGGAGAAACTAGCGTCTCACTGACGCTGGGTTCACGTGCAGTCGGGCAGACGGCCGTTAGTAACAAACCAGATGTTATTTTAATCAATAAAGCCGAGCGAAAGACGGTAAAACATGGGTCAGGGAAAACAATACGACATCGCCATGACAACCGAACAGATGTGGACTGATGTCACTGTAACTGACGGACCACGTCTTCACATAGAGGCTGGTGATAACTTTACATGCAGCGGCTGTCGTCGGTCTGCCCGGTTTCACGCGAATGCAGCATGAAAAGTACGAGGGAGCTGCTCCCGATTACACAATGTCCCTTTAAATAAATCAATGAATAAATGGTGGGTGGTGTAATGGGTAACACCATCATCTCCCAGTAAGTAAGTTCCAAGTTCAAACATCAGCTGGAGCCTTTCTGTGTGGAGTTTGCATGTTCACCCTGTGCATATGAGGGTTCTCTCCAGGTACACCGGATTCCTCCCAGAGTCCAAAAACATGCTTGTTAGTTTAATGGATTTCTCTAAACTCTCCCTGGATTGAGCACGGGCAGTTGCTTGTCTCTCTGCACTGGTCCTGTGATGGACTGGCGACCTGTCCAGGATGCACGCTGCCTCTCGCCCATTAGCTACTGGGATAGGCTCCAGCACCTTGCACCGCCACTAATAATCCCCTGGAGATGCTGAGGCTCAAAACAATGATAAACAAAACTCCCAGTTTGGATAAACCCTTAAAATTCCAATGATTTTTGCTATTTTAAGTCCACTTTGTTTGTTTCTTTTCATGTAAAACTGCACATACAGCAGAAGTCCGACCCTTTTAATCCCAGTCAACATGCAGATATTATTTTTAAGGACAGCTGTAGCTTTCAGATTATGATGGTAAAATTAATGTATCGATAAATATAGCACCATAAAGACCAACCAAAGAGAAAAACAGGATTTGTTACGAACAGTACTTTGTAAATAACACAGATCAACAGTGACTAAGCCCTTTCTCATCTGCATATCATTCCCTCAAGTCTTGACTTTCAGGAGAAAAATATTAGCATTGAATGTTATTTATGCTATTTATGTGCTATCCTCACAAAACTAACTCCAACTCAGCTCATTTTATTCCTGCTGTGCATCAAAACATTCTTGGCTTCATTCCAGCCATGGAAGACCATTATTTTTCCTCTTTTCAGACACACACACAACTGTCTGCTCACTTTTTTATGTTTGGCTGCTCCTGTTTGGACATTACTGCCAATTTAACTCCTAACCCTTAAATCTGCTTTATTGAAAGTTTGACAGGAAGTGGTTTCATCATAATATCCAGGTCAAAATAGGGGTCTCTTTGCAACATAGTGGTGATACTAATCTTTTCAATTACCAAAAAAGTGATAAATAATAATGTTATCATGGATCACTCATAGATTTACCCTACAGTCTCAGGATAAGAACATTTTGCAGCTGACTTGTAATCCTCTGCGACAAGATATAAATGCCTGGAAAACTCCCATACTGTATGCCACAATCACCAACTCCGTTCCTCGAGAGCTACTGACCTGAAAATTTTAGATGTTTTCCAATTTCAACACGTGACTCAAATCAGTGGGTCATTTACAGGCTTGTGCAGAGCTTTTCATTTTAGGGAGGTGTGTTCACTGCAAAAACTCATAATCTTACCAAGTGTATTTCTAGTTTCTAGTCAAAATATCTCATCAATATCTATGCGGTGTGGCTGCGGGTTGGTTGGGGGCCGGGCGCTTTGGTGGGGGGTGCGGTTTTGTTTGTGGCTTCCGGGGCTTTTTGTGCGGGGCGGGCGCAGGGGGGATCTGTATCCTGTATGTGGTTGCTCTTGCGGTATTGATGTCTTGGGTGCCTGTGTCTCGATGTGGGGGCGGTGACGGTATATCTTTCAGCCCTAGTGTTGGGGTAGGTGTGTGGGGAGTGTGTGTGTGTGAGCGTGGTGGCGGGGTAGGGGGTGGTAGAGGTGGTGGCGCCCTGGTGTTAGGTGTATGGGGCAGGGACTTTGGGGTGGGGGCTGGCCTGCCCTGGGGGGCGTCGTCTGGGGGGTCCGGTCCTCCTGGGTTTCGGTTGGGCCGCCCGGGTCCGGGGGGGGGGGGGGGGGGGGGTGGCTGCTCCTGGGCGCTTGGGCCCTGGGCCCGGCGCTGTCTCCGCTCCGGGGACGCCCGGCGCCCGGTGGGGTCGGCAGCTGCTGGTCTTGGTCCGCTGGGGCCTGGGCCTCCAGACTGCAGGGGCTCCGGCTGGGGCCGCCTTTTGCCGCCCTTCGGGGGGATGCATGTCCGCTCTTTGGGGGGGGGGGGGGGGGGGGGTAGCTGGGATCTGGGCCTCTGGGTGGCTGCTGGGGGCCTGGGTCGCGAGCCTTGCGGGCTTCCTCCTCCTTGCAGAGACGAGGCTGCATCTGCATGACTGTATCACCACGGAGCACCCTTTATTATGCATGTTGACACTGTGACACTGCTTCCCATTGCGATGACTAGTTTGTACCTCTTCTCTACTTCCCATTGCGATGACTAGGTTGTACCTCTTCTCTACTTCCCATTGCGCTGACTAGGTTGTACCTCTTCTCTGCGTAGTTCTGCGTGTGTTTGTGTGTGTTTGTATGATCTGAGGATATTTAAGCCACCTGCAGGTCCTCCTGTAGGGGATTGCTTGTTTTGTTTTCCAACAGAGACCTTGGTTGTTTAGGGATCGCGGTACAGATGTACCAGTGAACTGTGTAAGTGGATTCATGTTTTCTCTCCTCTCTCTCTTCCTCTTCCTTACTCCTCTCTCTCTCTGTTTCACTTTCTATCATTACTTCTGTTAACTTTCATTTCTCCCTTGTCAGGCCCAGCAGTATGAAATGGAATGGTGTAATAGACAAATGTTTAAATAAAGAAATAAAATGAATAAACATGATATCAAGTGGAGCCTTATGTTCATAAAGCTCCGCTTGATAAAGCAAAACTGTTCAACAGAATAAAGCAATCAGATTTCCATTCTGCTTGCTTCGATGCTGGACAGGACAAGTAAAAAAAAAAAAAAAAAAAAAAAATATCTCATCACACTCAATATAAGACATAATCACCTAAAGAGAGACATTTCAGTGAGATACACTGTAAGAGCTTGTTTTAAGACAATGCATCTTAAATTTGCCTTATTTCAAGAAATACCCAAAGTTATACATTACCACTCCTGAGAAAATGTTGATAAGAAAAGTGATTGCAGTCAGGAACGGTGGCAATCTAGCAAAGTTTTAAGCGTTAAAGGCATTTAGGAACTATATTTTGTAATAAGAAATTGATCTAGAAGGTCCTTTCTTCATAGCCTTAGGGGCAAGTCACACTTGGCACAGTTAGAGTGTGTCCTGGGTACAAACAGCGGGGGGTAACGTGCTTCATGTTTAAACTTCAGTGTGACCAATGGCTGCAGCACGGTGCCCAGGCCCACCTCCAGAGGTGGTCTGAAATGGTTGCTGGCACGAAACGATTGCGTTATTCACCCACGTGACGAAGATGTAATGATGTTGCCTACGTAGAAGCCCTGTCCCCGCTTGAAAAGCGAAGAAGAGGAGAAACAACATGTCTTCAAAAGCATGATTAGCAGCTCTTCCCAGCCATTTCCATGGGGCCCACATGGGTTAAATTTTGGCTGGATATGAGGTACCCAAATGGGATCGTCCATGGTTTCCATGGTGGCCACACCTGTGTTTTCCTATGCGAGTTTCCACATATGGGGCCCATGTAACTTAAACTATGAGATCTGCAAATTTTACAGTTCAAGCCCATGCCTATAGGCTATATGGGAAAACACAGGTGGGGCCACCATGGAAACTGTGGACAAACCCACTTGTGTGCAGCCAAAATTTAACCCGCATGGGCCCCAAATGGAAATGCTGGCTGGGTTGTTGCAGTCTATAGCTCAGCAGTTTGCAGAAGCGGGCCATCAGGCAGTTGTCAGAAAACTGTGAAGGTACAAAGCTTTATCGGCATGTTTGGGTGGATGTCAAACAACAAATGACTATCAGCGCCACCCGCTGGACAGGAGTGAAGCAGGCGCTGTCACCTACGCAATTGCGGTCACATGACGTGGAGGCACACTGGAACGTTTCCAACTTTGCAAGTGTGACCGGAGGCCGTTTGTACTAGACTTTTGACACCCGGTGAGTTGAAACAGGATTAAACCAATTGTGCCAAGTGTGACCCTGCCCTTACTTTGTCTTTATCACAACAGCATCACTTGTTCAAGGTGAGAAATCAAACCTGCTTGATTAAAGTCATAAAATCATGGTTAGAAAACGCTTTCCTGTGACCAATGGATGATTTATTATATTAAATTTACAATGTTTTAATTTAATAAATTAGATTAGTAAGTGGGTATAGAAAAGAAATTGTGGAGCATTTCGGAAGAATTGTGAAAATTTTCTTGGTAAATCTTCCATCCTAAAATACGTTCAGAGAGAAAAAACATGCCATTTGTCACAGCTCTGAAGCATTTGTTCAGTTGAAACACTTCAATATTTCAAGTTTGACCTTCCACTCTTTCCTGATAGTCTTGGTCTCAGGAGAGCAGACACCTCTGGCCAGATAAGACTCTGCCTGTCTGACAGCTCCAAACTGAGAAGCTCACCCTTTTGCCTTCCTGACAGCCAGTAACAAAAATATCTGTTCTTAATCTCCAGCCATATGGCAAACACACTCCCTCATAGCGTTGTTTCCCTCCGGTCATCGACACTTATCCAGAAAACAACACACAATAATCTCATTATGCTCATCACAATATGTGCAAGACCATACACTGATCTGCACGTGGCTTTAGAAGCAGCCGTCGTCCTCATTGAAGACCGTTGCAGAGATCGGTGACGTGGGCGGCTGCGTGGGAGACAAACATCAACACAACGATGTGATCAGAACAGCAAGCAGCCACGTAACCGGGATATCTGAAATGTCTTCATTGTTGAACTGTCAGGTGGAGCTAACAGAGAGTCTGTAATAAGCGACACACGACTTTCTCCACATTCACTCAGGATGCTGCAGAAACCCAAAACAGGCTGTGAATCATACAGCTGGAAATATGCAGATTTAAAGGGAATGCTGTCAGCTCAATAACTCAGGCTAACGACTCCTGGAGGATTAATGTATGATAAAATATCTAGCAACTCACCAGCTGCATTAAGTAGATGCTTTTAATATATTTAACATAAATTTCACTCCGTAGAGGGCAGTAAGGAAAAAATAACCCTGGTACACAATGTAATTCTACTCTGTCATTCAAATGAAATACACAACGCATCCATATCACCCAAGCACCTCTACAAATCTAATTTATTTCCAAAAGGAAACATTGAATTGGACACTGGGGATTCATGAAATTGAAAACTCTGCATTGCACCAGTAGAAGAGCTTATACTACAAACTATTTTTATGCAAATGAGCGGCAGGGCAGCGTAGTGACTTTCCAAAAAGTCTGCAGTCATCAGTATAATGCTCACATTTCAGTATGAACCCTAATCCAGAACTTTCTGGTATTTCAGTTGCTTCATTAACTTACTGTAGAATCTGCATCTATTTAATTGGTTCAGTTTCTTTCAGCAGATGTGAAAATTATTCTGAATCGACGATTGTGCGGAAAAAAAAAAAAAAATGCTGAATTGGAATTATTTGATTGTAAAGTTTAAGAGACCATATCTCTACCCTTATTCATGATTAAATGGTTAAGTTTGATGCATCCCAATGGTTTTAGGTCACAGAAATAATTATAACTAGGATATGAAAAGTCCTTATCATCCCCACAGCGTCAAATACGGCCATTATGTTGAAGCCTCCAGCATCACAGAAGCACTCAGACACCAACTGCTGCAATATCTGAAACAGAGAATAAGCCACAGCAGCAGGGGGGAGGGATGCATGTGCAGCTCAACAACAAATTACACAAAGTCTTTTTCTGTTTTTCACTCATTTGTTAGCGGGAACTTTTACAAACTTTTCATCACTGAAAACTTCTAACACATTTAGGCTGTAAACAAACTGAACTCCTCGCTCTGTCTGTACTATGACAAAGTCAAAATGTAGATGCACTTCTGCTTTACTTGAACTTTGAAAAGTTTCTTTTTTCTTCTTTTCTTTTTTTTTTTTTTTACTGTGGTAGTTACAACGGCAGCCAAGGTTGTGACTATGTTCGGGTAGAAGTTTTGAGTTTGTCCCTTACTTGGTGCAAAACATTTGTTCATTATGTTTTTCATATGTTGATGTTATCAAAATGTGTATTAGGCAGAGGCCATAAAAAATGAAGCCAGTTGGGCGTTTCCATCGTCGCCATCTTCGCCACGTTGTGTGTGTCGTCACTTCTGGAGATTACAAAAACAGGCAAACAGTGGCCTCGGGGCAAATGATTGACAGCTGATGTACTCTGGGCTAAACGCTAACCGAGCTTACTCGAAACTAAAAGGAGCTAACGAACATTAGCCCCCTAAGCGGTGGGGTAAAGGTAAGACACGCTTAAACTGCTATTATCTGACTAAAAACTGCTGTTGTGCTACTCTGCTACAAACTGAGACCTTACTGAGAGCAAACAAGGAGCTAACTAGAGCCACCGGTTGGCAGGCCGGCATCCGCTCTGCCACCTGTCAATCAAAAGGACCTCTCTTATCTTGTGTAATTTGAAGATTAAATAACATCTAAATGGATAAGTTATAAAAAAAAATTCACCCTCCTCACAGTTGACATGACGGTAAACTTGACCTATTAAACCTAAAATGATTTTTTGAACCAGGCTGTAAACATGTTTATTTCTGCTGTGAAGTTGGTGTTTTTAACATGAGTCTATGGGGATTTGCTCTGTTTTGTAGCCAGCCCCTAGTGGATGAAGGGAGAACTACAAATATTTACTTCTTCCAGGCAGCTTCATAGTTGGCCACCAGAGGTTGCAGCTTGGTATTAGATGATTCACATTGAATGCAGTTTTCACTGCACCCACCGCGGGGTAGTGCAGAGCAGGGCGGTACGGCGGTAGAGCACGGCAGCAGTGCGCATGGCAGGGGCTTCTCTCCTATTGGATGCCCCAAGATGTTGTCACAGCGCACGGCGCCCAGATGAAAAAATTTTCAATCTGGGCACAGCGTTACCACGGCGCCGTGCCACCACGGTAACACATGCACAATGAATGGGTTTGCTGCCGGCCGCCTGTGCTTTGTGCGTTTGAGGCCACATTTTTATTCCTGACTCCACTATTTCCTGAACTTAAAGTAGCTCCTTTGTTTCCTGCCTTTCAATACTGGATGAACTGATTACTCCAGGTGTGTCAGGCCAGTTACTGAGATCAGAGTGCTTAGTCTTGAAATACACCACTTTATACAGATCTGTAAACATGCACAAAAATGTGAAAAATGCCACTGTCTGGTAAACTGGTGAACACTTTGGCAGTGAGTGAACTCATAACGCTTCCATCTCTTCCCTTTTACCCTCCTTTCTGACATGAAATGTGCAAAACTCAACCAAGATTACATTTTATTTTTCTACTGGGGATAATGTACAAGTATTATTGCTCCAAATATTGTCACAATTGAGTGTGCAGGCTGAAACATCATGATCAGACTTAATACATTACCAAGAGATTCATCTACCTCTTTAGAATACAAGCCGGGATGCAACAACACAATAACCATTGCATCAACATAGAACAACATTGCACTCATTTATCCATTTTTAGACTTGGAAAGTGCAACAAAAATCTGTAAACAACAGCTGTTTAGAGATTTGATTCAGGCTCTGTCTGGGAGAACATGTTTCCTTTAAACCGTCAGAAAAGCCAGCCAGACAGCCGCTTTACACCTTTCACTGGCAAGAGCTGCTCCACCGAGACCAGGAAACCTCACACAGCACTGGCGCCATGTTCTAACACCTACATCAAATTAGCTACACAGAAGAAAAAGCAGATGTCGTGACTGAGAGCGTCCATGAACTGTTGTCTCAGCCCTCTTGTGTGTTTCTGTGTTTGAGAGCAATCTTTTTACACCTTTGCCAAACCCCAACAGCATCATCCAACTGTACAGCTATTCTCCCTCATGGGACGCTAAAGGATAAGTGCTCTTTAACAAACTTCTCTGCAGATAATGATGTTCTCTGTAATCTTCAGCTTCTTGGATGATCCTAGAGCAGCTTGCCTGGGGGCTGGAACACAGCGGCTCCTTGGATTACTTGGATTAACAGAGGAGTTCCTGTCCTTTCTACAGGTTATGATGACAAGTATTGATGCAGAAGTTTTGCTACACCTTCCCAGAGGAGTAACTGGAGTAAAATACTCCTGTAAGCGTACTGCCTTGATCAATAAAGGGATGTGATATGTGATGGTCACTTCTTGTCATGGTTTTCCAGTGGGGGTTGTTAAATTTTAAACTTTTCTGTCAAATGGATTCAAAAGACTAAGGTTTTTGAAGGTTGTTCGCTCTTTCCGATGTGTACAGATAACAAAGCTAGTCTACCTAGGCAACCCCACTATGAGAGAAATTCATCAACTTTATGCAAATAAGTGATTTCATCGTGGCCGAAGTGACAAACTTAACTGAATGTGGCACCTAAACAGTCAATAATGTTGTCAAAGTTTGCACATCAATGTTAAATGTTCTGAAAGAGATCAAGTGTCTATATTTTAACTGTTCGTGCTTGTACCTCCACATGTTCCTGAGGGGAAATTGGAGTTGTGTTCCTGTTTGACTAATGCTTTCTTCCCGTGCAGGAAATTATTTTTCTCCGGTTTGTATCTTTTTGTATCACTGTTTCAGATAGTGGTAAGTTTTATGTCCTCTAAATATTCTTTTTTTTTTTTTTTAACATACAAACCAGCCACTAAGTGTAAGACAAAATGCTTGGTTACAGAATTTCTCAAGGAAAAAACACTATTTAGTATTAACAAAGCCCAGTCACTGAACTAATTTACCTGAATCCTGTTTTTTACCAGCACCGTAACCTTTGTTTGTAGGATGATGTGTCCTGCATGTGATATTAGCCAGTTAGCCAGAAAGTATCTATTTATATCATATACGGTCTGTTTCACTGCCACTACTAACCATGATATTTTTAATGTCTAAACTTAACCATAAATGCTTGACAATTCAAAGTTTGTTAACAAATTAGTAGCTGGGACAGGGTTTGAACTTTATAGTTCAGGTGGCAGTTTTTGTGACTGTAACTGTGACGAACTCAAACCTTCAAACTTTGACTTTCTCTTTGTGATTCAACGGTTGTTTAGAGGCCTTTTAATGACATTCAGTAAATCTGTGTTCGTTTATGGAGTTATTGCATCTGACAGCCTAAAAATAAAGTCAGGAAAGGAATCTGGTTTTGAGCATTTCACATTTTGCGATGAGTCACTTCCTTTAAAATAAGACTCCTGGCACCTTCTTCATGCATTTTAAAACTATATAAGGTAAGTAAACTTCAAATATTTCAGGTGTCCAGAGACTTACAGTATATTGGTAATATATTTTTATTGAATATGGTGCAGAGCAGACTGGATATGCAAAGCAGGGTGGTAGCTCAACAGACTATTAAATAAAGCCTCCAGGAAGCTGACTTTCCTTTGGCCTGCCATGCTGGGATTTCATTGTACAGTCTAAAATGCTTTATACTCAGCTGTAAGATCAAAGATATCGTAAATTCATTGAGATTTACTGATTTGATTGAGGAAGTGGTGACATCGTCCCAGAATAAGGCTTCAGGTATGTGAATGTTTTTTTATCCAATGTAGAAATAAAGCTTGACTTCAGCAGAGAAGATCGGGGGTCAAATGCATAACAAGTCATTTCATGACTAAACTGTGTGCACATACACGAATATGCATACATTTTCTTTCCCACCAGATTAAAAAAAAACAAAAAAAAAACAAATTAATTGCATGCATTTACACAAGGCTGATTTCCACCTCTTTCCACCAGCAAACGGTTCTTCTTCCATTTAAGCAACAACCTCCTCCCCCACTCTCCATCACTTCTCCCCAGGTCATAGATAACGGTTCGTCAATATGTTTTTTTTTGTTTGTTTTTTTTCAAACAGTCATGCTGTCTTGCTAATTGTGTGTGTGTGTGTGCTGTGGCTTTTGTTTATGTGATTTGCTTTGTGTATTTGTGTCTTCTGCTAGCTGTGTTTTGGTCTGTGTTCTGTTTAATGTCCTATTTTTTGTATCGTGCATTTTTAATGTGTGTGTTATATGGTTAGGTTCCTTTATTAATAGGCGTTATCTATTTGATATAAAACAATAACATCCAAATGAACAAAGCCCACTTGGTTATCGGCCTAACGTTACAAGTCGTTGCTGCAAACTTTAGCTGATAACTACAAATAGCCACGTTGCTTATGGACCGACTTGGCTTACTAATGGCACGTTAGCTCTTTGCTGTAAACTCCATCCTAGTTGGTGTTATAATGCTCTCGCTTATGTATTTAATTATTTTTATTATCATCCCACCTGATTACCTGTTTTCATCTCCATTTTTTGTCTTAAATATTGTACTATGCACACCTGTCAATAAAGTTTATTTGAAAAAAATCCTCTCGTTTTACACATGAATCAAATGTTAGCTTATTAAGATTTATTGACGTTCATTTAGCTACTTGTTTAGCTTACTAATGGTAGCTCTATGCTGCCTGTCATATACTCTGACGACTAGACAATTGTTTTGAAACTTTCGAGAAGACAATAGTCAGCGGACATTGCCAACTAGCTCGCAGATGTTGCTATGTTTAACCCAGATAATAAACCGGATGTTGTTGACAAGCATGAGGAGGCTCACGCAAATAAGAAGGGGGCGTTCCAATCTCCGAGCCGGGAACGCCCATTTGTGTCCACAGCTGGAGCAAATTGAATGTATGAGGACATGGATAAGCAGTTGCTGAACAAATGAAACTGTCTGCAGGCTCGAAGATGGTTTGACATCTTTTACGCACGAGCTGCGCTCTGTGGCCGATACCAGTAGCTCCTGCAGCTGCAGCTGGAGACGTGCACTGTGATCCTTTACAGCAGCAACAATCCAAGTTGAAATGTACGCTGGAAAATTAGGGGAAACAAAATTACACAACAGTGGCTACAAATGTTGGGTTTGGTTTGTCCAGATTATTTATTTACCTGCCCCAAATAGTGGCGTATTGCTGTATTGATTGATATTGAATTCAAGAATGAAAACTAACACCACTGCTGATGAAAAGTGATTTTGAATCAGTTATGAGTGTCTGCAGTCCAAAAATGCCCCCCTTCAGAAACTGCAGCCATTTGTGCGCAAAGCTGCCAGGCTGCACCTGCTTTTAAGAAGTACTAAAAAAAAGACGCAAAACACAGGAGCCCGAACTCATTTCACGTTTGATGAATCGCTTCAGGAGTTCTTAATTAATATACTTACATCTTCTCCTCCCCAACACGCGCACAATTGCGTGTAAATGTCCCATATTGCATATTCATTGCATCCAATGTACAAACTGGATAAGATGTGCTATTTTGCATCTTTGAAAGACACAACCCTTACTGCACAATGTTAGTAAAGTGGTTTGTACATTTTTTTTTGCCTGTGTATTTTATACATGCAAACCTTTGATAACTCTGGCTCTAAGACCGACGAAGCTAAGAGCAAAACATCATTATTTGGACTGTTAGCGTGGTGAGGATATGATGACCGGCACCACTGAAAAGTATGAGGTGCATTCTTATTTCCCATTTTAAAAAACAGATTGTGCGGAAGGAAAACATGTATGTCTGGTTTTTGTATGAATGCATGTCGTTGCTGTTCTCATTCATTCTTTTTTCTTCCCCGGGTAAATATGAGCTAGTCCTGCAGGTCTGTTTTTCTTTGTCAGTCTCAAGTTCATACAATGTCAAAGTAATTTCATCCTCAATTTGGAATTTGAATACTCTCAGCTAATGACACTGGACATGTTTCTCTGAGGGAAACAGACCATCTTCCTTATTTCCTCAGTATCATATTTTCTCCCTTTCAGAGCATCTTTATCCAACCCTCCTTCTTCCCATCACCTGCTCGTATGGGCTCTCCAGAGCGCCTTCTCATAAATATGCCACCAGGACTCTTGGGGTATCTAAAGCCAGTTAATAATGTCGCCCCTCACATCTTTGGTTTTAACCCCTTAAACCCCAAGGTCCCCCAATTGGGGGACCTTAAGACTCTCTGCAGCAAAAGACGCACAATGTTGCACTAATTTGTAGCCATACCATACATCAAATTAAACAGGAGAAACTCTGCTACAAGTACATATAAGTCATTTTAACATACACCAAGTATATTAATGTTTAAATATCAAAATCTAAATAAGGTCAGAGCGTCCACCCACTCTGCACATTTCCATCGCTACCTCTCTGATACTTCATGGTAGACAAACAAACAGTATATCATATGAAAGCTAAGATCCTGACGATTTCAACAGTACCACTATTATTTCTCTACGACAAAAACTCAGTGAACCAGCAGCCAAAGAATACAAACATAAACAACCGCTTACTTAGAGTGACTAACAGAAATTCTGTCTTACACAACAAAAGTCCCAAGTGTTCCCTTTATTATGACACGAAAATGGCTCAAATAGACCATGTAGATGCAGAGATATACTCTATTCATTTTGGGTATGTCATTTTCAAGCAGAAACCTTAAAAAGAGCTATAGAGCTTAAGAGGTTAATATTCTATTCTACTAAGTTATCTCTCTTTGTTAAAACAATATCCTACTGATTTTATGAAGAAGCTACTGTAAATTGGACATTGCTTTATATCTTTAAAAAAATCAAGTGAAACTCCTGCATTTAAATAAGGTTCCTCTCAAATGATTTACAAGAAAAGGCCTCTGAATGCCAGATAAAACAGAAGCAGATAAACTCTCTCTCTCTTCTCTGATGGTGTTGCTGCTGGTTATGGTGCAGAGGATTGCAGGTGGCATCGCTCCAGACCAGTATTACACACATCTGTTCTCTCCCTGACTTGAATTTAATCTTTTGCTGGGGCTTGAAGTGTTTTATCTTTAAGCTGATAATAGACTCTATACAGAAATTCAATTTTTTTGGTGTTTGGTTGCTAGGGGAGAATTTATCACATTGTTGGGATATGACTGTTCGAGACCTGGAACCTCCTGCAGCAACAATCTGCTCCTCCAGGAAACCTGTAATATTTCAGCAAGATGCCGGTAATAGCAAAACGCATCATGAAATTAAGAACTAGCAATGGATTTTACATCTTCTAGTGTTGTCTTTGCATGAAAATTTAATATTCAGTATGACTGATATAGGAAAGAATGGGGTGTATGGTGACACTGCTCATAGTGGGCAGAATGCAAATACATATACTATACTTTCATAATTATTATAATTGTATAGAACAGAGATACTGTATATTCAATTAAGTTGAAGCATAGCACCAATTCACAACAAAGTCATGTAAAGGCACCTTGAATGACTTTCTTATCCAAATATAATCCTAATTTTAATCATGATCTGTCAGGTGAAATAAATATTTCTCAATTCAATTCCCTCTTAATTTATATCTCAGCCAATCACATGGCAGCAACTCAGTATATTTAGTAATGTAAACATGGTCAAGACAACTCATTTGAAACTCCATGTTCTCTCTTTTTCATTTTAAATGTTTTTCATTTGAAATCATGCTTCTATTTTTTTGTTCTTTTTAATGTTTCTTTTATTTTGCACCCCACTGTAGTGCTTTTAATGTTTTATGTAAAGCGCTTTTAATTGTCCTGGACATGAAATGTGCTATACATATAAACTTGCCTTGCTTTGAAGATCAAACTAAGCAGAATGAGGAAGAATGGGTTTTTAAGCTGAGAACAGGAAACTGAGGCTACAATTCACACAGACGCACCAAAACTGGAGAAAAAAAAAGATGGAAAAGTGTTGCTGGTCTAATGAGTCTCCATTTTAGCTCCACATTCAGATGCTCAGAATTTGGTGGAAACATCATGAAAGCATGAACCTATCCTACCTAGTAACAGCAGTTCAGGCTGGTGCTGCAATGGTGTAGGGCAGTGGTTCCCAAAGTGGGAGGCCCCAGATTTAGGGTAGGGGGGACACAGCTAATCGATGCAATTGGGTCTTCTCTTGGCTCATCCTGCAGTTATTCTCTAAATGCAAAGCTTAAAAACTGTCAAAATCCTCATGAATACGGAGAATGTAGTGGTTTATGGTGATTTATATTTAGAGCTGAGACAACTACATTTCTAAAATCAGCTTCTCTTGGCAATAAAATGCCAAATTCAGATTTCTAAAACCACTTATAAATCTGTTTATGGACACCAAACTAAGGACAATTTCTAAGACAACCAATACTACTCTGCAGCATATTTCTCCATACATGTATGTGGTAGTGGGCAGTGAGGGTTGCTGCCCATGTCCATGACCACAGTGTGGTATTTTCTGAAGGCTACTTAGCAGGATAATGCACCATTGTCACCTCCAACTGCTTTTTCTTGAACATGACGGTGAGTTCACTGTACTCCAACGTCACCAGATTTCAATCCAACAGAGCAGCTTTGGATGTGGTGGAAAGGGTGATTCTCATCATGGATCTGCAGCCGGCAAATCTGCAGTAGCCGTGCGATGCCATCATGTCAGCATGGAGCAAAAGTCAAAGTCAACTTTATTGTCAAATGTGCCCCATGTTAGACATACAACACAGATGAAATTACAGTCCACTCAAACCCACGGTACATATAATAAAATATAAACTATAAGATAAAAATATAAAAACCTAGGAATCCACTGGGATAACCTGGAAATCTAAACACGAAACCTAAGTTTAAATACTAAAGAAGATTACAAATTTACAAATGGGTTGACAATGTGAACGGTATTGCAATCCTAATGCAGGAAGTAGCGCCTCTAAGTAAAAGTTTTTAAATACCTTGCTGAATCTTTGCCATGAAGCCTGGTACTGGCTAGGTGTACCTAATGAAGTGGCTGATGATGGAAACATAATGAAATGTGCCTGATGTAACTTTGGAAACAGTAACGGTGAATGATGCCAAGACTTGTATGAGACTTTAGCCAAGTATCATACATCACTTATTGCTCACATCTAAAGTCAAACTTAGCTAAGATCAGGTTTATATTGGTTTGATGTAAAAGAGAAATAATGAGTTCTTTCATTCAGAGATAACTTCATTGGTAGGGCTGTGTCAGAGAGATCGCCCCACTCTTGGCAAGAAGGCTCATCCTTAAATGTTCACTTTTCTAGCCAGACATCAATATTTATAGCTCTGCTGCCTTGCAAAAAGCTGCTACTCTTGAGGCTCAGCGAAACTGAGGGCTGAATAGGAACACATACTCATTCACGCTCCCTCAAAAGCCAGCAGGGGTGAAATTGTAGAAGCAGTTGAGAACGTCACAGCGGGGACACAGACATGGGAAACTATTAGCCAGACATGCCGTCTTATCATCCCGCTCCCCTCACCTTCACCTCACACTAATCCTCTTCTTCCACACTTTTCACCCTGAGCCCTTCTTTTTCATCATCTAGTTACCTGCCGTTTTTGCACATCTGCACCTATCTAGAATTTTCTCCACACTTTCAATCCGCTGTCATCCTCTTCCTTTATCTCATTAAGGCAAATCATCTCCAGGATGTGAGGCAATGCATCCAGAGAGCAGATGGTGGCCGCTACACATACACAGCAGAGTCAGCGAGGGATAAAATGAGAAAGGCAGGAGAAAATGTCACAGCAGTTGTGAGAAACACAGGGGGGAATACAACAACCAGACAGCCTGCAGACTCTGACCCCTGAGATTTATCCTTTCATACTTTATGCCACTCTGCCCCACTTTATCCCTTCCCCACATCGGCCATTCCTCCATCTCAGCCTCCTCCGTTTCACCTCTCAGCTACTCAGCTCTGATTTAGCACTGCCTTGCACTGTTGAAATTCAGCCTTATTCCTTTCTTTAATGGGCACTGACTCAGCTCTGTCCTACTCCCTAATACAAACTGACAGGGCCTGCTTCTTTTCATCAGCAGTCGCTGCAGAATATCCCAGCAGCAGCCTGCAGGACCGTGGTAACTCGGTTCATAAAAGAAATATACAACAGAGAGAGCAATAAACTGTGATTGGCATCTAACCTCGTGTGCAAACAGGGCACTTCAGACACGAGAGGATGAAGACACACTATTTAAAAAACTACTGTCAACCCACAGTGTGGAGTACTATAACCGATACTTAGACACAAACCTTATGCATTCATGTTAAACTGAAGCTGAACTATTAATTCTAATCAAAACATTAAATGTTCGATGTTTTCTGGCTGATCTGCAGTGTTGAAAAAAGTCAACCAAAGCTTTCCTGCCATATGGCCACAAACACATACCGACAGATGCCCGATATTATTGGCTGATATCGGCATTAAAATGTGATATCAGAAATAATTCTGACTGATATTTCTACAAACAAAATCTCAAAAAATTGTGTTAGTAAATCTTCTTCTTCCATTAGGGATACAGTTCAAAAAGTGGAAAAGTCCCTGTTATTCTAGAAGGACTTCATATCCCAGCATTCCCTTTAGCGTCATGTGACTTCGGTGCAGCTGCTGCTGCTACAGACTGACTTGCTTTGAAGCTGCTTACAATATTATCCCTTTCCCACTGGCCAGAAAACCCATTTGAACCCGCGAACAATCGGCTTTCCGTGGTAGTGGGAGGGGTCACCAACCCACGTCAAACAACTCAGCAAGCGACACGGGTTAAAACTGCCTTCAAACGGCTCGGCTCCAATCAGCATGCAGTGGGAACACCAGACCTGGGTTAAGCCGTGAATTTACATGATGATGTTGGGAGGTACGTGCCTACGTTGTGACATCGCGCCAGTCATGTCTCATATAAAGTAGTAAAACAACTCTGTTTTGGCCACAAATTCACATCACCTGCGTTCCATCTGGGCTAGAAAGTCATCCGCTTGTTTTCCTCCATTTAGAGGACGGACAAAGGTGCAAAAAAGCTCACTGACACGGCCAGACTCCATTGTTTACTTTCCTAATTTCTGTCGCATGGCTGACATCATCAACATTGACCCAGCGTCATGGCATCACCAGACACACAGCGGTGGGGACCGAGGCCATGCAGCTTGCAAGCAAGTGATCAGACCCGGAATTTTTTGCCAATGGGAAAGGAGCCAAATGCTGATTATGAGCGCGTCAATGCGCGTTTGAGAAACCCGCGTGAATTCACTAACTTCAGCGGCTTATGTCTGGTTTTAAGTTGTTGGTTAAGTTACCAAGTCATCAGAAACATCATAATTAGCCACATGTTGGCTTGGACATTAGCCAAATTGTTTTGAATCTCCATGTTGCTACCTGTTGGAAAAGGGAAAATATTGTTTCGTATTCACTCCAATATCTAATTGATTAAAATCATGTTTGGACAAAGAGTAATGGGATCAGAGCCTAGCCACCAAACTGCATTTCTAAGTAAACCTTTAATTCATGAGCTGACTGAAAAAATCTGGACTGTATTGAACAAAACTATCTATGAAAGCATTTCATGTCAACATTGCTCCAAATTATTCTAGGGTTGTAAAAATTTACACGTATTTTTGCATCATGTTACTGTTGGAACGCTTCTGTAAAATCACCGTAACAACGCTCTTATCCGTGGATCAAGTTTCTGCCGGGATCTCATTTGAGGAAACCAGAACTCGATGCCAAAGTTGCTGTTAAAATCTGTACAGCTGCCCACCCTCATAGGTCTTCCTTTTAAAGGAGCTGCATCATGCTTTTCAAACATTCCAAAATTCAAATACAGGCTTTTATAAGCAAAAATGCTCCCATCGTTAGTATAGAAACTAATTTGGTGTTAAATATTAGTTTTTTTATGCGTCTAATTTCTTACACGGAAGTAAGATGGCTGAACCACGGAGCTCTCGACCAATTGCAACATGTTTTACGCCCATTTCATGACGTCGCCCCGGAAGAGACACTGATTCTGAAAGGTCACAGAATCGTTCTTAACACCGGCACCGGCAGCTCACATGGATGTTAATTGTAAACACTGATGGATAATCGGACTTCGACTGACGGGATAAAACGGACCAGCCTGTTAAGGAGCTGTATGCACTCAAGCCAGAGTCTGATATGGAGTTTGAAGTACACACAGTACCACAGACGTACCACAGAGACCCCTGACAAGTAAGTAAATTAGCAAACAAATCATAGGCTAATACTTAGCATTGAGCTGAGAGACGTTTTCACTACGGTATTGCTGTCGCTGTCCGTGAGGCGTTTTGTAGTGGAAACTGCGTCAGGTTTCAGAAGTAATCCCAGAGAAAAAAAAGACTTTACTGGCCGAGATTCATGAAGTTGTCAGGAATGAAGTTCACACACAAAGTTGAGGTGTTTTTTCTGCTCCTGAAGTTATAATCCAACCACTTCTGGCAAGTCGATTCCTCCAGTACAACAAATAAACTCCCATGCCGAACTAAACCACATTTTCCCCAACTTGCCGTCCTCTAGAGCTTAAAAAAAAAAAAAATCTCCTGAACTCTGGATCAAACGTCTTTTAGCTGATGGCTGTTTGTCTCTGAGGAAATCTCCCTGCAGGCTGTTAGTTTCTTCCTCAGAGAGTGTGTATAGGTTAGGATTCTCTAAGAGTTTCTGTTCAACAAAGAGGGCGTCATGTTATGATGCTGCGCATGCGTATTTGACGCTTCGTGATTGGTGCCACCTCGTTGCGTATACCGTTGTCAGTCAGTTGTGTTACGGAAGCTGGAGCTTGGCCTGAATATTCATATATATTACTCAAATATGCACAAATGACGAAAAAAACGACTTAAATGAAGTTTTTTATGAGGAAATAACACAGTAACATGTTAAAAAGCTCTTAAAGTCCATTTTTCATGATAGGGCTCCTTTAAGAACGCCCCACAGGTATTCAGTAGGGGAAAGTCGGAGAATGACGGTGCCCACAACATGAGTTTTTCTCCCTTTGAACCCACAGCAGCCAGTGTCAGTGATATTTTTTTACAGCATGGGAAAGTTTGCCTTTTCACTGCAGAAGGTGTTCTTCCTTTCATACAGGAAAAGGTCAGTTAGAAACTGCACAGATTCTCCAGAGGTCATTTTGACACCCTCAGGCACCCCATCATCACACTCTTCATTATTTAAGCTCAAAACACCAGCTTGCTGATGTTGTAGCCTTGTAGGTGTTGGTGGCCCTCGACCAACCACCCAGAACTCACCGTTCACCATGTGATCACCGATTAACAGTAGCTGACGTGCAGAGCTGCAAATCTGCATGTAGAGGGAATTCCAGAGACCGCTCTTCAAATATCTGCTTGCAGCTCATCAGTGATAAAACTTCTCTTCATACAATGCATTTTACTGTTGCAGACTTTCCTTAATATGCCTTTGTCTAAATCAAAGACAGCTATCCCAAACCAGTCCTTGAGAGTTACTATCCTGTGAAAAAAAGAAAAAAAAAAACTGTGGCTACAACACAATAAAAGTGAAAAAGATCAAATTCAGAGAGTAATGGAACAATTAAAATATAAAATATTATTTATATATATATACATTTGATGTGGAGTGATAAAATTACAGAAACACAATTTACAGCTGAACCATGAATTTCTGTTCTCCTGCGGGAGATACACAGGAGGAGTCCCATTCATGTCATCCAACATTCAGCTCACACCATGAAGCCAGCATGAGGCCAACTCCTCCATAACTGAATGGGAGAGGTCAAATGATGTTGAGAAAAGCCATTTTCATCTGCTAACCTTGGTTGGAGTGTATCAGAACAAGAGGGAAGGCGAAGACAAAGGCCAAACAAAGTGCTGATAAGGGATCAAACAACTGATCCTTGAACGTCTGCTTGAAGTTTGACTTCCTAAAAGAAAAAAGAGTTCAGTCTTGAAACATAGTTTTTCTTTTTGTTACTCTCGGACATCTTACCCAAAGTGGCTATCTGGAGTCTCCAAATGGTCACTTTGGATAACATGTAGACATAGTCACAGATAAACACACTCCATTTTTGAGTATGTGTGTAAAAACACTCATTTTGTTGCCATGTCACCAAATTTGAACTGGTGATAGGTAAGCCTTTATACTACAGCTTTATTTGAGTTTACAGTTTCTATGTCCATCTGTCCATGTGCAACTAATTGAAAAAATTCAATGAAAAATCCAGACGGAATCCAGATGGAGGGGGAGAAGGGGGGGGGGGGGGGGGGGTGTGTGTTTCAACTTCAATAACATGCTATTTAGAGTTACATTAAATTTGAAAGTACAGGGTAAAATTCAGAGCATCTGTCTTGTGCCACCATAAGGTCTGCTACAGCTTGGCCAGCTGTCAATACGAGCACAAAATTCTTTCTAGAAATTTTGCTTTTTCATTAAAAAGGAAATCAAGAGCATCTGTCTTCTAAGTTTGATGCTGATGATCTTTTGTTTCTCTCATTGAATAAATGAGCTTGTATATTTTTATTTTACTTTGTTGCCTGAAGTGAGATTTACAACTTGATTTTCAGAAAGTGTTCTGTGAAAAAGGATAATTCTAAGGTTCAAAATTAAATATTCACGATCCTGGAATATGTATCCTTTTAAAACTGTACTACTTAAATTTGGCAGATTTTTGCACTTCTGAGCCCTTTGTGAGGACTAATTTAGATTTGTCTTGCATCCTGTCCCTTCTCTGAGCCCTGTAAAAGTCAATCCATCTCTTCCTCTTTCACTTTCTCCAGTCGTCCTTGGACAATGTCCTCAAGGATCCCCCCCCCACACCTCGCACCCCATATCCTCATAGTTTCGGTAACTTTTCTAGTTTCAGCAGTTGGTGGAGTTATGCAAACCGCAGGGGGTGTAGTTACACTTAAACAAATCTAAACAGTGAGCAGACATCTCAGGAAAACAAAG
Organism: Atherinomorus stipes; assembly: GCA_023101725.1. Classification (NCBI taxonomy): domain Eukaryota; kingdom Metazoa; phylum Chordata; class Actinopteri; order Atheriniformes; family Atherinidae; genus Atherinomorus; species Atherinomorus stipes. Next base: position 315,286 of record JALJCO010006000.1, on the reverse strand, counting down.
GAAAACAAAGTCTATCTCTTTAATCAAGGTAGTTTGCCAATTTAAAATTCACACTTTGTATTTGTTAAGGAGGGTAAGATACGCACTTCAACACAATGTGATAAGTATACATCTGTAGCTTTTTTAAGTATAAATTGGCAATATTTCACCCCAATAACTAGGTTGACTTTTATCCATCTGCACAAAGAGGCCAGAAATCCAGCTTTGCATTCCGTCTGTCTGATAAATGGCTGTTTTCCACGGCAGTAACCAGAATGACCTGCAACTACATGAACTCTGCTCCGGTAGGATGTCTTTACAACTGTTTGCAAGGTAAAACATTTCTCCAACAGCTACTTCCCAGCAGTCCTAAAAGAAAGTGCTGATGCCTCAGTAATGGCTGGTTAATTACAGACTGGGCCAGATGCACCAAAAAGCAAAAGTAAAAAATAAAGAGAATCAGAAACAATCCCTTCTTTAAAGACCCAAAATGTAACTTTTCCACCTTAAAAATATGTGTTCCTGACTGGATTATGGCACACCCATATTGCATTTCGAAGCCATCCTGTCCTCGCGTCCCAGGCCAAACACATGTCTTTTCTAACGGGGACGCGACTTTGTATTTGGCAAAGAAACGCAAGGAAACATTAGAGAGGAAAGAGAGGAAGAAAGAGAGGAAGGGACAGGACAAGAGTCAAGATGAGACTGTCTTTACTGGAGTGAGCTCACAGCACAGGATGCAAGATGGATGCTAGTTTAGCTGTCGATAGGGGGCGCGTCACTGAGAAAACTGCTAAAAGTTGCCTTGTGGGTTTTTAAGATTCTCTAGAAATATGGTGGTGTATTTGAAAAAAACAAAACCATTGGTAGTAATTCAGGGGTCAAATCAGCACAATTTAACTTATTGTGCAGACTGGGTCACCTGGTCCAGTGGCAGGGTAGAACAAATACATGGCATGGATGACTTGAAGAGTTCATTTGCAAAAACAGTTAACCCACCATTTAGAAAAAGCGGAGTTAACTGCTTCTGCAAATAAACTCCTCATTTACTTTTTGAATATTTTCACCAAATCACACTCACATGAAGTAGAGGGTTTTAACGATGTTAAATGGAGATAGGAGGTTTCTAACCGACAGTGATGAAAAGCAATTAACTCTGTTTTTTCTAAATGGTGGTTAACTGTTTTTGCAAATGAACTCTTCACTTGTTGACTCCACAGTCCAAACAGTACTCCTGCCACAGCTCCATCAGTCTTTCCTCCATATCTGTTGTCCAGCTTCCCCTCATATCTCCTCTCTCATTGTCAGCCAGTGTTGTTTTGACATACCTGCTCAGCTGTTTCCTGTTATTTTTGCCAACTTAAGATGCAATTTCTGGTGTTCCAGCTCCCTTTTCTCTTTGGCTGATGGTGACGTGTGGAGTCAGTGTGCCACACAGACCAAATTCACCATGGAAATTCAAATATGTTAGAAATACTGATGAAGTCATGTTCTGACTTAAATGTCAGAGCATGAGTGGATTGGATACTGCGACTGCAGTTGGGTGCAGTCTGTTTGCCTCACACATTCCATCGATTTCTTCACCAACTTGTCATGTCATCTGCCTGCAACTAGAGACAACTTGTGCCGACTAAACACAACTGGAAATTGTGGGTAAAATCGAGCCAAAAGCCGTGTTAGTTCAAGGCCCAATCCAAATGTTCCCCCTACTTTCAACCACTAGCCCTTACTCACTACCCCTAGCCCTCACCCACTATCACTACACCCTCGAATTGAAGCCACTAGGGGTAGGGCTTTGTAATCTTCCCTATGAATTGGGACACCACTTGTTGCATTTACATTCAGGCATGTAAGCGACTGCGTAGTGACGTTTTGCACATACGTCTCACCATAACAACACACCCAGCAACAACACAGAGTTAACAGTTGCGGTCGTTTTTCTTTTCTTCCATCATTCATCATGCTTCGGTTGATTAATAATCAAAACAACCACACGGGGAAGAAGTCGCCATGACGACTGTTGTCTCTTGTAAACTGCCAAAAAGCCTTTGCAAGCTTTACATCAGTATTTTAGCCTAGCTAGCGTGGCTAGTCTGGCTAACGTTACAAACAAATGTGTAATATGTACATTTGTGAGTTTTCTTCCCTGAGTCCTGTCGCTCTCCGGAGGTTGCTGCTGTTCCCTTTTCTCTGGCCCTTCCTCAGCAAGTCAGCATCTGACGTCCCTCACTCTGAAGGGCTAGATTCATACCCCCTACCCCTTGTTATGTACACTTCCCCTACATGCAAAGAGGGATTGGGACAGCACTACCTTCGCGGGAACGTGCAAATTTGGGGGTAGGGCTAAAAAGTAGGGCTAGTGGGTGTATTGGGATGCAACCTTAGTCTCATTGAGCAATGGTCACTTATTTATTTTGCCGACATGTAGACGGTGGGAAGAAGCCGGAGTACCCAGAAAAAACCCACAAATGCACAAGGAGAACATGTAAACGCCACACTGAGAGACCACTGTTAACCCCCTCCCCCCCCAGTTTACATGCACACCAAAAGTCTGCACACCCTATTTCCTCATCCTGATCACACAAAAATACGTGACATGAACACGAACGGTTTTACTCATATACGTGTCCCTGACCGTAACTGCTTCAAATTAAGTGTCACTGACACGTAAAGCTGCGCAATGTTAAGTCAATGGGGATGCTTTTTGGGTCCCCAGACACAAATTTTTCAGCTTTAAATTACGTGCTGATGACACGTAAAACTGTGCAATGTAAAATCAACAAGTCCTCTAAAAAAAAATCACACCCATATTAGGTTGTTCATATAAACTGAGTGGATGTTGAAAACCTAATATAGTCCGTATTTTTGTGCACAAACGACCTAATATGGGTGTGATTTTTTTAGAGGACTTGTTGATTTTACATTGCACAGTTTTACGTGTCATCACCACGTAATTTGAAGCTGAAAAATTACATCTGCAGCTTTTTAAATGTGTTTGTGACATCTTTATTCATATAAATATCTTTCATTTTTTGGCTAACAGGTTTGTACCTTCTATAGCAGACTGTTTTCCCCAAATGGACGATCCATCAAAGGCTAATTTCCCCAGTAATGGGGAGTGAAAGAGCAAGGCGACCTTGATAACTAATGTAGTTTCAGTTGGGAAGTTTAATGTCTCCTGTAAAATATCAAATTATGACAGTCATAGCTAATACATGAGCTGCTGCAAATAGAGTTGTAAGTGTAAAATCCATTTACTGTTGGAGTCTCCAGCCACCAAGTGATGGAGCTTCACAACCTCCACACATGAAAGCTGGTATTTACAGCGACAACAAGTCATCCTCAATGACAACGTCTGCATTTGATAAATGGTTTCATTGTTTTGGGTGCCAGAGTTCTTCTAGCAACAGCCTTGAACAAACACACGGGTCCAGCAGATGCTAATAACACATGGATGGACTGTAGTCCTCCATCAGCTCCTCACTTACCTGATCCTGGGTTAATAAATCTGCACGTTCATGAAAGGCAGTTTCTGGTTTGCTCTATAACCTTGACTTCATCAGATCCCGTTCATGGCTCCACTTTGCTTGCACACATTTCCATAAATGACACTAAAAAAGAAATATGACAGGACTTTATCCTCAGATACTTTCCCCTTTTCCTCATCTCGGTTCTTGCTTATGCTGCCCTCTCATGAATCATAAACAACCCGGAGGTTCAAAAGGAGCTTCACCACATATGCACACTAAATAGCAATGGTATTGTTCCTCTCAGCCGGCGAACCAGAAAGCAATAAATTCCCATGAGACTGGGGCTCTGCGACACTTGAAATGAGTTCAAATTTACACTCTCCATCCTCAGCATTTACAAAATTAATCCTGGAGCAGATGAGGGATACTTCAAGAGCACAGAGATTTAATCAAGCACCCCTAATATTCCCCTGGAGCCTCCGCAGCTTAAATAACCAAGTCTTTCTAAAGGCACCCAATAGCCTTCACTGGGTGAGTAATAACACCCCTGAATTTGCCATTCAGCCTCCAACATCTCAATAATTCACTCTAACTCATATTAGGTCTCTCCAGCCTGCAGCGGCTCAACAATCAAAGCTTTGCTGCAACATGAGAACATGGATAACCAAACCAAGCAGATTCTACATCATAGTCAACTTTAACACTTCTCAATAAGTTTAAAGAAAGGATAATATGATCAATTACCCGAATACCATCCAATGCTAAGTTTCATTTCACAGCAAATGGGCTGAAACTGAGTCTGAGCACCATCTGTCACGTGACTCCTGCCAGCTTTGAAACGCAGCTTTCAGGCAGGACTTCAAGCAAGAAGCAGAAAGTAAACTGCCTGCAAAGTTTAAATTTTATTAGTCAGGATGGGGCTGTGGTGACTCACCACAACCAGTGAGTCATCAGTTCATTCAACATCCAGGGACAAGGGCAAAAATGCAAATCAGCACACACACACAGCAGGAGTGGGGTACTATTTGTCATTAGGCTATAGGATTAAAGTCATTCAGTGTTGGTGAGATAATCTGTCATTAGGCGATGATTACAGGACACACTCCAGCAGCTCCGCATCAGCTAATAGAGCAGATAAAACCTCAAGGAAGAATGATGAAGCTGAGTTTTTCTTAAGATGTCAACAAGGAAAATGAAACCTTTAATAAGGGCTAAATGATTAAAGAGAGAAACACAGCTCATCCAAAAATAAAAGTCACTGAGATATTTCACGGGACCGCCTTTAACTTTGATTACAGCAGCATTCGTTGCAGCATCGTTCCGATTAGCTTCTGTGATGTCACAAGATTTATTTCTGTCCAGTGTTGCATTCATTTTTCTACAAGATCTTGTATTGATGATGGGAGAGTTGCCTTCTCCAGCACATCCCGAAGACTCTAGGGGTTCAGGTCTGGACGCTGTGGCGGACAATCCATGCATGAGAATGTGTCGTGCTCCCTGAACCAGTCTTTAACAATCTGAGCCCCATGAATCCTGGTGTTGTCGTCTTGGAGTATAGCCATGCCATCAAGAAAGATGGAATAACATGCTCATTCAGTTTACTCAGGTAGTCAGCTGACCTCATTCTTTGGACTCATAATGTTGCTGAACCTAGACCTGAAGCTAGACCATCTGCAGTACCCCCGATTATACACTGGTCCCACAGTCGGCACTAAGCATGATGGCTGCATCACTTCATCTGCTTCTCTTCTTACCCTGATGCTCCCATCACTCTGGAACAGGCTAAATCTGGACTCATGAGACTACATGACCTTCTTCCATTCCTCCAGAGCAGTGGTTCCCAAACTGGGGGTCGGAGGATATTTACAGGGGGTCACCAGATCATCGTAGAAAAGAAAAATACAGCCTCAGTTTATTAAACGAATTAGGGGATTGTTAGGGCTATCAAAAGTAATGCATGATTGCAAAGAGATTAATCAGTTATTAATACAATTATTCTACCAAGTTATTACTAATACATATATAAAAATCCGAATTTGCCATTGACTTGGTGAGAGAAGCTGATTTTGGGCATGTAGGCGTCTTCTCACAGCAGTGAAAATTTATCCACCCTATTTATGAAGTTTCTGATGGTTTTCAAGTCTTACATGTAGATTTTTTTTTTTTATCATTGGGCATCTAGAAACAAAGTTATTACAGGTGTTATATTAAAAATCCCAATTTGGCCCCAATTCTGTGTAAAAAGCTGAATTCGGCCTTTTTTCTTTTTTTTACCAAAATGTACTTTATCCTCCTTATTTTGAAGATTCTGACAGTTTCCAGGCCACACATTAAGAAGATGGCATTTAATACAGTATATCACACAATTATCCACTCGCTGCATGGGGGTTATGAACACAAATTTATGTTATCTTGGGGGTCATGGTTCAAAACGTTTGGGAACCATTGCTCCAGAGTCCAATCTTCATGGTCCCCAGCAAATTAAAGCCTTACTGACAAGTGGTTATCTTGTGGTCCATGGAAATAAAATGTGCCCGAATGATGATTTCTTCCTCACAGTTCCCCCACTATCCCTCCAGTTTCTCATAAAGCTTTGGCCGCCCTTAATTTAACCTTTGTAGTTTCAGTATCTCTTTAGATGTTTTCTTCGCTTGGTGCGTGCCAAAAATTTTCCTTTCTGAAACAGATTTACACATTTTCCACAACCACACATCTTCTAGCATAGTCGCTAAAGAAGTGAGAAGCTGCTCACTCCATCAGTTAGGATTAAATAACTTGTTGCATCTGAAACAATCATCTATACAGGATTTGAGCAGCACGGAGGAAGACATGGACAGATTGGGGCTTTGTCAGAAGGAATAAGGGCTCTGCAGCAGTCCGTTATAGTAAAGAGAGAGCTGAGCTGAAAAGGAAAGCTTTCAACTTACAGGTCCATCTACATTCCACCTCTCACCTGTGGTCACGAGATTTTGTTGTGACTGAGAATGAGATTGTGGACACAAGCGACTGGAAAGAGCTTACTTCGAAAGGTGGCCGGGCTCAGCCTGGGAAGGTCACACCTGGAGGGAGTCTGGTGGTGCAGCCTTAGTGCCGCTGCACCGCCGTATCAGAGAGTCAGCTGAAGTGTATCTGATGCTTCCTGGCTGCCTCCTCTTGGAGGTTTTTCAGGCACATCTTATTGGAAGTAGATCCCAGGGCTGACCCAGGACCTGCTGGAGGGATTAAAAAGCCCCTCTGGTATGGAAATGCCGTGTAAGGGGCTGGCTGGATGGATAGATGGATGGGTTTGGTTAGAATTAGAAATAAAAACTGCTTTATTGTGGTTAAAGATCAACCTGGTTTAGGGTTTAAGACGTCCTGGTTGGGACTAAAATAATTCTTTATACTATGTCAGGGGTTCTCAACCTTTTTCATGATGGGGCCCAATTTTTCAGTCCAAACTGGTCCAGGGCCCATTCACATTTTAACACTGTATTAGTGTAATGATCTCATTTTAGGTTTATCTATTTAATAACTAAGCCAAATAGACCTGCCTTAGACTGAACCTAGTAAAAAGTGGCGTGATAAACATGAATAAAATAATATAAAAATATATTATGAGATTGAACTGATTTTTAAAAAGAGATAAAATGGTGTAGTAATAGATCACATTTAAAATCAAAAGGCTTAATTTAAATAATCTGTAAAAACCTGTATTTTCTTTGTTTAGACAGGCCATTAAAGCACAAAATTTCATTGAACATTTTTTTTATTTCCTAAACTTCTTAGAATGTTTTAAATAACTTCCAAACACAACCTGGGCTGCACGGTGGTGTGGTGGTTAGCACCGCAGCCTCACAGTAAGAAGGTCACTAGTTCAATTCCCAGCTGGGGAGGGGGTTTGAACAATTCCAACAGTGGCCTTCCTGTGTGGAGTTTGCATGTTCTCCCCATGTATGCGTGGGTTCTCTCCCACAGTCCAAAGACATGCATGTTAGGTTAATTGATCACTCTAAATTGCCCCTAGGAATGAATGTGAGCGTGAATGGTTGTCTGTCTCTCCATGTTGGCCTTGCGACAGACTGGCGACCTGTCCAGGGTGTACCCCGCCTCTCGCCTGATAATAGCTGGGATAGGCTCCAGCAACCCCCGCGACCCTGAACTGGATAAGCGGTACAGAAAATGAGTGACTGACCAAACACAACCCTACTGAAATGACCAGCTTAAGCTGGTCTTAGCTGCATCAATAGCTGATTTTCTCTCTTTTTTTCTTAAAAATCCTTTTTTCCCCAACAAGTGTTAGATGTTTGCTTTCTAGATGAAGCTTGCAGATAGCGTTAGCAGATAGCGTTAGCATTAACGTTAGCATTAGCTGGTGTTCCATCCAGACTTCTCAGCTCTGCTTTGTTATCTCCACTTACTAATCCGTATTTTATTAACTGGATTGGATTTTTGCCTCTTTATTGGCAATTTGGGACTTTTTGTCTTCATAATGTAGTTTAAATACTTCTTCACAATGTTTGCTACAGGCAAGCGATTAGCTAAATGTCTTCTTCTGCTCGTTTGTTGAACTCTGACAAAGTCTCTGTTGAACACCTCCACCAGGTGGAGGGAGGCCACATTGCAAGTCATCCAGTCATAAATAACAGTGAAAATATACGACCCTCACGTCCCAAATGTGTAAAAGGAAAGTTTTTTCACGAACCCATGGTTAATAATCACTGTTCTATGCCACTGGTGGTAACCATTTTGCCATCTTACAAGCATTTTGCTTCCACAACCACTAGAGACTGTTCACTTTCAATGCAATTATTTATAGATTGTTTCCACAATCTGTCCAAACAACCTATGACTGCAGTTTTAAAGAGGACATGTCGACAACTCCCTAAACAATAACCAGCGTCCTTCATGTCACACGAATTAAAGTAGACATAAATGCCAGACACTGTAGGTTTCTTAAGAGGCTGAAATTAGGCCAAAAAAAAGAGAGACAACAGTCATTGATCAAATCTGTGTCGGAACAACTTCAATAAAACAAACAAAAAATAACAGCAAAAAGGAAAGAAAATCAAGGATGCCAGTCAAACCCGACATTCACAGCCATGCAGCAAGAAGACAGACTTCACTGATAAGAACCCCTCACCCCTCAGACTTATGCTTTGGAGCGCTTCCAGCCATAAAGAGAATTTATGAAACCATCTTTTCATCCTCAGTCATATATCCACTTTAAACAAGGCCAAATAGAACTTCAGGACTGTTTTATTGCAGATTTGAGCATCTCCTCTTATTCATTTAAGCACATTACTTGTCAGCCTCTAACTGAACATTTTATATTAAGGCATTTTACTTTTTTTTTTTTTTGTTCTATCTTGACTTTAGCAACATATACTTAAAGCAACCATGACAAAAAGGATAAGTGGGAATTGTAATTTTAATAGGAACTTAAAGAAATGTAGCCTATAAAAATATGGATATAAAGAAATGAAAACAAAGATAGAGAATATACTGCATAGAATTGGATTTTTTAAGAATCATATTATATTCTATTAATAAAATTTTGTATATAAAGCTATTCTAACACTGCAGGGCAACACAGTAAGTAAATGTTTACATTATAAACCAGAAAACTAGTGATAAGCATTTGTACATCTGTACTGCGCAGTATTAACTTCCCTGAGCCAAGTTCCATTTTTCCCTTTCAGATTCAGATTTAAATACATTCAAATTAAAAATGAAAAACTACTGCAAATTAAAGATCCTACTCAGAGTAAACTGGAATTTCTACAGTTACATTTTTTGGACCATATAAGTAAAAACCACATGGTTTTAGTAGCAATAGCAGACATCAATCGCTGATTCATCCAAGTACATAAAATCTGTTGGTGACCCTAAAAAATGTAAATACATTTAATCACCAGTCACTAAAAGCTTTCAAAGTCAGAATGAAAGCTCATTTGTCAGCCGTGAATATTCAGAGTCAAACCGGTTCCAAACATGCCGAATGTTTGTTGAACTTTTACCTCATGTTCACATCGAGCTGTGAACACAACAGCTGCAAGCAATTTTCTCCTCACTCACAGGACAACAGATAAAAAAACCTGTTTAAATCACAGCATTACCACTGTATGTTCAATAAAATGAGCAGAAGGGATTTTAAAAATGATGTCTGCAGCTGAGTTATCGGCGACCGACCGGGCTGTTTGCTGGTGAGGCAGCGGAGCAGATGCACTAAATATATAAATATTTTAAAATGGAAATGAAGAACATCTCAGTTTACAGGAAGTGCTGCTCAGCCGATAAAATATTGCGAGTTAAGAAACACAAACCTTACTGGATGTGTTTTAGCCTCCTTCTGTCTCTCTGATAAACAGCTTTAGCCGGACCTTGCCGCTGGCTCTGGTAGAGCCCTGAAACAAATGAAATGTGGAGGGAAGAGTCGGCGAGGATGATTAAGTGAGCGATGTGCTATAGGTGGACTCTATGGAGCAAATAGCTGAGGGACAACTTATTGCTTTCAGGATTTTGTGTATTTGTTTTTGGCTGCTTTTAAACTGCAAATGCTCCTCCAGCTCCAAAAAAACTTCCCCACTCAGCGATGAGCAGTTTGGTTTTGATTTGATCCACTGCAGCTTCTGAAGCTGTACTCTTCGGTCCTACCAGTTTATATTACTGGATCAGAGGTTGTTATGCTGCAGGTTTATTTGTACAGCACGCTTACATCATTTCACAGAAATATAAAATCACTAGATATATGAAACACACAAACACTGATGTGAGTAGTTGTCTAATAGAAGTCGTTTCAGACACAATTTGGTCTAATGTTCTTTTTTTTAAGGGAGGGGGGGGGGATAAAACAAAGAATATGAAGTATTGATGAGCACATGTATGAAATCCCTTTTATCCCCTTTAATACAGTGAACTTAGTCTCTGTATGAGAATGACATTGTAACATGAGCTACAATAAATGAGAAAAAAAAAGACTAATAAAAAAGGCATAAAAACAAAAATAATAATAATACATGATAAATAAAAACAATTGATTAAAAAAAAACAATTGATTAAAAAAAAACACCAGAGTTACTGGATCAAATAGAAATATAGAAAATTAATCCTGAGGTAAGGAGGGTAAAGAGTTAAAATAATTTTGAAAAGGTTGCCATTTTCTATAAAACTGATTCAAACACTCTTTCACTGTCAAAGTTCTTTTTTCTTTCACTTCCAGAGAAGTAGAATGTGAAGCCCAGCTAGAAGGGAGGTAAAGGTTATGACTTGTGATTGCAAGGGGAAATTTGAGGTTGGGGGAGATTCTAAATGTAGCAAAACAGGGTCCATCTTTATCTGTGTAATTTGGTCTCATTTTTAAGAATTATGACCACAACCAGCAAGAGAATCCAGTCTGGAAATAACAGTTTTATTTCACTTTATTTTCTTCAGGAAATAAACATTTGGGATAAGAGTCGGGGCTAGAAATCATCCTTTACTCTATCATGAAACTTCTTTTGTTTCACTGCCATAAAGCTTGTATTTTTGTGTTTGCTTTTCTATATTAACTGCCGGCTGAACATTTATGGTTTTATTTTCTCTTTCTATGTCTTTGTTTTAGGAAGCAAAATATATCAAATTGTTCACTTTGATCTTAAAATACAATATGTTGTTACAACAACAAGTAAAAAAAAAAAACCCTGCATTTTCCTCCATGGTTCCACTCCCGGTGTAACGTTACATCATTGATGCTTACGGCAAAGATTCTGATAGTTATCGCTGATGATTTGGACTCAATTAACCTTTGACCTTCAAACAAGAGACTGCTGGTTTGTCCCATTCTGAACTCTTATTTTAATGAGTCTGGTCAGAAATTTACTCAATAAAACCCGTCGTAGTTTACTGCATCAACGTTACAACGGCTTCAGTCAGACTTTAAACCAGAGGTAGTGGAAAATCAAGACGACTGATGGGTTAAACTGAATCTGTGCAAAACAAATCAGGAAAGTGCATGTACACTCAGTCAGACTAGTAAAGCCTCACAGAGGTATGGTTTTCTTTATTTAGTCATAATCATTGTGATATTATGCGTGATTTCTCCTCAGCATGATGCACCCAGAGCAAAATGAATAATTTGTAAGTTAAGACATTGTTTGCACCACAACTAAACAGATATTAAAATAACAATAGTAAAAGCAAAGATGAAGTGGAATTTTAATCAGTGTGAAATGGGGGTGGGGGTGGGGAGTGTTGTTATGCACCATAAAAGCAGTTTATAGACTATTTGATACATAAACAATGTGGCTACAATACTGGAAAAGCGAATAACTTACTTATTTCTAGTTAATAAACTTTATTTTATTATGACCGACCTTTACCTGAGAAAACTTCAGATGCTTAACTGCAAGTAAACGCAGCGTGAGATCTACTTTTTTTTCTTTATGACTTTCTGCACCAACAATACCATGTTTTTCATCATAATACAACATTCTTACTAGGGCTGTAATGGTACACAAAAATCACGGTTTGGTACATACCCCGGTTCACAAGTTAGTTTTTTTCGGTACAGTAATGGAAAAAAATACAAATATGCTTTATTAACAAGTTCACTAAAATTTAACATCAAAGCTGTGTGTTTTGTTTGTTTTTCTGCCATATTGTTAGAATGAAAAAAAAAACTTAATGAAACAATAAATAGCTAAATAAACAAATCCTGCGCCCAACAGTTCGGTACAAGGTCGTGCAAACCTGAGTGTACCGAATGGTTTGACACAAATACACATACTGTTACAGCCCTAATTCTGACAGTATCAGCTGTTTAGAGTTTATGAAGAGTTTAACATCATTAAATCACCAGATGGGACGACGGTGCTTTTGTCCAGCCCATGGACCCTCATCAAAAGAAATCTAGACCCACCCATGCTGGGGTTTAATAAAGATAAAGCTGGGTCATTTTCTATGTCAGTGATGGAGCCTCTCATGTTGCTGATGATGTCACTTTAAGGTTACACAGACAGTGTTTTACAAAGTAGCCATTATTTAGATGGAAAACGGGCACAAACTGGCCACACACACACGACCAGAGTGCACTCGGAAAACACAGATTCTCAACCATCTTAAAGCCCCCTCACCCACTCAGCTACTGTACATGGGTCTTCATATCTGCTTTTGTACAGCAGAAAAAAAAAGACACACAAAGGAGTTTTGTTATTCTGATATTGAAATTGTTGCTTTAATTCACTACCAAAAATCACAGGAAAGGTTTATTGCCTACGATGCAGCACCAGTTAATGTGGCCGGTTGGTGTACTGGGGCTCAGCCCTGGCTCAATTCAACCCCTGGTTTTTCCAACCAAATACCTGATGAGGCATGTTTGCTGTTTTCTTCTGACTCTCTGTTGACAGACCTTCCAATATTTCCAGTTTTATGCATATCCATTAGAAACAGCTGCAAGGACAGCATCCACAAACAAAACAAGTAATCTCTTTGAAAACAAGAAACAGAAAAAAAGAAAGAGATGTGCTCATAACGACTATAAAATGTACATTAAAAAGATGACACCCAGGTTAGGGCAAAATCACATTTGCTGTTTTATTCAAACTAACTAAATAAAAATGCCAAAAACAATAAATGGCTCACAATCAGCGTTGAAAGTGGTGAGCTCATGTTTGTATTCATGGTCAGAAAAATGTATAAGGTGTGTGTTAAATGCCCGTTTGTATTAGAAAAGGCTTGTGCATTCATATTTCTGCATCTGAACTGAGACATCATACAACACAGATCAGCTCCACAGAGGATAACATGAGGAAATTCACTGCAAGATAATTAAATACCACAGAAATGTGTCATTTTCCACGCTGGATGCAACTTCTGTAGTCAGACAAAGCTTTCTGCTCCTGCAATGCTCCCAGTGTTGCACAACGCTACTTCAGGGGATGAAACCAAACCATGCAGCAGATGTAAGAGGAGAAAGAGTTGCTATAACAAACATCAACAGCTTCTAATGAGGATTAGCTGCAGCATCTCTACGACACAAAAAATGAGCTCAGAAGAGACAGAAAACAAATTTGCACCCAAAATACCCTCTTAAAAAATGTTGGCAGCTTATAGATCTGAAAATATTTAACAATGATTTTTCATTTCTTAATCTTTAGATTTGATGTATGTTGTGAAGCTTCACGTTTCACCTCCAGATCTGCACTTTGTTAACAAAAATTATTATATGTACAAAAAGGGAAAGTTTTTCTAAAGACAAGAAGAGAAACAAAACCAGACAACGAATGAATCAGAGCTGACATGTCTGGAATCTAGCCGATCTAATCCCAAAATTAGAAGAATTTCTCAGGGCAACAGAAAAAAAAGACCCTACAACACAGCAAAGCTAATTAAATCCAGCACTTAATACTGAATTTTTCATCAGTCAGAGTGCTGCAGCGCTTTGAGGAAAATGAAAATAAATCAGAACAAAAAATAAGGCGTGGGACAACAAACCTTTCAGAGGTCACCACAAAGCAGACCAACAGCAAATGAAGAGGAAAGAAAACCATCTCTAAAAAGGTAAGGAATAAAGAGATAAACCTCTGATGGTTTTATTATCATTCACATAAAGTCTGCACACTTCTGTCATTGCATTGCTTCATTTTGCATCATTTGCACACAACTTCGACTTGCAAGAGAAAATCTTTGAGTCTTGATACCTTTTTAAAAACTGAGAAAGGCAGTGAGAACCTTCCTCCTCACAAGACATGGGCAGATTCATCCTTTTTTATAGAATGCATTTAATATTTTTTTTCTGGTCCTGAGCATAAATATTTACATTGAAAATCTTTTCTAAAGGAAAATTACTTGCAAAATTTGCACACTCAGCCTGAGGAAACCAGGGTATCAGCGCTCTGTATTCACATACTTATTTAACAATTTCCCAGCTTCTGTATTATTTAAATGTCCTACCTTTCCCAGCGTGATATTGCAAGAATTCTTGGAGAAATCCATTTGGTTTATCTTAATCCGAGTACTTTCACAGAAATTATTAATGGTTCGTGTCTTGGTGAAGGACAGAAGGAGTCTGATTAATCCACCAGCCCCATAATTCATGGCCAAATCACTACTCCACCTCAGCTCTAACCTTCCTTCCTCAAATCAAATGTCTTCCCTCTATTCTTCTTTTTACCAATTATCTTCCTGTATTCATTACGATTGACAGCCATTTAGAATTTTCCCTCATTTAATTGTAAGAAATCAAATAGTTTATGTGGCTTTTGTGTAAAAGTGCAGGTGTTTTAACTGACACTTGGTGATGTGATTCCATCAACACTGCATTGCATCAATTAACCAATCTGTCTGTTGCCAAGCAAATTCAGTAGAGCGCTTAACTGGAGGAAGGCTCTGGTATTATTTGTGGCACTGATAGCCCTGTAACGCAGTCCACATACCAACCCACACATCCACACTCGGGGGAAAAAAAAAAACAAAAAAAAAACTTTGATCTGAAACGTGAAAACTTTATTTTCAAACAGCACCAAAAAAAAAGTGGTGGTTCTTCTCGCACTGTGGCATCATCAGTGGGCAAAGTCCACATGCCAGACTGTAATATTTATGTTTGAATTATAAGAAAGAAAAAAAGTCAGATCAAATAATCAGTAAAGGAATAGTACACCCACAGAGTGATGTGCGTTCATTTTCTACTCACCCTCATGCTGAGCAAGACTCTGGAGCTTTTTTTTAATATCTCAAAAGCAGCCGGAGATCAAACAGGTTTTCGTCATCCCCAATTTGCATATAATGGAGTTCCTGGCAACTGAACCAAAAAGGTCCATAAAAGTCCACAAAAACTTGACAATATTCCTCCATACTGCTCATCCAATGTAATCGTGTCATGAGTGGGTAGCCTCCATAATTTACTCAAAACAACATCATTTAGTATATTTTATAGCCTACACACTGCTACATTGCACTTCCTATTTGTGCATTTGTGCGAGTTCACGACACTATGGAAGCCGTGGCGTTCAGCGCCTACTCTGCTGATAACGCAAGCGTAGAAGAAGAAATTTGCTGTTTACATTGTGCTAAGAGTGAACGAGCTGCAGACAAACTGGGACAAACATGAGGGGTTGGCTACTGATTTAAAACAAAGAAAGAAAGAAAAAGAGAACGCACAATCTCGTCCTCCGTGGCTTCCGTAGTGTCGTGAACTCGCACGGACGTGCAAATAGGAAGTGCAATCAGAGCCAATTACAAATGACTAAAAGGTTCAGTAAGTACCCCCCCCCCCCATGGGGAAACACCCGCTGTCGCTGCTTGACCTACTTTCACATTCAGCTGGCGTACTTCGCCACTGTATTTCAATCTATGGATCATGGCCGTTTCTCAGTATGCGTACTTGTGTGAACTTGCGTGTTCGTGGACTCGTGAAACGTCATCATCCACGGTCCAAGTCATGTTCCATTTCAAAGTTCGCTTCTCGGCAAGTTCACTGGAAGTCCCCAGGTGAAAACTTTCTCCGCCCATTTCACCGAGCATGCATCAGAGGAGGCTCGTGAGTACTTGGCCAGATATAAATCCCAGCATGCACCATGCACATGCGCAGCGTTTGGCAGCCCCCTCCTCCCTCCTCTGCCTCCAACAGCCAAACCTGAGCGATCATTCCTATTCTTTCCTGTTCTTGGCCTTTTATCTGCAGCTCTTTCCCCCGCTTTCCTCTCACAGGTGTCTTTGATCATATAATTATGACCTGATTGTCCGTTTACATCTCAACAACAATAACTAAACTGTAGAATAATACAATATTATTTTCATGTTGACTGGCACCCCTGCTCACTGCTGCACACCGTTGGTGGCGATGTCACAAGTTTGCGTTGTCCCAATCCGTCAAGTAGGCAGAGTCCGTGCTTGTAAACTGATCAGTTTTCCCACAAACTTTCCTCTCACGTCCGCCCCCTAAACTGCTTCGATTACAAGTGGTCACCATATTCTCTCCCCCTGCGACAGAATGGAGCACACTTCCTGAGCCGACTACACAGACACCATAGAAGCACACCACTTCCTGGTAGGCTTTTTTAAGCTTATCTGACTTCGCCATCTGCTGGATCGGATGAAAATGACTGAAATAAAGACGATCAACACTTGGTACCCGATAAAAACCTGCAATTAATGTGTAAACACGTGATTGGCGGTCAACGTTCGGATTTGAATTAATGTGTTTACACGTGAATGGCGGTCAACGTTCGGATTTGAATTCATGTGTTTACACGTGAATAGCAGCCAGTGAGTTAAGAGTCATATGTAAAGGTTTCATAGTACATACTCTACTGGAAAACACAGTGCATCACCAAACTGCTCAACAATTTCTTTTTTTCCATCACTGTTAGGGAAGCAGGTAAAATTCACACTTAAACTAAATACTAACCTGCAGAAGTGACTTGACAGCAAATCATTGTTTCTGGCAGCTTAAGGGCTCAGTTTGCTTCAGATTTTAGTGTGCAGGTTTCTGAGCCGTTGAACCCACGGTGATTTGGTAATGCAGTTATATCGGAAAGCGATTAAATGCACAGTGACTTCACGGCCCTGTGGATAGCTGATTCACTCACTGACTTCCATAGATCTAATTAAGTCAACTCCACTGACGTGCTAGCTTGCTGCGCTGTCTAACAAGTCAGAGCACTATGGGTTGTAAAAATATGCATTTTTACTTTGTTGTCATTTAGTGGAATGCCTGTAATGACCAGAGAAAAGTCTTCGTGATGGAAGCAGGCATGAGGCTCAGTCTGAAACCTACAGCTGGGATCCCTGCAGTCTTAACTTATTATGCTGCTGTGGTTTATGGTCCGTGCATGATGAGTGAGCTGCTGGGTCACGCCTGGCAAGATAAGCACAGTAAGAGATAGATAGAGAAAGACAGGCAGAGGGAAAAAACAAACTAAAAGCAAAGAAAACTGAAGGAAACAGCTAGAAACACTGACAGGAACAGGACTATTACAGGAAACATTTCAACACTGATCATGCAGAGTTGATAGGATGGTAATTCCCCTCTGATGAAGACCACAAAGTAAGATTTCAATTATATTTCCAAGTCCTTCCTTTAAATTTGAAACTGCAATGTATAAGAAGTGATTAATAAAATGTCTCGTCAGTATACATTTAGGTTCTCAACTGCAATTTAGGGGCAACTTCGTAGTCTAACAAGTTTGCGACAAATTTCCATGATACAACAGAATATACCAGTCCAAAAAAAAGAAAGCTAGTATTCTAGCTCCCTTTATGGGTGTAAATCAGTACTTCTGTTTTAAACAGTACTGTCCTCATACTTCCATTTGTCCTTATGCCTACCGCACATGACAGAAAATTGGGCGCACGCTACAAGCTATCTGCAGAACAAACGGTCTGTAATGATTTTTAGCTCAGCAGATAGCTCGCCTGTGCGGCAGGCATTGCGTTGCCATGGTTATCAGGCTATGCAGCCACCAGATGGCCGTGTAGAGTTTAGTGTTCACCTCAGAGTTGCGACATCGGTTTTATACAATAACACGTATGGTGACGATAGAGATCATGATCGTGTACATTCTCAGAAAAAGACATAAAGAGGCAGCGCAGTGACTTTTGTTTTCGTCGCAGCCAATAAATACACTGCTTCCCCAACAGTTTCCAGAGGTACCGGCTCCGTTTACTGCATTGGTGTACGCATCTGCAAGACATCTGACAATGGACCCAATTATGCATGTAAAGGATGCAGGAGATGGATGGAAAGATCAGTTATTGTCTATAGCATAGGACAGAAATGGGCCTTAAGCTATGATTAAAGCACATATTGCCTGCATCATTCATTCAGGGAGATTTTGCAATGTCAGGACTTTTTCTTTTTTTTTTTCCATCTACAGTCGATGATTTCTCATCAAGACTTTGCATTAATGATGGAGAGACTCAGACTACTATCTAAAGCAAGGATGACCAGAGTCAGCACTCAGGAGCTGCTTTCCTGCAGGTTTTGGATGTTTCCTGCTGCAGCACATCAGATTAATGGGTGAAGATGTTTGGGCAAAACTTGACAACAAGCTGTTGAGGAGAGCCATTTGATTTGAATTAGGTGTCTTGAAGGAAAAAAACATTTTTAAAAGCCTGCAAGACTGCAACCCTGCAGGACCAGAGTTAACAGTTTAAAGTCTTCTCTAGAACATTTGAGGGGTTAAGGTTTGGGCTTCACCACTCTCACCACACCACTCTTACGATTTAATCCTGATAAATCCTTTTCATCTTGGATCTGCGTGATAATAGGAGAGAAAAAACATTGATGGAAAAACCAGGTTATTCTATAAGTTCAGGTAGTCAGCTGTTATGTTTCTGGGCAGACATCATTGCTGAACCTGAACCTGACCAGCTGCAGCAACCCCAGAATGTAATGATGCATGCAAAGCATGATGGGAACAGCACGTCATATGCTGCTCTGACCTCCATGTCCCCATCACCCCTGAACACGGTAAACCTGGATTCAGACTACATTATTCCAGAGTCTGATCTTTATGCTTTGTAACTGGGTGTTTTTTTTTATAAAATGGTGCATATGATCCTCACTAAAAGTTTACACTCTCCAAAAAACCCCAAAAAAAAACAAAGTTAACGCCGACCCAAAAATATTCAGATTTATAAAACTGGGCATGCACACAGATCCAGGCAATTTCCCCTTCATAAATTACACTCTTCCTGCAAGTTTGTGCAGGTGAATTTGGCTAATATCCCGCCTCTACACACCCACATTATACCCTAAAAGGTCAGTGCAAAGCACCTTATGAAAATCACTTATGCCACTTTCAGGTCCTGTTTTGTGCCTAAGCAAGCTTTATAAATGAGCAAACTGGAACTTTTTCCCCATTAGTGTTTTTTCTCAAGGCTAAACAGCTGTTCAGTCACAATATTGCGAGTTCTTTTCACAGTGTGTGGAAGTGTTCTTACTTTGCATTAAACACCATGTCAAGAGAAAATGTAATGCTTTCTTGTATGGAGTGAAAATAAACTACTCACTAATTTAAATAAACGATGAATGGAAATAAACCAAAATAATAATATAAGGAAGCTTATTGATCTTGCATAATAATGACCATCTTCATAATACTTAGCAGGCCCATAATGGTGCCAAAAAAAAACTAAAACCAGTCAGAGAATGAACAAAAAGCATCTGACGGCATCCTGGAGTGTGTTACCAGGACGATGGTGATACATCCTTTAAGCCCTGTGGGTTGTGGTCTATGTAGATCATCTGTGCTGCCTATAGATCCCAACAGATTGGTATCTGTGGAGTTTGAAGGTTGGTTGAACACTTCTGGACTGTTATCTGAGTGCCTCCTGAGCTGCAGGAGTGGTGGGGCCCACTGGAACGGTGACGGGAGCGTTGCCGTGTAATGGTGGTGACTATACAAAAATGTTTAAGTAGATGGCAAACTAGCTTTCTTGTGAGGATCAGAATGCAGGTTTTCCCCGCAGAACTTTGCACTGCTGTCAGTGATTTTATGATTATCGATCAGTCTGTGTCTCCCGGTTTCAGGTGAACAGAATAAATCAACATCTCTTCTCAGCATGACACCTGTTGGCAAAGGTTTGCAAATGTCAATATGAGATGAAACTCAAACCTTATTTTGTAGAGCCGGGACAATATGCTTTTCTCCCGATTAGATTCTTTTTTTTTGGGGGGGGGGGGGGGGGGGGGGGGGGATTTGTTTACCTAACGTATAGTTTCCACTATAAAACGCCTCACGGACAGACAACAACACTGGTGAGTGAAAACGTCTCTCAGCTCAATGCTAAGTATTAGCTTATGATTTGTTTGCTAATTTACTTACTTGTCAGGGGTCTCTGTGGTACTTCTGTGGTACTGCATGTACTTCAAACTCTATATCAGACTCTGGGTCGAGTGCATACAGCTCCATAACAAGCTGCTCCATTTTTTCGCGTCGATCGGAGTCTGATTATCCATCAGTGTTTACAATTAACATCCATGTGAGCTGCTGGTGCCGGTGTTAAGAACAATTCTGTGACCCTTCAGAATCAGTGTCTCTTCCGGGGCAGTGTCATGAAATGGGCGTAAAACATGTAATTGGGCGAGAGCTCCGTGGTTCAGGACAGTCAGCCATCTTACTTCCATGTTGGAAATTAGACGCGTAAAAAAACTAATATTTAACACCAAATTAGTTTCTATACCAGCTATGGGAACATATTTAGCTTATAAATGCTTGTATTTGACTTTTGGAACATTTTAAAAAGCATGATGCAGCTCCTTTAAGTTTTTTTTTTTTTTTTTTTTATGAAAACAGAACATCATGTTACTAGATAGTTAAAGAAAAACATTTTTCCCTCTGCTGGAGAAAAGCAGTCATTTTTTTCCCTATCCAGCTTAAAGACTGATATGAAGCAGTTAAATTTGGGGGTAAAAAAAAAAAAAATTCTAAATCATACAAAAAAAATTCAGTACTTCAATAAATAAAATAAAAATAAAATAATTTTTTTTTTTTTAAAAAAGGATCATTATAACATGTTAAGAGACTTTTGCTAGGTTTGCATAATTTGGGCCTCAAGATTTGTGCTCATCTTGTCTCCTTATACATCAAGGTATCCTTATACACTAAAGGTTTGAAACCCTGAAAACTAAATATTTGCACAAAATGGATGATTTCTGTTTACTAGGGGTGGGTAAAAAATATTGATTAATGGATGCATCACAATACTTCCCTGTGCAATTCAATCGCAAATCCTCTGAATCGATTCACCTCCTGACCAATGGGGGGAGCTGTGCGTGTTATTTGCATTGTATGGACAAAGTCCACGTTAGATCATACCACACCAAAATGGCAATTTTTTTTTTCAGATGTTTTACTACCCAAAAATATGAGTTGACATACCACATATGTTCATATGGGCTTGAAAATAAATCTCCAGCTCACATTGTTACGGTTTTAAAATCAATTAATTGTTCCTGAGATATAGTCAAAGATATTCTTGTGGTATATAAATTCGCTTTGAGTCAAAAATTGACTTTTAGCATAAAATACTTTCAGTATTTTGTAAATTTGGTCATATTATCATTTTTTTTAAGTATTTGACCAAGTTTTGATTAGTTAACAACATGGATGTTAACCCATGTGATAATCCTTCGAGTTGCATCTGATTAAAGAGCATAAATCACCACCAAACCACAGTTTAACCAAATCTAAAATAGTACAAGTAAAATCGGGAAGCAATCATGAGCAGAGGAAATAGCAGAGAAAAATTAAATCTGGTAAAAGAACGGTGATGAAAGAGAGACTGCAGCACATCTCTGACTCTAATACAGAAAAGATAGTTCCTGTTGTGAAGAGGAAGACAGGAAACAAAGGTGTTGTGAAGGGAAAAAAGAAGAAACATCCTGACAGGAAACAACAGGAAGAAAAGTCCCAAAGAAAAGAGAAAAGTAAAAAGATGAATCAAAGATAACGACATGAAGGGTTCGAAAAGAGTCATACACAGCAGCAAGGAGGAGAAAAACCTGAAGGACAAGCACTGCATGGACAAGAAATGAATGAATAAATAAAACTGACATTTTGGTGAAGGTGTAGATCATTTATTCAGGGAGGAAGAGCACAGCAGAAGAAAGAACCACAGAGAAAGCAGCTCTAGTTTTACTTCCCTCCATCATCCACAGACAACAAGCTGTTAAGGCTGTCGGTCATCAAAGAGTCTTACTCTCCCAGGCTTGTAATCAAGATGCTTAAAGTAATAAAATCCCAGCAATTCCTTACCTTCTATTTGAGGAGTGTTTTCAGTCAGGATGACTACTTCTTCACCTGGATTACACCACTCCAGTGTTTACGCTGCCCCCTGCTGGCGCCACTATGAAGGCTAATTTATTCGATAGCTTGAGTTTCGCTTTGCTATTGAATAAAACCCGGCTACAGTTGAGCATGTTAGCCTTGAAACTGATTTATACTTCAACTTCATGGTCACACAGTCTCCATGAAACTCTCCACATAAAGTCAAATATTTTTAAATGGCATGTTTATGTCAGTGCATCATCCTGACTGACCGATCTCAGATTAGCTCAAATGTGGGGCAAACAGAATGTGGGGCAAACAGAATGGAGTTCATTTTAAATGGAATAAATACTTTAATGAAAACTATCAATGCATGATGCAAGAATTAAATATATTGGTCAATTTCCAGATGTGGACAAATACTGTTAAATGGTGAAATGTAAATTCTCATGTTACATCCTGAGAAGATTCAGCAGAGCTGTGGCAGAACGAAAACATGCCAGAGCCAGAGCAGGGCGGGACTCAGCCCTAGGGGTGTAAGAAAATATCGATACACCAATATATCACGATATTTTGTGTTGCAATATCATATTGAAATTTAAAAGCACTGTATCGTTATTTTTACAAATGAAATCTTGCAAAATCTTGTTGCCCCGTTACGAGATTTTATTGTTCAATTAGCACCAGTCCAGCATGTAGAAAGTTACTGTAATTGGAAGAACTTCATATCCCAGCATTCCCTTTAGAGCCATGTGACTACGATGCAGCTGCTGCTACAGACTGACTTTGAAGTTGCTTATAATATGTCTGGTTTTAAGTTCTTGGTTAATTACCAAGTTGTCAGAAACATTATAATTAGCCACATGTTGGCTAATACCTGCTAGTATGTGATGTTTAGCAGCATTGCTGATGTTTAATGTGCCTTTAAAACCTAATTGCTTAGATCAGTGTTTCTCAATCCTGGTCCCCAGGGACCCCACCCCTGCTGGTTTTCAAGATATTCCTACCTCAACACACCTGACTTAGATGAATGGCTTGTTAGCAGCTTGCAAAGAACTTGATGAGCAGTTGAGTTGATCTGAATCAGGTGTGGTGGAATTGGAAACAAATACATGCAGGGCAGGGGTCCCTGAGGACCAGGATTGAGAAACCCTGGCTTAGATGATGTTATTTAAGTGAATGAATCACACCAGACACACCATTCTTTACACATAACTTTGTGTGCTCTGCTGTAAACACAATATTGCAATATATTGTCTTGTTTATAGTATCGCAATATAATGCAATATATTGTATCGCTCATCTTGTATCGCGATGCATATCGTATCGCCAGATTCTTTTCTATACACACACCTACTCAGCTCCATGATTGCAGCGGTGCATCGACATAAAATCACTAAAATCCCTATTTAATGAGGCAGATGTTGGTGAGGAACATGAGCTACATCAGTTTCATGCTCTGCCTAAAATAAATCCAATAAGCATCCTTCGCAGTTACTCCTGAAATGTCATCTCTTAGTTGATGTACTGTCACCAACTTCCACAATACCTTACTGATATTTTTTTTCTGTTCCTTAGAATAAATGTTTTGGCACCTGAAGAAACTATCAACTCAAAAACCCTTTTAAAAAAATTAGGGCTGCCACAAATGATTATTTTTATAATCAACTTGTCTCAGATTATTTTGGCGATTAATCGACTAATCAGATAATACAAAAATTGTAGCACATTTACAATATCAGTCAAAAGTTTGGAAACGGTCTCATTAAATCGAATGGAAAAATGTGTCCAAACTTTTGACTGGTAGTGTGTGTGTTTATGTATGTCAATACACTGTTTAAGAATAGGGGATTATCACGCTTACCGGAAGTTCCCGGATTTTGGACACTTCCTCTTCCGGGCCATGTTAACGACAGCCGTTCCTGCTCTGTTATACTGTTTAAATCGGATGAACTCCAAACATACTTAAGTTTTCATTCTAGACTGAAATGATACTAAGGAAGAAGTGGATCAAAGCGATCGATTTGCCGCGGTGAAGGGCCGAACTTTATAATAAAACAGACGTTTGTTTGTCGCCGGTGGGGCACAACACCGGCACTTCACAGCATGCTAGCATTAGCCAGCTAGCGTTTATTGACGTGCTTAACATTGTGCGTCTTAAAACACACAAACATCTGAATATCAGGTCTGTACCTCCCCGTTTCCAGTGGAACAACTGGGGACTGCCAAGAAAGGAGACGCTTTCAGATGCTCGTGTGTTTTCAGCCGCACAAAGTTAGGCACGTTATCGAGCTGGCTAATGCTTACAGGCTAACACGACTGTATAGTCTGCCGGCCACAAACAAACTTGTGTCGTTTTATTATAAAGTTCGGTCCTTCACCGCAGCGAATCGGTCGTTTTGATCCACTTCTTCCTTAGCATCACTTCAGTCTGGAATGAAAACTTGGCATTGGCGTTTATCCGATTTACAAAGTTTAACAGAGTAGTAGCTGGCGGACTACTGTTAGCCAGCTAGCATTAGCCAGCTTGATGACGTGCCTAACTTTGTGCGGCTGAAAACACACAAGCATCTGAAAGCGTCTCCTTTCTTGGCAGTCCCCAGTTGTTCCACTGGAAACGAGGAGGTACAGACCCGATTTTCAGATGTATGTGTGTTTTAAGACGCAAAAAGTTAAGCACGTCGGTAAACGCTAGCTGGCTAATGCTAGCATGCCGGTGTTGTGCCCCACCGGCTACAAAGAAACATGCTACGTTGTTTTATTATAAAGTGCGGCCCTTCACTCTGGAGAATCGCTTTGATCCACTTCTTCCTTAGTATCACTTCAGTCTGGAATCCGTGAAAATTTCAGTAGGATTGGTGTTTATTCACGTTATCTACGAAGTAAAGCAGGGACATTGAACTGGACCGGAAGTGGGCCGTCTAACTGTTTAAAACCGGAAGTTCGGAACACGGAAGCGTGATAATCCCCTATTCTTTATTGTCACTGTATACAGGGATTAAGTCATGTTGCCAGGTCTCTTTCAGTAACTTTTAACACACTGTATACATTATGTCTGTCTACACATATATCCATCATACACAAACAATTTCAGCTACCTATCAGCACAGCAAAAGCAGAACAAGACAGTTGTGAAATACAGTGACATACTAAATTGTATAGACAAAATTATTGTGAAGACAAGATTCTGCACAAATTGGAAAATGTTACAGCAGTACAAATCAAAATGGGATAAATTCTTCTAGAAAATATTGCACAAATCAGAGCTGGAAATTGAAGGAATGATCTCTACATTATAGAAGGGATGATGGTGGTGGGGGAGTCAGGCAGCGCCCAAAATCTAGATGGTATGAAAAGAGCTGAAAATTCATGGTTTGAAAGGGAGCTATTGTACCGTTGTTTTTGTGGCAGAAGTATTTCTAAACAAATTTGTCATTGAGATTTCACCGAGCTTGTGAAAAGAGGAATAAAGCCTCCTTTCAAGGTACTCGAGGACAAATCCAAGCCAGGAAAAATATGGAGAGTAGTAGTATTATTTAATCAGCTATTGCTCATCCCTGAAGTGGAGGACGGTAACCGTACTCTGGAATCGTTAACACAACAAAAGCTGCTAAAAGAGGTTATCGTGTCTACAAGTCCCTGGCAGATGTAGAAAAGAGATGGCTGGATTAAACGAGGGAAGAGGGGTTCTTCAGCTCACACACTGAGGAGGGTGTGTGGAGGAAAGGAGGGGAAAAAATACAATGATATCCGGAGTTTGCCGTTTTGTTTTATGGTACATTAAGCCTTGCTTTATAAGCTTTTCCCAGCTCTGTTAAAACAAGCATGATCTGAAGTGTGAGGTACGCAGCTTCACTCAATATTTTGTCAAAATATATAAAACAAACTGTTTATACAGTCTGAGAACTGTAGGGGTTTAAGAAATGATTAGACACTGAGATTTACGAGGTTAATGACCCCGTAAACACAGAAAGGGGGAAACCAGATAGAGCAGAAGAAAGAACTTATGGTACATTATTGTTTACAGCAAAGAGGACTAAAAAGAACAATCATAAAACAGTGTGCCAGACTTTCTCCATCTCTTCTGAATAAATGCGAGTATAGCTACGTCATCTCCAGCTCTCTGTTGCCTTTGTCCATCTCTGTCTTTTTCTCCTCCTCTCAGGCAGGAGGACGATAACAGCAACGCCCGCTTCAGTCCTAACACAGCTTTACACCTGCAGAGTCTTATGTTGAGGTCAAACATAACTAAGCAGTCTGCCATTCTCTGAAGCTCAAACTAGCAACCTTTCAGCCACAAGCCCCTCCAACCTCTTTCTCACACACCTTCACATTGTTTAGGCTTTTTTGGAGGCAGTGGCTCAGTCCCAGGCTGCTCATCACGCTGTACTGAGCACCAAATTAACCAGAAAGCCAACAGATAACCTTGTTTTGTGCGCACTGTGGATGGAAGGCGCCTGAACAGCTGAGACCTTTCATGCTCTGGATGCGAGTTGTGTTCACAGCAGGTCAGAAAATGTGACAACGTATTAATTTCAGAAGCAGGAAAAGACAATGATCTTATTTGAAAGTTCGCTTATGAAAATATTTAGCTGAAAGACATTCAACAAATCACTTCAACTTCTATTGATGCGCAACCAAAACGCGCGGAAACCACCGCATCAAAAACTGAATATTAATAAGTCAATATTGTTCATTTTCTTCAATCAATGCACTTGGGGAACAGCAAATGATGCCAAAACCTGTCTAAAAGGGACTCCAGGGGCACAAAGCTTCCTCTTTTGATCTGCACATTCCGGACTCGATTCGTCTCCACATAAAAGTGGGGAGAAAGCGCAAAGCCGACTCACCTTCTGCGAGTGTCCCGCTCAAACTGGCCACGAGCAGAGCGACCCAAGCGATAATCCCAAAGACTCTTTCAGGCGGCAGATCCATTGTGAACTGGCGGGAGGCTGCAGAGAAGTCCGGCGGCTGCTGGCGGAGAGAGACGGCCGACCTCTCCTCTCCAGCTCCAAGAGAGATCTCCTCAACCCCGGCTGAAGGAGGAGAGGAGGGAGAGATGGATTCACTACGCGATCGCTGCTCCCCCAGCGTCAGTGATCCGCCTCGTCTTCTCCAAGATCACCTTCATCAGCGTTGGAAGGCGGTTACAGGGACGCTGCGCATTCCCAAACTGAGTTACACCAAAATATGAATAATCTGCCCCAACAGCAACATGCACGCGCAAAACACCAACACACACGCATTTGCGCCCTCTGCAATTTAATGTACATTTGTCAATTAAGTTTATGCTGCATGTAAAACGCAAATGAAAGCAGAAAATCAGAACTGAAAAATCTTTAAATACAGTTGTACAGAAGACGCCAACCTTTAAAAACTTGAGAATGTCAACGGTCTAATCAATAAATGAATAATTATCAAAAATTTCACGCAGGCACCGACTTTCTTAAAACTTGAGATAATGAAATAAAAATCACATATTTCATCTCAGGCCATGCAAAGTGCTGTTTGTTTATAGATTTTAAAATTTATATGGGTGGCAGTGTAAGGGCAGGGGCGGGCCTAGAAAATGTTTGAGGGGGGCCAGGCAGGGCCACAAATAAGGTTAAAAAAAAAAAAAAAGGTGTCTCGTGTAAAGGAGACATTTTCCAGCAAATGGTCCAGATTTTAGAAAATCTCTCCCGGTCCCCATTACAACTTAAGTAGTCATTAAGTGTAATAAAAAAAATGGGTAAAAATTATTTTTTAAGTCATACACTGAAAAAAAAGTCCCAAATACATATTTCACTTAGACAACAAATTTACATCCAACTGATTTATGTGTCTGTAACAAAAACTGTTAATAAAATGGACTTAGTATCCAGTTACATCTGCACAGAGGAAAGTCAAGCCGGTTGGGCGTGTCTCACCGTCATTATCTTGCCATGTTGCGTGTCATCAATCCCAAAAAAAACTAAAATGGGCAAGTGGGGCCTCGGGACAAATGATTGACAGCTCATGTACAGTACTCTGGGCTAAATGCAAACCGAGCTAACTCGAAACTAACAGGAGCTAACGAAGATTAGCCTCCCAAGTGGCGGGATAAAAGGTAAGACATGTTTGGACTTGCTGTTAGCTGCTAAAAACCACCATTTTGCTACTCTGCTGCAGACTGAGACCTCACCGAGAACAAACAATGAGCTAACTAGGAGCCACCGACGGCAAGCTGGTCAATCAAATAGATACGTCCTAATTATGTGTAATTTCAAGATTAAAAAACATATAAACAGATGAGTTCTAAAACAATTCACCCCCTCACAGTTGACATGAAGGTAAACTTGACTTATCAAAGTGGAAATAAAACAGTCAACCAACCAAACTTTATTTACTGGACTGAGTCCTGGTCTTATCAATAATTATATACCAAACGTGAAAAATATAAGCATATAAAAGAAAAACGTAGCTAAGTTTTATGCTTTTAGGACAAAGGTGCCGCCATCTTACAGTTTTCTCACCTCTGATGTCACCGGGTTGGTTTGAGCTCTGGCTCTGCATTAAAGGGACTAGAGGCAGGAATTTGAAAAAAAAAAACAAACATACATGTCCATTTTTTTAATACTAATGGGTGATGAAGCGCTAAATACCAAAAATAAAGTTTCACCCACGTTTCTCTCCGTTGCCTTGAACAGGCTGTGTGCTGCAAAATGCGCTGCAATTCGGTGTCCGAATTTCCCGCACTGCCCTGCGGATGTGATATCAAATGACGCTACATCCGCAGTTTTGATACAAGAAGAAGACGGTCGCTGTAAATTCAAACACTGTAAGCGATAGTTATGGATTATTCTGCCATCAGCAAACAATCCAGATCAACTGAAAGACACTAAAAAGTGTAACTATGAAGAAAAAGACTACCAGCGACCTTCATGAAGTTGGCCCCCACCCCATGCAAAACCCAGTGAAAATGGTCTTAATCGTTTGTGCTGCATTTGTGCTGGTTTGTGCAAAAAAAAAAAAAATATTGTTTGTGCTGCTTTAGTTTTTAAGATATTAAATAATTTTAGAGGGGTAATTCTAAGTTCACGCAGCCCCCGACTTTGTCAAATTGCACCAAAATGGTCTCAGTCATTTGTGCTGCGTTTGTGCAGAAAAAATGATCGTTTGTGCTGCTTTAGTTTTTAAGATACAACAAGTTTATCATAAGGCGGTGACATCACACAGCCTGCACAAACCAGCACAAATTCAATACAAATGATTGAGACCATTTTGGTGCAATTTGGACAAAGTCGGGGGGCTGCGTGAACTTCAGAATGAACCTTTTGATATTATTTAATACCTTAAAAACTAAAGCAGCACAAATGATAATTTTTTCTGCACAAACAGCATAAATGATTGAGACCATTTTCACTGGGTTTTGTGTGGATAGACCAACTTCACGAAGGTCTATCAGCGTAGTAAACAATGTTATAGCTTCAGTCTGTGCACGCTCCTGTGACAGCTTGGCTTGTGGCTGCAGTTACCTGCAGCGGCAGTCGCAAGTCTCATTTCTTAATCTTGCCTCAAGTCCCTTTAAAAATATCAGATTCTAGCTTCTGTATCACGTGATGGTGGTAGCCTATCAGATGTCATGGTGATCCTGCTTCTGTTAGTGTTGATGATGTTTTCTTATTGGTTACTGCACATTGAAGATTTTCCACTGAATAAATTCAAACAATCTTAACCTGTCTTTAATCTTATTTTTGTTGAATTTTATGAATATAATTTATTATTGTTTTAAAAGTATTTCTTTCCAGTACTTCTGTTCTCAAGTTTTACTTTTATCTAATATTGCCCTTGCATTCAAGATATTAATGCAAACTGTACAATCATGTGATTTTCTTTTTAAAGGTGCCATGACATCAAATTTCACTTTTCTGGGGTTTTGGGTGTATAATATGATCTATTGTGCACTGATGAGGCCATGTGAATGTCCAGAGTGAGAATCAAAGTTCCTGTTTATGGTCTGTCAGCTTTGTTTCTCTGCTCAGAAACAGTTGAATCAGACAGCAGGCTATCATTCTACGTAGTTCTATCATTCTACGTAATTTAATTGCTCCAATAAGAGCACACCATCAAGTAAACAGCGCCCCCCTCCCCCCTCTCTCCTAACGGTTTACGCACCGTCCGCTCCCCCCTCCCTCCCTGTCTGATTCAGCTGCATGTTTGGAGCTCGTAGTAACTTCTCTGCAGTCAGGTCTGGATTTTCAAACAAATGGATTTAAAAGAAAACTTCTGCAGTAACACTGAGGGAGGCGACCACAACCTTGTCATTACCTGTAAGTTTATTTATTTTCTAAATGCCGTCTTGTCTGATACTCACTATCTGAACTGCCCATGTTGCTAGCAGTTAGCCTTTAGCAAACTCCGACCACAGCTTGACCTAGATTCTCCAAATAAGGTCATAGCAAAATAAGGTGTAGCCAATCAAAATGAAGTCAACGTGGTCTCCGGGTAAAGCTCCATATCATCACCAGACCCAACTGTATTACTGAGGAAGTGAGGTCTGGCGTTTCAAAACAATACTCCGCTGTAAAAAATGCCGTTTTTTTCTTTGGCTTATTTACATATGCAGTAATGCCAACAACATAAACCAGTTTTTAACTGTTATGTCATCACTCCTTTAAGGAACAAAAAGTGTCAGTGTCAATATCTGTATCGATATCGGTATCAATGAAAAAGTATCAAACTACTGGTATCGACAGGAAAATTTTCGGTACCGCCCTTCCCTACCATGATCATGTGACACAGAAGATGGAATCTGGCTGCTTTCACCGATAATTTCATTGCATAAAACAAATAGCATGTTTTGTATCTGTACAGTGGTATCTCCAAACTCAAAAAAGTATCAAATCCATTATATTGACTCCAGGGTATCGATATGCCCATTCCTAGATAGTACCTGCCTGCATCATCACAGGACTCCAAGAGTGAGGTCTGTCTCACCCTTGCAACACCTGCCTCTCTCCTCCTCATCATCATCATGACAAACTGTGTTCTGATTGACTCTCAGGTGTCTCAGGAGGTGTGTTGTGCTGCTACATCACCTCTGTCTTCCCTCACCCATCATACAGCGTGTGGTTGTTCAGCTCCACATATGACTGCAACAGACAGTGAATGAGAGGCTGTTGCGCCGCTATGCTTTGTCTTACCTAAAAGACTGACAGGTGGAAGAGAAGCACTTCCCACAAAGTGGGTATAATTTAGACAAGAGCCTGGCATTATAGTTAATTTCTACTGTGTTTCATTTTGTGATGAATTATCATAATAACCCTATATTCATCAAATGTTGATATTCTAACATTACAATTGATTCTAGAACACAAGCTGATATCAGAGGAATGGATTTTTCAGTATTGATTTGCACCTCATGTGTGTTCAGGACAAGGGACTGAAAGGAAGAGAGGATTAAATGCAATATGATGGTTTGACGTTGCATGAATACAATTATCACAAACTGGACTAATGAGGTTTATATCATCCTATTTGGTTTAATTGGATTATAATTAGATCGGATTGCATCTTTAAAAGCGCCTTCAGATGACATCTCTCAAATCAGTCTGACAGGGTCGTGGAGGGAGATGCATCGCAATTTAAAATATTTAGTCAACCACATCTGCAGGAGGAATCTTTGTCTTCTACAAGAGCTCCTGTTGGACCCTGGTCCCAAGTCTGTCATAGAAAACTATTTTAATTAGGACGCCTTTCAAAGGGCTCAGAGATGATTATCCATACCGAGCTGTGTGATCAGCCGTCACCTGCAGAATGAATCAGCTTCATCTCATTATTAGTAGTTCTTCTTCTTCTCTTCAACATCAAGTGTGCAGCAATCTGTTCCTATAAATGGGTATTTCTTTCTTTGCTCTGATTTGACCTGTCATAAATGTCAAATAGAAGCAGGGCAGGGTTTTGGGGGAACCTTAATTCCAGGCGTGCATCCTTCAAAGTTACATGCACACAAATTTGTGCACAGGAGAACACTAAAAAACAAGGTTACTGCCAAAAACACTACACTGCATGCAGCTGATAATCGATTAATCTTGTATAGGGATGAAAAGTTCATTCAACAATCTCAACAAGCAGCAAGTGAAGTGGTCGGCATCGGGGCTTACACCACTCAAACAAACGATGCTGCTGTCCTGAAAAAACATGAAACAGATCATGTGCATTGTTTGGATAATTCAACGTATAACACACAATTGGGACAAATTGATGTTTTTAAATGAAAAGAACAGCATCAGGAACCTCATGAGGAAAAAAAAATAAAATCAAACATTACCTGAAACTGAACAATTTTTTTTTAAAAATTCCCTCTGTTTTCAGGGGCGCTGAGCTCCTCTTAGCACCTTTGACAAAGTCAAAAGGTTTTTAACTCACTGGCTGCCATTCACGTGTAAACACGTTAATTCAAATCCAAACGTTAACTGCCAATCACGTGTTTGCACGTTAATTACGAGTTATAATCGGGGGAGCTTGTCAGAGAGAACCAAGTGTTGATCGTCTTTATTTCGTTAATAGAGAACATGGCGACCGCTCTTAATTGAAGCAGTTTAGGCCGCGGACGACAGTGGAAAGTTGTGGAAAAAGTGATCAATGACAGACAGACACGATCGATCGAAGACACATCCATAGATGGGAATACAGCAGTGAAGTGCACCAGCTGAAAGTGAAAGTCAAGCAGCACATGGGTGTTTCACGTGGCAGGGGGGTTGTGTGCTTGCACACCTAAGCTGCGGTGTCTCAATAGAAGGAGGGAGGGAGGAATAGAGTGAGATGTTTTTCTGTCAAATATTATGTTGTGAAACAAACTTCTTGTGGCTCATTTAGCTAGTAAATAATTATTTTGCCACCAAAACTCTTTTCTCAGTGTTGTATTTGTTGTTTCATAGAAGTAAACAGCTGTTCAGATGATGAAGGTGTTACTAAAGTAAAAAAATATTGGCATCAAAGACACTTTTCCACTTGAAGTGCATTGCTGCATTTAAAGCTCATTTTCTCAGCTTTTTGGTCAGAAACAGGCATTTTCACTGCAACAAACCTATGTTCTACCGCAGATTACTAAAGAATGGAAAAAGCTAGAAACAAATGGGTTTTCTAATAAAAAGAGAGCTAAGCTTTCCTTTGGAATATTCAGTGTTTGCATAGGCAAGCACACAATATTCTGTGGATCTCCAAAATCAGTGAAATGCTTAGGGACAGCACCGCCTCCAACGTCCACCTCCCGGTACAATAATCCATCGTGTAATCCAAATCAAATTTTATACAATCTCCCGCATATGTGGTCCCGTGGACCTCTACAGCACAGCCCAGCATCGCTAACAGCACCACTCCTACAGTGCTCCAACCTGTCCTTCCGACACCGACCGGCTCCACATCCTCTCTTTAGTCACCGGTGTAATCTAAAAGCATATAACTCTAAATTGTTCCAGCTAATTATAGTGAGCAAGCTCTATTCCTTTATTTAACACCAACTTTACCTTAACCTTCGTTTTATGCCACACCAACATTCATTATGCGCATTTTCCAGCCGTCACTGCCCAGAGGCATCCTGGGGCTCAGAAACAGCAGTATGTAAGATTCCTATCCGGGATGCGACTGTGACGTTGCAGCCGATTATTGGTTGCAGCACCGCGTCACTTACTAGCAACCGGATGTAAATCAGGTATCAACACCGCGGGTGTTTTGAACACACATCATGTCAGATTCGGTAAAGAAACATTACCGGAGGAAGAGAAAGAAAAAAAGAGAGGAAGGTACAGAACAAGAGTCAAGATAAGACTGTCTTTTACTGGCTGGAGTGAATCACAGTACAGGTACGATGAAGATGGATGCTAGTTTAGCCGCCAACAGGGCCACGTCACTGAGAAAAATGCTTAAAGTTCCATTGTGTGTCTTTAATGCGGAGCCAGAGCACAAACCAACCCGGTGACATCAGAAATTAGAGTACTGCAACATGGCGGCGCTCTTGTCCTAAAAACATAAAACTTTGCTACGTTTTTCTTTTATATGCTTATATTTTTCATGTTTGGTATATAATTATTAATAAGACCAGGACTCAGTCTAGTAAATAAAGTTTGGTTGGTTGACCGTTTCATTTCCACTTTAAATATTGCAATAACCTGTATCAATGCAGATTTTCCTGAAAACTTGGCTCAAATGTTTCTGTCCGATGGAAGCAAACCTGGCAGCCGGCTTTAAACAAGTCATGACCGAGTGTGTGGTGGTCGAAGCAGCCGTGATTCCACACAGCAGGTGTTTGAGGATCATTTGTGTAACACAGAACTGCCTGGGGATGAGGTGATGGTGTCACATTCAGGTGAGCGGGTCCAGAGCCGAATATCAAGTGAACACATTTGGAGAGAAGAGCTTTAAAATGCAGTCAGTCGATAAAGCACGGCCAAGAAAAACTCCTGAAAATGGAGAGAATTGGAGAGGGGTGTACTGTGCAGAGAGTCAGCAGGAGAATCTGATAATGAAGACCTACCGAAAGCATCGACGGCAGGGGCATGAGATGATTAAAAAAAAAAAAAAACCTGTTGAGAACAAACTCAGCAGGGGAATTAGATAACACACACACTCAACATGAGCATCACACACTCATGGCCTGCAGACACAGGGCACACAGAGAAGCAAGCTGGCTGTTTAATGCTCAAATGAGATGAAGAAGAGGTCTTCGAACTAAATGAAACCGAGATACATGATGTACAGTCGGGAATCAGCAGGTTTCAGGTCGCAGGGGAAACTGTGAGATGAGAAATATTAATACCAAGAGTCAAACGCAGTGACACACTCAGCAGGAGAGTGAAGGGGGGTAACCAACATTTAGAAACAAGAGAACAGGCAATGGAGTTTTACCTTATCAGTCAACTTTTTTTTATTCTCCACAGAGAGATTTTAAAGGTAGAAAATGATGACCAAGTATAAATCCAGCTCCAGCAGCTCAGAAAGAGACACCAGTTATGGTTTAATCAAGGGAAGATTAGTTATCTCTAAATCTAAAACAGTTTAAAAATCTTACTTTGCTGAGTGAAACAGCACCATGATGGAATAAGAGACAAAAAATGGCCCGTTTTAATTAATAGAAGCTGCTTTCAAAGTGATGTTTGACTTCATCTTTATAAACAAGTTGGGTAAAAAAACATCTTACTTCAAAGACGTTTCCCTTGTTCTTAATTTTCCTGTAGTTTATATAATTTGCCTCCACAACCCATATGGAAAAGATATAGAAAAAACTTAAAGTTTGCTTCGTGTATTGTGCATCATATTAGGCTTGTATGATTTACTCTTGAAATGGGCTACTTTTGCATTTCTTTCATATGTTGTCACATATTGTTCTTAGAACTACCAAAATCATACAAGTTTACTTTCATACTCTTTTTCTATAGTTCTTATATTTGGTTTCACTCTCATGTGCATAACATACAAGTTTCAGACAATACTCATAGAAACTTTGCAGGATTTATCTTTATCTTTTCCATATGGGAATTCTTTAAGAAGAGGGATGAAAGATCAGGTATTCGTATTGATCTTGTATGTCACACATCACAAACTCCCACTTCCCTTCAAAGTCTCCCCCTCTCCCCCATGACACTGATCCTTGATGCTTGCAGGAAGAATGTGAAGGTAGAGACAGATCAATGGAGTCAGGAAGTGAAACTAAAACATCAATTAAAAAAATAAATCAATAAAACACTGGACTTTAAAAACTGACTTTTTTTTTTTTTAAAGACCAAAAAATAAGATTTTCTAAATTTTTTGGAAGCCTTTCACCTTGCCGAATGAACCTTCACTGACTTAGAGCAGTAATTATTAAATATAATTTCATGTGAGGTATAATGTTACTTTTAACATTACTTATCATATCATATAATTATCATTTTAGCATTGGATCACCTTTTTCGTTTATTGCCAAATTAAATGTTTTTCAGCAGAATTCATTCACATTTTCTTCCAAAACTGCTGGTGTGATGTCTTAAACTTGTAACCTTGTCACGCGCATCTACTTCCGTCCATGGGACCTCAGGGTGCTTTCCTAACGACACAATTTGGTGTTTAGCCCTTAACTTTAGCTCCAGCTCAGACATTTATCGTCAACATCGGGTTTTTTTTTTTTTTTTTTGCCTTTATTTGATATAATCATAAGGTAAAAATAATGGGCGATACCAAAATTTTTTCCTGTCGATACAACACCAGTAGTTTATGGTACTTTGTTCATTCGAGACTGATGCCGTTACTTTTTGTCCCTTAAAAGAAAAACACATTATTGTTCAGTTTGCATTCATATCTTGAATTCAAGTGCAATATTAGATACAAGTAAAACTTGAGAACAGAAGTACTGGAAAGAAATGCTTTTAAAACAATAATAAATTATATTAAACAATAAAAATTAAAATAAAATTAAGAACTTCCTTGAATTATCGAATAACTTAAGTACAGGTTAAGATCATTTACATTTATTTAGTGGAAAATGTTCAAATATAAAATGTTATAATAATATTATAAATTTACCAAAACATAATGTGCAATAACCTGCATTACTCCTCTCCGTCCCTCTTTTTTCTATTTCTCTTCCCCCTCCTTTATATCGTCCTTCCTTCCTCGTTTGTTTATTATTTAAATCAGATAAACCCAAAAATCCCCAAGTTTTCATTCTAGACTGAAATGATGCCAAAGAACAAGTGGATCACCATCGATCACTAACAGTAGCAGGGCGATCATTATGACATCTGATAGGCTGGGACAACACGTGACACAGCATGCAGCATTAATCTATCTGCTTTCACATCGTTTCACTGTCAACACTCAGAAATGGAAACAAATTGCATGTTTTGTACCACCCTTCCAGTGGAACCAACTGGGGACCCCCAAAAAAAGTAGTTTCAGATTCCAATATTTTGTCTGGCTGGTATCGAAGTATCAACTCCAGGGTATTGATATGCCCACCATCCCTAGGTAAAACACATTGGTGGTGGCGGATGACTGACACGAAACTCGGCAAACCATTTGATTCAGACTGAATTAAAGGGGGTCTCCCCCTTTTTTCCCTTTATCCCTTTGTATTATATCTGTTCCTAAATTGCACCGTCCATGAAACTCCGAAAACTTAAGAAACCTTCACCTTCCTTCCCAGCGCTCCCTCCTCTCCCCAGAATCCCCCACGCACCGCCCCCCCCACACTACCAACATATTTCTTCTCACTCAAATGATTTGATCCAAATGTTGATCGCCCCGATACAACCCTCTCCCCCCCTCCCAACCTCCTCCCACCCCCTACCCAGCCCCAATTATCTCACACAATAATGTTATGAACAGATAGAAACAGGCCCTACACATACTTCGACGCTCTCCTCTCCTCCCCCCGATAACCTCACCTCATCCCACCTCACGCCACCATAAGCAGAAAGAGGGGGGGGGAGGAGGGCCATACGGAGTTACCCCAGGAAAAATCAGAAATTTTTAAAGTTCTCTATCACTAGGAAAAACAAAAGAACACAGAGAAATAAATTTATTATAGTAGTTAAGAATTGGAAATTTGTTACTTTTTCTTCTATTTTTTTTTATAGTATACCACAAAAACCGATGAATAGACAAGCACATAATGATATTATCCATAAAAACCCTCACACTCTTTCTTTATCTCCTCCTTACACCCCCCCCCCCCATTTTCTTCAGACCCTACCCCCCCCTCTACCCCGCCCCCCCCCCCCCACCCCCACCCTTTTTTCTCTTCTTCTTTTCTCTTTTTTATCATTTTTCTCCTCCCCCCCTCTTCCCCTATAATATTTCTTTTTTTTTTCTCTTTTGCCTCCTAAACCCCCTTACACACACCTCTCTCTCTCTCCGTCTTCTTCCCACAAAAAAAAATTTTTGGGAATAAAAGAGAATATAAAAAGCTCATTTAATTTTCCCCCCCCCCAATAAAAATTAAAATATTTTTTTAAATAATTTTTAAGAATTTTTGTTTATAAAACACTAGGTTATGACACCTTTAAATTATTTTTATTAGAAATATATATAAAATATATGGAACATTGATGTGTCCCAACACCCAATGTGACAATGGTGACACTGGTAACCAGATGGCTTCACTTACACTTGATTAAAATAACCAAACTAAGGCAGTGAGGGTTTCAGTGACTGAAAAAACTTTTCCAGCAGTTGCTCAGATCTTAGCGACTCCTTCACTATTAAACCATCTTCTGCCTCTGACCTGCCAAGTTAGCTGGTCAAAGCTTTCACTAGATTTCAAACCTGCAAATCCCAGTTGCTCCTATAGTGGAATAGCATTTCTTTTGCAGTGAGTGATCATCAATGGAGTGTTTTTCCTCTGCTATGGTAACTTCCAAAAAGGCTTACACAGAGATGCTGAATGAGCTACTGAGCAGAGAAGAGAGCTGAATATGAATGAGGTGAGAGGAGGAGAGAGACGGAGAGGGAGGCTGAGCTGGGCGTGAATGTGGCTGAAACTGGGTGATACACTACAATGACGTAGATAGTTTTTAATTATAAATTCATCTGGGTTGGGTCTTTAATCTCTGAAACTCCATTTAGTTTTGCATTTAATTTTCACACAACTGATTATTCCTTTGACAGCATTCCTTCACATTAGAGGCAGAGCTGAATATTCATGCAAACAGAGCGAG
The DNA here is from genome assembly GCA_023101725.1 of Atherinomorus stipes. Classification (NCBI taxonomy): domain Eukaryota; kingdom Metazoa; phylum Chordata; class Actinopteri; order Atheriniformes; family Atherinidae; genus Atherinomorus; species Atherinomorus stipes. The sequence goes on along the minus strand of JALJCO010006000.1, from coordinate 276,451 downwards.
TGTATTATGTGGAAACATAATCTCTGGATGTGTTTGTAATTCTGTGAGAGTCTCTGGATAAATCCTGATAAGAAACAGAAGCTTTTCATTTGAGTAAGTTCAGTCAGATGATCTGATTCATGTTTACTATAAAATCGTTTCTAAAAATCAAGATGAAACTAACACAACACGGTGGAGGGTAGGGTTGCTTATCTTTTTGTCAGTGCTGCACAGCAGTTTTTCTGTTGGCTCTAAATAAATTAAACTGCTGTTATGCCACTTTCTATAAGTGCTTTGATATTTTTCATTACAGTTTCTTACCCTGTGGGTATCTTCCTGCTCCCGAGGAGATGGGCATCCCTCCAATTCCTGTGTCATGGTTTTAAGCCTGACCTTAAATGAAGTGAAGGGTGTTTTTTTCCAGTTGGAAAACAGTGTTTGTTGCAGGGTCCATCTTGTCAAAACAGACTAAAGCAAAAAATTTTGCCATCATCAGCAACTCTTAAATCTCGCTATCTGGCTGTCAACATGGACTTCCTTCTTCTTAAAGAGCATCTCAGCCTTGACTGACCCAGAAAGCATCATAGTAACCAGGTTCCAGCTCCATGCCTTCACCCATCACGAGCTGGAGATCCATACAGGCATCATCCTGCTTGACCTCTGGAGTTTTCACCACCCCTCCTCCTTGATATTCAGTTTGCATATTCAGCACCTTTTATCTACATCACCCTCAAACTGTTGCCCTAAGCCAGTGCTTCTCAATCCTGGTCCTCAGGGACCCCTGCCCTGCTGGTTTTCAGGATATTCCTACTTCAACACACCTGACTCAGATAAAAGGCTCGTTAGCAGCTTGCAAAGAACTTGATGAGCAGCTGAGCTGATCTGAATCAGGTGTGGTGGAGTTGGAAACCTGGAATACATGCAGGGCAGGGGTCCCTGAGGGGGAGAAACCCTGCCCTAAGCAGTCCCTCAAACGTGAACCATTTCCAAACCAAATCAAATAATTTAACCGTAGGGTGCTTTCACTCCTGTTCGTCCCCCAACGAGCCAAAGACGTCTATTAGCCGTCTTGTCTAAGTTTAGACTGAAATTCACCCGACTATAATCGGTCTATATTTTAGCCCGAATCTAGACGTTATAATTTAATCCATTATTACTAAATACTCGATTTAAAAAAAACAACAACTTTGGGTTATATAAATGATGGCCAAAGGTAACATTTGGCCTGTCATTGATCAAGTCACTGACCATAAACTTTGATACTCACTCTGGACATTCACATGGCCTCATCAGTGTACAACAGATCATATTATATCCCCAAAACCCCAGAAAAGTGAAATTTGATGTCATGGCACCTTTAATTAATTGGTTGCAATCGTGGCGAAGAAGATTTTAAGAAAAATGCTCTTGGAAAACATCATCCACCCTGCCTTGAAGTTGCCTCTGTAGTCCCACAGAAGGAAGAAAAAAAAAAAGAAAACACAATAAATTACAAATAAGCAATAAAATGTTAGAACAAAAAAATGCATAAAATTTAACAAGATTTTAAAACGTTTACACATTTTAAAACAATCACAAAAATGGTTTGGTTTTGGTCAGCATCTGACGGAGGAAAAACCTGGTCAAGAAAGTAAAAATACTGTCTAGCAGTCATTCCAATCACTACACCAGCTGACTTTAATTAGCAGCTCCTCTGCCGGTAGATGAGCTCGTTAGTGAAAACACCTGTTCAAAATCTACAGGCAGGTCAAAAACATGGCGGGATTTTTACTTTTCTGGACCAGTTTTGAAATTTGGGACTTTGTCTGATTGTGAGTGGTAGAATGCTCCAGAGTTTACCACCCTTAACTCTTTCCTTTTCCCTAATTCTTACCCCCTCCCTTTTTTTTTTTTTTTTAGAAAGTGTATTTTGTCCAGTGGTAGTTCTTCAGCTGGGATGGACGTCAAAGGTTTGTTTGCATTTCTCAATTCTCCGCCTGAGTCTTTGGACTATGTGGGTTGCTTGACTTGCTTGCATTTGGGTCTTGATACTGGAGCAAATTTGATATTTAAACCGTATGTGGGCAGGAATTACCTCTTTGAGGAGCAAAAAGAAAATTGTTCAGCATTATCCTGATGGTAAACTCAAACACCAGTTGATGTTAGAGGGGCCTTACAGTTAGTTGGTTAGAAGGCTGACTTGTTTTACTTTTTTCTCCATTTTCACGAATAACATTTGACTGGACTTGTGGCACCTTAACTCATAGTTCTGTATCTTTACAGCTATACGAGAATCAGAGAAACTTCCACAAACTTATGTACCTCAGGTCAGGCACAGCTAATTCTCCTCCTACTAACTGAATAAAGACATGATACCAAGGGGCAACTCCACTGGAGAACAGTAAAGCTACTTCTAGGTTGCCCAAAAATGCAATTCTTTTTTCATCCACTATGGGCTGGCTCCACAACAGAGCAAATCCCCAGAGACTCGCATGTGAAAAAAGCCAACTTCACAGCAGAAATAAACATGTTTACAGCCTGGTTCAAAAAAATCATTTTAGGTTTACCTTCATGTCAACTGTAAGGGGGTGATTTTTTTTTTTATTTTATTTTATAACTCATCCGTTTAGAAGTTATTTAATCTTGAAATTTAATGTAATTATGAAGCATGTCCTGTTGATTGACGGGCGGCAAACCGGATCTTGTTCTTAGCCATTGAGGCTAAGTTAGCTCCCTGCTAGCTCCCAGAAAGGCCTCAGCCTGTAACAGAGTTGCACAACGGTGGTTTTTACCCGGTAAACAGCAAGTTTAAGCGTGTCTTAAACTACCTATCTTCATTCATTCCTGTTCACTTCGGATTATCTCAGTTAGCATTAGCTTGGCTGTCAATTGTTTGCTCTGCGGCTAGGAGCGTCCTTTTCTTTCCCCATTTTACGACACACATGACACAGCAAAATGGCGACGGTGGGACACGCCCAACTGGCTTCACTTTCCCGTATTCAGACGTGACCGGATATTACGTCCATTTTTTTTTTTTTTTTTTTTTTTTTAACAGTCTTTGGGATAAACTCATGACTGGAGCAGAAGCCGAATTCTTGAGGGGGTGGGGGGAGTACTTTGTGGTGAAAAGAGCTTTAGATAGTGAACACTCAAAAAAACAGGGTTGGTATTGGTTTGGCTTTCACCCTCTTCCGAGCTGTGAAGGAGAGGCTTGAAGCTGAAGAGGCTGAAGAGTGATGCGTTCATTCACCTGAGGGGAGGGTTACTCAGTTTGAGTAGCTTTTGCAAACAGAACCGGGAGGTGGGGCTCCGGATTCTATCTTTGAGCCCCTACGAAAATGAGAGCATCTGCACATGCAGCATGTTTTAATAGTATATGTAAATATCATATCTTCCTGATCATACTGGTATGTCACCTAGCCCAAACCAAACCTGTTGGTAAGTCCTCCTGCTGTAGAGCCTCACCGTGATTCGCCCACATAAACCTCCACTTCCGGTCAGAAAATACGATAAAAAAGGTTTTTTGTTTCTGTACTTTTTGTTAATTTCATTTTAACAGTAATAATAGAACATGCCTCATATTTCATTTTTATTATTTAAAATTTTGAAATCAATGACCAAACATACATGGACCCTTAAGGTTCGTAATGTTATCAGACCGGCTCCTTGGAGTTCAAGGACAGGGAGCAAAAGAAAGGAATACACATGCAGAGACATTACAAAAAAATTGAATTATAAGACAAACAACATGCACTGAAACATTGACACAAGGGGGATGATTACATAGATTTTTAGATTTGATCTGAATCTGTTTGGCTTATGTTCAGCTTGCAGCAGAGTGAAACATGCCCCCAGCTACAGCTCTGGCTTTTGTCCACACCTGAATTCTTGCTAAATTCCAGGAGGAGCGAGCTGGTGATCAATGCACTCTGACCCTGCTCTATATGCACAGCAGCAGCTGCTGGCTGTTGGAAACCTGCTGCCCGACTGGATGGCCAGTTGGCTGAAACAGAACAGACACAAAGATTCTTTGAAACAGAGCAGAGATCACACTACTGAGAATTCAGAGAATAGAAAAAGAAATCTGCAAGATTTATGACAAAGTCTTCTGTGTACTCTGAACATGAGGTCTACATTCTGGGTAATGAGTGTTGGAAAGAGTGCGGTTCGTCTGTTGGCTGTAAAGACCCTTTTCAGTCAAATTTCACATTACAAGGTTTTACTGTTTTCATTGCTTTGAAGAAAATGCTCAGACTACATGTCCTACAGTTAGAAATGATCCTACCAGTGAATGGATGAGAATAATGAATGGCTGGATTTTAAAGTTGGACTCGGTCCTCATCCTTTTCACACACTTTGAAAAATGTATCAAAAAATGAGGGAAGAGCCCGAAGTGGAAAAAGAGATGACAGGTTGTACTGCTTTTAAAATCCATCAGTCACAAGTCTTCTACTTTTGTTTAAAGCTTTATCTGCAAAAATAAATAAATACAGCTTGTTATTCTGACACATTGTTGTGCCAAAACCTTGAGCCCAGATTCATTTTTTTTTTACCTTCAAAGCAGTCAGATTTTCTTGTAATTTTACCATTCTGAGAAAGACTTCTCTAAACTTTCTGAAGCTCCTTTCCTTTGGAAGTTTGCTCTTTTATCATAAAATTTCAGCCCGGTTGATGTATCTCTTCATTTTAGATGAATGAGAGTTTTGTGAGAAAAAAAAAAAAAAAAATCCTCACTGACCTTCAGTTCAAACATACAAAAATACCCACTGAATTCAAGGTAGGAACTATTTGTGTGTCTGTTATTGTCTAAGCACCGAGTCATAAAAGCCATCTTTTGTTCCCATTTTCTTAGTAGTAGCAACAGTTCAAATAAAATTAGCATTTTTGCACAACTTGGCGATTTCCAAAGAGCTAATTACTGAAAATTCTGTCGTGTCCTTAAAACACAGAGGAAACTTGATAAGTAGAAGACTAACAAGGAAGAAGCAGGTTTTAAACACTGAAAGCGATCTCCTAAAGAAAGAAAAACAAACAAAAAAACAAGTATTTTATAAACCATCCATTTTCTACCATTCATTAGCAGTTGGGTTGCAGGGACAGCAGTTAAAGTAGGAAAACACAGACCTTCCTCTCCCCGTCCTCTTCTTCAGCTCATCCAGGGGATATCCCGAGGTGTTCCCAGGCCAGGTAAGAGACAGTCCGTCAAGTGTGTCCTGGGTCTCCAGTGCCTCCTCTCAGTCGGATACCCAGAACACCTTTCAAGGGAGGCGTTCAGGAAGCATCCCAGCTATGCTCCCTCATCTGGCTTCTCTTACTGTGGAGGTACAGTTTATTTGTTTATTTAACAGGATCCCCATTAGCCACCACTCCATGCCTGCATGGAGCAGTGGAGCATAAATTAAATTAACGTTGTTTCATATATACAGTATATATAAACAAAACTTGTAGAGCTTTCTGTTTATTCTGTGTTAAAATGTTTATTTTGTGGAATACAGTGTTCAGTTATCACAACACAAATTCTTTTGTTGATGTGGTTTAACTGTCTGGATGACCTGACTTTCTTTCAAGTCATAAGAGGCAGCCAAAGAAATAAGTTTAATTAATCTGTCATCCCACTCTAGGTTACAGTTGAGGTGACGCAGGTGTACCACAGATTCAGACACATCAGAGCTGTCTACAACAGATCACTTTAACAGTTACATTCAGTTCTTCATGTATTTACTAGGCTTATATTTTAAGTTAATTGTTGCACACTCCACACAAACAGATCTCCTTTGGGTGCTGGTGCTGCCATGTGGTATGTGCATGACAGCATCTCATTAACTAGGTTTTATTGATAATGCAATAACTAGGTTTTGTGCTTATGGCACTTTGTTATATATTTTTTCCTAATTTTATTTTAAATCGGGATGGATGTAATTACAGCATATGCAGACTAAATGACAGCACTTTCTATGCAACAGTGTTGCATAAACAACGTGTTCATTGCAGCATTTTAAGCTTTAAGTGCCACCAATTGTTTTCTTGATCACTCCTTTCCTAAAAACACTGGTGCAAAATAAAGCATACCACTGCTGTGGGGGGCCACCGTACGGGTATGGGCCCGTGGTGGTCGTGGCCCCGATGAGCTGTGGTAGGTGTCCCTTATTTTTTTTTTTCTGAAAGGTGGAAACCCTACACATGCGCATTCACGAAACTACGGAAGCCTCGCCGTTCAGACCCTACTCTGCCGATAATGCAAGCGTAGAAGAAGAAATTAGCTGTTTACATTGTGCTAAGAGCGACAGAGTTGCAGACAAACCCGGACAAAACCAAGAGGGTCCAAGAGGGGTTAGATATTGATTTAAAACAAACAAAGAAAGAAAAAGAGAACGTGCAATCTCGTCTGCCGTGGCTTCCGTAGTTTTGTGAATGTGCATCGACGTGCTTGCTAGAGATGCAATGTAGTATTGTTTAGGCTCTAAAAATATACTATACGCCTCCGAGACTTTATCCTTATCTGTTGTCTTGTTTCGTTTTGTTTTTTTTGGTGCAGCAGCAGTTAGCAGTCTGTTTGCTATATTTGTTTACAGTGTACAGCGCATGGGGGGCGGGGTGTTACTTGGGTGACTGAGAGAGGGGAGGGACAGAGACTGAACATGAAGGCATCGATTCATTCTTTCTATAAGTTGCGAATGACCAATTCCTGCCTTTCTGTGCGAATGGCAGGGGTTGGTCAGAGTTTTTACAGAACTGCAGCTCTCACAGAGGTCTGACTTTTTCCTTCCTTTTTATGAATACATGATGTATTGATACTGTCAGGATTGAAGGACCATTTCACCCAGTATAACAAAAAGTGTTTCTGAGCAGGATTACCAACTCTGGCTATGTATATTTATAGTTGTTTAAATGTCACTGCCCTCATACTCTCCTGGGTCCTTTACATTGGCATGGTTGTTGAGTAATAAATCCACCAGAGGGCAGTTCAAAGGTCAATTTCAAGTTCCAATGTCCATTTCACACAACTGCAAACATGGTGGAGATCATGATAATGTATGTTAGCAGAAAGATACTGCACAGTAGACAGCAGTAGTCTGTGTGTCATTATATATACAGTTGTGCTTGAAAGTTGACATACCCTCCCATTAGAGAAAAAGCTAAATTCACAAGAGTATTTAAAACAACAAGAAACTGAAAAAAGTAGTAAGAATTTACTTAATTATAATTCAGTTAAATAAAATAGTTTGAGTTTTTTTGTTTGAAAATAAACAAAACCATCCCAGACAAATTAAAGCACCTTGCTCATGAACTGTGGGTCAAAATACCTGCAAAGAGGTGCAGGTCTTAGTGAACATTACAGAAAACACCTGATTGCAGTGATTGCCTCAAAGATTGCACAAAAATTTTTAAGTCAGGAGCCCGATCATGCTTGTTTACTTGTATTATTTTGTTTTTAATGTTCCTGTTGAACCACAATACAAAATCATGATGTTCATAAACTTTTTTATCTATTATTACTTTTGTCAGTTTTAACTTATTTCAATGGCAGCTGATTTTTTGTGGCAGCTGAGTATGTATACTTTCAAGCACAACTGTACATCACTGCTTTTTTTAAATTGTTCCTTTGATGGTCAAATATCAGCTATACCACCCAACAGTACCCCCCCCCCCCCCCACCACCACCTATTTCTCTGTTTGCTACATGTGGTTATGAATCCCTAAACTCTTGTCATGGCCGTCTTCCATCATCCCAGCTGTCTCCTCGTGTAAACCAACATGGCTGGGATTGGCTCCACCCCTCACACCCTCCACACCTGCCACCTGGTTTACCAGAGCTGCTGGGCCAATCACTGCTGCTGCTGCTTCTGTATTCTGGAGGATAACGGCTCAGTCATCCAGTTGTTCCAGGCTATGTTTCAGATATTTCTTACCTAGTTCATTTTTTCCAGTTTGTCCCTTTCAATTTGTTTCTTTGATTTGAGTAGCACCACCTGCTCTTTACCTCAGTGTCTGTTTGTTCATAAGTTCTGAAAATCCCTTTGACAATAACTTTCCTGCAACTATGTTTTACATCTTGGCATCTTTTATTTCCCCTTTGCACAAAGATTCTTTGGCGTACAGCATGAATGGGCCTTGGGGGAGATCCACCGAAGCTTGTGACCTTGGGTGAAGGTACTGTAGGAACGTAGATCAACCAGTATATGAAGTGCTTTGCCTTTTGGCTAAAACAGACCGATGCAGAGTCTGCATCCCTGCTGACGCAGGACCGATCAGCACGTCCACCTGCTATATTTTTCCTGAACAAACCCAGAGATACGTTAACTCCTTCACTTGGGCCAGGACCTTATTCCCAACACAGAGAGGACACTCCCCCCAGCAGATTTGTTGTTTTTGATAACATTCTACAAATTGTAATCGGCTTAAATGTAACTATTTAATTTCTGTCACACTGCAGACTGAAATGCATCCTTCAACTTTCCTTAAATTACAAATACTTTAATTTATTTTAGACTGCATTGATTTCCCTGAAATTTGCTACATTTTCAAGTTAGACGAGCTGCATTCATAACCTTCAGAAATGCAGCAAAAGTCTTTACTTTGCCCTACAGCCTTATAAATAACACATGGTAGAGGTGCAGGATGGAGGTGCAATAATGTGTTTGAGTATCCTTGTCCTTGGTACTGTAAGCAGATTTGAAAAACATTCCTGCAGCTACTCTAGATGGAAAAAACCAACATGAAGCTTTACTTGTGATCAAAATAATAAGTACAAGCTGTAAACCAAATTAGAGGACCTGAAAAGCTGTATAAATCAAAAACATTCAAATCTTTCTACAGGCCTGGCTGAATTAAAGGCTGTTTTGTGTGTTTATGCTCCACGAAAATGTGAGAAAAAAAACATGACCAACTTTGTATCGGAGGCTTTCTTCCAGTCATCCTCTTCTGCTTTTCTTGTTCCAGAGTTAATTACCAAGCAATTTGTTTTGGCAGGGCAACACAGGAAATTCGTTGTTTCATGTCTGAGTCTTATTTCCATCTTCCAAAACATCCTTGTTTCCAATTTCCAGCATTTCTCATTTTTCTCCTCATCAAGCCTCCACTGATGATGGAGGAGAAACTTGTAATAATGTGTGTTTACTTACTTAAAATGCAACAAATGACTTAAAAAGCAGTATCATTTCAGCTTAGATATCTTAAACCGCTTTGTTTGAGGCCAGTTTCTTTTCCTTCTCTCGTCTCTCTCTTTCACACCCCCCCCCCCCCCCCCCCCTTCCTCCCCCCCCTCCCCTCTCTTTTTAAGAGCTCTTTTTTTTTTTTATCCTCCTCCCCCACCCCCCCTTTTTTTATACCAGAGAGATAAAAGACATCTTATTTACCATCACTGTTGAGAGGGAATGTTGATCAGCAAGTTGCTTATTCTATATGAAAATATGTATTTAATGGAACTTGACCTTCTCCTCTAACACATGAATGTCAGACTCATTTGAATAACTTGACGTGTCCTGTAAATGCATATTCAGTCCTTGGGGAAAATCACCAGCTCTCAGCTCTTTTTTTTCACTTTTATAAAATGGGTTGTGTAAAACATTTCTTTCACCCTATAATATTTCCTGGAGACATGCTGCACTCCTCTTCTTTGACAGAAGTCTGAAAATCTGTTTGCACCATTTTGCCTCAATTTTCCTTGTATTTCTCAAACTTAATGCACATTTAAGGCATGGGTTTATTTTATTCCTCCTTTTTTTCATCTTGCTGTGAACAGCTTTAAAATTGCAGTGTGTGATAAATACAAACTGGAATGAGGAAAAAGAATTGACAATACTATCAAAACTATGTTTTGGTTGGTTTCCAGTCATCTTTCTAAATCTATTACGTTTTTTAATCAGTTCAGGATTATTCATTTATATCCATTAGTGCTGCAGGTCCGACAGAGCAACAATATTATTGAAGAAAAACTGAGTAATCTGGAGGGAAACAGAGTAGAGAAGTGGGTGGATGAAGGCATTGTGTAAGAAGTTTCAACCAATATATATATAAAAAAAATAAATTGTTTCTTTTGCACCCTGCTGTAATGCTTTTAATGTTTGATGTAAAGCACTTTCAGTGTGCCAAATAAATAAAGTTGCTTTGAAGAGAAAGGATGAGAATAATTCAAAAGGTAAAGCAATCCAAGAAATTGAGAACAAATGCTTCTCAGGTGGAAACTGCTTCAAAAAAAATAATAAATAACTTTGACCTGCTCATTTTCTTATTCTTGTAATTTAACTAGTAAAGCTGAATTCACTTGTGTTCTCAGCTTTTTGCTACTGGAGTGATGATTCTGTCAGATGTCACTGTGGTCAAAAATCAGGATTTAATTATGGCAAAGCAAAAGTTTGGAAATGCTGCACTACTGTAAATGTACTGTAAGATGACAATTTACTGTCAATCAATCAAACTTTATTTATAAAGCACCTGTTATGTCAGAGCAGTGCAAAGTGCTTTACATTATGAAAAAAAAACAAGAAAATATGTATATCCTTGTTTTCCCATTCGCACACAGACACAAACACACGCAATCACACACTTCTTCACACACATTATCAAAATTACACCCACACAATTTACATATACACCCCCCACCTCTCTCTATAAGCAACCCAAGACATTTTGTCTCTGAAAATTTGTCTCTTTAAAGGGATATTGTGTAAGTTCTCCTGTTATTTATTCACAAAAATTGATTATTTCGTCCAAAAGTGTTTTTCCATTAATCAGTAATCACTCCCATCAACAAACTGAAGTGCTCCTGTGAGCTCCGAATTTGCCGTTCATATCATTCATATAAACATGGAACGGGTCGGCTCGGTGGTGGCTACCATGTCGTGTCGCCATGTTTTTACTTTGAGTAGAAGCGTGACAGTAGGAAACCACAGAAACTCACCGGAGACACAGGAGTTTTCAGCTCAGGTCGAGGTGATGTTTTTGAAAAGTCACCACAGTGCAGTGAAAGGCATTTACAGGGAAGCATCTAAGGGTGAATTCCAATCCCCCCTTAGGCCCTCTAACCCTAACTCTTCTTTTTGCGCATTCATGTGAAGCGAGGAGTGGTGTCTCGATTCTGGTTCAGACCTTGGGGGAGGGGGAAGCGGAGGGGGCCATCTGGCCCTCAAAACAGAGATTTTCACAGGGGCATTCAAGAAAATGAGTGGCATGATATTACCCACAATTTCATGTGAAATACGGGCAAAATGGCGAATGATTCCGCATGCCAAGGAAACACACAAATGTGAAATTTTTTGTAAATAAAATCTGAATTAAACTATTTCAAGGTCGCTTTTATGTATTACAGTTTCATTACAAATATGAAAAAAAATAATTTACGTGCACCTGCTCATGACTGTAACGCTAACACTGAGCTTGAGTTGAAGGCGTCTTTTCCTTCTTTCATACGTTTTCTGGCCCAAAGCCGGATAATATCCAATAATCCAATCGCCCAGAAAAGGGAGATTATTGCTGCAGATGGCTTTTTTTTTTTTTCCAAATAAATCTTTATTGAGAATTTAATGTTGCAGACAGCATTGCGAACTCTTCCGGAAACAGCCGTGATGTCAGTTTACTAGTGACACGTGAGGATTTAAAAAGGTTGTCCCATTTCTTCGGGAATAATTCAATCTCAAGCACTTGAAACATAGAGCCAAGGGGAAGGGCTAGGGGTGAAAATAGGAATCCATGTAGGCCTAAAACATGCAGGACAGTGGCTTTCTAGGACCTTCTAGGAGTTTGAGATCTCTGGTTTATGTGAGCTTAAATCAATCATCCATCCACTTTCTTCCTTCTTTCCTTTCAGGTTTAATAGTTCGTAACACCAACCTCAACAATCTCCTTGTTCATGTCATGCAGACCAATAATTGGACCTCTCAATGCAGAGCAACATCTTTTCTACAACCACGGGATGATTCCTCCAGTAAACTTCAAGCTACTCACTGCTGCATTACTAATTAAATAACTTGTGTCCAGCTCAAGTAATCCCTGCAGCACTTTTCCAATGGAAGCCTCTTACTTGCTTATTTACTGTAAGTTAGTTTGCCGACGTCAATCTCTTGATAATCAAATATTGATCAAACATTTGGAAAATTAATTCGTGGCTGACAAGAACTCCTACCAGCTCAGATTATCTGCAGGGACTTAAACTTCAGAAAGCATTGCCAACTAAAAAAAAAAAAAAAACTTCAAAACTCCAAAAACTCCTGCCAACTCAACCCAGTCTTGACTATTTGACTTTAAGGATTTTGAGTGAGTAGGTAGATTGTTAGTGAGCATTAAGAAGCCTCGGGTGTGGATATTCTGCGTTTTATAATCCGTACCTGACAGATGGTGTGAAATGCCTCCAGGCTGCCCGTCGGATGAAGACAGCAGATTTCACCAGTGAGGCATTTCTTGCTTGCTGGACTACAGGAGGGCTGCATTTTAACTGAAACCTTCGGGGGGGGGGGAGAAAACAAATCCGGCTTCACTGAACTGATTTTCTTTTCTCCATCCACGTCTGAATGAGCGACTGGGTGGCAAATAATGTATATTTGGAAATCAGCATGGAAAGAAGAATGTTTCTGGTGATTAAACTTCCCCTGGATTTAGAAAATAAAAATGAAGAAGAGGAATTTCAGTGTAAAGGCAGCAACTGTCTGAAAAGACATGACTGACCACTACAACTTTAAGTTTCTGGAATGGATGATTTTACCAAAACTTTCTGCCTTTTACAAAACTAGTATGGAAAGTTCACCACTTTTAGAGATTCATCTTTTCTGGTCGGCTCTTTCAACTCTCAGCACTTCTGGTTTTCACGGACCCCAGTAAGAGTTGCTACCACCTTAGCAGCTAATGGGGATCCAAATAAATAAGAACACAAATGGCTCTTCATTTATAGTTTCCATTTTAGTCTAATAAAATGATAAACCATTTGTATGTTGGTAAGCACTTTGACCGTTTCGTAAAGCTGTGTTTTTCCATTACAGTCACTAATATTCTAATAAACCTTTAAAGGAGTGATGACATAGCAGTTAAAAACTAGTTTATGTTGTTGGCATACTGCATATGTAAATACTCCAAAAAAAAACGGCATTTTTTACAGCGGAGTATTGTTTTGAAACGCCAGACCTCACTTCCTCAGTAATGCAGTTGGGTCCGGTGATGATATGCAGCTTACACCCTGCTCATTTATTTTTCCTTTTTCTTTTCTTTTTTACTTTTTGATCTTCCTCCTCTTTCCTACTTCTACTCTACTCTTCCCTTTCACTTTGCACGTTATCATTCATCACACATTCAGATTTAGATAATCTTTCACTTATCATTCCCCCCCCCCCCTCCCTCCTCTTTTTTTTTTTTTCCTTTTTCATTCTCTACCTTCCCCTATTTCTCCCCTCCACCCTCACCACGGGGGGGGCCTTGCGTGGGTGTTTTGTTTCTATTTTTATTATATTACTATAACCCCCCTCTTTTCTAGACACTCATACCATCCTCCCCCTCCATCCCCCCCCCAATATCCCCCCCTTCCAAAAAAATAAATAAATGATGGTCAAAATCTGAACATTGAGACTTTAGATTCAATAACAACTCCACTTTTTTCTGATGTACTTTTAGTTTCAAATCTGTCACTCTGTACCTGCCCTGTACCCCCCCCCCCGTCCTCAGAATCTGACCCCTACTTTCTTTCATTCACATAATGGTAAGATTCAAGACTTTCCTTGCATGTGATTGTGCACGGTGTGCCCATCAAGTCCCTTTTGAAGATTAGGCTTTCCCCAACAGGAGCTGGGTCTTCTCATTCACAGAATCGGCTCTTAGACTCTGTTCATAAACGACACATCAAGACAGACTGATTTGAACGCAGTAGACAAGATTATGTGAAAGAAAAGGTCTTATTAAACACCTTTCAGATCTTTAAAAAAAATAGAAAATCACCTCAAACAAGGCTTCCCTTCATTTCACTGATTCAGAACATCACCATTCAGCTATCAAATCTATATGTGCAAACCTCATACAAAGTCTTTTTTTTTTTTTTTCCATTTCTAGTAATGAAACAAGCTAAGCGTCTCAGACTAAGGGGCATGGGTCCCGTCTGCTCAGCTAACGACACTCAGGGAGGCTGCAGTCGTTGAGATGCATTTGACTGTTATCCAGCATTTCTTGTTCATTTGGCTCAGAAAACCTTTAAATTGGTGTGGACAATAGATCACACCCACATCCGAGCAAGATACTCATCTTACAACTGATTCCATTTTCCTCAGTTCTCATCGGTGTTGTTCTTTGCTGTGTTATAACTGGATGGATGTTTAATGTAGAGCTGCTCAATATCACAAATTTACCTTTGCATTGGAACATATAACAAAGACGGCCTAAGCTGCAATATTTAATATAGTCTATGTTTGCATATATTTTGAGGAAGTGATGCGATGTTGCAGTCGCAGCTGTATTGCTCTGTGTGCATCAATGGCCGACAGGGAATTTTCTTGTAAAAATTTTCTTTTTCTGTTCATTTTCTTTCACGCCAATATGTTATCACCTACCTGGTGTATGTGTGCACAGAACCTAAAGCTGAAACACATTGCATATCCAAGTATTTTATTTTTCACAAATCACATCTGCATCACAAGTCCCAATGTTATCACATATCGCAAGTTTCCCTGTCGTGCAGTCCCGGCCAAATGTGCACTCATCCAACCTCAAACCAGCACACAACAGTGCACAGCCGCAGATTTGAGCCAGAGGAGAAAACCCACCACTTCTTTGCTTTTAACTCGTCTGCTATCACTGTGTCATTCTTTGAGCTCCAGTAATGAGGGAATGGACAGACGTTTTGGGAAATACAGGCGCCAAAGATCTTGGACAACTTGGGTGCACTGGGTAAATATTTGGTTGCATGGAGCTTGAGTAAATATAGAATTCATGTATTTATAAATGTCCAGAAAGACATGAAATGGCCCAAAAAACATCTTTTTAAATTTACTTTTTAAATTAAACTTTTTAAATGACTCATACATTTTATTTGATAGTGCCTTTTAGAACACCCAAGGTCACTTTACAGCAAAAAAATAACACAGAAAATGCAACAAAGCCAAAACAAATATGAATAAAAGATGTACAATAAGAATGTGAGAAAATGATGTCATAGATGTTATAGATTATATGCAGTTTTAAACAGACTAAGATGCTTCTGGTCCAACTTCACCTCTGCATCTCTGCTTTCGAGGGATGCTTCTCTGTACCACTTTTGGGTTTGGCTCAGAGCTGGATGCAGATGAAGCTGCACAGATCTCTGGGGAAGCTTCCTAATCTGACCTTCCCTTCACATTGTGGAGACTCCTGCGTGCTGCCATCAATATGAATGTTTTCAACTCAGCCTGACTGGTTCAGTAATCTAGAAACAGCCTGTAGGTGTTTTACAAGCTTAAATATTTAAAGCAAGGCCAGAAAAGAAAAAAAACATTAGAAAAAGACCTTGGTATAAACTGTGTAGAATATATTTTATATATATATAAAATATAAATATATATTTCTCAAAATGTCTGTCCATTCCCTCTTTGCTGGAGCTCAAAGTATATATTATATATATATATATATATATATATATATATATATATATATATATATATATATAAAAACAGAAATGGCAAAAAACAGGATTTGCAAATATTTCTACATTTGTACATCTGTTGTTTTCTGTCAAGATGCCGTGCTGAGTGTACATTAATGAGAAATAAAATGAACTTTTTTGATTTTTAGTAAATGGCTGCAATAAGAGTGGAAAGTTTAAAGGGGTCTGAGTACTTTCCGTACCCACTGAATATATGTATACACACACACCCACACACCCACCCCCACACACACACTACAAAGGGAGCAACGGTACAATAAATAAATAAACCTCACGATTTGGTACTTTAGTGTCATGGTTCAGTATTTTTTTCTATACAAATTATATATATATATATATATATACAGACATATATATATAGCCATGGAAAAAATTAAGATATCACCGATGTTTTCTCACATTAACTGGTCATTTTAATGCCTGGTACTACTAAAAGTACATTTGTCTAGACAAATATAAGAAAAATAGCTCATAAGGCTTTGATTTAAGAACTGAAATCTAACCCATTTTCCATGCTTTTCTTGATAAGTGATTTTGGTTCTTATATAAATAAAGTTCTTGTATAAACGGCTATGGCATTCTGAAAAAAACGGTGCCTTAGGTTTTTTGTTTTTTTTCTCTTTTAGTCACATGATTTACACCAAAGTTGGTAGTTGATTGCATAACAATTATTTTTTAAGACAAAGTTGGTCTCTTAATTTTTTTTATGGCTGTATTTTCATGCCTTTTTTTAACCATTGTCCTTTTTTCCACAACTGCTTACCATCAGGGTCACACTTATGAAAACCAAAGTAGTTCCAAAAGCCAAGTTTGCATGTTGACGAACACAGATCCACTGAGTTTAACACAGAGCTCATAGTCAGAACACATGTTGATAAAATAAATAATAAAAATCTGTATTGTTCAACATTTGATAGATTACATACTTATAGTTAAAATTATTTATTACCAATAATGGTAATGTTATCTTTTTCAGAATATATAATATTACTGCTCCTATATTGGTCATATATCTCAATGGTAATGTGGTTTTTGAGTTAGTTTCCTTCATCTATAATGTATTGCGCTTGTATGTATGTATGTGTGTGTATGTTGTCTTGTATCGTAATGTTTGAATTTGTCATGTTTTGCATATATTTGTCGTCTCTTGGACACCTCAAAAATGAGATGTTTCATCTTAAAGGACTAAAATAATCAAATTCCAAAAAGATTTAAGAAGATTAAGGTCAAATACAGGTAACTACAGCTCTAAGAGGGGAAGGCCTGTGCAAAGAGGCCTGTCTTGATCATACTAAGCCAACATTTGTTGCCTGAAATGCGTTTGTCCACGTGTCATAACAGGCATCCAGTTTTCCACAACTCAAAGAAATGAGTACATTAATGATGACCGCAAGGTTTAAGGCACTGAACAAAAACTGTTCTTACATTTTATTCGATTATCAATACAAATGTGAAAGAATGTTTGGTTTAATCATTTCCCCATCACATTCACCTGCAGGATGATCTCTTCATTGATAACCAGTGTATCAGCTCTTACAGGAGCATGCAGATTTTATCTTGGCTGAAAATGCACTATTTATTTCTTTATAAGCAATCCTTACATTCAAGACTTCAGAGCACTGAGGTCGAGGAGACCTGATGCTCTGAAAAGACAGTAAAATCTTGTGACTGATGACTTGATAAACTCAGTCAGAGCTCTGTTGAAAATGGAGTGTAGATGGTTTCTACCAGAGCTTCTCTATTTAACTCATTAATGGCTTCATCAACGGCACAGAAGGAAAGAGGTTTCATTTTACCTAAAAGCAGCTTTTCAATTTGCCTCCTCCATTATCAAGAAACTCATTTCAGCCTAAATCATCATTTTGATTATGAGGAAATTAATCATGTAGTTTATAAATAACTTGCACACAAGAGTTTAAAATTACTTGGGTTGAATAGTATATTCATGTAATATGTTCTCCAACTGAAGATGTTTTGATTAATTTCATTCGAGCTGCATCAGCACAGCTGTGTGTTGCCGGATGGAAAAGGAGGAGAGATTGTTTCCAGCAGCTGAACATGGAGGGCACACATGAAGCAGGACGTGCATGAAAAGAAGGTGGGACGGAAAGCTGGTGAGAAAAGCCTTGTGTCAAAAGTAGCGCGAGTCTATGATGTTGTAACCTGTCTGAATGTGCTTAATTGTATTAAGGTGTGTTTTTCTTCATCTAAACACACGTCCCCTGTAGGGGGCGTGTCTTTTAGCCCCCCTCTCCCCGCCGCTCCCCCAATGTGTCCCTTTCATCCTGCAAACGGGTGCGCTGCTCATGTGGCTGCACCCTCAGTCTGCCCGCTTCTGTTTCTATTGTGTCTACTGTCTGTACAATCCTGGACGGGTTGCACTGAAAACAGAATTTCATTGCACTGGGACGCCGGTACAAGCTGCATCAAAAAAAAAATACAAATATTCTAGAAAATTCCCTTGAATACAAGTTGCGCTTCCAATTTTTGTTAAGGATAATGCATTTAGTTGCTGGTACAGGTGCTTGTAGAAGAGCCGCTTCAGAGCCGGTTTCCTTTAAAACCTCTGAGAATCAGTTTGATTTCTGCATCTGAAAATTTCTTCAAATGTACAGTGATGTCCCACCACTCTACATACTGACATATAGACAAGTTTTTAAACCAACTACCAACCACATAAATAAATAGGCAATCTTAAACAGTGTAAAAGAAACCTGTGACAAAGCTTACAGGGGATCTGAGATGCATTTTCCCCTAGCAACCACCATACACACCTACAAACCCATGACTCAACGAATGCTGACACCTGCCTCCAGGCACTCCGTGCACGGCTGTGTTTGCCACAGAAAGCTTGACAGCTATGAAGCAGGGGGCTACCCAGCGTACACACAGCCAGAGGGCTAACTGACATCCATGCAGGCAAAGAGCTAATTGATGTGCTGCAGCAATGAAGCTGCTGTACTTACCGAATACAGATTTGCAGTTAGATACCAGTTGGGGAAACTCCTATTCGACACACAAGCTTTAGATACTGATCATAAACATGGGATCTGGTAACATTTCTTTCTACACGAGCTCGTTTCCAGGAAAACAATGGCAACATTAAAGAAGTAAAACTACCATTTCTGCTTCATTACAATTGGCATCTTGGCAGTTAATGCAAGAGTACTTAACACAATGTTACATCCTGTTTATACCCATAATTAAAGGAGTTCCTCAACTGATCACCAGAAAATGGCTGCAGTTACAACTGTGATTAGATCTCCAACAGTCTCATTTCAGTTGAAGCTGGGCTACATGAGGCTACATGCTTTAATGTCATTATCCAGCTAGTTAAGATGAGGCTGTAGGCCATAACAAATATCTATGATATAACGTTTTACTGCCCTAGTAAATGGAAACACTTAAAGCCGTTGAATTATAATTGGACCAACAAATGCATGAAGGTGAGGTCAACACAGGATTCCAACTAGTTTCCAAACAGCTTTGTTTACGGTTTGCAATATTTGGCATGCCGATTCATGTCCATTGTGATGAAATGCATTTCTCTGTGCAGGCAGTTCAGGCCAAATTTATCTACAGCATGCTTCCAACAACCCCTGCTGTCCAGAAGGCTTCACAAAAATAAAATAAATAAAATACAACAAAAGTAAATAGAACATATTACAGCAATGCAATAAAACAAAACAAAAAAACCCCATTAAAAATAAAAATGTTTGGGGCAGGTTATTCCAGAGTCTGGGAACTGCTCCGGAAAAGCTCCACCAGAGCTCCAGATCTGAGCTTTGTTCTTGCAGTGGATAAAACCAGCTGACCTTGTGTCCTTGCTGGAGCATGACGCAGCAGCAGGACATAAAGATAATGAGCTTAAAAACATAAAAGTGCAATTTTAAACTTGATCCTGTAAAAGGAAGGAAGCCAGTGTATGGATGCCAACACCAGTTATATGCTTTCTGTTCCACCAGTCAGCAAACCAGCAGCTGCATTTTAAACTAACTGGACAGAATAACCAGAGGACTGGTCCAAACCAGAGTAAAGGGAGTTGCTGTAGTACAATCTGCAGGTAAAATACAGATGAACGATGTGCTCAGAGATATTAGCAGGAAGGTAAGGCTCTCCCTGAGCTTACTGTCTCAGGTTGATTTAACCAGACTGGACTGCAGCACTCACCTGTCCACAAAGAGTAAACACGGTTTTTTAAAAAAGGTTTAGCAAAAAAGATTCAAACTGAACCTGCCAACCATGGAAAGGATCATCTTGTTTCCCCCCCCAAGTCTACTTTATGGATGCCGTTTTGCAGGATAAAGCACAGCTCATTGGGTAGCCGTATGTATGAAATGTGCTAAATAAAATATGCCCTGGTTTGCACAAGCAAACAAAACCAGGACATGCAATGCAAACAATTAAAGAACTTAGTTGGCCAAGGATGTAATCAATTCTGTGTAAAGATGTACTCTTACCCACTCCAATGCAGCATATAAATACAGCATACATGCTATGAACTTTCCTCCAGGTTCTACTCCCAAGAAAAAGTACAGACCAAAAGTCCAGACTCAGTCCCAAATATCCCCCACAAGTTTGGATTTAAAGTTTCAGACTGCAGCCAAGGACCAGACATGAAGCCAGCAGGTAAGTTTGTCATCATTTACCTAAAGAGGATTACCTGAAGATGGAAAAGAACCAAACCCAAGCATGATGAAAAGAACAACCCTGATGGCTGAATGACAAAAAAGGAAAAGAAAAACTGCCTTTAATATAAACTCAGGCACTGATAACTAAAGAGAGGCAGCTGAGGAGGTGGGGTCATTAAGTGATTGGTTGCAGGTGTGCAGGACAGGGGCCACCTGGTGAACAGGTGCGGATGACAAACTTTCACTGGCTGCAGTTTGCAGCCAGAAAATTTCCCCTTCCCGGCAGATCCATGAAATTTAGCTGTCCATGACCTAACTCGTATCAAAGAGGAGATTAACTCTCATTATATGTTTATAGATAGAGACTTAATGGAATCATGTAGATAAATATTAAATAATCAGATTTGGTCTGTTTTCACCAACTGTTTTATTCCTTTAAACATTTTAACCAGTTGATTATTTTTATGATCAAACAAACTCTGAATTTATCTATAAGTCAAGGGCAGAGGAAAAAAGAGAGAAATGACTTGCAACAAGGCAAACCCACTCAGGAGTCTCTAACAGTTCAAATTGTGATAATGGCTGTTTGGTTGTTTTCAAATTCCCAGACCAAATCCATTTTTTTCCTCATAATTAGATTATAAAGCCGTGACCACAGAAAATTCTTCTAATTTAACTTTAGCTAAATAAATGGAAATTTGACCTGACTCCGTGCTGTTCAGGTGTTCTGATCAAATTAGATACCTTACCCACAGTGACATATTACCAAATGATGACAAACAGACCGCATTAAAAGCAACTGAATAATTCCCTCTCTGACTCACATTATTGTCAGTTCCTCAAGCTCTGATGGTCTACAGCACTGTCACATCAACCCCCAATTCCTCGCCTTGGTTTAATTAGCTTCCCTTCCTATGGAGCTCACACCGTTTAATCATTACCAGCCCAATTTCACAGGAAACTGACTTTAATCAATATGTATGTCCACATTTCCAAAACATAGTGTACCAATCCGTAGCTGGAAATAGTGAGAGATAGAAATGTATCCCTTGGGTGCTGTTTGTGAACATGACAGGAACCCTGAATCATCAAATGCTTAAAAGTGCGACTGCCAACTCTGGATAATTTTGTCTTCGTGATCACGTACTTCACAGCGTCTAAACCTGCATTTCTAAAAGGGTGAAGTGAACTTACAGAGGTGGACTTAAACAGTTGAAGGTTCAGAGGTGGGAAAATATTAACTGGTCAGGTTCATTCAGCAATTATCAACCCGATGACAGACCATGTTTAGTCAGTCCAGTCTACATTTCAATAAGCAGCTTGTCATCATCTTGGCTCACTTGTTAAATATAATCATAGTCATGTTAGTATTTTTGGGAGTGACGACACGTCAACGACAACAGTAGGAAACACCTGGCTTCACTTTGACTTTTCCCTCTTCAGACATCCAATTTTTTTACAGTCTTTGGCTGAGGTGCATCTGGATGACACCATCGTGCCAGAATTGTGCGATCATGTATTATCATGATATTACACTTTCTACCAACCGGTGTCATAAAAATGTTGGTGTTATCACAAACTATACCATTTTGCACACCTCTAATGCACAAATTATAAAATGTGGATGGTTCACAACAGTAACAACAAAGAGCATCTTTACCTCTAGCACAGTTTATTAATAATAACAATAATGAAATTAATGATAATACATTTTATTTATAGAGCGTTTTTACAGAAGCTCAAAGGTCTCCAAGGTCTCCACTCCAAAGTTTAAGGGTGAACACTCACATCAGGACAGTAGGAATCCAAGATCTGCACCAACAAGCTCTTATATTCAATTAATAAACAGCTGAACACACCTGCAGAGACAATTCTCAACTTTAAATATAAAGGATCACATAAAAATTCCACTAACATAAATTTTAAAAAAGAAGTATTCCTTTAAATGTGAGACATTTGAGCGACTTTTATCTGAAATAAAAGATTCAGCACAAAAAGCATCTGTATGGAAAAGTTGAACAACAAAACTTTATTTATGCAGCACATGATGTTGAACACAAAAGATGCTTGACTGAAAATCCAAAGAAGAAACTTGTTGCACCCTTATTGAAGAGTTGAGAACCACTCTTATTGTACCAAAGTCTTTTCAGAGTGGCACCAGGCTTTAATTTTAAAAACGGTATTGATTCTTCACAAAGCATCCCAAGGGACAGTCAATAAATCTTTATCAGATCTGGTGGTATATGTGGAAAACTGGTGGTGGGATGAAGAAGAAAAAAAAAAAAAAAGGCTGAATTATGAGCCAAAAACAAAAGCTACAAACAAAGAGGAGAGACGTAAAAAAGTTGCTGTATGTTTTTTGTGTTTCATTTTTGTTGTGCGTGAGAAAAACGGAGAATCACTTGCATGCATCATTGATCTCTAATTACCTTCAATGTTGCACTGCAGAAGCTGGAGGCCAGAAAGCCAACAAATACGTTTGCTTCAACAGCAGCACTGACATTCTGAGGAGTAGCTGCTGGGAGAATATGAGCACGAAAGAAGACTGACATCTACAGAGATAAAACAGCAAAACGACACCCTGCAGCTGCAATCTGAGCCGTACCAGAGCTTTATCTGCAACAAACTGCGGGAGGTAAGCCCTGTTTTGTGTTGAACTACCTGTGATGCTACCATGCATGGAAGAGCTTGATTGTTCATCTTGGTCAATTCTAGAGATCCATTAAAAAAACATTTAAAAGTTTTATTACATTCAAGGGTCAATATTTTTTGCATATTTATAAAGTTATTGTACATTATTCATCATATGGAAATGCTTCCTAATTAATTATTCAAAAATATCTGCTTAAACCAGACCAGATTCAGCATCTTGCTAAAATGTTTTACTGGCTCTGCTGCCATTTTCACCCTGTTAAATGTTTTAAATTATAAATATGCAACGTAGAGGTCAAGATAAGTCCTGTATACAGCAAATGAAGTGGATGGCAGTTTGAAGGAGAGGCGATGGAGGAGAGTGGTTATCGAGCTGTTAGAGTAAGGAAGACTCCTTTGCACAGTATGAAAACTTACGAACCACAAGTCCCGTTTGGCCAAAACAGCAAAGCAGCTCTTCAATAAAAACAATATTACTGACTTAATGCTTCAAAGTGCAACAAAAACAAAATGAATGTTAACTGAGTTTGTCAAAATACAGAAAAATGTCTTTCTAACCACATAACATGAATAAAACAACCGAGT
Source organism: Atherinomorus stipes (assembly GCA_023101725.1). NCBI lineage: Eukaryota > Metazoa > Chordata > Actinopteri > Atheriniformes > Atherinidae > Atherinomorus > Atherinomorus stipes. The sequence continues at coordinate 253,015 of JALJCO010006000.1, read as the reverse complement.
TTCAAAATCTTGATAAATAGACGTCCAGTTCAGCAACATTAACTATTAAAACAGGTTTGTTAGAACCAAACAGAATGCACACTGATATAAAGAACGGTAATTCCATCCCAGCTCAGTGGATTAAGTTCTTAAAAATGTTTTACTTTACAACATCCTGGAAATGCCCTGACAAGGTGCAGCCAGTGTTTCAGCTTCTGCTGCATCGTAAAGTCAATCCAGCCACGATAAACTGAGCCAGCAGCGTTCCCATTAATCAGCTGACTCCAGAGGTAGGTGATAGCGGTTACCCAAACCTCCACGGCTCCACACAAAATCAATCCGCTGCTGATTATATTCCTCTAACTTTGATAGTGATTTAACCTCAGCAATGTGATGGCAGCTCCTCAGATGATTAATCCACACCCACAGACGGGGTGTTGAACTCCGCTTAGTGGGCACACTGATCACGACACCCGTGATGTGAGGTCGTTCCCTCTGACCTTCAAAAATAAACCTGAATCTCTGAGCTGGAAGTTCCACAACAGGTTCTGCTGTGTTTCAGCTTTGCGCCTCACAAAGTTCTTACAGTTGATCAAAATTTTCCTCAATTATTTAATTAAGCCGTTCATGATTTGTTGATTCTGGCAATTCTGATGAAGGGAGAACAGTTAGCTAGCTACAGTAGATGTCAGAGACCGTTTCCCAACAGGGCTACTAATGCTGAGCAGAATTGGGCATTTTTCACCATCTGAAACAACTTGACCTGAAAGGTTTCTTGGCAGTTTGAGTTAGAACTGATGCGGAGATATCATTTTAGATATCTGCCATATCCATATCTCACTGAACTCGCTGAGGTCCCTCGTACTTTTCATGCTGCATTCGCGTGAAACCGGGCAGACCGACGACAGCCGATGCATGTAAAGTTATCACCGGCCTCTATGTGAAGACGTGGTCCGTCAGTTACAGTGACATCAGTCCACATCTGATTTGTTGTCATGGCGATGTCGTATTGTTTTCCCTGACCCATGTTTTACCATCTTTCGCTCGGCTTCATTGATTAAAATGACATCTGGTTTGTTACCAACGGATGTCTGCCCGACTGCACGTGAACCCAGCATCAGTGAGACGCTAGTTTCTCCCACTGCAGCGCGGTGACTTTTCAAAGGCATTACCTTGAACTGAGCTGAAAACTCCGGTGTGTCCGGTGAGTTTCTGTGTTTTCCTACTGTCACGCTTCTCCTGAACGCAAAAACATGGCGATACGACATGGCAGCCTCCACCGAGCCGCCCCGCTCAATGTGTAAATGAATGATACGAACAGCAAATTTAGAACTTAGAGGAGCACTTCAGTTTGTTGATGGGAGTGATTACTGATTAATGAAAAAACACTTTTGAGTGTTTTTTCATTAATCAAAAATATGTGATATTCCTGTTTTGAGGAAGTGAGTGTGATATTTTTTTTCTTTAAATGGATTTGAATAGTCATCAGATTTCATTAACCATTCAAATGTACATGAAGAAAATTGAGATGACAGAAATCAAATCTAACATGGAAAAAACAGCTGCCAATAAAATAAGTTGAAATCAACTAAATTAAACATAGATCAAAATTTTTGTGAAAATCAGCATTGATTTTGAGTTATGGTTCAACAAAATTATTAAAAACAAGCAGAAATGAAAATAAGTTGGCATGCATGATGGGGCTTTGGAATCAGCTGTTGTCAATAACATCCAATCAGACTTTTGCACCAGCTGACAGGTATTTGTGCTCACTGTTCATGTGCAAGGTGCTCTGATTTGTCTGGGACATTCTTTTATATATATAAACCACAATTCAATATCAATATTCTATTTTACAAAATTATAAATTTACTTTCTCAGTTTTTTGTTCCATATTTGAAATACTAATGTGAATTTAGACTTTTCTTTAATGGGAGGGTATACTGTTAACTTTCAAACACAACTGCCCACTGATTCAGTGTCCATGTTACAGGTCTCTTTATTATTCCACATCCAGGTGATTCTTAGCTGCAGTGGTCAGTAAAGCAGTTCCTGTCCAGCTGAAGGCCCCAACTGTTACACCTCCAGGGTGAATGGCCCTTCACCTGAAGAATCTCTAAAAAACATAACGTTATATCATCAGATTAGATAAGATTTATTCAAAAGACCTCGGTGTTTCAGGAAAATTGCTCACCAGAATAGGAAAACTCAAAACAGGAATAGAGCAATTTAGCAATTTCAAATTACAGTAAGCCAATAAGAGAAAATACGCATGTTTAAAAACATTATTGTAATAAAGCTAGGTGGAAGTAGGAATTACTATGAACTGCTTCATGATTAGAGTTAATTCAGTTGTTGACAACTCTGTTCTCTGTAGCTTTTAGCTTTAGTTCACTGATCAAGAAAGCTGATTCCCCAAACTAGCTGTGTTTACATGGAGCCAAATATACCGATAACTTTCGGTTGAAAAGCTCTATCAGAAGGAAAATAATCCATGTAAACACCTCTTTCTGAATGAAAAGTGCCAAACCAAAAGAATTTTTATTTGGTTTCACAAAGGTAGAATATTTCTTTTCCCAAACTATTGAGGTATCAGAAACGCTGGATCGGAAAGTTGTGATGTTGCATTCTTACAGCACATGCTCTGACTAGACATAAACGTGCAACATTGGCATTTCTTCACTTTATAGATGGCGGTAAACTACAAAATTGCCTGGACAGTGACGAAAAGTTTTTTTTTTAAATTCAAACACTGTCTCTGCGCCATTTTCTCTTAGTTGTTTGCACTGGGAGTGCATGAGTATCAGGCTGCTGCTGGACTAAAGTCCTGGAGAAACCACAACAACCGTGATCAGTTTTTAGACCTCTTTCTTTAATAAATAACGTGATGTAACATCATTCTGCACATCAGACTGGACCATTCTGCTTAAATGTTGGCGCATGTACACACCAGATCAGAATGAATGAGTTCCCAAACAACTGCCCTGAAATCCTCAATCAGAATGATTTCATTCTGAAAGGGAAAAACGTCTCCATGTAAATGTGTCTAATGACTACCCATTAGTAAAAACAAAAATAACCTTTAAAAGGTGCCATGGCATCAAATTGTACTTTTCTGGGGATTTGGGGGTATAATATGATCTGTTGTGCACTGATGAGGCCATGTGAATGTCCAGAGCAAGTATCAAAGTCCCCATTCAGAAACAGTTGAATCAGACAGCAACATATTATTCGACGTAGTTTCATGCTACGTAATTCAGTTGCTCCAATTGGAGCACACTATCAAACAAACACCCCCACTCCCACTGCTGAGCTGATACATGAAATGAGTCGCACTAGCATGTCTGGCTGCATTCAACATGGATTAATTCAGGTCTGGTTTTTTGAACAAATGCATTTGAAAGAAAACTTCTGCAACACTGAGGGAGGCGACCACAACCTTGTCATTACCTGTAAGTTTATTTATTTTCTAGTTGCTGTCTTGTCTGATAAACATAGTTTACTTTCTGAAATGCCCATGATGCTAACAGATAGCCTTTAGCAAACTCCGCCCGCCAAGGCAGCTTGACCTACTTTCTCTAAATAAGGTTATAGTCAATCAAGGTGTAGCCAATCAAAATGAAGTCAACTTGGTCTCTGGGTAAAGCTGCATATCATTACCACACCCAATCAATTTATTTAGGAGGGGTGTTGAGCATGCCAAAACAATCCCCTACTGTAAAAAGTATATTTTTTTCTTTAGAATTAACATATGCAGCAACATCGGCTACATAAAATAGTTTATACTCCTTTAAATACTTGCTGCATTATTAAGTCTGTTGCATAGGGGCGCCCAAGTCCAGTCCTCGAGAGCTTCTATCCTGCAGATTTTGGTTGGGCCCTTTCTCCAACTCACCTGAATCAAATGAATAGCTCGTTACCAGACCTCTGCAGAGCTGACTTACATGCACATGAGGGAATTAACCATTTGATTCAGGTGTGTTGGAGAGGGTTATGTTGTAAATATCGCAACATAGTAGCTCTCAAGAACCGGTTTTGGGAATGCCTGCCTTAGCACAACAAAAGTGGTAGTTCATACATCTATTTCTTGAAGAAAGTATTTAGAAGAAGGATGAACATATCTGAGGTAGCTGAACAAACTGCAGACTAGCTTGCAGGAAAACCCTACAGTTTTGATTATTTCACTCTCACAACTACTGCAGCTTTCCCTGATGATTCCAGAGAAAGTAAAATTGAAGTAGGGAGTTATCAGTGTACCTCTGGGTAGATAATCACTTCCATTCTGCTGTGGACAAACAAACTATAAGGGGCCTTGCACGCTGCTTTTCTGCTTTAGTTGTGTGGAAATGCCAAGATGGAACACCATTCTAACTAAACTGTTGTTATGGAGAAGCAGAGATGTTCATGATGACTGTACCTTTGACCCCCCCCCCCCAAATCTGGTAAATCTGGAGAAAATGCAGCACCTAATTCCTCAGGGGGAGGGGACTATATTTATATTTTGGTTTTTTTTCTTTTTTTTTTTTTTTTTTTTCTTGGGCCCCCACCCACGGGTTTTTGGGGGGGGGGGGGGGGCGGGGGGGAAACCCAGGGGATTGCTGGGGTTTCGGCCCGCCGCACGGGACCAACCCAGCCCATCAAACAAGCTTTATCAAGTAAGATTTATTATTAAAGTTTCAACATTTAAAGAGACTCCTTTAAATTTCATATTCGCGAGATTCCAATGTTGTTTGCAGCATTTTTTGTCTTCCAAGGATGTTTGAAGAATTTGATTGGCTGTAAACATTTAGCCACTTCCTGTTCAGTACGGCCTCTGATTGCTTTGAATGTTTTTTGCAAGTTAAAACTGTGTTGGGAGGTCATTCTATATTAAAACAAAAGCAGAAAATGTAGCAATCACTTTGGGAACTTGCTTATTTAAAGCTTCATTTCCATTTGATTTCATTTTGCTGATCACGTTTTCTGGTTTGAAAATACCAACTAAAGCTCAGCTAACAGACTAACTGACTACAATGACCATTTTCTGAGGTTCATATCCAGCTGGGAAGCCCTAAAGAGTGTTTTGAAGCGTGATATTAGACCCTGAGGTTCACTGCAGGAGGCATCAGGGTCCCAACAGTCTGTGAGTATCTGCGAACCATCGGCTGTGACTGACAGCTGCAACAAAACGCTGCCCTAATAGTGTGAAATAAGGTGTGGAGGGTCAACAGATGAACCAGCTGTTTGGACAGAGTGACTGAACACACAGACAACATTGATAGCTTTAAATGATATTTAGTGAGACTGTTAGGACAGTGGACACAGATCACTGGACAACATAATAGCAATACTGGGAGTCCATTGCTGATAGTTACACCCTACTGTGTCTGAAGATGTGGATCCAACATGAATCACAGCATGTGCTTTCAAAATATCAAAACAATGAGATGCACTCGCTTCCTCTAAAGAGATTTCCATCACTGACCAAACACCAGCCAGACTGAAGCAATTAGTTTTCAAGATCTTGGCTGTTGTCTGGTGTTTGCTGCTCTCTTTTTCAAACCTCTCAAATATTTTTGTGTACAGAAACAAATTCTGTAAAACTCAGTTGCTGATGCATCCTGTCTATACCTGTGGAAAGCATTCATAAGCATTCGGATGTGATCGTTCACACTTGAATTCCAGAAACAAAAGAAACTACAAAAGCATTCGGAGAGCGCAGACCTCCACCAAAATCTCAAAACTCGATGCGTTGTGCCCGACATGCGGAACGCGGTGCAGGGTTTTCGATGCCTCCTTGATGAACGTCAGCCATTGACTTTGCATGTAAACCTGACGCCCTTGACGCCCAAATTGTGTTTGGTCTGAACACACCGTCAGAGGTAAAAGACTGGAATGCATGTTTGAGTAAAAGCAATAAAAAGGACAAAGTCTGCACTGTTACCGCTGAAAGGGGCTACAAACTCTCTGCTTCTGATTTGTTATGATGTTTACACCAGTTTTTTTCTCAACTCCATTCCTCAGGACCCAACACCCTGCATGTCTTTAATGTGTTCCTACCCGATTCAGATTCAGGAACTTCCTCATCAAGTTCTTTACAAGCCTGTTAATGAGCCAAACATTTGATTCAGGTGTGAAAAATTAGGGTTGCCTTCAAAACATGCAGGACAGTGGGTCCTGAGGACTGGAGTTGGGAAATACTGGTCCACACAATGGTGGTAATGGGGTTGGGTTGGATTTTTACTGGATGGGATTGGGATGGGAATGCAGGTGGGTAGAAATTGCTGTGCAATCCTAATGAATTAGGGTTTAAGGACTTGGTTTTAGGTTAAAAATGTTCTCAGGGACCAGGGTAAATGCTGGGATTAGGTGTTCATTTTGATGATTGAGCTTTGGAGAATGGCCAAGGGGAGAAATGGAATAAATGCAGATGTACAGTAGGGCTGCACCGATTAGTCCATTAATTGCGTAGTTGTAGCTGTTGGGGTCAGCTTTTCTTCAATTGTATATTGACATAAATAAACACACACACTAATAGTCAAAAGTTTGGTCACATTTTTCCATTAGATTCAATGAGAATGCGTCCAAACTTTTGACTGGTACTGTAAATATACTACAGTTTACTTATGATCTGTTTAGTTGACTAATTGCCAAATTAATCGGTGACTATTCGATTATCAAAATAATAGTTTGTGGCAGCCCTAATATACAGTGAAGCTCAGAAAAAGACAAATCAGGTGAAATGACATCAGAGATGTGAGCAGAAACCACAGCAAATATCAACATCTGCCATCATGCTGTCAAAATATCAGCAGCATTTTTCTCTGTTAAACGCTTATTTTCATTTTGTGGAACAGGGCGTCCTGGTTCCTGCATCCTTTCTGTCGTCTGTGTTTGTTTGGATCTTTTTCTGGAGAATTGCCTTACTCTTACTTATAACTCACAAAACTCCTTCAGAGGAACACTAGATGTTCTCCTATTATACTCGCTTCACAAGCTCAGTATCACCCCCAACAACCAGCAAACTGACAGGCATCTGAAAATGAGTGTTGCACACCTCTTTTGGTAAAATATTCTACAAGTAAAGAGGACTGCAGTTAACAGTCGTATCAAAGGTTTGTCCTGGTCTCGGCAACTGTACTGGTTTTTGGGGTTCTAGCTCATTTGAAGATTACCCACATTTACATTTAGACAATTACTCATTTCTAATAACCTGCTTCACACTCTGTGGTAATAACATCATTTCCTGCTCTTCACTAACTCTTAATGTGTTTAGCTCTGCCTCAGGCTACGTTGTCCATTCGAATTAAGTCTCTGCTTCACTCATATAATCTCCTCCCCGGCCTCTCCTCTTGTCTCTTTGCATCTCCACCAGCATCGTTTCTGTGCCTCCACCTTTGCTGTCATATTTCCATCTCTCACCAATTCCCTCTATTTTCTTCTTCCTCCTCTGTTCTGTCCACCTATCTGTCATTTTTCTCTGTCTCTTTCTGTCACAGCTGACACTTGTTTCCTCCTGCACCAATCTCCTGCTGACAGCAGCAGAACCAATCTGAGCAAACGATTTCTCTCCCATTGTAAACATCTATTACTGACCACAGAAAGAAAGGCAGGGACAGGATGTAAGACAGCACAAGATGTTTGCATCTCCAAGAAAACAAACCCTGAGAAAGGTTTGACCTCAATTTTCACTGCGGGTGAGTATGATCCCATGTAGCAGTCCACCTCCATTACAAAGACTCCGAGGTTTAGTTGTTTCCAGCAGCTGCTGTCTGAGGGCGAAGACGGCAAAACACACAACAGCAGCAAGCGAGGTGAGATAACGTAGACCTGTATCAGCTGAAGTGATGTTTGGTTCTACAATATGAAAACAGCACTAGCTCACTGCTTCGTTTCTGGCTTCTCTGATGGCGTAGATTGAGTCTTGAGACAGGATAGTTTCATGATCTAATTTAGTTTGCAGCTCTGTTAGTTGATTGTTTGCTACAAGATGGATGGAGGACCTCCACCACAAACTAACAGAATCAACAAACCTGTTATTGCTATCAATAAACCCTAGATATAGCCATAATAACATCGCTCATTCCTGTTTCAAAGCCTCAACCTTAACTTTCGGGGAATAGCCTTTTTGTTTTTTTCAGGCGTGTTTGTAACATGGTCTGAGAACTGGGGGACTCTGTGTATGACCAAATTATAGCAACTTCTCAGTTACACTCGAACGGCTACCTTAAAGCAGCTTTATTATCTGCTTTGATCTATGTGTGATGTGAATTCATGTCCAATTTCAGGGGTTTAAAGGATAACTTTATTTTTTTTTTCAACCTGGACCTCATTTCTAGGAGTTTGTACGTGTATTTACTCACCAGTAACATTTCTGCATCACTTTGGCTACGTTCACTCCGCAGGTACTCCTGAATCCGATCTTTTCGCTCAAATGTGACCCATATCTGATCTGCTCCTGACCGTGTGAACAGCGCTAGTCGCATTGAATCTGACATTTCTGGATCGGATTTAGGCCACTTTCAAATGTGGTATTGAATTGGATACATATCTGATCTGTGTCAAAGCGACTGCAGTCTGTACGGGCATGTCGCATCCCATCCAACCTCTTCTGTGAGAAGTGACGGACGTCCTTGTTTCTGCACCAGAGGAGACGGACAGGAATGTAAACTGAATGGACTGAACAGTTGAATCATATTCTTCTGGCTCTGATTGAACATCAACTTGGAAACTAATGACAGTGTTGGGGGGAACTTTTATGTGGTCCAGGCAACTCAGTGTGTGAAGGTGAGTGAGAGGGTGTGCATGCACGGTGGAGGTGCGCAGCTGTGGACGAGGCCAGAAGAAAAAAAGTGTGTGTGAGAGAGGAGGGGGGGGGGGGGGGGCTGTTTGCTTGATCGTGTGCTCTATTTGGAGCAAATGAACTACGTAGAACGATAGGCTGCTGTCTGATTCAACCGTTATTGAACAAAGAAACAAAGCTGACAGACCATAAACAGGAACTTTGATTCTCACTCTGGACATTCGCATGGCCTCATCAGTGCACTAAAGATCATATTATACCCCCAAAACCCACAAAAAGTGAAATTTGATGTTAAAAGTAAATGACAGTTTAGTCACGAATGTTGGACTGAAATGAACCCTGCTGATTGGCACTACAGTACTTACACAGGCCCTAGTTATAGTTTGAAGAACTAGTTAAAGCCAAACTGGTTTGCTGAAATAAATTAACACACATGAAAAAGACTACAACTGAAATCAATTCACTTTTATGTTTTGGCCCTTGATGAGAAGTGTTTAACGATCAATCGTTTCGTTGTATTTTGGTGGAACACCTGTGGTTTTTGTTATCAGTGAAAACTGTAACTGTTAAACCACGAATAAGCTGTGCTGTAGTTTCCTTCAACAACAAAATCTTTCTACAACATCTCCACCTCCATATGAAGCTATCAGATTTGTTTGCTTCAGTTTACACTGACAGTAATGATTAGACTGACACAGACTGAATTAAACACCTCATTTCTCTGCAGCACTTTCCCACAAAAGGTCAAGTAACCATTGAACAACTTGGTCTGTTCCTCAGAGCTCTGATATCTCAGCAGTCAGCATCGAAATGTCACGGATCACCTGTTCATCCAGGACCCTGACGTTGGACCTGTGCTGCTACGTTGGAATAGCCACTCCTGCTTTCTGAATTATTCCGCTAATTCCCCTCAGTATCTGCAGAGCTGTTTGTTCAGTCCATAGGCTATTTGAATTGTCTGCAGGAGCTGAACTTGCCGTTATGGGATTAATGGGGAAGCTAATGACTCTGCTAAATCAGAGTGAGACTGTTTGTGCCTCACTTGCTTCAGGATCAAGGGGTTAATGGGATGTTTCTGCTTTAGGGCCATGAAGGCAAATCATGTGGTGAAACAGTGAACAATAGGGAGGAGATCATCCGAACGTTTTTTTTTTCCTTTTCCATCTAAAGGTGGAGCCTTTTCTAAGTTTTTACGCAGGTTTTTTAAAAACAGAGACGTATCCAGCCATTTATTCACAGTTAGACTTGCATGTTTTGCCAAAAATTAATTAACTGCTCAATATTCTCATTTCGTCATGGCAGAATTAATTAATACCCTGACCTGAAAAATGAAAAATATCACATTATCATTTTTGAAATGTAAATTGACTCTGTTATGTTGACAGTCCACAGCTCAGCTCAGAAACCTGATTAAATAAATGCTGTGTAATGAATTGCTACCTCTGGTGAACCCAGACTTGGGAAAACAGAGAAGTGGATTCAAAATGACATTTAATTAACTACCATGTTTGTAAAGTTCCACATTAACAATCCTTTGGTCTTTTTATATTTTTCTAATTTAATATAAAGGATTGTCAACAATCATAAGTTTGAACACGTAACAGAAAAGCTAAGTTTATGCTGTTTAAAATTGCCTATCATTGTTACCAAACAACACTAAGTTATCTAAATTCATTTTAAAAGTGTGCTTATCTTCTTTCTTTATAAAAATTGGATGAGAAGACTCGAGTCCAATAATCACTTTTGTCCTGGCCCTGGCCCATATATACAGTTGGGTATTATGTATCAGCTCTGTTCTCTGTGCATGTTGCTGCTCAGACGTTTCACATAAATCAAACAAACTCACTGTAATTGTAAAAAACTAATAGTGGTGGATGGGAGCAGTAGAGACTATTGCTTTTCGATGCGTTTTAAGTTTAGATTACTTCCTGCAGCTTCTTCTGGGGGGGGGGGGGGTTCTTGCACTTATCAGGCACTCAAGACAAGAAAAAAAAAACTGTGGGTCATTGTCACCACAAAGTATTTTTGCTGTAGTATTTGTATGGGACGGACAGTAGAAGCTGCAGCACAGCCATAACTGAAACCAAGACACCATGGTGATAATTAAGCAGAGTTTTTCATGGAGACTTGACTCCAGTGTTGTGAAAACCATCAAAATGTTGCACATAAGAACAGTGAGTATAAACCATGGGGTGGTAGTGTTAGGCCCTGCTTACACCATGATGCTGAGACAGTAAAAAGCAAACGCTTTAATGTGTTCTGGCCTCTCGTTTATATGGTAACAGAGTTTTGGATGCCAATTTTCATCCATTCATTTTCTGTACCTCTTATCCACTTCAGGGTTGCGGGGGTTGCTGGAGCCTTTCCCAGCTATTATCAGGCGAGAGGCAGGGTACGCCCTGGACAGGTCGCCGGTCTGCATTTATTAAATGCACGTGTGCATTCAGAGTTTAGAGAAAGTCAGAAAGTGGATGTTTCTCCTCTGACTGTTGCACCTGAAGCAGTGGCATCATAAGAAACCAGTACTGATGATAAAAGAAACATAAAAATGAGGTTAATGTCGGAGTTTCCAAATTTTTTCATCAACGTCAAGGCACCCCCCTCCCATTACTACATGCACCCTACACTTGCAATGAAACATATGAAGAAATGTGCCTTAGAATAATCCTGTTTGGCAAAGAATTGGTCTTTATTGGCTGCTACCTCCTAAACCATATCAGTTGCAGAAGGAGTGATGAAATCCTGCAGTGTGAGGATTTTTAGGCAGGGAAACGCTGCTTGCTACTCTGTTTAAGTGAGTTGGGCATTTGATGAGATGGATGCTTCTGCTGATTTATTTCTGAGTTCATCAACAGGATTTTCATTTTGTTCAAGATGAAAAATCCCCAGGTGGTGTAACTTGTTGGGCTTCATACTGTCAAAAGTTAATATTTGATACATACAACACACTTGTCTCCCTTCATTACCCACCATGACAATTACTGACAGCCACCTGGTCAAGCCCACGGCAAGACATGCCTTGTCATGGTTCCTTGTCTTATTTCTACTTTTTTGGTTGTTGAAATGTCTGTTGATTCATCATTTGCTCATTGGTGCTTTCACACTTGTCCATGTTTTACTGGCACTAGAAAATTACCCTCGGGCCCCCCTGTCATAACTTTCATAATCCCCAACCCCCAGGGACCAGGCCCCCACAGCCACTGGTTAATGATATCTGTAATGTAATAAATAATGCAGTTATAGTTAGTGGCCTGTTGCATAAAGGAAGAAATGTTTTTTCAAAAAAAATCATCCGTCTATCTGTACAACACCAGCATATGGCTCCTGTCATAAAACTGCCAGAGAAGCGCGTTCCACTCACATCCCCAAAACATTTCCTCAGCAGTGTTTTTAGGATTACTTAGCAGAAAAAGTCTTACTAACACCAGAGGAGGATATTACCTCTAACCTGTTTATCTACTTTGATATTGATCATCTGAAGGATTTTGCTAAAGAAAAGAGTAAGATGCAGTTAGTTTGCACTGAAACATGAAACTTTGCTTCAAATCCTTTGCTGTAATGTGAAAACCAAGTAATTAACTACAGTTTATTCTCTCTTATAGATAAAAACAAAGCAACTAATCATGAAACGGCATCTCAAGAAGTAAAGTGATTATCAGACTTAGTTCAGTGATGGGCGAGCTGAACTCACAGAGGAATAAATTCCACTTTCAGAACAACAGAGGTGATTCTTTCAGAAACCCAAAACCAAATGTGCCAGGGTTTGCAAGGAGGGCCCGGGCGGGATTCAATCCCTAGACCTCCAGGTGGGAGTCATGCGCACCAACCAGCCAGGGATATCCCTGCGGCCAAGTACCCAGGGCGCATGATTAATCGGAGGCATAGTGACGGAACCCCCCACTGTCATACAAACAACGACGTCCTGCTGCTGCGAAGATGCAGGCCAGTGATAGTGAGCTGCTGGAATCCAACCTTTCTTTCCACCATCATAACTTGACTCAGCTGAGTTACATTATGATGGCTGTATAAGTGGGACTCTATGCTCCGTGTAATTTCCACCCATTTGACACAGTTCTGTCTAGAATATGAATGAGAAGATGAAAAAAATGGCGCCATCACAATGAACCAAAGTCTTGTACCAATAAGAATTAGCAACGCTTCGACTGCCTTCAGTGTCCTCATCAGGTACTCAATAACATGCAACAATCACCTCATTTGTGGCCACTTTGCCTCCTTCTATTTTCAGGCTTTTCTAAAAGGTGAATTCCTGCCGTAAATCTTAGATACCAGCCATTGTTGCAGGTTTGTAAAAGCTGCTTGGCTTGAGGCCCAGACCTGCTATTGATGTGAACAGCTTTTAGTGATCCAGCTAATCAAAGTTTAATGATTTGCTATTGTGTGTGTTTAGCACCTGATTGCATAGGCTTAATTCGTTTCCCAGATGTAAGGAGTCAGGTAAGTAGGGCTGGTTGTCATGGCAAAAAAGATACTATTTTCAATAATGATCGATCTGGATCATCATATAGAGTTGGTTAAGGCTGTCAATTTTGAAAGTGTACTAATAATGGCTGCAAGAGGTGCCATGTTTTGTACTATTAAACATAAAAATGTAAGAACCAGGCTTTATTTTGAATGCTTTACATATACATGCATCTTTCTGCTTGTCAGGTCTCCTTGGCTGGTTAGGAACCAGCGTAGAGATGCTTTCTAGCCCACCAGGGGAGTCTGCTGAGGGATATTGGATCTGTCATTTATCGTTTACCCCTAAGTCTAAGCAGTTTTTCATTTATACTGACCTTTGATGGAAAAATTAAGAAAATGGTATTTAATATAACTCTTAAATATTCTAATCATTGAGACATTTGTGTCAGTTAAAGGCAGTTCTTTCATTCCTTGGTAAAAGAGAAGGTACATTTTTAACTGATTTTGGAGAAATTGTTGAGGCTGCTTTTGGTTTCACAGATTGAAGATAGGCTACTTGAACCATAACTGATGCCAGTTACATTTTAAAGTTGATTTACAGCCACCAGTGATTACATTTTTTCATTGAGGGTTTAAATATTTGTACTCAGGTAGGTTTATTATCATTTTCACACCCCAGTGACTCTATGTGACCTAAAATGTGTTCCGTGTTGGAAAACACCAAAATACCACAAAAAATGATGTTGAGTTATAAATAGAAAGCTCATGTAGGCTATCACCAATATTCAAAACTTCTGCAGCAAAAGCCAACACCACACCACACCAGACTCTGCATCCATGTCTTTATGGACCTGCTTTGTGCACTGGTGCACAGTCATGTTGGAAGAGGAAGGGGCCAGTTCCCACTGTTCCCACAAAGTTGGGAGCATGGAATTGTCCAAAATGTCTTTGTATGCTGAAGCATTCAGAGTTCCTTTCACTAGAACTAAGGGGCCAAGCCCAGCTCCTGAAAAACAACTCCACACCATAATCCTCCCTCCACCAAACTTCACACTTGGCACAGTGCAGTTAGACAAGTACTGTTGTCCTGGCAACCGCCAAACCTATACTTGTCCATCAGTTTGCAATATGGAGAAGCGTGATTCTTCTCTCCAGAGAACGTCTCCACTGCTCTTGAGTCCAGTGGCGGCTGCTTTACACCACTGCATCCCACGCTTTGCATTGCACTTGGTGATGTAAGGCTTGGATGCAGCTGCTCGACCATGGAAACCCATTCCATCAAGGTCTCTGCACACTGTTCCTGAGCTGAACTGAAGGCCACGTGAAGTTTGGAGGTCTGTAGTGATTGACTGTGCAGATGGTTGGCAACGTCTTCGCACGATGGGCTTCAGCATCCGCTGACCCTCAGTTTACGTCAGTTTACGTGGCCGACCACTTTGTGGCTGGTTGCTGTCATTCCCAAACACTTCAGTTTTTTATAATACAGCTGACAGCTGACAGTGGAATATTTAGGAGCAAGGAAATTTTACAACTGGATTTGTTGCACTGGTGGCATCCTATCACAGTTTCATGCTGGAATTCACCGAGCTCCTGAGAGCGACACATTACTTCGCAAATGTTTGTAAAAACAGCCTGCATGCCTAGCTGCTTCATTTTATACACCTGGGGCCATGGAAGTGATTGAACACCTTTGGATGGGTGAGTGAAGACTTTTGGCAATAAAGTGTATCTCTAAAATGGAAGACTACTTCTGATTGGAGTTTTCTAAGAGACTTGTGTCCTTAGACCAAACTAGTATGCCTTGAGAGAGTGAGTAAAATCAACGGTCCGCTGAAGTCCACACCTGCCAAGCTTCATGTACACCTCCACAGATGAAGTCACTTACAGTAATTAAGTCCATGCACCCGCAACGACTCCTACACTGCTGCTGCAAAATCAGTGAAGATGACGGCAACATCACAGCTCATATAAAGAAGCAAGCACTGCTTTTACGGTTTCATCTGCCGTAGAAATTCAGGTGGCTCTCCATTTTAACATTTTTCTAACTCTACTTCATTGGAAGAGTTTTTTCCGTGCGGGACCTAACTAAACTAAATTTTTAGCAAAGAATGCCATTTTAATCTAAATTTAAATCACATCAACCAACTGCTTGTACAGATTAAGAGATCAATTTGCTATTTCAAGAATGATTTAATTTCCTTAATTTGCATGAAACTAACAATCAACAAATCTCTGAACAGAAGCAGTGTTTGATCCACTTCATCAACACAGAATAATCCAGTAACTATGTTGGTATTTTGCATGTGTGCAAAACCTCATTCCCTAATTAACGGATTCTGATCAAAATCAACTTCAAGGTTCTTCATAATAGTACTATAAGACAAGGTGATATTATACAGAGTAAATTAAACAACCCCAAAATCTCCACAGTGAAGAATAATGCTGATTCTTGTAACATTTTATCTGTTAGTGCATCTCTTTGTTGGTTACGTTTCTTTTTTTTTACTTTTTTCCCTTTGCTTTTGTAATGGCCTCTGTCGTGCTGAAGATGGCCACCCCTTTAATCTCTCGAGTATAATTTGAAGGTTGATATGTGAATGCTGTCTTTTTTCCTGGCACTGCAAGAGTCTGGCTGTACCTCAATGAAATCCATTCTTCGGAGGTTAATATGGCTCCATTCAGGGTGTAACAGACCTCAAAACGGCGCTATAGAAATCCAGTTCTTTCAAACTGCTGGCGGGTATAGTAATGGATTTCTGTCTAAGGGAGGTATAGAAATAAAGCAAGAGGAAAGAGCACAGGGCAGCAAGCGAAGAAGAAGTGGCAGTGGAAAGGGAACAAAGAGAATGTGAGTAATGTTTGATATTCTGCCAGCTTTCATGTTGCGCACTCCAACATAGGCTGAATAAAAGAGGTGTCTGTGTGGACATAAAAGACACTCGACTGTTTACTGCTGGTAAATTGGGCTCCTTCAGGACTGGCTTTATGTCACATATTTAACCCTTATATTGCCTCATCACTCTTTAGTTCTTGTTTATCTGTTGATTTTATTGCAGTTTATTTTGTCATTCCATAAACTACAAGAGTAATTTTAAATTAGATTGAAAAAATGTCGGTTTTGTGGGATTTTATGTCTTTTTAAAGATTGTTTTTATACATATCAGATGGTCGTGGAGATGAAACCAAAATGAGGTTACTTGCACTTGTTCTCAATTACATATCCTTCTCTCTACATCCTCCTCCTTGCTGAATGGTTGTCGGAGTCCTTTGAAGGAAGTTTAACATTCAGTGTCTGCCTTCAGATAAAGAAGAGGCTCTTTGTCGGTTTGAGATGCTCATCCAATCAGAGCTCTTCAAACGCAGCACTGATTACAGTTTAGAGGGGAATATCTTCAGTTGGCCAGACCTAGGAGATGCTTCGAGTATGAGCTTAAGATTTTTTTTTTTTCTAACACTGCAATTAGAACAATTTCAACTTATCATATTCTGCAGGACTAAAAGACTCAATCAGTGGTGCATCTACCCCTTCAGAGGATGTTGGCTTGCATACAGTCTTTGAAAGTGTAACCTTGAAGGCGCAGTGCACTGCATAGGGGATTATCACGCTTACCGGAAGTTCCCGGATTTTGACACTTCCTCTTCCGGGCCATGTTAACGACAGCTCTGTTATACTGTTTAAATCGTATAAACTCCAAACATATTTAAGTTTTCATTCTAGACTGAAGTGATACTGGATCAAAAGCTGGATCAAAGCGATCGATTTGCCGCGGTGAAGGGCCGAACTTTATAATAAAACACACGTTTGTTTGTCGCCGGTGGGGCACAACACCGGCACTTTACAGCATGCTAGCATTAGCCAGCTAACGTTTACTGACGTGCTTAACATTGTGCGTCTTAAAACACACAAACATCTGAAAATCGGGTCTGTACCCCCCCGTTTCCAGTGGAACAACTGGGGACTGCCAAGAAAGGAGACGCTTTCAGATGCTTGTGTGTTTTCAGCCGCACAAAGTTAGGCACGTTATCGAGCTGGCTAATGCTAACCTCCTAACACGACTGCGCAGTCTGCCGGCCACAAGCAAACGTGTCGTTTTATTATAAAGTTCAGTCCTTAACCGCGGCGAATCGATCGTTTTAATCCACTTCTTCCTTAGCATCACTTCACTCTGGAATGAAAACTTGGCATTGGCGTTTATCCGATTTACAAAGTTTAACAGAGTAATAGCTGGCGGACTATTGTTAGCAGGTTAGCATTAGCCAGCTTGATGACGTGCCTAACTTTGTGCGGCTGAAAACACACAAGCATCTGAAAGCGTCTCCTTTCTTGGCAGTCCCCAGCTGTTCCACTGGAAACGGGGAGGTATAGACCCGATTTTCAGATGTTTGTGTGTTTAAAGACGCACAATGTTAAGCACGTCAGTAAACGCTACCTGGCTAATGCTAGCATGCTGTGAAGTGCTGGTGTTGTGCCCCACCGGCGACAAACAAACGTGTGTTTTATTATAAAGTTCGGCCCTTCACCGCGGCAAATCGATCGCTTTGATCCAGCTTTTGATCCAGTATCACTTCAGTCTAGAATGAAAACTTAAGTATGTTTGGAGTTTATACGATTTAAACAGTATAACAGAGCAGGAACGGCTGTCATTAACATGGCCCGGAAGAGGAAGTGTCAAAATCCGGGAACTTCCGGTAAGCGTGATAATCCCCTATTGGATGTTATTCCAGAGATCTGACATCTCAGACCAAGACAAACTCTCAGGGTCTTACAGCCCTCTAACAATGGCTGGGCAATGGCACGGTGCCTGTTCACATACCTCATTTTAAAACCGGCTGCCACGTTCAGATAAAAAAAAAGTTGTTTCTGAACCAGAAAATAAAATGAAGCTCCTAAAGTAACATTTTGTTGGACAACCCTTTGAGGCAATCACTGTCATCAAGCTTTATATAAGTTTAAGTCTGAACCTGTTGACAGGTGTTTTGGCCCACTGCTCATCAGCAGAGTGCTCTTATTTGTCTGGGACAGTTTTGCATGCTTCACACTGAGCATTTATTGGTCTAAATTACCTTTAGGCTAAAATCAGTCTACCACTGGTTTAAAAATGAAAGTTTTTTTTGTCGTCTAAGCTTAGACTAGCTTAGACTTAATCTAAATTACCCTGTACATTGATTAATGACTGTTAGTGTTTTAATCCACTTGGCCATCATTTATACAGCATACAGATGTTTTTTAATGCTTAATATTTAACAATTAATGGATTATATTCTATTATCTAGATTCGGAGTAAAATATAGACTGATAACGGGCGAATTTTGGTCTAAACATAGATGTCTAATATAGCATGGTCACATGGATATTTTTGTCAGACACCAATAAAAATGAAGTTTTTAAGGTTAATTTTTCTTGAATTCACCTTTCATTTTGCTACATTCTACACCTTTAATTTCATTGCTGGCTGATATGTCTTCTTCCTCTTTTATTGGTCTGCAGGGCAGACGAGACCCTGTGACTGGTCATGTCCCATCTAGTGGTACAAAAGGGTAATACAAGGACATATGGCCCAGCCCTGCATTTTTTTTTTTTTTTTTTTTTACGTTATAATGAAATAATTTTCTTTACATTTTGATAGCTGTAGTTGAATTTGGAATATTTAAAAAGCTTTTTTTTTCTACAAAGAACACCTTTAACACATTAACACAAATGAAAACCCTAATTCATAAGCAGAATGTGATCAATAAGTAAAGAAATTGCTGTAACAACCATCTCAGATAGATGTGATTGTGGACATTTTACATGAACATAAAGTAAAAGAAGACATCCACTGATGTTTGATCTAGTTATTGCAATCAAAGTCTTGTTAAAATTCAGACCTGTGATTGCATGTTCTCAGCAATTGCAGCAATACTAATAAAATTGCTCGCATTTTTTGTTGTTGAGAGTTTACCAGCACTTCAAAATAAGGACTTTTGTATTTTCCCAGAAAGAGGAGCACACACACATGCACACACAAACACAACAAAGGGGCTCTGGGACTAGATTTGATGCAGACTTAATTAATTATCTGATAGCTACTGAGATGTTAAACTGAGCAAAGGGAAACAAGAGACTTCCTCATGAGAAGTGAAAGCTGAAATGAACAATTGATATAATGTGATATCACACGTTTCACCACCTCTCCATATAAATCAGTCTTTCTTTGTTTCATTGGTGATATCTCCCTCTTGCCTCTCTGCCTTGATCTCGGGCTCATTTTAGCGCAGCAGGATGCTGCAGAAGACTCCCGGTGGCATGGTTAAAGTGGAGGAGGAGAGCTCTCATCTCTGCAGACTCTCTGCGTTTAGAACAGAAAGCCTCAGTTCTCCTTTAAACTGCATAGAGCCTGATTTTAAATGAAATTACATAAGGCTAAAACTTCAAAGAAAAGATCACCTTGTAATATCTGAGGGGCGGGTCTAGTCTAAGGTTAGTTAGAGCGTTAACTTTTCACAGAGAATTATTTAGCACAGTGTTTCTCAACTCGGGGGTCACAGAATAATTTCAGAGGATCATCAGATCATTGTTTTTTTAAAAAGAGCCTACATTTATCAAATTAACTTGGGATTTTGAGTGCTATCAAAATTAAAACATTATTGCTGAGTGCCCCCTTGTGGCAGAAGTGTGCAGCTGCACTACTGAGCACATGATGGTCAGGATGTAGAAATGAAACTTAGGAGCAGCAGTGAGCACTTGCTATTAAGCTAGCTAACCTGCTAAATGTCAGTTACTGTAACTGTTAGCCGTGATTACATATGCATGTTTTGTCCTAACTGTAAGAGATTCATCAGTAATAATAATTAATACCTTGAATGTATTTATTTTCCGAACGAATGTTCCTCATGGCTTTATATTTGTGTTTATATATCACACTCACTTCCATTCAGGCATTCACCTTAACTAGCCTGGAATTCCTCACCTGTAAGCCTGTCGTTTGTTACATTTCTGTGCTGTTGTGATTAAGAGTGACCAGTAAAGACAGTTAACTGTACAAGCGAGTCCTGTGTGTTCTGACCGACACCCCATGGTGAACATCGAACCTCCTTACCTACGCCTAAACAGTCTTACATGAACATCACCCTGATTTTTGGGGGGGAATTTTTCAATAAGGCAGGGGGAGAAAAATAAGCCTGAATGGTTTTTATGTCGAACGTTACAGATTGTTAATCTACACTGCAAATCTATTTTAATGATGTTCAGTGTATCTTTTGAAAGGAAATTTCACTGATGATGGCTGGTGCCGAACAAGAGAGTGAGATGGAGGAGGCTGAGGATGGCAAGCAGACATTAAATACCCAGGAAAGAGATGTAGAAGGAAATCCACCGCAAAATCTCAGCCAGCTCTTTGTGTTCAAACACAAACAAAGAAATAACTTCATCATGCAAACGCTGACAAATTTGTTACGTCTCCGATGCTTCAATGGGCAGAATATTCTCTGAAGCATGGCACTTTATTTCATTTCTTAAATAAGCGGTCAGTGTGCTTGTTTGTTTATTAAGACAATTGAAATTATGATTTATGTTGCTATAGAAAGAAAAAAGAACAGTTTGTTAATAAGGATTTGCTCAATATTTTGACAATCTTGGATAATTTGATTTGGTTTTATTTTCTCTTTTTTATTGAGTGTTGTGAACGTTTCTCAAAAACAGTGTTGTTATTTTTAATTTGTCTTTTTTACAGCAAGTAACTGAAAGTCATTCAGTAACTTTTACTTGTAAATTTCAAATGAAGTTCTTTTTTACTTTTACTCCACTACATACTTTTACTTGAGTAGATTTTAAGTAAAGTAAAGGTACTTCTGCTTGACTACAATTCTTCTGTACTTTTTTTTTTTTTAGCCTGGTTTTCACAGCCCTGAACAGGACAGTTTAATCTTGCGAAAATGTCTGATGCAGGACCAGTTTCTTCCACATTATATATATGGAAGAAACAAGATTTATTTATTAGGGATGGGCGATATGGACTAAAAAATATACCGTGATAATTTCTGGTTCTCATCACGGTAACGATAATTGACACTAAAACATATCATCCTAATTGTTTGTATTATAAATCTATCACTACATTCTGTGTTGAGAACCCTAAAATGATACAAGAAACCATGAAACTACGTTAATTAAGTCCCAGTAGTACACCAGTATTGCCAAACTGTAGTAACACCAACCAAACAATTTTGGCATTTATTCAAACAACGCAACCAGAAAAAAAACATATAAGAAACTGTAAATGCAAACTGATAAATTCATATAAATTTATCATTTTTATCGTGACAAATTATTATTATCATGGGGAATTTCTTTGACGATATTTCGCACACAAGAATATATCGCCCATCCCTAATATATATCATATACAGGACCAGTTTCTGCCTACTCAGCATGACCACATCACACAAAGTTACAGACAAGTTCATAACCAGAGGAATTTTTAACACCTGCAGAACAGGATGTTTCACTCAGAGGTCAAAGCAGAACTAAAACAAGAGCAGGTTTCAGGTTAACCTCAGATCCATAAGGAAGATGTGCTAACTGCTGGTAAATTTAGGGAAAAATTCAGTGATATCTGGAGAAAAATGAGGTCTGTAAGAATTAAGAAGCATATAGTGAGTAATGTAACTGGGAATAGCAAGTATAACCACCACTTATATACTGTTTCATCTACATGAGCTTTCATGTCTGTACAGTAAACACTTTTGTCTTATTTCTGTTTGGAATCAACATTTTTTATTTTATACCCGGGACACATCTACCTTTGGATTTTCTAAAATGCTCCATTTTAATTTTCATAAAGAGCTGTAAAACTTAATGAAATCAGTCAAGCATTTTACCTCAATCATAGATTTTTCCTGTTTTAATCAAAAGTAACAAAATCCCTTTACTTAAGTTTTCACTCTTAAATTGAAGATTACCAGGTTTTTGAAAGATGGTTTCGTGCATAATAAATTTCCTGTTTTATTACTTTATCACAAAAGTTAGACTCAATAGATGAACCCAAAGGCAGGCAGACTGGAGAAGCAGTAGATTTGGAAATGAAAAGTCTTCAATAATAATTATAATGATAATAGGTTTGATTTATATCGCGCTTTTTCTTGCAGGGCACTCAAAGCGCTCATAGTAGGTCCATTATTCATTCACTCCTCATTCATACATGGTGATGGTAAGCTACTGTACGTATGTGGCCACAGCTGCCCTGGAGCAGACTGACGGAAGCGTGGCGGCCATTTCGCGCCTGCGGCCCCTTCGACCACCATCAGAACCATTTACACACATTCATACACTAGCGAGGCCCTCACTGGAGGCAAGGAGGGTTAAGTGTCTTGCCCAAGGACCCACCGACAGATGGCTGGGGGATCGGGATTCAAATAAACTTACTAGAACTAACAGGAGATGCTGCAGAGCAGGAAATTCAACCATCTACAGGTAAATGTTAAATCCAATAGAGGGAGAAAATTGAGGAACAGATCAGATTGAAAACAAAAACTGAAGCGGAATATTAACAAGACCAAAACAGGTGGTAACGTAGATGAAGAATAAAAATAAAACATGAGAATAATAAAGGGGATAAATACACAATGAATATGCAATGAAAAATGCAAAGTTGGTATGTTGCATCATAATGTCAGATATCCAACAAGAACAGGAAGCAAAACTAAACAAAATCAGAAGGAAACTGTAATGGAAATTTTATAATCACACTGCTATTATTATGAGCACACTGAGTTTATGTTCCTGAGCACATAATTCGTGTATTTTTAACTTTTAATTGCAGCGCATACCTTCATTGTCGTTTCTGCACCAATATGAAATATGAGTATAATGTTCTCTTTTCAGGGTTCAGCTAATGATAAGATTGCAGGTGTTCTCCTTCTGAACTGGCCTTGAATGTCTGAAGTTATGATATGTGTTTGCTAGTTAGATGTATGAGACACGAAATACAGCTTCAGATAAGGATGTCTGATTCATGTCAATGTCAACTGTGACAGCAACAGTTCCCTGTTTCCAGCCTTTCTCTCTGCCACTGGATAAAAAGACATGTTCTTTCAGTATTTCTTCAGAGGGTGCTCACAATCTGATTGCGTGCATCATCTCCAACCTGGTTGTAAAATAAACTTTATATTCTGCAAAGATCACCTCATCTGGGTCTTTATTAGAATTTCCACCACAAAACGCAGTCTGAAAAACAAAAAACAGGAAAATAAGACTAAAAACAGAGAAAGAAAAAATGATGAATCCACAGAAGCAGCTTACGAAAATGACCAAACTAGACTAAAATTTAGCCCAAAAGTTTAAGGAAGTCTTTGGTTGGTCATTTCTCCCCTTTACCATACAGAGTTGGAGAGCCTGACCAGTCGTTTTCTAACGATTATGCTTCTGTGGAAAGAGGAACATCGCTAAACATGTGGGTAGTAACTAACTTTGATAAATGAAAGCTTAACTTGATAAATGGAATTAAATAAAATCAAACTTATGGGATGTTTCAGCAACAGAAATCTTTCTAACATTTTACACCAACCATAAAGAAAGAAATCGAGTGTTGAGGGTCTAATTAGCAACGTTATATCATAATACAGCGGGAAGGAGGTTGATTTTGCCTTTGACATCACTGTCAGCGAGTTTCCTGAACCATTACTCTGCGGTTCTGGTCTGCTCACTGTGCTGCAGGATAAGTTCGCTTATAAAGAAACAGGACAACTACGCTCATGATGAACAATGAGAGGAGAGAGAGTCAAGGCGGCTATGAGATTAGAAACAGGACGTGAAGAAATGTTAAGACTAAATAACTAATCAAATCAAAGTGGCTGGATCCAGATCAGTCAGCAGAGGTGCTGGACACGAACACACATCATTTCCCTGCAGTTTACAGCAACTGGCTGCTTTCTGATCAATCACTTCCACAATACGCTTTTAAAGCTTTAAGCTTCTGATTTTTACAAAAGCTACAACTAATTAAACAGGTTTAGTGACGTTCCACCAGGTCTTTTCCACACCTGACTGCTTGAAGATAAGAGTTTTTATTAAAATGCAGTGAGAAAACGGCCTCATAACTCTCATGATCTCCTTTCTCTAAGCTATAACTCAGAGAAAAGAGCTGAGTTAAAGAGCTTTTTGATCCAAATAATGTTATTAATCAGCGTCTGGGGGAGAGCAATGAATAACCTTTCTAATAAGAGGGCTGTATTCAACATGCTTCCTCTCGCCTCCTGCTATGCACCCCTGCCCCTCAGTGTAATTTTCTTTCTCTGCTTTTATTTCTATTCTACCTTTCACCCCCCTCGCCTTGTTCTCTTTTGCCTGTGTTTTTTAGTGTTTTCATGCTGGGGGAAACTGAGAGAGCAAGAAATCAGTTATGAGGGAGAATAAAGAACAAAGAAACTGCTCTTTAAATGCTTTCATCCAAAGTTTTTATACAATTTGTAGAACATGTGTTCCCTGTTGGAAAGGAAACCCCACTGAGAACTGCCTCAACCCACTTAACTTCTGAGTGTGTGCTGTAGCTGCACACTGTAAAAGGCGATTATGTTTAAAATATTTTCTTTGACAAATGCAAAGGCGCATATTTTTCTGTTCATTTTTTATTTAGAAGACAAAGTAGATATAAATGTAATAGAAGAGATGAAGCTTGATAAACAGCACATAAACAGAACAGGCCGAGTTTCTCACCACATTTAACATTTACTCATCTTGCTTAGAGCTGGTCCCTGTGATGATATTTTAACAGAAGTTAAAACCCAACATGCTCTCAAAGCAAGATAATTATGCTAAGAGGGATTAATGTCAGCAGTTTTTATTTGTAACCTGAAAACTGATTAACACAAGCTCAGCCAGGAAATGGGTAAGTAGCATTAAGACCAAAAGGGATTGGTTTATTATTTAGTGACAAAAATGAATGTGCACAGTAACAAACATTTGACATGAAATGAATAAAATCAGAACAGAATGATGCTAACAGGCAACTCCAATGGTTCTCATCTACAATAGAAAAGGTAAATCAAAGAGTGGTTTCATTGGCATGGTATGATATGGTGTGGAACGGCACGGCTCACTTCTTCTTGGTTTTCTATTGTGGGTTGTACAGTCAAGTTTTCACCCGTGAGTGTAAACAATTACAGCTGCCCACACACGAGCATGCTTCCTTGCTCCATGAAATAATTTAAAGGCATGCATTGCAAACATTCATGAATTCATTGTGGAAAACAAAGTGGGGGGAAATCATACTAAGTCATAATCCAATAAAACCACTTTATTTGAAATGCACATTTTACAAAGCATTTCCAAAGTGCTGCACATATTCATAGACTAAAAAGAAAATAAAACTCAAATGACTTGTGAATAGATGCAGAAAATAGAAAACGCTTATAAAAAAACAGATAATGTTAAAGAGTATTATGTAATAGAAAAGCTACCTACAGTACCCATACAAGAGTACAGGGTGGAGCTAAAGGGGTGACCAGGGTATCAGTGGCCATCTCTGAAATCTGATTGGTCACCCTAGGTGCCACCTCAGGTGATTGACAGGTCACTGAAGGACAACAGAAACATCTTTCCAGAACTGCATTGATCAGCAGAGTCAAGACACCAGCTTAAATTAAGTTTCAAATGCCCCCATCTTATCCGAGGTTGGGTTATGGGACAGCTACCTCAGCAGGGAAGTGACTTCCCCTTTCTGTGGCCACATCCACTGGCCCATCTGGGGGCATTCCAAGGTGTTCCCAGACTAGCCGAGAGACGTAATCCCTCCAGCGTGTCCTGGGTCTTCCTGGAGTCCCGTCCCGGTGGGACGTGCCTGGAACACCTCACCAGGGAGGCGTCCAGGAGGCATCCTGACCAGATGCCTGAGCCACCTCATCTGGTTCCTCTCAATGTGGAGGAGCAGCGGCTCTACTTTGAGCCCCTCCGGGGTGACCAAGCTTCCCACCCTATCTCTAAGGGAGAGCTCGGCCACCCTGCAGAGGAAACTCATTTCAGCCGCTTGTACCTGTGATCTCGTTCTTTCGGTCACTACCCACAGCTCGTGACCATAGATGAGGGCAGGAACGTAGATCGACCGGTAAATCAAGAACTTCGCCTTCTGGCTCAGCTCCTTCTTCACCACGACAGATAGATACAGAGTCCGCATCACTGTAGACGCCGCACCGATCCGCCTGTCAATCTCCCGCTCCATTCTTCCCTCACTCTTGAACAAGTCCCCGAGATACTTGGGGGCAGGACCTCGCCCCCGACCCGGAGAGAACACTCCACCCTTTTCTGGGTGAGAACCATGGTCTCGGTTTTGGAGGTGCTGATTCTCATCCCAGTCCATTCACACTCTGCTGTGAATCACTCCAGCGAGAGTTGGAGATCACAGCCCGATGACGGCCAACAGAACCACATCATCTGCAAACAGCAGAGACCCGATCCTGAGGCCACCAAACCGGATCCCCTCATCACCTCGGCTGCATCTAGAAGTCCTGTCCATTACGGTTATGAACAGGATCGGGGACAAAGGGCAAACTTGGCTGAGTCCAATGCAGAGATTATTTGGAAAACTATTTGTGGATTTGTATGGATTTAAAGGATTTTTGACTTTGTTCTAAAAAAGAAAACATTGGTACCGTATGCGACAGTATGCATTATGTAATAATATCTGCAGCAACGAGTGTCATGAGTTTGGCTCTATCAATCAGGCATAGAGCAGGGCTGGATAAATTTTCATCCTCCCGTTTCAATCTGATGCAGTAGGTTTTAATAAAAAATACCACATCGGGCCGTTCTAAAACACATTGAATGTAAATTAAAACAAACTACGTCGTAGAGTATTTCCTTATAATCCACATTTACAGCAATGTACGCTTTTAAATCCTCTGCATCTCTAGAGACTTTTAAATCCAGTCAGAGTTTTAACAGCTGAGCTCACTGTTCATTCTGCTCAAACGCTGAAATTGGAGTTTAGCCAAGGACACCGGTCCACCTCAGCAAGCTGCAGTCGCCCAACAAATCCCCGTCCCAACGGACAGACACATCTCCCGTTGTTACCGTTTGGAAATGACCTTGGGCTTTTTGTGCTGAGAAAAATTCAAACCAAACCTTTTTAAAGTTTTGGTTTTAATCAGCATTCCTCTGAGTCCTCAGACTTTCCTAAAGTCATGCCGAGTTTATTTGGAGCTTCTGTTTTCATCAGTGGGGCTGCTTATTGTTCTGTAGTCGACTCCCTTCAGGTTTTATTTGTTGCTTATGATTTCCTTTAATAGCCATCAGACCAATAAGTAATCAGCCGTGATTTATAACGCCATCTGGCCATACTCACATTATAACTTAAATAAAACAGTATAGCTGTTTTTTTGTTTTTTTTTTTTTTAAGTATAAAGTAATTGCCATCAATTAATTGGGAACAAAATGTTTATGGTAACAAACAAAAGCAGCATATGATAGACATCATGTAAACATTAAAGTGAAGTGTGAGACTGTTCTTGTACAAAGGTTCTGCTTCTGTAGAGGATTAATTATGAATCCTCACTGTAAGTGGCTTAAACTCATCAAACTGCTCTGTCCTCTGCACAACGCCTGAGCAAACAGGAAGGGAAGGAAGTCATTCAGTAGACAGGATTTTCCTTCAGAACCACTGATTACGGCAGGTTGGATTAAAAATGATTGAATGCAAACCAAGCTGAAGGAGACTGCGGGATGTTTTAGTTCAATGTGGATTTACAGACTGTTTATGTATAAAATCATTTTTAGACTTATTTGACAAAAAAATACACTGAAAACAAGAGCAAGATGAAATGTAAATGACATAATATGAAACCACATGTTTACTGAAATGATACAACTCAAAATGAAAAAAGTATTCTCTATTAATATAAAATTTATGCTGGTTGATGTCAACAAAATACATCTACAAAAGTCTGAGATTGTTATGTTTCCCTCTGTGTTGAATCACCTACACAGGCCGAAGGTTTAGACACCCCCCCCCCCCCCCCCCCACTAAAGAAAAGGCTAAATTCACTATAGCAATTTAAAAAAACAAGAAACTGAAAAAAAGTCATAAGAAATAAAAATATACGTAACTATAATTTAATAAAATAAAACATTGATTTTGAAATGTGGTTTAAAAAAATAATAATGATAAAAAAAAAAAATCAAAAAACAAAATTGTTCTGGACAAATTACAGACCTTACCTAAACAAACAAAAAAAAAAAAAAAACTTCTTTAGCAGCATAAAAATGTCAATGTATAATATTAAACGCCCCTTTGAAAAGTTTCTATGCAGCGAAGTGTATCTTATTCACGCACAGTAGGTGGTTTAGATGTGGATAAGGGACGACATGGAAAAACAAATGGAAACTGAAAAACCTGAAAAAAGTATGAAAAACTATGAAACAAATGGAATATCAAACTGTTTTTTGTTTTATCCTTCACAAATAAGATAAACCACTTTGGGATTCATGTCTGACCCAAAGCAAAGATAAAAAGGATGTGATTCATGAGCAGGTCCTGGTCTGACCTAACAAAGACCTCAAATCAGCATCTTCACAGCTATATGACAGCTCATATTGCCAGAGTCATTCCTGGACAACAGCTCTTTCCATTTTCCTTTTGTTGATGTCCACCACATTTGTTTTTGAGCATTTTTCTTACCAAAGATTAGTTCTGGACAAACGGTTTATCATAATTATTACAAGTGGAGCTAACATTGCCACTGTTTGGCAATACTACTTTATTCACTTCAAACCAGCCAATAAAAAAAGTGTAGGATTCATTTTTCTATGTCAGCTAATGGAAACTGGATTATCTCACCTCACACAGTGATGAGACCTGAGATCAATGTGGTGCTCAGCATCTTATCCAGGGACACTTTAACACACGAGAAATGAAAAACTGACTTAATTTTTGTTCATACTCACATGTGCTGTGTGGCAAGGTATGCAACAGAGGACCCAGGCAGGATTCGATCCCACAGACTCCTGGGTGAGAGTCACACAGTCAGCCAAAAGGATGCCCCTATGGCCAAATAGCCAGAACACATGGTCACTCAGAGGCATATAGCGACAGGACCCCACACTGTCACAGCTGTTTGTAGCATTCTTTTGCCATTTTTTTCTGCCAATATCAGCATTAAAATGTGATATCAGAAAATATCGGAATCAGTTTTTATTTTTTACTGTTTTGATGACAACAAAAACTCACAGCCACACATAACTAGGGGTCTAATAAAATATCTATTCACAGATATCACAATATTTTGTGTTCAGATACTGTATCGGTATTAAAAATATTTGTTTCCAAACGGAATCTTGCGAGATCTCGTTCAGTTACAACATCTTGCAAGGTCTCGAAGTTCCAGTAGTCTAGCATGTAGAAAAGTCACTGGTCGTGTCTCAAACCGGTTATACTGGCTCAGTAGTTAGCTCACGGTAGCGGGCAATGCTAGTCCGTCACTTCCTGTAAGTGCAGTGCTCTGTTTGGGTCAGCATTTAGTGACAACAGTGTGCACTGCAGACGAAGTACACAGTGCGCACTACGCACTGAATTCCAGTGCACTCGGGCAAGTGTGCGGTTTGAGACACGGCTACTGTCATTCTGGAAGAACTTCATATCCCAGCATTCCTTTTAGTCATAACTACAGTGCAGCTGCTGCTGCTACAGACTGACCTGCTTTGAAGCTGCTTATAATATGTCTGGTTTTAAGTTGTTGGCAAAGTTACCAAGTTGTCAGAAACATTATAATTAACCACATGTTGGC
Source organism: Atherinomorus stipes (assembly GCA_023101725.1). Lineage (NCBI taxonomy): Eukaryota > Metazoa > Chordata > Actinopteri > Atheriniformes > Atherinidae > Atherinomorus > Atherinomorus stipes. Next base: position 223,080 of record JALJCO010006000.1, on the reverse strand, counting down.
TGGTTGCATAGATCGGCATTGGTTGATCTTGGAAATTAAGAGTTGGACAATATCTGTATATCAGATATCAGTTTTAAAAAGCCAATATTAAACATCCCTAAGTTTTTCCTTAGCAGACTGCACAGTACACCGATTTCCTCACTGACAAGAAGAATCACAGCTATAATTGAAGATTCTGTTATTGGTAGTGAGCATTCATATCTTCCAGAACATTTGTTTTGAAGATTAGTTTGTCAAAGTAATCACCTCAATGACTGTATTTCAACACACTGGAACACAAACACGCTGAAGGTTTCACTCGAAGGTCGCATCATTTCAAACAAAGTGAGGATGTTCCAACTGATAATTAAACGATTTTTCTTCCACTGCTGCCTTCATAATGACTTAAACTTAGTGTGACTGCAAAACTAACTACAAGAAAAGTTTGTGACATGAGAAATAGAAGTCCTGAGGAGCTTAACGAGTGGAGGAGCTGCTCCATGGTCAGTGGTTTTATTTCCACTGGGACCATCTAAACCCGAAGCCTGCCCGCTCTGTACTGTGAGCCGCTGCAGATAAGCGTGGCGTAAACGTATGAGGACAACTTAAGTGTTAATATCTGCCTCAGTCTGCTGCTGCTGTTTTCCCCTCACACGCTGCTTCATCTTGTTGCTGCAAAGACAATGAGAACAAGCTACTGCTGTTAAAAATAAAAATAAAAAGCAACCCTCCTCCTGGCTGCCTGGTTGAGCCAGCGCTGTCAGTCTGACGGCCTCCTGATAGAATCCAGAGGAGACTGGACTCCTCCAAATGTTTATCAGCTGCAAGCAGCAGTGCAATTACACCACAAACTACAATACAGATGATTGCTGGAAACAGCTCGAGGAAATTTACATAAGTCAGAGTGAAAGCCCCCTTCTCTCTCTCTCTCTCTCTCTCTCTCTCTCTCCCAGCATCTCTGCTTTTTAGTTTTCTCTCCGCAGTCCTGCAGCATCCCAGCATTATTCTCAGCTAAACCTGTTAACTTGAATTACATGGAGCAAAAGGATTTCCTCACTTTAATCAGACGGTTGTGATTTCCAGGAGAGTGTTGCTCTCTGGCAGGTTTCAGTTAAAGAGAGATTAGTGATGGAAACATGGAGAAAATGCTGCTTTGGAGAGTTCAAGTCTTCCTGCTCACACCGACTTAACCTTTCTCTGCCAGACACGACCTCCATCTTCACAGGCACCGAGACAACTTTTGATCTCATCCAGTTTTCCGCTAAAAATAGATTCATCTAAATTCTGCATTGTGTTGTACTTTTATGGAAAGGGTTAAGCTTTCCAGCTGTTATGCAAATGACTGGAGAAATCCGAGAGTGAGACGCTTCCTGTTGGAAGTTGTCGACACCAAATAACAAGAGGCGCGCAACTTGTCGGAGGTAATCATGCAAGACAACGAAGCTTCAGCCGACATGCTGGACAAACCTAACTGAGCATGTAAAATCACATGTAACGGTCTCCCGACGGAGCGGGAAGCTCACTGATATGAAGAAAAAAAAAAAAGAAAGAGAGCAGATGTTACAAGATGTGCACAAATAATTCAAAGCTTTGGAATAAACATTTAGCTGCTGACAGGCGGTAAAAAAAGCATAATAACTATTTAACTTTAAAGTGAGCTCAGGGAACCTGATTTGTTTTGTATTTCTTTTATGTTCATTTCACAGACAGAGAGGTGAAGTGTGGTGACAAATCCCCGTGTGGATTCTCGATACTTTATGCTAATCTGTGACTGTTTGCCTCCATTAGTCCTTGACAGAGACAGCTGTACCCTCAGGCATGCTGGGAAAAGTTTCTGGATTAATGCCTAACACACACTCACAAAATCACACACGTGTTGATCTGACTGACTTTCTGCAGTGATCTGTGTCAGCACCCCAGCTGCCAGACATTTGCAACATTTGTCCTCAACACTGCAGCAGTTTCTCTGGAAAAGAACCGCTCTGGGATTTCTAAATGTTTGTTAAGTACGACACATTTCTAGTCATTAGTTTGGACAACCCAAACTAAGAGAGGACAATGCAGTCAGACCTGAGAGGAAAAGATGCCTAACAGATGAAGATGATGTCAACCATTCCCATGACCTGAGTCATGATCAGGTTGGAGGAGAGAACCTCAGCAGTGGAAATGAGAAGAGGAGCATACTGTAGTTCCACTCTCGCGGCCAGAATTATTAAACAGGTCCACAATGACATGACCTTAACTTCAAGTAGCTTTGCCATACAACAATACACCGTGACAAAAGTAGTTCTGTGCAGTTAGAGGTCAATCAGACATGCATTTGGCCAGGAGAATGATCCTGTTGAGATGGAAATCGTCAATTCCACCCCCCACATGGACTGGATTAAGGAGGTGCTCTACTTTGTGAAACTGGAAAAAATCAGACTGACCTTATCTGGAACTGGGAACACGTTTGAGAAGATTTGGAACCCCTTTCTATCTTTTTCTTAACAGCTCATCTTGTCCCATAAGAGACTGTTTACAAGTGTGAGTGTCCTGTGTACAGAGCTTGCCGCTGCTTTTTATTTATACTTTTTTCTTCTCTATTTATATTTCTTGTCTTCATCTGTAGGAGACGTGTGCCATGGGGTGGGGGGGAAGACAGGTTTTTTGGGGGGGGGTTGTTTGTTTTTCTTGAAGGAAAACTGTTGTAACAAGATTTCTCTGTGGAAAATGTTCAAATAAAATTTAAAAAGATGGGGGAAAAAAAAATCAGACATGTATTTACATTAATATCCGATGTTTAAGAGGCACAGCTAAGAGCAACTAGCTCTTAGCTAGCAGACCCCGTCTCCGTGATGTTATGTCAGTGAGATAAGGAGTTGCAGTCGGCTCACTGATTTACACGTATTATCAAAGCGGTGGAAAACATGAAAGATGGATTGGAACTGGTTTGTGTGGTGAGATCAGCCAGTTCAGAAGAGTGTGGTGATGCTGAGGAATTTGAGGGCATCAGATCTTACGGGTTAGAACTGGACTAGAACTGTAGTCAGCTGCTTACAGTCTGTCTCTCAGCCTCAAGTCCACTTAGTTCAGCTAAAAGCCTGCAATACCCACTCCAAGCCGACTCAGAGCCGTATGGAGCGGACCCAGAACAGCACAAGCGGACCCCGTTGTCACTGGCTATAATGTGGGCACAAGAGTGACAAGATGAAGAAGCTTCATGTGTGTAGTTCACACGTCAGCAAGGACATCTATGTTCTGATTAGGTTCGACTTCTGTGTATTCCGGTTCATCAAGGAATCCCTTAGGTGTTGTGTAAAATGGAACATTATCATCATCACTTGTTTTGTAGTTAGACATGCTGCCTTTGCTTAAAGACACACAACTTAACTTTTAGACCTTAAAAATGTGTTTATGACTCATTTTGATGACACACCAACATTCATTATGTGCATTTTCGAGCCGTCACTGCCCAGAGGCATCCTGGGGCTCAGAAACAGCAGTATGTAAGTTTGCCATCCGGGATGGGGCTGTGACGTTGCAGCCGACTATTGGTTGTGCACCGCGTTACTTACTAGTAAACGGATATAAACCAGACATGAACACTGCTGGTGTTTTGAACACGCATCATATCGGATTCAGTAAAGAGACGCAAGGAAACATTACCGGAGGAAGAGAGGAAAAGAAAGAGAGGAAAGGACAAAATAAGAGTCAAGATAAGACCGTCTTTTACTGGCTGGAGTGAATCGCAGTACAGGTAGGATGAAGATGGATGCTAGTTTAGCTGCCGTGAGGGGGCACATCACTGAGAAAACTGCTGAAAGTTCCATTGTAGTGCCAAGCGATTGCAAAGTCCTAATTTTCTGGGTAAGTGATTTTGTGATTCAGTATTATCACCCTTTTGAACCCATATTGATTTTTGAAGCGAAACCACATACTTGTGTGCCCCCGTTAACTAGTCGGAACTGTTTTTTTCAATCTGAAAACCAGACAGATCTTAGCTCACGGGACGAAGTTGGGGCCAGGTCACTGTTGATGCACTAACGCTGCAGGTGGGGAAATCACACAGCTTCATGTCAAAACATCCAAACTATCCCTTTAAATGCTACTGAAAGTAGTTACCAGTGGTCAGAGCTGCACCTGAAACCACTTGATCCACTTGCAGATGTGCAGATCTTTATGTCTGGGAGAATTTTGGCCACTGACGGCCACCGTACATTCACAACAGTGTTTGGAATATAGTCCACTTTAATACTAAATGTCAGCAATTCTTACACACTAGTTTTCTGCAGCTCTCTATCAAAATAAATTATCCATGGAGGTATTCAGTGGTTTGAGAGTTCTTGGGTTAAATTTACATTTAGTCAAGTATAAGATGCTTTTAATGAAAGTGACTTAGAAGTGAAGACAAACACTGAAGCTTGAGCACAGTAGGAAGAGGTGAGGGCAAAATCTGGCAGAGAACAAGCAGAACAGGAAGAAATGCTAATTAAGAGTGGGGATGGGGGCGGGCTTCTCTGGCTGCTCCTCACAGCAGAACAAGTGTTTCCACCCCAGGAGTGTTTAAAAATGCAGATACTTTTGTCTGTTCTCCCGACGTGGAATCTCTGTCTGCTGGTGGGAGTGTAGCTCACCTGTGTGCGCAGCACGGCGAGTACGGCACGACCGGACATGATGACATTGTGTAAATAAGATAAATAATGTCAGGTTGTTTAGTTTTTATATTAGTAAGACAAAATATAAACCTGTCCTTGAGTAAAGGCAACCATAAACTAAAAAAAAAAGGTTGTTCTTGCAGAACAGCACTATAAATGCATTCATGCCGAATGACGGGAAATCCTTAATTACTGCAAACTAAGCAGAAGAGATTCTAATTGTTTGCAGAATAGTGAAAGATTTTGAGCTGCAGACTGATGTGATCATGCTGCTGTTGGCACGTGTGAAATGCTGCATTTGATTCCTTCAGCGTTACAGTCCACCATCACAACCACAAGGCCATATCAGTGTGCTTTAGAAAAGGTGCAGAAGTTTTTGAAAAGGACTTGATGAGCAGTTCATTTAATCTGAATCATCAGCCACTGGCTGATCCTGTCCAGGAATACCTTCCTGCAGTATTACAGTAATGCTGAAAATACTGCAACATGTTGTACACTGTTAACTGAAAACTAAACTAAACTTATAAAACTAAACTAAAGCAAATACATACTGACAGAAGAAAAGTTTTTTTATGTTCGAAACATATTTTAACTTTTTGCCTTTCCCTCAACATTATTCCTCTCTGCTTCAGTATCCATTACATATACCAGACAATTATGCAAATTAGATGATGACATCATTTGGCGCCTTCAATTAAATAGACGTAGCTTTGATTGAGAATTTGGTGTCTGTACTGAACCGACTTGTCAGGGTGTGAAATGAAATCACCAGCTGGTTCAGTGGCAACGGTCATATTCGCAAAACACGTTGGAAAAACCAGGAGAACAATCGTAGTAGCTCATTTTTCCTTCCGTTTAATCCTCTCATCGTTCACTTCTGACGTCCATCATGACGGTCCCACCTGATTAGACGATATAGTTGCAAATGGTCAATACAATTAATGTTATAAAAGCGAAATGCAACAAAATGTCATTGCTAATAATTCAGAAATCTGTATCCTAATCTTTATATTTTTTAATAGTGGAAATAACATTTTGGTGGAACATGGTAGAGTTCCCCTGTTCACATGTCAAATTGTCCATGAACAGAATACTAAACCCCACATGTTCCCCACTTTATGGGCTACATGCACGACTCCACTACTTCCTGAACTTCAGACAGCACCTTCGCTTCCTGTCTTTCATGGCTGGATAAACTGATTAACCCAGGTGTGTCTGATCTCAGTAACTGGCCAGACACACCTGGAGTAATCAGTTTGTCATGAAAGACAGGAAGCAAAGGAGCTGTCTGAAGTTCAGGAAGTGGAGTCGTGCATGTAGCCCATTATGTAGACTACACTGTAAAAAGACTACCTGGCCTGAAGCTGATATGACGGACTTATTTACATTGATCTAACTTAATTATTTTGTTTTGGTGATTAAATCTTATGTTTCTGAGTTAAATCAACTTTAAAACTCTTCTCTCTTGTCTGAAAAAAGTTTTTACTTTCACTCAAAGTAAATTGATTAAAGGTAGAATCCGAAGTTTCCTTCCTGAAAATGAACATCAGACTTGTGCAAGTGAAATCCGTCACAACCCGCACCTTTGGGCCTTTACTCGCGTGCAGTAGTGAGTTTCAATGCAACTCTCTCTCCTCCTGTTTGTAATTCTCTCTTTCGCTTTGTTTTGTTGTGGTTGGGAAATTTCTGGGTGGAGATTTCTGTTTATATCGGCAGCCAATGACAGAGCGAAGGGCATGACACTGTGTGGGAATAAGCTCATGACTGGAGCAGATGCCAGTCACTCGAACTTTTGAAGGAGAAAAAAGAGAGACAAAAACGGCGAATGCACAGAAGAAAAGGTAAGAGCTTTAGATAGTGCACGTTGAAAAACCAGGGTTAAAACTGGTTTGGCTGTTACCTGCTTCTGAGCTCTGAAGGAGGCTTGAAGCTGAATAGGCTGAAGAACGAGGCGCCATTAGCCTGCGAGGGAGGGGCTCAGTTTGAATACTGTTTGCAAAACGGAAACAGTGGGATGAATTCGGACTCATACCTTTAAGTTGTTTTAAGCTTCAGCGTTCGTGAACAACAATGGGGGCAGGTATTTTGAAAACTCAACATATCGGGACCTCAGGCACACGGAAAATACAAATTCAGCAGGAATTTACCCTTTTATGATTGTTATCCTATAAATTTGAATTATGTGCTTTACTGTCTTTGTTATAGTTCATTCAGAGAAATTCTGTTCAGTTTGGATGTTGAAGTTGGACCATGAGTGAAGGACAGTACAAGGACATAAACTCAACATCATACGTGATCACTAAATGATATGTGACAATGAACAAACATGATGTAATAGTTACTGTTTATGTTGCTGATCAGTCATAGACTCATTCATTAAGTACCACTTTGGTTTGATACTAAAAATAATGTATTAGAGATTAATTAAAATTCTATATAGTACTGAATCAGAAATTTAACTTGAGAAAAATGCATGTAACAGAATAGCAGCAATTTAAGTAGTGTATTTCAAAATGGAAAAATTAAGTTATAATAAAGGATAAAAAAATTGTTTACGGTCTTTGTTATGAACTGTTTTTTTTTTTTTTGCTTTGTATCAATGCAATTTCTTTCTTTGTCTTAAGGTAAAATATGTATTTCAAGAAAATTAACATTTATGGTTTCAACTACATCAATTAAATTTGAGAAAAACTAATAAATTTAAATGTTGCAAAGTACAGTCATTTTTTAAAAGTTGATTCAAAGTATATTTTTTTAGTGTACTTCTAAACGAAAAAAAACCTGACAAATGAATAAAATATAATTTAACTCAACTTGTTCAGCAGAGGGAAACCTTTTTTATTCTCTGTTCTGGTCAGCAGTTCCATCTAAAGTCAGCCTTTGTTGTAGTTTGGTTTTTAATGTTTATTCTGTGAGAAAGGTCTGACCATTTATCAATAAATGTGAAGCGAGAGAAATGCCACGGCGTTGCTGTGGAACTGCAGATTGGCCTTTGTGGATAAATCTCATTAAGTTGGTAACACTGCCATTCTGCTGTCAGTCATCAAAACAAAATGTCAAGAGAAAGCCGACACCTTTGCTCCAAATGGCGAGGGATTTCAACAAGCCGATCAAACGTTTAGGAGGCAGGAACCTCATGCTCTTCATTCTGTAAAGCCTAAAGGCTTATCGACAACAGCCCCCAAGAAAACAGAGCTGATGTGGAAACGACAGGAAAAGAGCTGTAGGTCTTTGATTACACTTCATAGCCAACACCATGTTAAAAATCCACAAACCTTCCCATTTAATCCTTTTTAAAGCAGAGTTCCAGAAAATCAATCAGCTTACAAAATGAGCGTCACTTCACCCAAAAGAGTAGATCCTTCATTTCTAAAATTTATTTTCATTATCGTGTTATATGATTCGTGTAGTCTGCTCAGTACTACCTCGTATAAAATGTACTGTTAAAAGATGAATCACTAAAGTAGAAGTATCTGATTCAGTGGCAGGTCAGGTGTGTTAATTTGATATCTGAGGGGCAATAAACTGCCAATTGCTTCATCATTTTTGGCTCTCGGGTGTCTGGGAGAGGCCACATTAGCTGGAGCTTAGCTGCGGAATCAGTATCAACAAACAAGTTTCATTTTGTGGCATGAAATTACCCACAATTTCATGTGAAATACGGGCAAAATGGCGAGAAAATCAGCAGCCAAAGAAATGCACAAAAGTGAGTATTTTTTGTAAATAAAACATGAACATTACTATTTTAAGGTCGCTTTAATGTAGACAGTTTTATTAATGTGAAAAAAAATAGCTGGTTTCATAACGTTACATCCATCTGCTCATGTCTGTGACGTGACGATAAAATTAAGCTTGAGTCAAATGCGTCTACTTTTCCTGTCATTTTCACGTTTTTCGGCCAAAAAAATAATCCAGTGCCCAGGAAAGGGAGATTATTGCTGCCTCAAACAGCATTGCGATTTTTTCTGGAAGTAAACCTGATCTCAGTTTACTGAGCCACAGATGACTGTTGGTGACACATGAGGATTTTGAAGGGTTGTCCCATTTCTCAGGGGAATATTTTAATCCCTAGCACTTGAAACACCAAGGGGAAGAGCTACGGGTGGGGGGTAAGGATGAAAATACTGTATGAACTGTAGTTGGGCCTAAACCTTGATACCGAGCAATGAGGTTTTGGTGCATGAAAATGTGGAGAGGACATCAGAACTGCAGAAGTAACTGAATTCAGTCAATATATTCTGATTTCATGGGTGTAATTTCTCTTAAAAGCCAAAGGATGGTTTTTAGTTCTGTTTAATTCAACTTTATTGCTGTTGCACCAATTCACAAGATTTTAAACAAACACGGCCCAATTCAATACAACTGAAGTCAAATAATAATCCAATTAAAAGAAATCGATTGCATGATCCATTGTAGTCCAGTTTCTAGTAGTTTTGTTTCTGAAAAACATAACTGTAAACTAACAGACTGCATGGACTCTTCACTTGAATCCCCCATCCTGAGCGTGCACGGGGTTGCTGACAACAGCAGAATTTTTTACCCTCTTAACTCTTAGAAATTGTGTCTTTTATTGGGATTTCTTCCACAGTGAAACTGGTTTTGCTTAATTTCCTTGTTAGATATTAAAAAAACTTAAATTCTACTTTTACACAGTGTTCAACATGACAAAAGCCCTTTTTTGTCAAACAGATGGAACTTTACTGCAGCGATTGTCCATCCATCAGGGGTCACCAACTCCAGTCCTCGGGGGCTACCATCCTGCAGGTTTTACCAGTTCCCTGCTGCAACACACCTGACTCAAATCAACGGCTCATTAATCTTTTCATGTGTTGCAGCAGGGAAACTCTTTTTTTAATTTCTAAAAATTAATTTAGAGTTCATTTTATTTTTTCAATTTCTTAAAAGTATTCAAAATGTAGTGTTCGGTTTGATTGTCAAACTAGCATGTCAACCTGTTTGCTCCTCAGTCTAGATGACTTTCTGACACCGAATGGTCTTTCTCTGAAATCTACCTCAAAATTTAAAACATTTTAACATATTAAATGAGGAACATACTAGAGGAGGGAAACAAAATAGAGCAGGTTGTTATTGATACTTCAGTTGGAGATTATGGAGATTCTCATAGGAAGGGATGGATATCTGTCATACCTGAAAGGGCTTCCTGATCTATACTGCATTATGTCTACGTAACAAAGCTGAAAATGCTCTTTCAAACTGCAAGAACATTGCAAAGATCTGCATTCGGTCAGTAAAATCCAGGGGAGCAGCAGCTGTCTTGATCTCATCTCTGCAGGTGTAACTTTGTAAGTGGACCAGTTTAAAGTGGAACAGCTCAGTGTGCAAGCTCGGCAAAATACTGCAGGAAAAATAACGACCATGTGAACCTTCGGATGAAAGCAGTTGAAGAACATCTGTGATGATGAAACTAAAATCAGATAAAGACGGAACATAAAACACAACAAGGCAAATTCACTAAATAAGTTTTGACTGTCGATGTAACGAAACTTGGTGGACAGTGAAAACAATGTTGGAGGGAAAATTACATAAAAATGGATAATTCAGATATCTAAAAAAAAGATGTTTTATGTGATTTCCATGTATTAATAGGATTTTTTGTTGAGACAAAATGTTTAAGAGCTTTATATGTAACTGTCAACTAATAATTAACTGGCAGCTTTTCTCTTGTCTTACTTAGCTTAACTGCGTCCTTTGCAGCCCTCTGTAATGCTTTTAATTACCAAGACAGCAGTGAGAAGAGCAGACATGCAGATGTTCAGTTAGATCAGGGAAGCTCAGCCTGTCCTCCTGTTGAATGTCAACAGGCTGAAAATAAAAGCACAAAACTAACAATTTCAGATTGAAGCTGTGTCCAATTCAGCTGAACTGAAGTTAATCTAGAGTGGGTGTGGAAAGTATTCAGACCCCCTTTAATCTTTTCACTCTTTGTTTCATTGCAGCCATTTGCCAAAATCAAAAAAAGTCAATTTTATTTCTCATTAATGTACACTCAGCAACCCATCTTGATAGAAAAAAAACAGAAATGTAGAATTTTTCCAAATTTATTAAAAAAGAAAAACTGAAATATCACATGGTCATAAGTATTCAACCCTTTGCTCAGTACTGAGTAGAAGCAGCTTTTGAGCGCAGACAGCCATGAGTCTTCTTGGAAATGATGCAACAAGCTTTTCACACGTGGATTTGGGGATCTTCTTTTTTTTTCTTGATATACTTTATTAATCCCAATTCGAGTGCCAGTTGGGCACAGGTTGAACCTGAGAGCAGTGGGCTGCTATTTAAAGCGCCATTCTTCCTTGCAGATCCTCTCCAGTTCTGTCAGGTTGGATGGTGAACGTTGGTGTTCAGCCATTTTCAGGTCTCAGATGCACAGTTGGGTTGAAGTCAGAGCTCTGGCTGGGCCAGTCAAGAATGGTCCAGAGTTGTTCTGAAGCCGCTCCTTTGTTATTTCAACTGTGTGCTGGGGGTCATTCTTGTTGGAAGGTGAACCTTCGGCCCAGTCTGAGGTCCTGAGCACTCTGGAGGAGGTTTTCTTCCAGGATCTCTGTACTTGGCCGCATTCATCTTTCCTTCAACTGCAATCAGTCGTCTTGTCCCTGCAGCTGAAACACACCCCCATAGCATGATGCTGCCACCACCATGTTTCACTGTTGGGATTGTATTGGGCAGGTGATGAGCAGTGCCTGGTTTTCTCCACACATACCGCTTAGAATTAACTCCAAAAAGTTCAATCTTGGTCTCATCAGACCAGAGAATCTTATTTCTCACAGTCTGGGAGTCCTTCATGTGTTTTTTTGGCAAACTCTATGCAGACTTTCATATGTCTGCACTGAGGAGAGGCTTCTGTCAGGCCACTCCGTCATAAAGCCCCGGCTGGTGGAGGCTGCAGTGATAGCTGACTTCGTGGAACTATCTTCCATCTCCCGACTGCATCTCTGGAGCTCAGCCACAGTACTCCCCCAATGGAGTTCACCAGGGTCCGAGCCAAAAAGGTCCATAAAAGTCCACAAAAAATTGTCAGTATTCCTCCATACTGCTCGTCCCGTGCAGTCCAAGTGCCCTGAGTGGGTAGCATCCAGAATTTACTTGAAACTAAGCCATTTAGTATATTTTTAGAGTCTAAACAGTTCTACATCGCATGCCTAGCAAGCACGCCGATGCACGTTCACGAAACTACAGAAGCCGCGGCAGACAAGATCGCGCACTCTTTTTCTTTCTTTTAGATCAATATCCAACCCATCCTGTGTTTGTCCCAGTTTGTCTAGAGCTCTTGCGCTCTCACCACAATGTAAACAGTGAATTTCTTCTTCTATGCTTGCATTATCGGCAGAGTAGGCTCTGAACGCCGAGGCTTCCGTAGTTTCGGGACCGCGCATGTGCGCACTTCATGGACGTAGACAATACTCCTTTTTAGGCTCTAAAAATATAGTAAATGACGTTGTTTTGAGTAAATTCTGGACGCTACCCACTCAGGACACTTGGCTTACATTGGATGAGCAGTATGGAGGAATATTGACAAGTTTTTGTGGACTTTTATGGACCTTTTTGGCTCGGACCCTGGCGAACTCCATTGGGGGGAAACGAGAAGTCGTCCTAATCTCCGGCTGCATTTGACATATTAAAAAAGTGGTCCAGAGTCTTGCTCACCATCAGGGTAAGTGGAAAATAAAGTTAAATCATTCTGAGAGTGAACTATTCCTTTAAGTGCTGCAAAAAAAAAATTTTGTGATCTTGTCCAGATCTGTGCATCACCACAACTCTGTCTCTGAGCTCCTTGGGCAGTTCCTTTGACCTCACTTGCTCTGACATGCACTGTGAGCTGTGAGGTCTTATATAGACAGGTGTGCGCCTTTTCTAATCAAGTCCAATCAGTTTAATTAAACACAGCTGGACTCCAATGAAGGAGTACAACCATCTGAAGGAGGATCAGAAGAAATCGACACCATATGAGTTAAATACGAGTGTCACTGCAAAGGGTCTGAATACTTATGACCATGAGATATTTCAGTTTTTCTTTTTTTTTTTTCAATAAATTTGCAAAAACTTCTACATTTCTGTTTTGATGGGTTGCTGAGTGTACATTAATGAAAAATAAGATTAACATTTTGGATTTTGGCAAATGGCTGCAATGAAACCAAGAGTGAAAAGTTTTAAGGGGTCTGAATACTTTCCGTACCCACTGTACAGTATGTGCAAGAAACCAAATAATGCACTAGTGCAAGGATGGAAGTAATTGTGTGCAGGATGTGTTTGCTTTTTGTCCTATAATCTGGAAAATTTATGTCCAGAAGGCTTCATGCTTCTGAAAACTGTATTTACTTATGTCTCCCTATTTTTAATTACGTAAAAATGGTAAATAATGAGGTAAAAGTCAGTAGAAGAACAGTTAAAAGCCAGCAGAGAACATTCAAAAGTGGCATTTGAGGAATTTAATGCAATAACAGCGAAGTCTTTCAAGATAATATCATTAACATCACAATAAAAGGGTGCTAAACTGGATGGAGACGCCAGAATCTTCTCTGATCACACACAATTGTCATGTTTGTAAAAAACCTTTGCACTGTGACTCAGAACTGCAGGGAAGTGTAGTTTGTGCAACGTTTCTGTGGTAGTTCGTGTCCTTTCTTCTAGGCTAATAAAAAGCCTACTTACTTCCTGTATGCTATAGGAGGGTGGATTGATTTGAAGGGGTTTTATTATCCTTTAAATTAAGCATATGAAACAAAGAAAAAAAAAACAAAACATCTATACATTAGATAAATTTGCTAAACTAGCTAGTCTGGGTTCTTAGCCACTGTGGGTTTTGTGGCTCCGTCCATCATGATGTTCAATCATATTCAGGTCGGCACAGATAGACTTTATTCAAGGTGGAAATCTGGGAAGAATCTAAAAACTTTCTACACAACCATATGACAGAAATATATCAGGACCAGCCATGTCATACTAGAATTTCAAAGTCAATAACAAAGAAAAGGCCCAATTCCAAAGAAAATTTTTAATACTACAAATGAGAAAAAAAAAAAGACCATTAACGAGGCATAAAGTGTAACAACACCCGAACTAACTTCCCACTCAGAGCGCCAATTGTGCAAACTCAAAACAGCTCTACATAAAATCTTCAGTTCATATTTTTTTCTAATCTTGACTGCAGCACTGTAAAATAAATGAGTTATAAAATAGACAAATTCCTCAAAATGATTAAACTCCTGTTTCATGTTCAAGGAAATGATGTTCCAAGAATGTACATAATAAATGTCAGTGTGCCATAAAAACAAGCCAGAAACACATATTTCAGAAGGTCAGGAAGTTTCTTTTTAAAATCGGAGCAGGAGTTTTATAATTCTGTAGCCTAACTTTCTGTTTGTCACCAGAACATTTAATATCAGTTCTGATATGAAGCTGGAGTAGATATTGATGTGTCGAGCTGATGAATTCAGTTATTTGGTTGATACATCAGTCATTTCTGGTGAGCTGAAAACACCATTTCTGAGAATCAAATTGCAAATATAATCAAAATTGTGCACAGCAGTTATTTCTTCTGCTTAAATGTGAAGCATTATGGCTGTTGCAGCGTGTTAAACAGAATAATTAGTTGATTTCCCGCTTTAATTTTTATATAAAACATGCATTTTATTATTACTTGATAAACTGTGACAGTTTCATGTCAAAGGGGCTCGTTGGAAGGTATTTTCCTTTCACGTTTTCATCAGCCACTTTTGGTTTATTTGTATGCATGTGTATCTAATCTTCACCACTGTATGTAACTCTTATCGCGACTCTTTCAATTTCCCCCTGGTGATTGACATGCAGACAGAGCGAACACAGCTGACTTTACGGATAACTCCTGCTGTGATTGAAGCTCCAACAACAAAAATCTCTGGCGGCATTTACGAGAGAGAAACTGTGCATCTGCAGTCTGAAGCCGGGCTCCTGACATGCTTTCACAGTTTCTGAGGAGATCGGATTGACAAACCCGCACATCACATCATCTCAGCAGCTCCACCGTGTCTGAGCTGCATGGATTTGTCTGACCTCTGCATGTTATTTTACAGCTCTGCTTTAAAATAAGGTGTGACCACAGATTATTGGTCAGGAACATACTGTAAATATCCCCCAAGACTTCTGCTGTTTAATGATTTTAAATCTTTTTGATAAATGCTAAGTGATTGCATTTTATGTTTATTTACAGCAGGCAGATATTTGTGCTCCTAAAAGGTTAACCTTCAAAGTAAGTTATATTGTATGGTGTTAGGCTGAAACAGAGAGGAATGACTTTAAAATTCTTTGGAAAATATGCTCATTTAAGCAGCAGTGATGTCAAATAGATGGAAATACAGAAAATTAGATGTAAAAACAGAGAAAAACAGCTCCCCTTTCTCCACCAACCCCGATCCATCTGAAGAGTTTTGCTTTGTTTGTCTCTTTCAGATGAAAGTGATGCCTGAGATCAGAGATCAAGTCGTTTGGAGAATGTTTTTTCTCCTTGAATGCAAGTCTCTTCCCTTCTGTTTGGCATGTTTATCACAAAAAATGAACAGTACAAGGCTGTCACTTTTTATTTAAAGCGTGAAGATCTGCTCAAACACAGGGAAACTTATCATAGGAAGAGTTTCAGACCATATGTGGTATAAACCAATGGTAAGAAGTCAGAGGCACGTGTTCTGACCAGGACCAGAGGGCAGGAAGTCATTACACCAGTTTTAAAATCGCTGCATTGGCTCTCCGTGCATTTCAGGACTGATTTTACGGTTCTTTTAGTGGTTTTTATCTCATTTGAAATTTTATTGTTGTACAAAAATAAAGTAACCAAAGCGGTTTTTAAATGTCCTGATGGTCTTGGGCCATTTATCTGGCTTGCTTTTATATTATGAGCCCTTGCGGCCCCAGAGGTCCTCAGATACCGGCCTTTTTGTTCCAAATGTTGGGACCAAACCATAGACTATTTTAGAAAAGGACGAACCTTCCATTACATCACCTGTTGGTTTCTGAAGAGCTAAAAGTAAAGTTAGTTGGGCGTGTCCCACCGTCGCCATCTTGCCGTGTCACGTGTGTTGTCACTCCTGAAAATTCTGAAATAGGTAAAGGCAAGGCCGCTCCAAGCCGCATGGTAAATGATTTACAGCTGACGTACTCTGGGCTAAACGCTAACCAAGCTAACGTGAAACTAACAGGAGCTAACAAAGATTAGCCCCCTAAGCGGCGGGGTACAGGTAAGACACGCTTAGACTTGCTATTATCTGACTAAAAACTGCCGTTGTGCTACTCTGCTACAAACTGAGACCTTACTGAGAGCAAACAAGGAGCTAACTAGGAGCCACCGGTTGGGTCTGCTGCATGTCAATCAAAAGGACACGCCCTTAATTATGTGTATTTCAAGATTAAATAACATCTAAACGGATGAGTTATAACAAAAATTTACCCCCCCCCACAGTTGACATGAAGGTAAACTTGACCTATTTAACCTAAAATGATTTTTTGAACCAGGCTGTAAACATGTTTATTTCTGCTGTGAAGTTGGAGTTTTTAACATGGGAGTCTCTGGGGATTTGCTCTGTTTTGCAGCCAGCCCCTAGCGGATCAAGGGAGAACTACAAAAAATTACTTTTCCCGGGTACTCATAGTTGGCCACCAGAGGTGGCCGCTTGGACCAAACCTATGGTGAGGCCTCATTTCACGATTATGGGCCTACCTTTGGAACAGCCTCCCTGACGGCCTCAGGGCTGCAGACACTGCTGATATTCTTATGAAAAAGCTCAGGACCTACCTTTCTGGTTTAGCTTTTAACGAAGTTTTATTCATTTTAAGTTGAACTATTTTTAGAAGCGTCAAAAAATAGGCTAGAAGTAGAAAGTAAAAAATCCTGTCCAGCAGTTTTTCCAATTGCAACCGATCAATGAACCAGCTGGGTTTAATCATCTCCCCTGCCAGGTGGATGAGCTCGTTAGTGCAAACACCTGTTCTAACTGTACTGGTAGATCCGGAAAAATGGCACAATTTCTACTTGAAAAAACTTTATTACTACTTTTGACACCTCTGACAATTTTTATCTTTCACTTGGCAATCAAATTTTTTTATTTATATATTTATTTGGTAAAACTGATACCAATTAATGTAGTTTTTAGAATTGATCCTTTTTTCTTTTTTTTTTTTTTTACCCATGATTTATATGAACTCTTATGTATACTGATCTTGTTTGATGTTACTACTTTAGACTGATTTGATCTTTGTTTCTAGTTTTTTCTTTTCTTTTCTACTTGTCCTAACCAGCATCGCAGCAAGCAGCATGATAATCTGGCTGCTTTGTTGTGTTGAACAGATTTGCTTTGCCAAAAGGAGCTTTATAAATATAATGCTCCTCTTGGTATTCTGAATGTATTTATTTTATTTAATTGAATGCTTGTTTATAACTGCATTTTAATATTGCTGGAAAGAGAATGTTAAGAGAAGAACCAATTTTCATTTCATTCAAAAATTTGAAAGAGAGTGAAAAGAAGAAGACAAAGACAAAGACACACCCAAACAGCCAACTGCTGCATCTGCACAGAAACACATCAGACAACATCACACGGTCTTTGCTGGGAAACAAAACTAGTAACCCCCCTGAACAACAAAACAAGAAGTCTTTTTGGTTTTAATCATTTTGATGTCATGATGAGATATGTGTATGCTGTCAGTTATCTGTATTGGCCTTTAGGAGCTGAAATCCATCAGTTTTTGCTATCGGTTTTTAAAAAGAAGTCCCTAATTTCGCAATAACAACAACGATATACCTACTTCATCATGTTTCATCTTTTAACAGTGTCCAAGTCCAGTCCTCGAGAGCTACTATCATGCACATTTTGGGTGCGCCTCTTCTCCAACACACCTGAATGAAATGAATGGCTCGTTACCAGGCCTCTGCAGAGCTGAATGACATGCATGTGAGGGCATTAACCATTTGATGGAGAGGGTATGCTCTAAAAATTGCAGGATAGTAGCTCTCGAGGACCAGACTTGGGTACCCCTGTCTTACTTTCCTGTTCAAAACTTTTAAGCAAAACCAAGTTTTACAAAATATATTAACTTGTAACATCAAATAGTTGGATGATAGATGCCTCATCTGGGACAGTCCACAGCTCACATTGCTCCACATTGTTGCATGATATTTCAAACACTGAGTTATATTCAACCTCCCTACAAGGAATTGGAAAAAAGAGTGCAAAGAAAGTGCAAAGTGTACATTTAAAGAAGTGTAAAGAAAACAGGGAACATGTGGTTGGAATATTTCTTATCAGAGGTATTTATTCCAGTTCGATAAAGCCAAGAGTACCTGACTCAGGTAAACCTCCACATTCCCAGTTCACAATTTTATTTCTCTCATCTGTCGGTTACACAATGATCACAAAATAGTGATTTCTCCCTTGTGTCACATTTTCAACTCTCCAGGCATACAAACTTATATTTACTATTTGTACAGAATATCATTAAATCCATTCATTCACGTTCCAGCCACCCCCTGCATACATGCACACACAGAAACACTGTACAGATTTGTCAGGAGACCAGTTCAAAAAGCCGTTCGCCTTAATATTTTATCATCCGCTAGTCGAAAAGAAGCAGCCGTGTACCGTTGTTTGCTCTCATTTGTCAAGTCGATGCTCTGACAGCTACGAGATGATTTGTTCTAGAAGTCAAACTGAGAATATGGCGTGCAGATATAATACAGTGGTGATTACCGCATGTGTTCAGGGGACCTTGGTCCTGTAATTCAGGGACGAAAATGCAGAAAAGAAGCAGTTTCAGAGAAGTAAAATATAAAAAAAAGCAAAAGAAGCCAAAAACAGGTCTTCACTCGGCTTTGTTCTAGCTTTATCTCACCTCCTAGCATATAAACATCTAAAGCAAAGCTAAGGGCCACTGAACAATTCAGATTTCTGACATGACTTAATTCTCAGAATTCTGAGATTAAAGTAAGAATTCTGACTTTTTCCAGAACACATTTTTGTTCTGAGATTTTTTTTTTTCAATTTCTGAAAAAGAGTCAAAATTCTGAGAAAAAAAAGTCAGAATTCTGACTCTAATCTCAGAATTCTAAGAAATTAGCACTGACTTTTCTCAGAATTCTGTCTTTAATCTCCGAGTTGTGACTTTTTTTAATCTTTTTTTTTTTTTAAAGTCTGAATTCTGACTTTAATCTCAGAAGTCTAAGAAACAAGTCAGTGTTCTGAGATTTAAATCAGAATTCTGACTTTTGTTTTCTCAGAATTCTGACTTCTTTTGTTTTTAAAGAAACTGGGGAGGGAAAAATAAAAAAGTTCCAGAAAACTCTGAATTCTGACTTTAATCTCTATTTTCTTTTTTCTTCAGTGGCTCTAATCCTCTTCTGTAGGTTTCCATCAGAGTGACTACAAGCGCTGAAATTTACAGTACAGTACATACGGGTCCCATTCAGCATCATAACCTCCAATACTGACACCTCGCCACCAATACCGGTGACTGAGGCTTCTTCCTCTGCTGCTCCTGCCGTCTCAGTCTGCACAGTAGTTGCTTGGCCCACAAAATTGTACATGAATCCAGTGTCAGGACAGAAGGATGTCACCTTTGCAGTAAAGTGGCACAAATGCAGCTGCAAGAGAAAAATAAGATACCGAAAAGTGCAAAGAGACCAAGTTTTGGTCACTAGTTAGAGGAACATCTATGTTTTGGCTCATGAGACGTATTTTCTGGCTTTGTCAGTCCAGAGTCTGAATGAACAGAGCCAGATAAGCCAGGTTGGTTTGAGATGAAGAGAAGCTGAGCCGTGCCGGGCCGTGCCGAGTAAAGGAAGAGCTCTGCATCGGGAGTGGAATGAAAAGAAGCTCATCCTCTGACGTCTACCTGCCAAAAATGTTCTCATACTCCAGCAGTATAAGCTCTACTATCTGGTTTTGATAGACCATGTGGACGGCCATGTTCCAGGTCTCCGTTTCTGGTCGCAGCAGCGTGGGGCCGAACACGATGGCCACGCTCTGGGTGGTCATGCGGTTTTCCTCGCCGTGGTCGATCACTCTGGAAGAAAAAAGAAGAGAATTGAGGTACTATAGTGATTGTTAAAGTTGGGATTCATTTCTGAATCACATCTGTCATAAAACACATTATTCATGTGTAAAGGAACGATGAGGTGCTTATTGTTATTCAATTCAATCAAAGTCAGGATGTTGTTTTAAAGGAAAGGAGAGAAAACAACAAAAATCTATAAAGCTGAGTTTTCTTACTTCCTGAGATGTTTGAAGAGAGCCTGCATGGTGTCGTGGTTGGGCTTGGGCAGCTGTCTGACCAGCTCTTTGATCGACTGCACTCGCTGCTTGTAGTCGGGATTTTCTGCAGCAGGAGGAAGAAACAAAAAGACATCAAAGTCTGCATCCGTCAGAGTTGCACTCACTTAAATTTGGCCTAAGAACAACCAGCATCTTGTGCTGATGCAATCAGGGTTTGAAGTTTATGGTTCATGAGCACAAACATGTTGAGAACAATTGGACGTTGGAAATGAAGCTGCGGCCTCGGCGGAGACTAAAGCTGTGTGATGAAAAAGAGACGGATAAAAGAGAAAAGAGATGGAAAAGATAATGGTACACAAATATATAAAATGTTCTGGCGATTTATCTTTACCAAATAAGTAGTGTGTTGCAGAGCCTAACTAGAAACAGAATGTGCACACGTAAGAGCAGAACACTCCTTTAACTCTTTAGTTGCCAGTTTGATGACATGGCGGAATAAGATATCATCATATTTTCCATATAATAAATGTTGGGATTTTTTTTCTTTTTTTTTTTAACACTTTTAGCACCAGAAGTTTAGAAGTAAAGTAAAGAGTAAGGGCAGTTTGAATGATTAAAATTACCCGAAGTATCGAGGAGTTACGGTAATTTAAAATACACTGGCGCAGCAGTGTCACCAGTGATCCCCGTGGTTGTGAAAGTTTACAAGCAATTCACACTTTACAAATTACAAACGTTTGACTGGTACTGTATATTAAAGATTGTATTTTTTATTTTTTTGATGATTTTATTATTTCTGTCTTTCTCGTTTATTTAGTTTAATTCTCTTTTTTAACCCCTTAATGTCTGGACTTTATGTATAAATATATATAAAGTCCAGACATTAATTTGAAATTGACTACAGTAATAAATAAAAATTCTATGAAAATCATGGCATTGGTTTTGAATTGTGGTTCAACAGAAACATTACAAACAAAAACACAAAAAATAAAACAAGTAAACAAGTATAATGGGGCTCTGAAACTAAAATTTTGTTGACACTTTGAGGGAATCACTGCAATCAGGTGTTTCTGTAATATTCAAATTAGTTTCTTGTCATTTGAATTACTGTTGTGAATTTAGCATTTTCTTTAATTGGAGAGTATGAATAATTTTGACAACTGTATATACATACATACACACACACACACACACACACACACACACACATATATATATATATGTATATATATATATATGTATGTGTGTGTGTGTGTGTGTGTGTGTGTAATTATATAAATGAAAAATAACACCTCCAAAAATAAAAAAAATAATAAAAAGCCTGTAATAAAATTAACTTCAATATTAAAATAAATAACATGAAAATAAATGCATATATAAAAGCACATTTAAAAAATAGATTAAAACAAGAAGAAAGCAAGAAATAAAATTGAAGGATGTTTAAAATGATTTCTCTCAAATTTGCGACACAAGGCTTTAAGAGGTTAATCTCGCATTTATCTTCAATAAATCACTAATTAATTGTATTATTTCATTTAATCCAAATGTTATTTAAAGCAGTTGATTGCATTGGCTCCAGTGTGCCTGATGCCAGCATAGGGTGGAGTGTAAAAAGAAAAATGTGTACGACATTCTGCTACTTCTAGTTTTCCATGCGGAAGATCATAGTATGTACTTGTACAAAAGGCTGAATTCACTACATAAATGTCTTTAAATTACTTTAATTCAGTCGGATCATGCTTCGCAGACAAAATAAAGATTTTCAGTAGAGGAGAGCAACAGACAGAGTTAACACGTAGACTTAATTTTCTGCTTTTTAATTGTAATTTCTTTAATGTGCAGCAGTTTGACGAGGAAAATTGAACTTTGATTTTGCATGAATTTGACCAAACTAACAAGTTTACATCTTAAAAGTCTAGCTCTGGTCAGAATAACTGTAATTTACCATCTTGGGGTTTGGTAAGCATGCTGAGAGAAATGTGGGCAGTAACAGTGTGGAAGTTAATGCCTGATCTAAACGCCTCACTCCTTTTTTTCACAGTCAGATATTGTCAGTCTGGTAACAAAGCCCTCATTTGTCCATCTAGAGTTGTATTTGTGAGACAAATGAGACAGAATTTATCACTGAAAACATTTATAGTGCAGACTGTCCTGACACTGCATCCTGCTGTTCAGTGCTGAGCTTTTATCGCGGTTCAGTAAAATACGGGTTTACGGTTGGCAGCAGTGAACCTCGCACATAAGAAATAAACAGAATCCACCAACAGGAGGCTAAATGTAATAAGCTGACAGTGAGAGCATAAAGGAAACAGGTCGTACGTACTGATGGCGCTGACAAAGTCGTGGAACAGAGCGTAGGTGAAGAGGGGCTCCGGCAGCTCTCTGAAGTACATCTTTAAAGCTCCTGTGGTCACATGGATGTCCTCCCACTTCCCGTCCGCTAAGTTCACCTTCTCGTCTGGACACACAAATCCAAAATAACCACTTATACGCTAATAGTTTCTAACTTTTCAGTTTCCAGGTGGATTTCCTCTGGTATTTTTCTCTTCAAACAATGGAGAGAAGCAGTTTCAGAGGGACAGGACTCACCATGATTGACAGCAAAGCGTAGTTTCTGTATGACGGCCAGATTGCCGCTGACTCTGTACAGCCCGTCTACACACAGTCCTGCAGAGCATCAACAACACTTTCAGTAAATAAAACAGCCTGTCACACCTCAACTCCCACTTCCTGTTATGTTATCAACAGGCAGTAAAGCAAACCTTTTATAACAGACAGGTAAATGGAAGCTAGCATCATTTTACTGAAACCAGTCTAATAACAAAAACCCACCGCTGTTCTCCACATGGTCGATGCACATCTTCACAAAACTGGGCACTGTGCTGCTTTCTCTCTGACACAAACTGGACAGGCTGCAGCCAAACACCTGATCTGAAGACAGAAGGACAAAACCAGCGTTAGAAAATACAGATTTTTAAATGAACCCAAAACAAATCTTCCAGTGCAATAAAACTTCTGCGTGCGTTATAATTAATCCTTGTGTGTCGCCTCAGGTTGCTGCAATTTCAGGTCATTGGAGGATGAAAAGCCATCTCCCAAAAAGTGCAACAATATTCCAGATTAATATCCCCCCACCCCATCCCTTACTTAACTTCAGTCCTAATTAGAACTACCAAATATGTAATTATTCAACTTATTTTAACCCTTTCAATGCCAGTTTGTCCACATAATGCCTATGATTTCCAAAAAAGTGGAAAATAATAATAATCTGTAATGTCTGTAAAGCACTTTTTGGGAGAGAACTCTTTTGTGCACTAATAAACTGAAAGGGTAGGAAATTTGTTCCTGGTATTGTGTTGACTTAAGAAAAACTGAAATAGGAACTTGAAAGTTTCTCAAAAAATAAATAATTAAATAAAAATGATCCTGTATGGAGAAACACAACTAGAATAGTAACCAAAAACTGAGGAAAAATCATCTGAAAGGATATAAAATGTCCTATTATGGGTTGAATGTAGCATGAAAAACAATGATCGTAACAATTCTGTTTCCTACTAAAAAAGACAGTTTGATCGTTAAAACTCTTTAAAAAATATTCCAGGAAACAATGGAAACAGTGTTTATAGTAAACAGCATTCATGGAGGTGAGGAACCTTTTATGTATCCTTTGTCTCTGACGGCCTGCAGAGTCGGGCGGCGGGTGAGGAACTTCTTCAGCTTGTGTCTGGTCTTCTTGTTCTCAGAGGTGTCCACGCTGTTTGAGCTCTTCATGGCTGTGGAGGACAGATGAGACAGGACGGCGTTATCCACCACTCGCCTCAGAGCGCTGATCGCCATGCCAGCTGCTCCGTGTTTGGAAGCAACGAAACTGATACGCAGTGATTTTTATAGAGCATGTCCAACGCATGAACTGTTTTTGCACTTTGTGCTTTCAGTTTTGGTCTGGGGAAAATCAGTTTGGAGCTCATTGTTGATTTCTACAATTTAAAGCTGATTTCTCCGCTCCTTTATGTTGCATTTATTCCAGATTTGCTGTGCATGTCAGGCAGACCGAGTTCAGCACCACACAGACCTCTGTTTTTCTTGGAATCTCTGTGCTCTTTCTCCTTGTCGTGTTTCTCCACACCAGGCGACTCGGGCATGTCCTCTTCTATGGCCTCATCAGAATCCCAAGGCTAACACACACACATAAGAAGGAAACACATATCACAGAAGGAAATGAGATAAAGACCAGCTATAAAAGAGCCCTTTGGCTTCTACGCAGAGGAAAACAGTAAAACTACAAGAGTCAAACTGAACGAGTCAGCCTGAAAACACTCTGTAACTTCAGCTGTTTTCTCTAAGATGATTTGGTTGAAATCATCCATTAGCTTTTCTTAGATAATTACAGCATGTATAAAATGTGATTTTTGGCTTTAGAGTATATCACAAAATGATAAACACATATCAGATGGTGTTTAGTTCACAGAGTGTTTTAACAGTAACACTTAAACAAATCAACACTGATTTGACTCATTGAAGTTTTGTCCCGTCTCTGTTCTGGCTGAAACCCACGCCAGTCGTGACAGTAAATGTGTTCTCACGTGTGTGCTGATGGTGTCCTGCAGCGCTCTGAACCAGTCGTTGATGACGCCGTCATTTTCGGACTGGATCAGCAGCTCCGTGCCCACTCGGGTCTTCAGCTGCAATCAGGAGAGATAACATCGTTTCTTTAGTACCGATCCTTCTTCTTCATGAAATCTGACCCACGAAACCATCATGTTCTTGATGTCCTTGTTTTTTCCGAGTTTTTTAATCAACCACCACTGAGTTGCGCTACTTCACAGCAGACGAAAGTGTGTTAATGTTGAAAAAGACTTGTCATTAGTCTGTACTAGCCATGACTCAGACTTATGGTGCTTGTTGATCCCTCTATCCTGTCCTCTCCACCCTCAGGTGGTCACACGGATGCTATCCTTCCTGGTTCTAGTTCTGTTAAAGGTTTTCCTTCCTGTTGACAGGTGGATTTCCCTCTCTACTGTCCCCCACTGCCACATACATGCTCAGGATAATCAAAGAAAAGATTTGATGCAATCTGCTGGATTTCTTAGCAAAGTAATTATTTTTAAAAAAATTAGCTTATATGAGCACAAATTGTGTTTTTGTTGTTGTCTTGGTAACGAGCTGTTCTTCTCAAATGTACAACGGAAGTGCGCATCGCCAAAGCGCGGCCCTGAAAAGTGTGTAGAACACCCTGATAACTAACAGAAAGCTAAATCTGGACTCACGGGACAATAGTACTTGATCGTTCGTTCATTCTACTTAAAGTATTGGCGAAAATCAAGGAGTTTTGCTGCAGATAATCTCTTACATTGTGGCTGCCCCGTCTCCGCCATTATTACTGGATGTACACCGAAGGGCGACTCAACGTAATATCTTTCGACGGACTCGAAGTGATGCAGAAACTTTATCGATGAGTAAATGCACATATATACTCCTAGAAATAAGGTCTAGGTTGAAAAAAAAATAGGAAAGTTATCCTTTATGGGCCAAGTTTTGTCATTCTGCCTAATATATCTGAAATTTCTGGAATTTTTTTAATTTCTTTTTAACAGTACATGCAGAGTACTTCGTTTAAGGAAAACAAAAGAAATTTTTTTTAGCAATTTTGTGCTCATTCTTGGGCTGGAACGATCCGTCGATGTAATCAATTATGTAAATACATCGACACAAATTTTGTGCATCTACTTGTCGTGAATGATGTCATGATGGCATCCTCCAAAAGACGATACGAGAAGCAGCAGTTCTGAGCAGTGGTCAGCTATCAGCTCTTCACGTGAACACGTGCAGATCTGATGTCTGACTCGCTCCCGGCAGAATGATGCTTGCTGCCGGTGCGAGTTTATGCGCCGCGGTCAGAGCTAAACTGCAGCGCGGCTGGTGTACTGTCTAATTGTGCTACCTTGTCAAACGTGATGCACACGGACCTGTTGGGAATGTGAAGCAGCCATGAAGCTGTATAAATCAGAGTTTCAAGCTTATTTATGCTCTATTGGCAGTTGAAAAACTGAATTACAAGAACATTACAAAGGGTAAAAAGTTCATAAAACCATAAAATATTACTATAAAAACAGAATGAGCAACAAACATAATAACATGAATGTTTAAAAATGCTGATTTAGCAGTCTTGACAGGTAGGGGGATGGGAGACATCTTGTATCTTTTTGTTCTTGACCTTGGGGTCTGGAGGAATTCCCCTTAGATACCATAAACTTCATAAATAAGAAGAATTCTTTAGTTGATTGGGTCACCTTTGAATCTACAACCTACAATCTAACAATCTGCTTCTTTCAAAGAGAAAATGCTAAATGTTTCTTTTTTAAAATATTGCATGAGTAACAACTTAGTTGTTTAGAAAATTAACATCAATTTCACAGATTAATAGTCTCACTTTTGTTTGATAGGGAATTCTTATTACAGTTGTTCTCAAATTGCAGTAATTATGGTTTATCATTCAGAAATTACCTTTCATTTTGTTTTTGGCTTTATAAATATTCATTTTGTGGTTAGTGTATTTTACTTAAGTACTTTTTATGTTACGTTTGAAGAAAGAGACAGAAAATATCACTTGATTATATTTTATGTTAAAGGCACATTACATTAGCTGTTTATACACATATTTGACATAAAGCAAGTTATTATTCTTGGAGATTTGCTTCTGCCACATTACTTTTTTATATTATTTTCCAATATTTGCACTGTTTGTATAAAAAGCACCTTAAAAAGGTTTTTTACATAAAGCAGATCCATGATGCTGCTCATTTGTGCCTTTCATTTTAAGAAGAGACTGATACTGAATGACCTCCTTTTTTTGTGTATTGCATTTACATTTTGTTGGAAATAATCAATAGACTAATTGATTAATCGAAAAAATAATTGCTAGATTAATCGAGAAAAAAAAAAACTGCTAGGTGGAGCTCTAGCTCTTTCCCACCTCTAAAACATGCTTCTTGCTGGACTTGTCTTTGGAGGCCCACTCCACTGAGCCGCCTCTCAGGTCCACAGTGAACTCTGGTTTGGACTGGCCGCCTCCAAACTGGACAGAAACAGAAAAGATATCAGATTAACACTCAGGAAAATATTTCCACCATCCAGCAGTAGCTGAGAAAAAGAGGATGAGGTGATAAATGTGGAGTTAATTCACAGATTAAGGCCACGTTTCCATATAAAAAAGCACTAGCAGGACACCACAGAGGAATTTCTGAAATAAGAAGGTTTCAAGCTGATTTTAGGTCCTGCAGGAAAACTTCAAGTATGACTCCTTTCAGAGAGTTTCCATCTCCAGAGTTTAGGTAGAGGATAAGCCTTAAAGATTTTATGTTATATAAATTTATTATAAAGATATATATAATCCAAAATTTTTTATATTATACTAGATTCATATTTATTATATTTATTATTTTTATTTTATTTTCATTTTTAATGATATATATTGGTCTTGTTGAGCCGAGCTCTGACCCCTGCCTTTTCTTCTCTTTCTCCCCCCCTGACAGCCTTCTTTGGTAGGGATAATTCTCGCCCCTTGCCCCGCCCCCATGTTGTTGTGTATATAGTTAAGTATTATCTATTTGTAATACAACAAGCCTTTTTAGGTTTTGCCCCTCGTTGTTTGGGTTTTTTCTCTTTCCCAAGCCCCCCAGGCCCCTGCACAGGAAATTATAAGAAATTAATAAGCTAACAATTAACATTTGGCGATAGGTTGTGATTCATTTTGTGTCTTCCCTGTTTTTTTTAGATTCTTCATGTTTGGTATTAAGAGAAAAAAATTTACTACCCTAAATACTTGATTTTCAGAGTTAAGGTTCCACAGTTGTTTTTTTTTTTTTTTTTTTTTTCTTCCTCCTCTCTACTTCAGTCCTTTTTTATAGTAATACATTCCATCCCCCACCTCACCCTTTCTCCCCTCTCTCTTCCTCCCCCTTATTAAAAAAAGAAAAAAAAAAAGAAGAAAATTCTCTTTTTTTCTCATAACTCTTCTTTTTTCTGTTTTTTTTTCTCTGAGGATCTTCCTGTTGTTTTTTTCTTCCTTAGATTGTGTGTTGTTTTCTTGTTTTTTTTTCTCGGCGCCTCTTCTTATCTGGCGCGCCTTTTTTCTTTTTTGTTTTGCCCTTTCTCGGGGTGGGTAGTCCCTTTCGGGAGGTAGCCTTGGTTTAAATATTCATTTAGATTTCTCAATATTCATTAATGAAGAAAAATAACGATTTAAATTATTTTTTTATGAAGAAATAACACACTGACATGCTGAAAAGCTCTTAAAAGTCCTTTTTTATTATAAGGCTCCTTTAAAGAGCATGTTTTAGCATTTGGCCTTTGTTATTAATCAGCATTTGCATTTAGAGTATGACTGATCTGTTCCCACAAATCTGCTTCTCTTTCTTTGTGTGACCATTTCAGTTCAGACTAAATATGGTGACGACACCTTCATCTTCTGTTTTCTTGGTTACCAAGATGATGATTTAATTCCATGTGAGTGTGGAAAATGATAACTTAAAAACAGCAACAGTGATGGTAGTAGTTTAGTTTTTTAGGTGGAAGAAGTCAGAGCAACTGGACAATAAAAGATGGAAACAACTAGTCCTCAGTGTGACCGCATGCGCTCCGTGTTCAATGGGAACACCTGGAAAAAAGATAATGATGCTGAGAAAAAGAGCTACATGGACACAAGCCGTAGGATTCAAAGTCTGATGTCAGAGCTGCTCAGACTGGAGTTGGAGGATGAAAGAAAAGCTGCTGAGTCAGTCTACTGTGCAGGTTCTCATCTTCTTACCAGTAAATGTATCACTGCGATAAAAAAGTCCAATCACTTTTTCTTCTTTATTTCTAATATTTAGATGTTGTGATGCGCTATTCTGAATGAACTCTCCAATTAAAGTCTTCTGTTGTTCTATTTGTTTAACGATTTAGCAGAAGGAAATGAAAAAAAGAGAGAAATCTCCTCCTTTGTATGCAAAACTCTCACTTCATTACAAAGTATTTTTCCTCAAAATGCAAACAAAAGCCCCCCAAAAGTGCAGAAGTTGCACTTTTGGTTGATATCTGACCCTAACTGGTCTCTCAGGAAGCTTGTGTGGATGCATTTTTTATGCCGGATTTAGAATTGTCTGCTTGTGATTGGATTACTTACAATGTGTAATAATCTGTAAACAGGCCAAGAATGGCCAACATTTCACTAGAAGACAATCTGTCACTCACCCAGCTGGTCCCGCCTCCTTGTCCTTTAGCAAACAGCAGCGTTGAACCTTCAAGGACAGTCCATGAGGAAGTCCAGTTCTTCCTGCATAATACACAAAATTATAAACATTTTAAGTTTTTTTATGCAACAGAACTGCATTAAAAACTTAAAGGATAGGAGGATGATGGAAATGTCAGCTAAACATTTAAAAAGGCACAAATTTAATTCAAATTTCTCCGAAAATTAACATTTTCTTTCAGCCCAAATATTTAAATTGATGTATGTAAGTTTAGCTTCAATTTTTCCATGCCTGGATCAGACTGCACAAATTTAACCTGATTATGACCAGACCAACGTTCGCTGTCGTGCCTGAAACAGGTTGTTGGACGGCAGAACAAATGTCTTTACCCCTTATAGTGTGACATAATAAAAGATTGGTGATCTGGTATCTAGGAAGCTTCACTACCACGACACACAAAATCTGGCACGTCAGAACTTTTTTTGTCCAGCGAGACATTTCTAGATTTTGACCAATAGGGAAACAGAGTACCCTGCGCCAGTGACATTACAATGCTATAAACATGTTAATAAATTTGTCATCTTAGGTTCTGTTGGCAGGACAGACGGCCCACAATGCCCTCTGCTGCCACCGGGAACGAGTTCACTAATTTTCTTTGCCCTTTCAGAGCAGAGAACAGCTGCCATCATCCAAAGTAAGTCCGGTGCCATGATCGAGTAACAGCTGCTTAAAGGGATACAACACCCACAGAATGATGGTCCTTCATCTTCTACTCACCCTCATGCTGAGCAAGACTCTGGAGCACTTTTCAATATCTCAAATGCAGCCGGAGATCCAGGGAGGTTTTTGTTGTCTGCAGACTTTCATATAATGGAGGTGACCAGCGCTCAAAACAAAAAGGTCCATAAAAGTCAACAAAAACTTGGCAATATTCCTCCACACTGCTCATCCAATGTAATCCAAGTGTCCTGAGTGCGTACCATCCATGATTTACTCCAAACCACATCATTTAGTACAGCAAAGTACAGTGTTCAGCACTTACTCTGCTGATAATGCAGGCATAGAAGAAAAAATTCTGCTTTTCATCTGTTTACATTCTGCTGTGAGACAGATGAGGACGACGGCACAAATGACTAATCAAGCTTTTTCCAACTTGGGGAGACGCTCACCTCGTCCTCGTCTGCCGCGGCTTCTGTAGTGTCGTGAACTCGCATGGACACACTTCGGGGAAGTACGATGTTCTACTGTTTAGGCTATAAAAAATATACTAAATATCATTTCAAGTAAATTATGGACACTACCCACTCAGGACACTTGGATTACATTGGACGAGCACTATTGAGAAATATTGCCAAGTTTTTGTCGACTTTTATGGACATTTTTTTTTGAGCGCCGGTCACCTCCATTGAAAGTCGGCGGATAACGAAAACAAAACCCCCCTGATCTCCGGCTGCATTTGAGATATCAACAAAGTGCTCCAGAGTCTTGCATGAGGGGTGAGTAGAAAATAAAGGACCATCATTCTGTGGGTGTTCTATTCCTTTAATCTGCTTCTCCATCTTATACCCTCAGTAGGTGGTCTTGGCAACAGCATGCAATGATTGGGAAAGTCCAGGTCAGTACAGGACACGAACAATTTTTGAACACCGTAGCCCCTTTCAGACTTGTGCTGGAAAGCGGTAATAGTGCGGACTTTGTCCGTTACAACGCTTGAATTCAGACGTGTGTACCGATCTTTCAACTTGGAGATGTAGTGGATGTGTACCGGCTGGCCCTCGTGTCATAAGAGCAGAAATGTTGAGGAACGTCGTTTTGGCTGAACACAAATGAAAATGTTCTGGACAGGGTTGAAGGGAGAGTGTGGCTGTGCTGACTTCTCCAGAACATTTCCTGATGTCTGAACGTGGCTGGGATGCAATATGTCCGCGAGGAAACTACAAGTTTGAAAAGACGAGTCTGGTTTAAGAGCAGACTTTACCGCTAACGTTCCACAGTGCTAGTCTGAAAGCGGCTACATGTCTGTTAATCCAACTGCAACTGTCGAGAACGACGTAAAAAAAAATTTGCATAGTCTGATTCAGGCAAATCTCACAAGTCTTCCCTTTACTGTGATTCAAAAAGTATCAAAAATAGGCACGGGGTCAAAAGGTTCAACAAAGTTACAGGCAAAAAACCCCAACTATAATCTAACTGACAGAGGACGGTCGTAAGATAATCAGGATAATCAGAGAAAGCAACACTCACCGTACTCTCTTGCCATTCTCAGTGATCTTCGTCACATTCAGAATCCCACACTTTTCGGACGGCTGCAGAAAAAGGAAAACAAACCAAACAACAAGGTGAAAAAAAACAACAACAAAAGATCCCATTACATAAATGTCATGCGCGTAAACTATGACTGGCAGCTTCTGCAGGATCAGGCAACAGTACGATGCTGTCAAACCTGGATAAACAGAAAGCATTTGTCATCACCCATCCCACCACCAGAGCCAGAACAGCTTTCAGCCTGAAGGAGAAACAGACTAAACCACTTATCTAGCTCAATAAAGGTTATTTAACTCCAGGAAATGACTTAGAAAAAATATAAGAGTGATGCTTTTTATTTAGAAAGTGATTCAAACACAAAGAGATTTCTGGATAATCAAAATCTCACTGATCTGATTCAATAAGAGATGGAAAAGAAAAGGAAAAACCCCAAGCAAGACTTTTCTACATCCCTTAAAAACAACATTACTACACAGGATCAAGTATTTTATCTTACTGTATTTTCCGGACTA
Source organism: Atherinomorus stipes (assembly GCA_023101725.1). Lineage (NCBI taxonomy): Eukaryota > Metazoa > Chordata > Actinopteri > Atheriniformes > Atherinidae > Atherinomorus > Atherinomorus stipes. The sequence goes on along the minus strand of JALJCO010006000.1, from coordinate 191,206 downwards.
TAAGTCGCTCCTGAGTATAAGTCGCATCAGTCAAAAAATGCATCATGAACAGGAAAAAAAAATATATAAGTCGCACCGGACTAAAGTCGTATTTATTTATTTAAGATGGTTTTTGGATTTTTCATATCCTGCTTGTTACTGCTAAAAAAAAACCATCAGTTCAATTCCAAAGTTAACGCCTGTAAATGATCATAAACATCATAACTAAGAAGGAAACATGTTTTTTGAGGATTTGTTCTACCACACAGCCAGATGTCCAAAATTAACTCCTCTCAATCTGTGAAATTATATATATTTTCATATTTAAGTCGCACTGGACTACAAGTCGCACAAGCCGTCAAACTATGAATAAAAGTGTGACTTTTAGTCCGGAAAATACGGTAGTTTTCTCTGAAATGTTAAAAGTTCAAGACTTTCTTTCCGTTTTACTCGGAGACTAAATCTTTAACACAGTAACTCCAGGATTTTAAGCCCTGTGTAGAAATGCTGCCACATGTGTTATCGCCTTAAAACCCTGGACCACGTTAAACCCACATGAAGTTAGTGGTGAGTACTAACAGAGGCGGGGGGCTTGGGAGACGAAGAGCAGGAGTCAGAGTCGGGAGAGGGGGGCTTGGGGCTCAGAGAAGCTTCCTAGTGAGGAGACAGGAATGGGTTAAACATAAAAAACTCAAACACTGTCAAACAGACAAAAGAAGGTTAATGAGAGGATGATGTAAGGCTAAGAAGACAGAGGCAGCTGAAGGAGTGTGTTGTAATTAGCAGCGAGATCATGAGCCTGTTAACTGCGTCGGCTACCTGTGCGCCGACCAGGAAGCTCAAGTGGATTATTAATTAAGATGTGAATGCTGGTGGAGTGCTCACGGAGCGGTCATGCAGCTGAAAACTGTCAAGTTTGGAGCGATTATTTTCCAAGATAAGTCTTAATGTGCCGCTGAATGTTTAAGGAATTGTTCAGGTGTTTGATTCGATGATTTTCAAGACCAATCAACTCCAGATTCATCCTGGATGAGATTCGTTTTCATGCAGACTGATTGTGTGTTTGGGTTTGGGAAGGAGTTGCTGATTCCTCCGTTGGCCGGACTACTGACTTGCTGTTTGTACGGGTGTGGGCGGGCGGAGCCTGAGCGGAAACGTCTGGTTTTTAACAGCCGCTGCAAAACAAATCAGTCTACAACTGAGAATCTTGACTCGACAAAAACAATCAAAGATAACTTAAGAGATAGAAGCTGCATTTTAATCTGAGCAGTCTCTGCTTCAGTGCATACGCCTGGTAAAAAAAAAAGGGGAATTACTGAGCAAAAGTGGCACAAGACAAAAATACTTCTCATAGTTTTGCTAATTAGGATCATCAGACCTTTTCAGTTGGCTCCTGGGTGTAGGTGCTGTGTCTCCACTTGGTCAGGACGATGGGCTCCACATTCTTCCTGTCCAGACTGCGACTCTTCGGAGCATCTCCCGGCAGCGGAGGTACAGAGAGGTTGTACTGCAGGGAGGAAACTGGGTTATTCAAACTGGACGAGCAAAACTGAATCAATGAAGGCTGCAAAACAACTCTAGACTATATCTGAAGCCATCAGTGTTTGTTTACATATTGCAAACTGTATCGTCATGGCAATAATTCTGCACATCCCGTGTTTTCCTGTCTCTGAACAGCTTGTAATCACCACAACACCGTACTCACTCTGCTCACTGCGTACCAGAATAAAATCCATCAAAGCTGCAGGAGTGCATGGCGGTTTGGATGCGTTTATTTGTGCTTTATAGTGTAAACACTGTGAAACGGACAGTAAAAGGGGTTTTATATCTCAGATTTATTGCTTTGTTGTGCAACCTGTGCAGGAAGTCAAACTTTCAACGGCTTAATTGTTCACTGCTGCGGCTCCAACTCACTGGCTCATAAAAACCGGTGGAGAGGCCAAGTCTGAATATGAAATGTGCTAAAACTGCAGCTTAGTCGGCCTCAGAGTAGCTTTTATCTTCACAATATTATATTTAATGCTGAAACTATTTTAATTAGATTGATTTTTGGTAAGAAAAATCAAGACAAAAAGAAATATTTCTGTTTGTCTCCTCTTTCGATTGTCAGATAAAAACTAAGGCCACTGAAATATTTACATTTTGGAGCCATTATTTCTCTTATTTGTTGACATTTCATGCAAGAACTGTTCACTTATTTATTTATTGAAATCCAAACTGGTTCTTCTGGCTTGCCAGTAAGCTTTTCTCACAGTACAGCTTTCATGTTTATTTCATTGTTGATGAATTATGAGGATTGATCAGCATCTTACCTTTGGCAGCTCCCATTCTGACCTGGAGCCATCAGCACTGTAGTAATACGGTCTGCCCTGTTCATCAACATGTTTTAACCACTAATGGCACAAAGACAGACACACCAGAGAGTAAGCAATGGTGCGAGTCCCAACACATTTCCCCTTTTTTAATCTATTATTATATATTTAATGTTTTATTTTACTGACCCACAGAAAAACTGTCTGAGGGTTCAACAGTAAGACAAAGATTTTACTTTGATCTAGTCTATTATTTAAGAAATAGAAAAGCAATTAAAATACAGAAAGTGAGAAAGTATCCTGGGTGGCACGGTACAGCCAAACCAGTGTAAAGAAAGCATAAAAGTCATGCACCTCAAGAAGTTACCCATAAATCAACCAAAAACCCGCTTCCCTGTGCACCAACCACCACAGTAAAGACACAGCAGATGGGCTCTGAGCAGCCGGTACCTTCTCATTAGTATAGTCGCTGACGTACAGCGTGTGGCCGTACTCATCCATCTCCTCCGACCAGCCACGCGGCGGCGAGCCATACTGGCTGTCTGACTGGCTGGAGTAGGTACTGAAGCAGGTGTCCTCCGAAGACAGAGGCTGGAGTCGACCGATGGAGAGCGAGAGGAAGGGGAGGAAAGATGGCGAGAGCGAGAGAGGAGTGGTCTGACATTAGTGTAAAGAGAGAGAGAGAGAGAAAGCAGAAGGCATATTTCACCATGGAGGAACAGAGAAGACAGTCATGCACCCAACACCAGTAAATCATCAGAAGCTGCCCGACACCAGTTAAACAGAGATCAGAGACCCAGAAAAGCCACCAGAGAGCAAAAGACTGCAATGTTCCACATTCTGGTGGACAGAGAGGTGAAAACCTGCAGCAACATAAAGTAGCTGCTACCAGGCTGTAGGTGGCAGTGTGGTGCAGCTGTTTAATGCAGAGGCTGACTCCAAACCAGAGATGAGCCCCCCCGAACAAGGGGATGCAGCTTTATGTGGTTCGTCAGTTAACAGGCGTGTTAGTGAGAGCTGATCATCATCACAGTAATTCACGGCTGATCAGCTGAAGTCATCTCATTAGAGGTGAACCACAGACTGCTCAGAGTCCAAACTGACAAAAGCTGCATGTAGTTTTCATTTATACCCCCCATAATAAAGAATTCTGGTGTTGGTGGCTAATTGAGCTGCGTGTGAGACAGAAAACAGCATTCATTCGCTCTGAGATGTGTTACTGATAATGCAAATCTCTCCTAACAATCTGTCATGGCTGACGGAGCAACTCTGCAGCCGCCTCCTTCTGTCTGGAGGAACATCGTTGTTAGGCAGCCGCAGTATGTGATGAAGTACTGCCATGCTAAATTTGTTATCTACTTAATGTGAGTCACTGGAGATTTGTCACAGGATGAGTAGAAGTGTTTGTCTGAGTACCTGAGTGCTTGTAATTCCATATTAGTGAGGACCAGGTTCACAATGTTGCAACAGTTTTGCAGCCATGTGGGTTTTCTTAACCATACCCTGTTCCCAATATTTTCTATTTATGTTGTTAAGATTAAGAATAAGAATTCAGCCCCTCAGTGGCAAAGTTGCATTGCTGCAACTGCATAAGTGCAGTCAGGGAAATTAGATGCACTAGATTAATTATTTTCCTGTTGAGAAGTTCTCTGCAGTATGCTTTGGTAGAATACGTACAGTATATGTATACCTGCAATCCTAAATAGGAGTAAAGTGTACACTGCAAACTGCTGCATAGAAATAATTTTTGCACATGAGAGTAAAAAATGTTGCACAGGTTTCAAAAAGATGATGACAGTTATAGAGATACTGCACGGGCGTAATGGGAGCAAACTTGTTCACTTTAAAGTCTGACAGCAGCAGAAAGGAAAGACCTGCGGAGTGATCCAGATCTTCTGAGTCCAGAGAACAGCCCAGGACAGAGCTGCACTTCCTGATGAGTTTTTCCATCAAAATTCTTAAATATTTGTCAGCATTCAGCCTAACTGGAGAGAACTGGCTGCTTAAATTAGCAAAAGATGTCTGGTGCATAGCTGTTAAGAGTTGTCATCATTATAAAACTGCAGGAAATTCAGCTGTAAACACAAGCAGTTGTCTTTAATAAAAGTTACCTGGATTGTAGTTTTATAGCCCAGATTTGTAAAAATAAAAGATTTGAGGAACTCCAAAGATCATCTAAAAGCAGCCAGGATTGAATTAAGAATTAATTTCAATGATAAGTGATTTTAATTGAAGTATATTTAAGACTTAAGTTAGGTGGACACTTTAATCAATCTTTTTGTATTATATTAATAATGTATCATATCGGGTCCCACACCACCATCTCAAACACTAAAACCTCGCTTTCTGAACTGCTAAGTGACATCTAATCTAGATTTGCTTGGAAGGAATACAAACTTCTGACATCCTTATGCATACTGGGAACAGTTTTATTGATAATTAAAACAAGACTGACCTGTTAGTTACTTCCACCCACAGTGACCAGTAGAGCTTAACGATTGATTGGTTTTAAATAGAAATTGCCGTTTAAAACGTCGCCATCAGCAAACTGCAAGGCCAGCAATTAATTCTCATGTCACCTGATCCAGGCTTCCACTGCTTCACAAATCCACTGGTTTCACATATTTCCCATCGTCTTTCTTGTGCGATAGTCATTTTAAACACCTACACTCAGTTGTGAAGTCACATATCTGCACTTTATTACCAATTAATGTTCCAGAAATTACTTAAATCCTGAAACAAAAAACACTGAGGACAGAAAACAGTCCAAATTTAGAACCCCGATAACATGCTGAGGTTAATAAAAACCAACATAGAATACTGGATCCATTATAAACTGTAATATGCCTCAGAAATGACAAGAATGCTGTTAGAACTAGCTTGCTCAGCTATGTGTGCACATCAGGGTGCAACACAAAGAGCATGTAGAGAAAAACTAGAAGCTGTGGTGTAAATAAGATAAATAACATCAGACTCTTTAGCTTTTCCTACAAGGACGAAGTATAAACCTGTTGTAGAGGAAAAGTAGCCTTCAGGTTTCTGTGTTTTTGCCACAGATTGCATCTTACAAGTTTATATCTCAGCTTTGTGTCCCTGTGGAAGAATATAAAGCGGTTCATATTTGATGACATGTGGTACTCCTCCATTTCATGATATAAACTAGAGATGCACAACATGAAAAATTTTAACTGATACCTATAACCGATAATGTTCTGCTGCTTGTGGCCGATATCGTTACCAATAGGGGATTATCATGCTTTCCGGAACTTTCTGGAATCTAGGCGTTTCCTCTTCCGGGCCATTTCAGCAATAGGTTAATCTAATGTCCCTGCTCTGTTACACTTTGTAAATTGGATAAACGCCAACCATACTTAAGTTTTCATTTATTCTCGACTGAAGTGATGCTAAGGAAGAAGTGGATCAAAGCGATCGATTCGCTGCGGTGAAGGGACGAACTTTAGAATAAAACAACGTAGCACGTTTGTTTGTAGCCGGCAGACTACACTATGGTGTTGGCAGGCTAGCATTAGCCAGCTAGCATTTGATGACGTGCCTAACTTTGTGCGGCTGAAAACACACAGGCATCTGAAAGCGTCTCCTTTCTTGGCAGTACCCAGTTGTTCCACTGAAAACGGGGGGGTACAGACCCGATTTTCAGATGCTTGTGTGTTTTAAGATGCAAAAAGTTAAGCACGTCAGCTAACGCTAGCCTGCTAACGCTAGCCTGCTAACGTTAGCCTGCGAACACGAGCCTGCTTATGCCAGCTGTTAGCATCATTGAAGTGCCGGCTACAAACAAACGTGCTACGTTATTATAAAGTTCGGCCCTTCACTCCAACGAATCGCTTTGATCCACTTCCGTGGTATCACTTTAGTCGGGAATTCATGAAAATTTAAGTAGGGTTGGCGTTTATTCAATTTACGAACAGAGAAGGGACATTGAATTCAGCTCCTGTTGAAGAGCTGAAGAGAAGCCGGAAGAGAAGCCGCCAAATGTTTCAAGTTCTGGAAACAGGAACACGGAAGTGTGATAATCCCCTATATTAAAGCTGAAAATTGTGATATTCATTCCTTACGCAAAACTAGAAAAACACTTCTGCTGCATCTGCTGCAGATCCAGTAGCTGCCAGAGACGTAACTATGGCTGTGTCCAAATTTGAGGGCTTCGCCTTTGAGGGCTTCGCCTTCCAAGGCCGGATTTGAAGACCGCTTACGTCAAAGTGCGACCAAGGCGTCAAAGTGATGCCTTGGTCGTCAAAGTCCATTACCAACAGTGTTACATGCCGGCACTAACGTGTTGAGCCTGTCTGGTGTTGCTGCTGAGATTTCTTGCTTTACCTCTGAGCTCTCTCCAGTGCTGTGGCTCTCTCCTCGGGAGCTGCCAGTGCTGATGTCTTTGGTTCGAGGTGGCTTCCAGGTCCTCTCCTGGGTGGAGCGGTTATAGTAGTAATGCCTGCCGCTCTGGTCCTTGTAGGTCTCCCAGTCGCCGAGGATGTGCAGGGGGGACCCTGAAGGCTGAGGGGGCAGATTGGTCTGGGTGATTTTCAGCTCCTGGAGGTTGGTGTAGACTGGCGATTCTGGCCGGCCGTGGCCTGATGTAGACACAGTCTGTATAAAGAGAAAGAGACATTTAACTGTGAGTCATTTTGAAAATGTTACATAAAAGTTCCTGGAAGGCGACCATGATGAAAGAAGTGTAGTATTCACAATGTAAATCACCAGCTGCAGATGCCAGCCTGTGGATACTTCACACTGTGATTGTTCCCACTGAGCTGTACTTGGACTCAATAACTAAGCATTGGCGGTGTGTTTATGGCTTATTTTACATAGTCAGCTGCTCTGCAGCACAAAGGGAAGGACTGAAAGTTCTTAGGAGAAATAATAAGCTGTATTTCACGCTGACATAGCAACTGTTGGCCACACAGGAGGAGATCACTAAATGAGCTTGAGGATGAGCGGGAAGGAAGTTGCTGTTATATAACAGTGGTATGCACCCACCACGTCAGGTGGAAATGAGGAAGTAAAACTGACTTGAGATGCATTCGGGTGACAGTGTGACCAGTCTGATCCCTGCAGCTGTAAATGGAGAGAAACTGTTCACACAGAAACAAAGTACAGACAGAAAAATAGATGATGCACGGCACTTTATGTCTAAATCAATTAATCATAAGAAGCCTGATGGTGAGTTTAGATTATCATGAAGTTAACTGCGAGCGGACATTATGTCCAAAGTCAATGGAAGGATGCAGACAGGCTTGTATTTACATCCCCTCACGCTAAAAAAATTCAACTTTAACCAACAGATTCATGGACAAATATTTCATCTTTTCCAATTAAATCAATCTGGTCAGATTCCAGCTGACATGTTTACACGGACACTGGATAAAGTAATCTGATTAGCTGATTAATACAATCAGAATACTTTTGACAAGAGGAATGCGTACAAATTTAGGAGATAAAGGGGTGTTTTGGTTTGTTTATTTTTTATTTTTGAGTCTTGCAACTAAAAAGGTCTGTTACTATTTTTTAACTCTTCCCTGGAAGTCATCAGGTCACTAACTGTAACCTCCACACGGTTCAAGCAGAAACATCCGCCAGAGAAGCCATCAGGATGAGTGTTTGTTAGGGATGCACGATATTGGAATTTTGGCCGATATCCAATATGCCGATATTTTAAAACTCATGTGGCCGATAACCGATATCGATACCAATATCAAAGCTGCAAAAAATAAGCAGTCATTGCAAATAGCAGTTTTGTTACCCGTTTTTGACACTTTGAAAACTAGGGGTAGGAAAAATATCAATACACTGAAATATTGCGATATTTTCATATGCCAATATCAAATTGATATTTAAAAATGTGTTATCTATTTTACTTACAAAATCTTGCAAGATTTCATTGTTCTGCGACAAAATCTCATATTTTGTGAATTATCGCAAGTTTTCATAACAGAATGCTGAAATATCGCAAGATTTCCGTTAGTAAAATAGATCAATATCATATTAACACTTATAAACGTATCAGCATATGAAAATATTGTGAAACTTTGAATTCCCACGAGATTTCGTAACAGAATGATGAAAAATTGCAAGATTTCATTAGTAAAATGGATCGATGCCACGTTTATAAATGTTAATATATCAGCTATGAAAATATCGCAAAATGTTTGTGAATTCTTGCGAGGTTTCATAACAGAATGATGAAATATTGCAAGATGTTGTTATTGAAATAGATCAATACTGCATTTTTTAATGTCAATATGATATCAGCATATGAAAATATTGTGATATTTCAGTATATCGATATATTTTCCCACCCCTAGTCTTTATAAGTTTTAAACTGTAAAAAAAGAAGTTTTTGAAGAGGAAGAGGTAGTTTTTGATGTGTTTTAGACTTTAGAAACAGCGGCCTGATCGGTTAAATATCGGTGGGGTGGCCGATTTCCGATACTCAGTTTTAAAGCAGATATAGGCCGATACCGATGGGGGGGGGGGGGGGGTTGTGCATCCCTAGTGCTTGTAGCTAATTTCTCCTGTTGATCCCATCATGAAGAGGTGTAAATCATCCCTCTAGATCAGATTGAAAATTTTTTCCGATCAAGGCTGATATGATGAGTTGAGGTGTTGACATCATGCTGGAAAAGTGCTCCATGTCAATGCAGCGACTGGTTTATATTTTGCTTTGCATTGATATTGTTGTGATGACACCAGAGGTGAGGATGAGTGATGAACACGACGACCATCGTGAAAATACATCTCTTGCTTGCTTTCAGCCATCTGTTATTCACTACAAATCATCAAAAAAATAAAAAGAATGAAAAATGATGTCATGTTTGGTGTATTAGCAGATTTGATGCATCAGCAGAGACAATTTTAATCATGTTGATGGCAGAGGTGGGTGCGTGATGTCTGTGGAGGAAACAAGCACACCCTCCTATTCAAAGGGCAAATAACTGAGCTCTAGCTTGCTGAATAAAATAATAAAAATGGTCTCATCCTGAACGAAGAGGAGCAAAAACACAATCTGATGAAATCTGCTCCTTTGTTGGACCAGTTATTTTACAAATACATCATATAAACAACGAAAACAAAAGCAGACAAACAAATAATGCAGATAAAAATGACAAACACTAAAATAACTGCAGGCCGAGTCCTCTTCTCTTTTTCTATGCGACAGTAGATCTAATATCTATTGTCTCTTTTTATCTGATGTTCCATCAGTTTCGTCCCAAATCTTTTACTATTAATTAAAGAAACATTTCTGCTTTTTAAGTTGTAATGGACTAATCTTCTTTCAATCCTTCTTTGGAAGTTGACTTGTCAGGAGGTGAAAATCACAGTTTCAAGGATGCGTATGGTTTGTTTCAGAACCTGTTTTAACCTCAACTTGTGGCAACCACGTCTGCTGGCAGAGGAGACCTTCCACGAGTAACTAACACACTACAAATCTCCTTGTTTTCTCTCCCTTTTTTTTATCTCCCTGCTTTTCAACTTGGGGGCCTCATATTTCACAGGGAATCATAAAATCGAAAGTTTTAATGAGTCACCTGTATCACTTTCATTTTATTGCTTTGACTAAAGATGCCGTTTAGTAAAAAGTGGACAGAATGAGATTGTCATTTTGAGATAGTTCAGCATCAGCTGATTCTTTCACAGCACTGTTGAAAAAAAAAAAGTTTATTCTAAATATTTAGTTTGTAAAATTTTAAAATAATGATGAAATAACAGGAAAATAATAAGCAGATGGTGAAACCCTCAAATGCTGAGCATGTAAATTTGGGTCCAGCAATGAATAGTCTTCTCTTAAATCAACATCTGCAACTACAAAAGCTAAATCAGTTAACCGAGAGCTCCCGTCCAGTTAAACAAGTACAGATGCAGCCGGCGTGCCGTCTGTAATAACACGGCATCATTCAAAACCCAGATGAACAACTGATCCGGTCAATGAACCGCTGCTCATGATTATTTCATGTTGACATTACATAGAGGCTGCCCGGCTGCAGAGCGACAGGGTTGAGAGTCATAAATAATGCCAGAGCCCCGAGGCCTCCCAACACCGGCTCTGTGATGTTTTTATTGCATGGGGATCAATAGGGATGAAATATGCAGCAGCCGAACAAACAGCTGGAGGTCCCCAGGAGGATCGGATACTCTCTGGACTACAGGAAGCTGCAGCAGCTCCATGCACCTCCACAGCATTGTAACACAAACACTGTGCGGACGTTGTTCTAGCTCATTTTAAACTCTTTGTTTTACCTGTTGGGGAAAACTAGACGCTTTCCTGATACAGAGTTTTTAAACAAGGAGCTGTGCTTTAAACTAACAACAGTTTTACTTCTTAAAATGATAAATACACAACTTATTACCTCTGGTGGTGAGAAACTAGTAAACACGTCGTCTTCTCCGTGCAGTGAGATGGCTCGCATGAGACTTTTCCTTAACCGAATCATTGCCACGGCCCCTTGCTTGTTATTTTGATTTTGAGTCAAGCTCTGCTGCAAACGGCGTGCAACACTGCTCTGTCTTCCTGTAAAAAAAAAGCGGCTTGAACATGTGATGCAGCGCATGGATCTGTCAAAGGGGAAGTCCTGGTGGTCACTGGACCGTTAAAAAGTCAGTGAGGTGGTAACCCACTTCAGCGGTGGCCACAAAACCACATTTTCTGCATTACGCCAACATGAAATCAGGCTTTTGATAAGTGGTGGTGAACAATCCAGAAAGAGTTTCTCTTTATTTTGTTTTTGTGCAAATTTTCTCAGCAGTCATTAAACAGATGCATGTTTTAAACACATCTGTTTCAGTATTCCTGTCTGCATAGGCCTCATGCTAGAAAATTTCCCCTCAATTAATGGAGGAGAGGTTGTAGATAAGCAAATAAAGATCCCTCTTATGCAACTAAAGCCTCATTAAAAATGCACGCACAGTCTTTTAACGGTGCTACAGTAGTATATTCCTGAACAGCTGGTGCAGGACATCTGCTCCGAGCAGACTGACCACCTAATCAATACAAAGCTCCGACACCACTGAACCACAGATGGACATTAAGGGGTTTGACCTCTCACTGTGAGGACGCTGCTCTCTTTAGTATGCTTTAGGCAAAGGTTTCCACTGAAACATATGGCCCCACCTACACACATTTTCTGACTCCCTTGAGTGCAACATTTCCCCTGAAATAAAGTGCATCTCTTCACATACAGAATGTTGGGAAATCCTGCCATCTTTATAAAGCATAAGATTAGGAATAGTCAAAGAAAAAGGGGAAATACTGAGTGTCATGAATATTCTCAAAGCAAAAACAAAATCATGTTTTCTTGGGAGTCAGACACCTCACTTCATCCTTTGTTAAAGCATCTTTGACATCAACTTCTTTTTTCAGATTTGACAATTATTCTTTTTTTCATGGTTTTGCATTAAATCCAACATGTAGCAACTACAATCCATAAACATTAAACAAAAACACATTCCATGCAAAAAAGAATAGGAGGAAGAAGAAGAAATTCTTATAAGCTCCTACCCCAATCTTATAAAATAAACAAATCAGACCTCACATCAGTGCTTTAAAACTACATAAAAAATTACTAGAGCAGCAAATATATATATATATATATATATATTGACATTCCTTTCCATATGACTGAAAGACTTCTTGTTTGTACTTTTCTTGAGTTATCCTTTCCTTTGCAGAAACCTTTGTGATTGATTGAGTTAGACAGGGGGCATCAGGCATTTCAAGGTCTCTCCAGAGATGCTCCACTTGGTGCAGGTCCACACTTTAGATGGGTTCTAAGGGGACTTCTGTGTCTTTTTGATAGTTTCAGACATTTGAGGGACATGTTAACATAACCAGACTAAAATCCTGAGCACTCTGGAAAAGGTTATATTCAGGATTGCTCTTTATTGTTTGTTATTTCAGTACTTTTGGAGGACACTCCTTCAGAAAGATGCCGCCGCCTTCGTAATGTTTGACTGCAGAGATGCTTCTAATGTGGTGATGCTCTTTCTGTAGGTGCTCCTGATGATTTTCTGCTATGTTTTCTAAGAGACAGTCGGATGTTTTCAGTTTCGTTACAGCTATAGAATCAGGTTTTTTGTTAGAATTTAACTGTTCAGTAGTGGTTTTGTATGTTTTGCATCATTGCCTTCTTTTTCCTTCTTTCTTCTACTCACTTTCTCCCTTCCTTTGCCACAATATGGCAGCCAGATCATTCTGCTGTCATGATGCTGGGGAGAATACTTTTTTTTTTTTTTCCAGTGTTACTAAGAAGCCCTCTTACATAATCCCAGGTGATGCTCCTTTTAGAGAATAATCTCATCCTTCTGGCCACTTTTCTCTTCATAAATGAGCTTTGGATCGCCGTCATAGAGACGATTGGCTTGTTGACAACCAGTCTTTTGTACCAAAGTACTTTGGCTTTAAAAATCTAGCTAGCTGTTCCAAATTTGTGCTTTTTTAGGGTCTTTTTAATCCTGTCCTGTAGGTCTACAAACAAGTCTCTCTATCCTATAGGTTGGTTTTCATTCTGACATTTATCACCACCTCATATCAGCAGGCATATGTCATAGCTAATATGAAAATATAAAATATAAAGCTTTTATTGTTGATAATCATATTGCTGCTTTGAAAAAATTTAAAAGAAAAACTATTTGAAATATGACCAAAAAAATGTGGAAAACCACATGGGCGTGAAAACGTCTCTTACATAACCTGAAAAAAGATCAAACAGCAAAACTAAACTTTGAAGTCAGAAACCTCGGCCAGAGCTGATGCGTACACAGACTGACCCACAAATGCACTGACCACATAAAGAAGCTCAGAGGAGCCTGAGGGTGCATTACACAGCTCAGCCAATTAACAGTTCTGATTGCCTCTCGGCATCCTCTTAATTCACTATTTCTGTCCAGAGCGGTGCTTCATGGGTAGAGAAAGAACAGAAGAGATGAAAAAGCTGCCGGTTCTAAATGAAGGACAATAGTCTTATCAGTACTGCCTGCAGCTCTGCATAATAATAACCAGTCCAGTGTTCTTCAGCTGGAGATATAACTCATCAGAACTAAGAAAGGAAAGAGCAAATTAAAAAAAACCAAACAAAAAGCAGCTGAACAAGAGGCAGCTGCTTCAGGCTCTGAATGCATTAGCGCTAATATTAGCCAGCAATGTTTTGAGATCACAGTTTATATTTTGACTGTTCTGGTGAGAGAACACTGTGTTCATTTTATGCAAAGCTGTTGTCCTGATTCACTTAAAGTTGGGTCACTCCAACACTGCTGGGCTGCTTTCTGAAAGCAGATGGCTGGTGAAGTCATCTGGGTCCTTTCAGTAAAAGTTTCAGTTGTGGTTTCAGTGGTTTGCACAGACATGTTTATTCAACTGGTTTCTATGTTTGTCCTCGGGGTGTTTTAATTATGTTTGACCAGAAGTTGAACACAAATACATACTCAGGTTGCAACACGGGGAGAAACATGAATGCTTAGGAGATGTTTAGTAGTTTATTAAACTCTGTTTGGCTAGATAGGGGGATGGATAAGTATTTCCCATTTTTGAATAGTCATCCAACTGTAAGAAATCAAATATTTTTAACTACTGTTTTAATATGGGACAGTCATGTTTTAGCCAGCAGCTGGAAGCGAAGCATCACTACTGCCACAAGGTGGCGTCAATTTACCAAAATGTCAACCAACATTCCGGGGAAAAAACCCCCACTGATGCTAGGCTGTAGTGCAAAGTGTGTAGCGTTGTGAGATCTGATGCTCAATAAGTACAAATATCAGAAACATACAGAGTCAAAGGCCATCAACAAGATCTGCGCTGAACATCTTTGAGATTAAAAAGCTCAAAATCAGGCTCAGTGCTCTGCCAGGTACAGCTAGCATATCCAGGTCTACCATGACTTTCCACAGCCATTTGAGAGCGAAGCGTCCATCAGGTGCAACCACAGATCAGCACTCAATAGCTAGCTGTGTGGAAATAGTTGAGCGCTTAATTTGCGACTGTCAAAAAGCTGTCTCTTAGCATAGATTTGTGGACAAGAAGTTAAGGACCTTGCTCAGGGGTCGACATTCAGGTGAACCACTGTGGACCCCTGAGCAAGGTCCTTAACCCCCACCAACTGCTCCCCGGGCGCTTTAAGTAGCAGCCCACTGCTCTCTGGTACTACTGTAAAGAGATGGGTAAAATGCAGAGCCTTAATTTCCCCTTGACTTCCACAAAGCTTAATGTTTCTATTTAATATTTGTGGAAGTGCACCATTTCTTTTTTATACATTTATTATGCATATATATCTATATCTATATATCTATATATAGATATATATATACACTCACTTATATACACTCACCAGCCACTTTATTAGGTACACCTTGCTAGTACCGGGTTGGATCCCTTTTGCCTTCAGAACTGCCTTAATCCTCCATGGCATAGATTAAAGAGGTACTGAAAACATTCCTCAGAGATTTTGCTCCATATTTACATGACAGCATCACGCAGTTGCTGCAGATTTGTCGGCTGCATCCATAATGAGAACCTCCCGTTCCATCCATATCCCAAAGATGCTATATTGGATTGAGATCTGGTGACTGTGAAGGCCATTTGAGTACAATGAACTCATTGTCATGTTTAAAAAAACAATCTGAGATGATTCACGTTTTATGACATGGCACGTTATCCTACTGGAAGTAGCCATCAGAGGATGCTACACTGTGGTCATAAGGGGATGGACATGGTCAGCAGAAATACTCAGGTAATCTGTGGTGGTTAAACCTTGCCACATTGGTACTAAGGGCCCCAAAGTGTGCCAAGAAAATCTCACCCACACCATTACACCACCACCACCAACCTGAACCGTTGATAGAAGGCAGGATGGATCCATGCTTTCATGTTGTTGACACCAAATTCTGAGCCTACCATCTGAATTTCGTAGCAGAAATGGAGACTCATCAGACAAGGCAACATTTCTCCATCTTCTATTGTCCAATGTTGGTGAGTCTGTGTGAATTGTACCCTCAGTTTCCTGTTCTTAGCTGACAGGAGTGGCATCCGCTGTTGTCTTCTGCTGCTGTCGCCCATCTGCTTCCAGGTTGGATGTGTTGTGTGTTCAGAGATGCTCTTCTGCATACTTTGGTTGTAACAATCAGTTATTTGAATTACTGTTGTCTTTCTATCAGCTGGAACCAGTCTGGCCATTCTCCTCTGACCTCTGGCATCAACAAAACATTTGCGCCCACAAAACTGCCGCTCACTGGATATTTTCTCTTTTTCAGACCAGTCTCTGTAAACCCTAGAGATGGTTGTACAGGAAAATCCCAGTAGATCAGCAGTTTCTGAAATACTCAGACCCGACTGGCACCAAGAACCAAATCATGTTCAAAGTCACTTAAATCACCTTTCTTCCCCATTCTGATGCTCGGTTTGAACTGCAGCAGATCGACTTGACCATGTCTACATGCCTAAATGCATTGAGTTGTTGCCATGTGATTGGCTGATTAGAAATTTGCATTAACGAGCAGTTGGACAGGTGTACCTAATAAAAGTGGCCAGTGTGTGTTTTATACTTTATTCTTTATATATATATATATATATATATATATATATATATATATATGAAAAGTGCTATAAAATTACTTTTCACCGTATACTTTATTAATTTGGGAGTAAAATGCAGTATCGGCCCCAAATATCTGCAGGTTGCATCGGCTGAGGCTGATGAGAAGATATTGGTATTGGCATTAAAAAATCTGGATCGGTTGATCCCTGGTAGCCAACACCAAACATGTGTCAGGGGGATATTCATATAATGGTCACTTAATTCTCAGGGATTTTTAATGGCATTTTTGATTAAAAATACCCACCCCTGCTAGCAAGCTGTTTTCTAGAGTAATTAGTCAGCACAGGATCAATATGCATCATAGTGAACATGGCAGCAAATTATGGAGAACAAAGATGATGGTAATGGTCCAAACTAGCAATAACATAAATCACAGATCACATTATCATTATTGACTAACTGATAAACAACATGGTTGTTAGAAATTTTCCTTTAAATATAACATTTAAGCAGAAACCTCATGCATGCATGATTAAGCTGCACCTCTGCAGAGAAATATCCTACTGGTGTAAAAGATGAAGCTCCAGCATCCTTTAGGTGGCAGCCTGACAACAAAGTTTGTCAAAGTCTTACAGAGATGCACCAGTGATTTAAGAGGAAGAGGGAGGAGGAGGGAGCTCTTCAGCTCTTCTCTAGTCCCATTTTCTGTTTGACACAGATGAACCTGCTCTGCTGCATACCACAGGGAGCTAGGCCATGCAAACACAAAACACACACACAGGTAAACATACACAGGGCACTTTGATACTATGCTACTGTGTGTGTGCTCACAGACACACGAGTAACAGAAAACCTAGCTCTGCTCTACTTCCTGTTCATTCAGATTTTAGTTTCGTTGGGACAAAGAGGCAAACACACACATTTCATATGTTAGAAACGTTCACAGGGTCACTTTTATTCACATTTGGGGCAAAAGGTCAAGGACTTTGTTTTAAATGAGGCGGAAGGTAGGGACTGTTGAGAGCTATGTCAGCATACAATGAAACCAGCGTGGAAAAGTCACAACACCTGACCGAAACAGGAAGAAGGGAGGGCACATCAGATGAGCTGGAGGCATGAAAATTAGAAGGGCTGTCATTCCAGATAAGATTACTTCACAGAAACGTCACGGCACGAGGAGCAACTGAAACCGATATGTGATTTAATTAGAAGTTCTCTCTAGTATGCATCTATGTCGTATAATCTGTGTGTAGAAAAAGAAAGAAGAGGGGGAATAACTTGAGAAAACTAGATCATCACTGCACAGACATAAATATATGAAGGAATGAAAACAAAAGAAGGTCATCAAACACCCACAACACCCCAGTTGCTTACATAACTAGAGAAACGACATAAGGAAAAAAATGCAATAGAGGGAAATGAGAGGAAGTTGGAGTGACCTCAGGAAGCATGACTGACCCATAATGCCACAGTTCAACCACCAGGTGGTCACATTCATGTTCAGATAATGAAACGTGAGATTACTGAGAAGGAATACTGGCACAATCTCTCCCACTATCAACATTACATCTAAAGGATTTTATTCTTCAACATTTTTACTGCTAATAAACATTTTCTGCACATTGTTTTAACTTGATTTTCACATTAAAGTTAGTGCAAATGAAGACATGTCACCTAAAGAAAAGGCACACATCCAAACATCTGCATTGGAATTTTGAGAATTTATTGGAAATGTTACTTTAAATGGCAAAAAAAAAATGCATTAATCAACCTGCTTATATATGTCAACCCAGAGTCCTGCATTCATTTCTATGAAAATAAGTCAAATATATTTAATTCATAAACACAGAAAAGAAAAACTAGTTATGGAAGATTGGAAGCCTGGATCATTTGTGGTTTTCTGTGTGTTTAATCACTCACATATTCAATGAAGGCAGAGATCAAAATATTGGGAAATATCAACCAACAGCAATAGCAGATATTTCAGGGTGTGTCCAGTTGTGTCACATTGATTTTTGACCTTAAACCAACAAAATTCTTGCATTTAATTTAGCTGGGCACAAATAATCATAAAAATAAAATAGAATAAAATAGGTAAAATCAGACAAGTATTATATAAAGTACAATTTCCTTCTCTGGCATTTTAAGAAAAATAAATAAAAACAGAATTGGACAAATTCTTAACACTTACATAAAACCCATATGTACACATCCCCAATAAAAACTAGTGCCAAATATTGATTAGTTCTGCATTTTAGTCCCAAGCTGACGGTGATATTTCTGCTATATTAGACCATGAGTAAATTTGATCTCTTATCAGTGCGACCTAAACAAGCACTCAGATTTACCAGGGGTGTATTATGAAGAAGTAAGTTTGTTGTTCTTTCTCACAGATTAGCTGCCAAACTCTGTTAAAGAAGTTAGTCCACAGAGGACAAAGTCCTGATCTCGTTGTGAGCCTAACTTGGAGCAACTTTAATCTCTGTGTGAGCTGCAAATGGGTCAGATGTAGCAGAGAGCAGGAAAGTAAAGGAGGAAAGTTGAAAAAGAAAGTTGTGAAAGGATGTTTAAAAAAAACAAACAGAATAAAGCAGAATATTAAATCTAACCTCAATTCCTACAGACTTTGTGGTCTACATGGTTTTATTTAGGCTTATTATAATAAAATCAAGTTTTCTAACCTTTCGTCACAACTATATAAGAAACAGGCTTCCAGCATTTTTTAGACAGATGATACACATAAGGACAACAAATTGAAACAGAACATTTCCAGATGTGCGTCTTTACATGTGTACGTGGGTTTGAACAGCAGCTGTTTGGACGCTGCCGTTTCCTGCAGGCTGGGACATGTTGCCTGAACGCAGTCACCATTTTTATGAATGCAAGAAAGTCCAACATTTCAGCGCCCTTGGCAATGCCTGTGATTTGGATGCATTTGCTATTGAATTAGAATGTAATTCAGATGATGTTTGGCGCTGTTGTGGATCATTTTCCTCTGAGAGGCACATTATTTCCCTAATAAAGCCTAAAGACAAAGCTGTAATGTTCCCAGAGGCGACTCTGCATTACAAGTTGGTGCTGTGTTGAATCATTTTTCAAGGCCACAAGAAACTTAAAAGTATCACAGAGCAGCGAGGCAGCTGACAGCTTCAACTGGATGATTAATCCTCTAATCCTCCATCTACCTGACTGGTTGCAAATGGCTGCAGGTGTCCACTGAGGACAGCTACTATGAATATTCACAGTAAATATATAAGGATAAAGGTAAAGATGTTAGGGAGTGTGTATATGTTTGGGGAATTATATAAGAGCACAGATGAGGGCATATGATGAAATGGGTTGTAACGTATAAAGATTCATGCAGCTTTTCCCTCAGATCTGGGCTCCATGGAGGATTTTATGATGTTATCTAACTCTGTTGCCAAGAAGGAACTGTAGAGAGGAAAATTTTCACAAGATAGGAAAATGAGTCTATTTAAAACTAGTTTTGCAAACTTTCATGACAGTTTTCAAAATATTTTAAATATTCAAACTGACAAAGACATAAAAATCCTCCATATCAGAGAGAGAAAGTAACCATTTTTACAACAGATTGCTCAAGTCTTTCAGCTAATATCTTACAGAAATAAATGGCCGACCACGACACAAACGTTAGGACCATGCAATCTAAATCACCACAGATGGACATGGTGATTTGGATTGTTGATGCCCATTATCTCAGTCTAACCAACACAGCTGAGTGGGATAAAGATATGAAGCAGATGTAGAGATGCCCCACATTTGTGGTGTACAACTGCATGGTTAACCATTTATACTCTGCCGTGATATGAGCATTAAACTGAGTGCTTTATGGACCTGAGAGGAAATATGTGAGGCTGCGTGCGCCTTGTGATGCCCAATACAACAATAAGCTCAGCTTTGTTCCATTAAAAATGTAGTTTGAGGGACCGAAACGTGAACAGTTTGTCTCCAAATATTCTGCCTGGCGTCTTCGCTGCTTGTTTTACTGTCACTGCAGAAATGAGCACAACAGCTAGGGATGCACAATATTGGAATTTCGGCCGATATCCGATATGCCGATATTTTAAAACTCATGTTGCCGATAACCGTTATCGATACTGATATTAAAACTTAAAAAATAAGCAGTCATTTCAAATAGCAGTTTTGTTATCCGTTTCCGACACTTTGAAAAAGAGGGGTTGGAAAAAAATATAGATACACTGAAATATTGTGATATTTTCATATGCCGATATCAAATCTATATTCAAAAACACAGTATTGATCTATTTTACTTACAAAATATCGTGAGATTTTGTCGTTCTGTTACAAAATCTTACGATATTTCATGAATTCTCAAGAGATTTTGTAACAGAATGATGAAATATCGCAAGGTTTCGTTAATAAAATAGATCAATATTGCGTTTTTAAATGTCAATATGATAACAGCATATGAAAATATTGCTAAATTTTTGTGAATTCTCGCAAAATTTAGTAATGGAACGATGAAATATAGCGAGATTTCATTAGTAAAATAGACAGATACTAGGTTTTTAAATGTCAATATGATATGAACATATGAAAACACTGCGATATTTCAGGGTATCGATACTTTTTCCCACCCCTAGTCTTTAGAAGTTTTAAAGTTTGTAAAGGTTTTGAAGAAGAAGAAGTTTTTGTTTTTTTAGACTTTAGAAACAGTGGGCTGATTGGTTAAATATCGGTGGGGAGTCCGATACTCAGTTTTAAGGCCGTTATAGGCCAATACCGATAGGGGTCTGATTGCATCGTGCATTTCTAATAACAGCAACAAAGAAGAGATTGAAATGCTAGATACTGGATTCAAATCTAAATGCACAGGCTGGTTATTTTAATTAGTTATGCCAGTACAACAAATACAGTACATTACCAAAGATTTAATACTTCTGTCAGCATTTAAAAGTTGTTTCCATCTATTTTGTTGGCAGGGAAATCATCAGGAAATGAGTGACATACTTTTAACTTAACCATACAGTATAAAACTGAACATAGCTGGTCCAGAGTAGTCTGAGTGTCGTTACTGTGATGTACTAACCATGCCAAAGAGAGCTAATATAGTCTTAAGGTGTGAGCAGCAGAAATGTGCACATCTCAGCTCTAAACATTTGGGGCAAAACATTTAAAAATGCAACTCTGAGGACCAGAAAAGACAGATGTGGAGCTTTGCACTGAGCCTACAGCTGCTCCGTTCAGTCTGCTGGAATGAACTAAAGTTGAGCTGGAAGTTTTCTTGGAAACTCCTCAGTCTGCATGGAGCTACACTGGGTCAACAGGTGGTCCTTGACTTTGTTCTGTGGCAGATTTAGTTTCAGACCATCATAAGAATGTCGCTAAATGCCTCAGACTACTTCTGAATATGGACTGAGTGAACAGATGATACCAGACTGAACCAGAAATACCACATTGACCTTTGTAGTCATTTAAATTGATTTACTTGTTACCAACTGGAGCTTTTTCATTTATTTTCCTCAAATTTACCAATTTGAACCCAGGTCTTCTGACAGGAAGCTCGGGACTGTACGGCTCTCCAGCACCTGCAATCTAAACCAGCGGGCTGACTCGAAAAACCAAAAGAGAAGAAATTAAACTCCTAGAAAAAAGTTAGGAAACATTTCAGTTTATTTCTCCCCTTTAATAATACCAATTGGTGTTGTATTGCATAGTATAGGACTGTTTCATTTGTCACCTTTACAACAAGGTTGAACCTGTGGGGATTTGGTGGAATGAGCAATGCAACTACAATGCAGCACCCTAAAAATGTGCTAAATACTTTGCAATAATTTCCTTGTCATTGGCTTATGAGGCCTCCCAATGACACAGAACCACTTGGCATTATCAAAGAGGAGAAATTATTGGCCAAAAAATTTTTAATGGCTTGAATTTCAGAAAGTTTTCTGGTTTTGATCAACTATTTACTGGTACTCAATAAAAGATGCAACAGTTTTTGTTTTTTGTTTTTTTCAAGCACAATGAAAAATATTTATATATAGCAAAGGTACATAACTCCTACTGCCCACTGAACATCAGCAGGCTCAGTGGGCAACGTTAAACTTTTAAAGAAACAAATACTATCATGGATAAAACAAGCATGAGTGGTTAGTTACATGGACAAAATTTACTCCTCATTGCCTGCAGCAGAAAATGTTCAGAGAGCACCTTGTCCAGCATACCAAACATTTTACAGTGAGATGGAAATGTTAAAAAGCTGAAGAAAGGCAGGACACCTGCAGTTTTATGCACCTGTCCAGTCATTTTTACTTTCATGTGCAAACCCAAATATCCCCATAAGTACCTGGTTTCCAATAAACTCTGAACAAGTTATTCAAGTTGAACAACAAACTTTCGGTAACACACACTGAAGCAACTCCACCAACTCCTTGGTAACATTTGTTCATCTCAAATAAAAGCTCTATCTGTATCCAAGTAATGTTGCTCACTCAATTTACACACATTACATACATACATTTATATACAGTACATATTTGGTATACACATCATATTTGCATATAACTTAAATGTTTTTATGCACAGTTTTGTACAACTATAAGTTTCTTTGTTAATACGTCTGCATGCTATTATAAACAAGGGCCAGCCCTTAATTTCTATATTCAAATCTATTTGAAAAAGTAAGTGAGTAGTAAGTTTTATTTCTATAGCGCCTTTCACAGACACGGGATCGTCACAGGGTGCTGTACAAAGGGAAAAAAAAACTATGATGGTACAAGTTTTAAAGACACCTTGGAACCATCTAAGTGTGGTTATCAGTCCACTTTTGGATTTTATGTGGATTTATGTGCTTTTTCAGTTCACACATAAATCAACAAAACAGACTTGAAAAAACAATAATATAAGAAGTATAAATTTCACAAAATTGTGTTGATGTTTAAGCTATAAAACTTTGTACAACTATGAAATGATTACAGCATTAGGCAACAGAAATCTAATGGACTGTAGAAAGACTGACCAGATACAGTCATGATAGCTGAACCCTTTTTCCCCATTATTTTTATTAACACTAACATTTTATTCCTAAACTGTGTTAAAAAGGCTTCTGCCTGATAGTTGGTGCAACTGTGATGATAGCAACAAAATCCAAAGCTGGCAGATTTCTATTCAGTTGGCACAAAATTTTGTTAAATTTCCAGAAATTCAACTTACCTTTCCAGAAATTCAGCTTAAAAGTAGAGATACACGAGATTATGCCAAAATTGGTATTGACTAGGGATGTATTGATTACCGGTAAAATAATGATAAAATCCCCAAAGATTATAATACTGTTTCAAATTGTAATTATCGTTAAAACCGTGATTGATTACTACACTTTGAAAAACTCACAGTGAAGCTGCTCATTGCTGGAGAAGCAGCAGCAGTGCTTGTTTGCAACGTTTAATTCATGAGAACATGGCGGAAAGCAATGAAGGCACCCATGTGGACGGTGCTCTGGAGATTTTCCTCCATTAAAAAGGACAAAGATTTCAATAATACAGCGGTAACGATAACTGTGATCAATTTGGTCACAAAAATTGTGATTAGAAATTCCCATATCAATACATCCCTAGTATTGACCGATATTGGCTATTTTTCTGATAGCTGGACCAGGGTCTGATCATTGAAGCAAAAAGCTGGTATCAATGTTTCTATTTCACTGATTTAAACAGGACAGGTGACTCTACAGTCTGTAAACGGAAGGCAATTTAAATATCAGTTCCAAACTAATTCAGGTGGATTACTGTGCATGAACAGAAACCTGATCAGCCAGATGATTTTCTCAGGTGTTACCATGACAATATGAATCAAATCAAACAGCAGTGGTTATTGACAGAAGGTGGATCGTACACTTTGTAAATCATTAAAAAGTGTTAATGAAGAGATTTTCTATCCTCATCTAGCTCGATGCCACATAACGACATAACGACGGACAGTCTCACTGCTGAGCAGATGTTACTGCTGAATCACTAAAAGACCAAATCCAGCAGAAGAGAACAGGACCGGCTATTATTTCTACAAATGCAGAGACCTCGGTCCTTCAGGGCCAATCGGTCCAAATGTGCTGCACATCTATTCATGGACATGAATGAAGCTATGCGTCCATTAACCCAGAGAACAGGGACGCAACACAGACATGATGCACTGAGCTCAGCGCAGTAAAAACGGCAAGATAAAAGGAGGCTCAGTGGGGAGAAGCAATTATCCAAGCAGCCTTTATTCATTCAGAGCTAAATGTTTGCCTTGAGTCGGGCTGAAACAGTCCGTTGAGAAACGTCATAAGACAAGTCCTGTTAACAGAAATGCTTGTTTTTAGTGTTGCTTCTGGGCCACAAGTCCAACTACAAAGGCATAACGAGTGTGGGGACCACTTCTCTTTAGTGAAAGAAAATAAAAATGTATTAAAACAGTGTCCCCAACTGCCAACACTTTAACCAGAGCACTCTCAGGAGCTTCAGCTGGAAATAAAAAGGACAAAATTTCACCACAAAAAAAGTGAGAATGATACCAACTGTTCCAACTCATTTAAAGCATTTCAAGTCACACAATCCATCTGCAACTGATTTTAAAAGTAATGAGTCATTTCAATCATTTCTTAGCAAAGAAAGTTGAGCCAGACAGTCACTTGCAGCTAGCCACACCATTTCTTTTTCATAAAAAGTCAATTAAAAATCCTGATTTGGACCATTGCCTGGCCATTTAGAAACAAATGCTGCACTGAAGATCATATATTAAGCTAAATAGTCTGTGAAGAAAACAGCAGCAGCAGCCTTGGATCTCCTGAGACTTCACAATACAAGAGTTATCCAACCATGATGAGGCAGCATAGCCATCATCTGAGCAATCACTTTGCTTCCTAAAAAGTTAAAAATCAGTTGTTTGTCATCATCCTGCAGACTTCCTGGGAAATATTACAAAACCCTTGAGTTTGAGCAAACTCCAATATCAGTCCCATAAACATGTCACATTTTTTCTACGAGAAAACACCTCAAAGTGCTTTTTTTCTTGTGAGTTATCTATAACAGTCATGAGGTTAAACAGGTGGGTGAGAAGTCAAATGCCAGCAGAGCTCATAAAGGAGGGTGTCTGAATATCACTTATACACCGAATCAAGACAAAGTTTCCATTACAGTGACAAGACGTTTAACAGACAAACAGAAGAACGTCAGGGCTGGGAAAAGAGATGCGATGAAGAGACGATGCAGAGAGAAAATCAGGAAACACTCTGTTGGGTTGTGAAAGTAATGGAAACCCTGAGTGCCACACTTACAAGGCAACCGTGGACCACATAAATGAGTGGGCCCTGGAAAAAAATGAGTCAGACCTGAGGCACAACACAAGCTGCCTTTCTTATAAAGAGGGAAAAAAAACATAAAATAAAATAATAGCAGAAAAGAGAAATGACTGTGAGAGGAATATACAGCAAAACAAGGAACATGCATGCATTTATCTCCAAATAATCCTGTGCCAAATACAATCGTTTCAAGAGAATAAATAAACTGATATCAAGTATGACACTTATTTAGATGCCCAAATAGGAGAAAACGCAAGTAGTAACTTTAATTTGCATTTCTGATGCAACACTGGCCTTATTGGGCGAACTAGGTTGCTGGACTGTATATAGGACATGCTTACAGATGGACCCCGTTCAGCTTTATTTAGACAGCCAGCAGAAACTTGTCCCTTGTGCTTGAAATTCACAGAAAGAAACAGCTTTAATGTAAATTAAGTTCAGCTTTCAGCTGCTTGAGAAAGCAGCAAAGGGTTTATGTATAAGTAACAGTGAATTCCTTAAAATAAACACCTAAACATAAAAACTTGGTCCATAAGGTTAAGTAACATAAAATGTTACTAAAATATCTAAAACAAAACAGGCAAAGAGGTCACCGACTAGTTTCAGTCTTCAGTTCTTTGGTGTAAAATCAAACATGAGCTCAGAATAACCAACTGGAAAACAATAGGAGAGCACAACACGCCCCGAGGGCCAGCAAGCCACTTAAACACCGTGCAAAACAGCAAGTGAAGAGGGCAGTAATTGCCAAGCAGGAATGCTGAGCAGCCACATGCATTGACACAAAAGTACAGAGCAATTAGAAAAGCTCAAACTGTAATTAAGTTAACCTCTGCATCCAAATCTAACTCAAAATGCACCAGAACTGGTGGAGAGTAGACTAAAATCAGAGATCTAACAGCTCTCAAGCTAATCTAACTTTTTAAGGACACAGTAAAAAATATTTCAACACTACACACTAAACTACATCAATTAAGTTCAAGTAGTACACCTGTATTACAAAACTGTAAATCTGAAATATGAGAACAAATTTGACATTTATTCAAACGGTACAAGCAGCAAAAATAACTATATATATAAATAACTGTAAATGGAACCTGCGGAAGAGCCTAATAGCGGATTAGGCTGGAGCCTAATAGCTGGGATAGGCTCCAGCAACCCCCGCGACCCTGAACTGGATAAGCGGTACAGAAAATGAATGAATGAATGAAGGAATCTGATAATTTGAATTTATCATTTTTATCGTGAGATGATAAATTATTACCATGGGGAAATTATTTGATGATATATCGCACATGATAACATATCGTCCATCCCTATGGAGGGCAAAAGAAGAAGAGCCATCTGAAAGTCAAGTCCTTCAGAAACAGGAAACGCATGACCAATTCCTGAGGACTACGTGAAGAAATTACTAAAAGAAAAGCTTGTCTAAGAGGATTAAAATAAAAATAAAAAGTAAATTAAAAATATTAGTTAATATGCAGTTAGGTTAATTGGTTACTCTAAGTTGCCCCTAGGTATGAATGTGAGTGTGAATGGTTGTCTGTCTCTCTGTGTTGGCCCTGCGACAGACTGGCGACCTGTCCAGGGTGTACCCCGTCTCTCGCCTGATAATGGCTGGGATTGGCTCCAGCAACCCCCTGCGACTCTGAACTGGATAAGTGGTACAGAAAATGACTGACTAATTGATGACTTTTTGTATTTGATAATGCATTTCCATTTATCTAAACAGTTTCAATTACCTACTAGGCTCATTTCTAGGGGGCTTGACTTTTTTATAGTACTGTACACCTAAGTAATTCTCAATCACTGTTATCCTGTTGTGTAGTTGTAGTTGCTCATTCATCATCATCATCACCATGTATTCCACTTAGACCACTGCAAAATGCAGAGCAGCAGCCCTGAAAAGCCAAAGAAACAGATTTAATATTGAAACAGGGAAACCAGAATAAGCTGGCTGACTTTTCCTTCAATGTACATCAGAAATAAATCATTATAGCTGTTGCTGCAGAACATTTACAGTTAAGTAATGATTCATTTGAGTCTCTCTGTTAAAAAGATGCAGTCGTTTGCATCAAAATCAGGGATGGAAATCATCTCTGCTATCTATTCCCCATCACCTTCTCCTGTTTTTGTGCATCTCATTAGTCATTTAGCACACACACACACACATGCACACACACACACACACACACATGCTTCTTGTTTACAGCTGGATCGTGTAGCAACCTGTTTTTGCACACCTTCAAGAATGTAGTGCAGGGGAGGGAAAAAAATTAACGCCCTCAAATATTTCTCCTCCAGCTACCAAGAAGAAGCCGCAAGTTTCATCTTCCTCACAGCCACATGCCTCGACAGTACAACTCTTTTACAGAAGCAGGAAGAAAGGTCCTTCTGGCTAAACATGATCCTACAACCGGCTTGGAGCATACCGGGACTTCTCCCTTTTATTAACTACTTTGTGAGGTTAATAGCCGGAGTTTTGTGTCGGTGAGGGAATGATTCATTCTGAATTGAACATGCAAAATAAAGCAGCATGTCTGCTACATAAACATGTCCAAATACTTTTTATTCATTAGTCTAACTCTGAAAAAACAATTTTTTTGTTAAAACTGCAAGGTTGTTGGTCAGATAAAAAAAAAAAAAAAAAAGAAACTAGGTCGAGCTTGGCTTTAAATCCCAGTAGATACTGGGGCAGCTAAGTCCACCAGATGCTACCAGTGTGTTTGTTAATGCAAACTGTGGTACAGATAAAAGGACATCTGGGTTATAGAAATGCAGGGGTTTAAAAATAGAAACTGGTGGAAAAATGACAAAAAAACAGAGGGAAAAACTGCACGATACAGGTGGTGCTGGCTGTTGTAGCTTGCCTTTAAAAATGACCCCAGGCAGTTCTGTCCCCGGCTTTCAGGGTGAAGCAACAGAGAGGAGCAACGTGAGGAAGAACTGCTTCAATGGCCATGTGAAGCCTGCAAGGTCATTCTGGTGTGAACCAGAGGGGTAAAAAGAAAACTAGCAATTTATCTGAGCTTTGAAAAACACAGCTACACGTGGCCACTTCATTCAAACATGTCCCAGCCTGAAAAGAAAAATGGGATGTGGAAGCGAATCTGGATGAGTGGCTTAGAGACAGAGTCAGAAAAAGAAATTAAAACCTTGTGCCTTGGGATGGCTGAATCTATTGATGAAACTTTTTGTAATCCTCACTTTGATTACTGATCATAACTTATAGGTGTTATTATTCTCTATAAATCAACTATTTGTGTTAGTTTACCAGCACAGCTCTGTGGTTGGGGCTGAACGAAAAAGGTTTGTTGTATAATAAAGGCGTCAACTTGGAAAAGTCCAGATAAAAATGTTTTCAAAAAATTATTTGCTTAACTCTGGGAAACATTTGCAAAACTAGAAAAGGGCTTTTTTTTGCCGTTATCAAAACTGAAGTTTAGCAGCAAAATAAATGAGAACCCACCTGAAGAACCACAAGTCATGTTTCCTGATGGCAGTATTGGACTTTCCTTCTTTAAAAGTGATATAATTTTGGACAGGAATGGTGGCAGATAATTCAAGAATACGACCAAAGCTAAAGGCCAGAAACACTGACCAGTAGAATAGTTGAGGCGGAGGCTCAGAGGGAAGAGTTGTTGTCCTACTGGAATAATCTAACCCTCAGCTCCTCCATTTGCTCTTTCACACTGGCAGGGCTCCATGCTGGTTCAGATAGGCTAATTTAGGCCGATCAAACACAGGAATAAATTTGACATAAAACCTAATTGTTGCCATATTGCCTGGCAACTGATTTAAATTTTGCTAGGCGGGATTTATGCAAGCTCGTGTTTCCTTCCTAAAATTAACAAAATTCACCCAATCGTTGAAATATTGATTTTTACTACCTGGAGTAAAGTCCTCACATTTTGGTTCTGGTTAAACTGGGTCAGTTCACCAGAAAGCACCGATGTTCTGGGACTTTAGAATGGAATAAGAACCAGAACCATAGTCTGTCAGAAGGTAGAGATGCACCGATCCTATACCCAATTGGATATCAGCTCCGATACTGACAAATTAGCTGGATCAGATGCCGGATGAATGTGGCCGATTCGGCATTCAGATCCAGTCATTTCTGCTTCTATTAATATCATAATAAATGTACACTTTGTTATTCGTTGATAAATAATACTAAGTACATTTATATCTGTGTTAATTTACCTTTTTTAACAAGACTAAATGTTTATGTCAAGCCTGATGCCTTCGATCACATGGTAAGGTAAACAGTTCATTCATTCAACAGTAGTATCAGATCGGTATTGGCCAATACACTCAGCCCAGTTATCGGATTGGATAGGAAAAAACTGGATCAGTGCATCTCTATCAGAAAACTTGCGTTGAAAGAAGGGATGTCCCATGCGGATACTCGGTATTCGTAACCGATACGCCCATTTTGACAGTATCTGGTAGGATCGGATTTATTTACTGGATCGGGCTTATCCAGTTTTCATGGTGGTATAAATCACTGAGCTTTTATTCCCATTCCGCTAGTCATGACAGGGGAAGTTCCACTTTCATGTTAGTTTTCAGCATTGTCATGCTTTCCAACTGCCGTAAAGCGCGATGCTCCCATAGAGTGGATGCATGACACAAGTCTGCGGCATGGGAATACTTTTCATTAGAAAACAGAAATAGCCCAAGAGCTAAATGCAAAATCTGTAAACTGGACGTTTCTCGTGGAGGAATCATTAGGGCTCAGTTCAACGCCACAAATTTAATTTGTCATTTACAAAGAAATCACCCCACTGAATATGGGATTCTACCAGAAGAATGCTGCTAAACCACAGCAACAAACACTGGAGGAGGCATTTCAGAGAAAAGATAAGCTATCCAGGGATTGCCAGAAGTCCATAAAAATAACTCAGAGAATAGTGGAATATATCGCATTAGATGATCAACCACTGTGTGTCATCGAAAACAAACGCTTTTATTGTCTGATGGCCTTTTTGGAGCCAAGGTACGAACTTCCATCTCGCCACTATAAGTCAAACACGGCACTACCCGAGCTATACTGCAAGACGGAGTAGCATGAAATATCGAACCGAATCGAATAGTTATCGGCAGAATACATCATATAAAATATCGGATTGCATCAGGAACCAAAATATCTGGATTGGGACATCCTCAGTTGAAAGATCTGTGGACAGGACACTGAACCTGAATCCAAATATTTCCATTTGATTTGGAGCCTTTGAAGATCCAAACTGGTTTTGCCAGACTAGTGGGGACTAAACTTGATCTATTAAAATCTCCTCCCTGGACTAAAACAACTGACTTTGCATAACTGACCCTGCTATGTATTTGACTTATGATTTGCAATGATGGAGTATTGAAGGACAACAAAGCAAATTGAAATCCTCCTTATAAAACCATGAAAATACATAAGAAAATAAAGCTGTAAGTGTCCCTCGGCAACAGGACTGGGTGCTTTTTTGTTATCTCCAACAAACCCACTGATATCTTAATCTGCAGATGTTTGCATGCTGCTTAGATTTACTTTCTTTGTCAACACCTCTTACACATTTCCTCTGTTTCAGAGTGAAGCAGAGCAGCAACTCCAAACATCAGATTAAACATGGATTTAACAGTCACCTGAAAACAGTAAGAGACGGTTGCAGATAACAGCAAATATTGTGTGGTTTGACTTTGTATTCATAGAACACTGCAACGGATCCTTAAAAAAAACATTTCTTATTCAGACTACCAGTTATTCACTTGGCCTGAACCTGTATTTCTGGTCTTCAATGTGCATCATGTCTCCAGCTTGTCAGACAGTAAATGTGAAAAACCTGCTCATGTCAAACCAGTTAAACAATACAAATGGGGGTCACTAAGTTTCCCAATCTCATTATACATCTAATACCATCAAGCACTTCTTATTACTGCCGGCAAGAGTGGGGGTGTGTGGAGGAGGAAGAGGCAGGCAAGTCTCCAAGAATAATCTACTAATCTAATCTGAAATGGAATTATGGCAGTGGCCAAACCTGAACAGGAAGTTAAGGAGCTTTCATCCTGCAGGAGAGACACCGACAGCATGCAGCCAATTCCCCCGAATGACTCTGCAGGTCTCCGAGCTCATTCAGTAATCTTCATTCGGGATCTTTTACCAATTTGATCACCATCTTCCACTGAGAGAGAAACACTATTCAAACTACTTTGAAATGTGCAAACAGAGAGAGACGCCGGAGCAGACAAACATTCAAGGCTGCACAGCTGGAGTCAGTCTGACAAATGAAAAAAAATTAAAGCAGGGGGGCTGCATGCACGGATAATTGAGGACCCCAGCGTTGAGTGTTGACTAAAACTTTAGAAACAGAACCGTATGCTGGAGGTGTGTAAAAACTGCATCGTTTTGAAGGAAGGTAGTTAAAGGACAGAAGCTCCACACCGAGCCCTCAGAAAATGCCGTCAGGAGTGTTTCCACTGGACAGCGAGACCCGGGAGGGTTTTAACTGAGCTGAACCCATCTGGTTCCAGGCAGGGGGGGAAATGATGAGGCTTGGGCTACGTGGACACCTGTAGACCTCAGGGGAACAAAGCCCTGGGGTGTAAGATTGAGGGTGGTCTGCTGGAGCTGGAGGCCAGCACCTGTCCATCTTCCCTGTGCACCAGATAACAATAATTCATGGCTAAATATATTCAGGGTCCAACAACAAGTTTTGCTGTTTGATGTGCTGGTAAAAGCTGAGTCCATCCATCCATAGCATCTTTTTACATACTTGCTGTCTCTATATATGTGCTCTTTTCTCTCCAATCACTTTCTGATTTGCATATCTGGAACCAGTGTGGGATTTATTATCTTGCCAAAGACATTTCAGCCTGCAGAGGAGCTTGAGATCGAAATGTTGACCTTCTGGTTGGAGGACGTCTGATTACTCTGTCCCTGTACATATGGATTTTTGGCCACTATGATCTTTACCAGAATATTTAGAAAGTTTCTAAATGAGCCATATAATCATGGTTCAAATCAAAGTAGCACAGGTCGCAGATGGAATTTTTGATCTGGTATGATTAAGTATGAATGTGTGTTATCAGTTATTAGTTATTGGTATTAGCCTTTAGAAGCTGAAATTTATCAGTATCGTTTTTTTTTTGTTTTTTTTTAAAGGTTATCTCACAACCCTATCTTTTAATATAATAAAAAACAAAGCACTTCAAATAAATATATAAAAAAGAAACAGTGCACTTGTAAACAAATATTAAATAGAAACATTAAACTTGTACTAAATGCTAAAAAAAACAACAAAAAAAACCCCTCTATAAATTAAGCTAAGTGGCCGAATATACTCGACGTATCAGCTGGTGCCAGTAAAAAAATCAGCCTAAAATATCGACCAGCCGATGTATTGGGTCTATCCTTATTCAGTGTCCATGGAAACACTTAAATCTGACTCTTAAATCTAAATACTCTATTCAGATTGAGGAAATCTTTTTTCCATGACTTTTATCAGTCTTGTGGACCGAGGCTGATCTCACCAGTCATGCCAACATTACACAAAATATAAATACATTTGCTGGTGATGTCTGATTTAACACTGATGTAAGTGTTAAATCATTGCAGCATTGTGGAGCTTCAGAGTAACATCAGAAACAATGCTGGCAGTCAGCCATATGGGCAGAAATCTATCGCCCCAGTGCATGCTGGGAGAGCTGCCAATACAACAACCTTGTAGTCATGCAGAAGTTGATTATGGTTCCAACTCTTACTCAACAGATAAAGCCACCAACATTTCACAAACCAACAGTAAAAATGAATCTTAATGTCAGTAAAAAGTGACGGCCAAAATGAAGCCAGTAACATTTGCTGAGTTAAAGTCTGGGTTTAAATCTGTAGCTTTGTAATGAAAAGGTGAATCAGCCAACTACTACACCACTCAACAAGCTGTCATGGTTATGCCGAGGAATACTTGTCTTAGCATGTCTGAAGTAATTCATGATTTACCTCCAAATAAGGAGGCCCTGAGCTACGAGGAAATGTTGGAACCCGTTTCATCTCAGGAACATCCCATCCAGAGATGTGGCAATCGTCAAAACCTGCATACGCATGCCAATGTGGGTTCATCATCTTGTGTCGGCAGGAAGTCCACCTTAAACATGCAGGCTCACACTTTATTACGGCTCCTCACAGCAACCTGATGTAGGTGTGTCACTATTTACAATAACCCTAATTTACATGATCACAAAAACAGCTTTAGTTATTAGGGATGCACAATATAATCTGCCCGGTATCGGCCTATGGGCTATATGCACGGCTCCACTACTTCCTGAACTTCAGACAGCACCTTTGCTTCCTGTCTGCCGTGACTGGTCAAACCGATTAACCCAGGTGTGTCCGACCTCAGTAACTGACCAGACACACCTGAAGTAATCAGTTTGTCCAGTCATGAAAGACAGGAAGCAAAGGTGCTGTCTGAAGTTCAGGAAGTAGTGGAGCCGTGCATATAGCCCATATCGGCCTTAAAACTGAGTATCGGACAACCGCACCCCACGGATATTTTATTGATATTTAACTGATCAGCCCGCTGTTTCTAAAGTCTTAAAAAAAAAAAAAAAAAAAAAAAAAAAAAAAAAACTTCTTCCTCTGCTGCTTCTTCTTCAAAACGTCTTTTTTACAGACTTTAAAACTGTTATGAAATCTTTCAAAAATTCACAAATTTTTAGATATTTTCATATGCTGATATCATATTGACTTTATAAATGCAGTATTGTTCTATCTTATTAACAAAATCTCGCAAAAATTCACATAAATTTTGCAATATGTTCATATGCTGATATATTCACATTTAAAAACGTGGTATCAATCAATTTTACTAACAAAATTTTGCGATATTTCATTGTTCTGTTACAAAATCTCACAAGAATTCACATAAATTTTGCGATATTTTCATATGCTGATATCATATTGACATTTAAAAATACGGTATCTATTTTACAAACAAAACCACGTGATATTTCATAGTTCTGTAATGAAACCTTGCAAGAATTCACAAAATATCGTGAGATAGATCAATACCACGTTTTTAAATATCGATTTGATATTGGCATATGAAAAAATTGCAATATTTCAGTGCATCAATATTGTTTTCCACCCCTATTTTTCAAAGTGTCGGAAAAGGATAACAAAACTGCGATTTGCAATGACTGCTTATTTTTTTAGCTTTAATATCAGTATTGATATCGGTTATCGGCCACATGAGTTTTAAAATATCAGCATATCGGACATTGGCCAAATTCCAATATTGTACATCCGTATTATTTATCATGCAAAAATAAGTTTCATTCACTTCCGTACATCAGCCATATGCCACACAAGAGCAAAGCTTAAGCTGAGATGATCCTGTCATTGATCCACAACCATTTTATTTCACTGTCATGAGCACAGTGGTTCTGTTATCCTGTGACCTTTGCAGAGTGTGCATGTACCAACACGGTCACAACAAGCCCAGATACTAAAGAGGAGCTTGAACTCTGTGGAAAGGGTTAAAAAAGGGAGGAGGAAAAGCAAAAAAAACTCATTTGCTGAGGATGCAGTGACCTGCTTACATAAAGGCTTCCCACTGTAAGCTCGGAGGAGAAAGTAGGTCTGTGTAATAGAAGACCAACGGGTCTGATTGAATTGTCCTCATTTGAGCTTTAGCTGTTAAAAACCACACAAACATATGGACCGATCCTTTACATCATCATTTGATCTATACTTTTGAAACTAGGGTAAAGGCTACCCTTATGTCAGCAATGGATGAAAAAAAAACTTGTTTTATAAGTTAAAACGGTAAGGAATACAACCTTTAAAACAAAAAACTGTGATGGATGTGATGCTGCAAATAGAATGCAAAAAGGGTCTAAAAATGTAAAACCCACACACACAACCACAAATTATGAAGGCAGAATTTTATGTGGTGAAGTGCTCTAAAAGCCAAGTCATGGACACTTTCTTTGAGGAGGTTGTTCTCACATTTGAGACCCTTGAGTTGCAGCCTAATCCACCTGCAGTAAAACTGTTACGACACCATCTGTCGCCACAAAAAGCAGACAAACAAAGCAGGTAGCTATGTAGACAGAATTAACGCGAAGATAAAGAGACAGCACACTCTCTGTAATGTTACACATTTCAGTCCACTAACAGTTAAATAAGCATATTTCTATTAAAGGAAGCAGAAATTATAATAGACTGTGTAATTAAGAGGAATGATGAAAATGAGTAGTAGATATCGTCCATAATCTGTCGCTTGGGTCTCTTCCAGTTTGATTTCCCCATTTCTGGACATTCCCAGGAAGAATAAAGTGGGAGGAAGAGGTTAACACATTTAGATCAATGCTCTGATAAATGTGGAAAAACAAAGTTTCCATGTTAGTTCCAAGTTAGTCATTTTATATGTTAAGAGCAAAGTTCACAAAGGTGGTCCTTTCTACTGGAAAGTGTTGTAGTGCACGCCTTCAAGTACACACAAGCAGGGCAGAAAGCAAACCTGTATTTACACTAAAGATTACACAGAGAAACTGTCAACTATCATTTAGTGGCTGCTCACATACATATATAGTCTTGTTGCATCATGAATTATCTAGACACTAATTTAACTTAATAGTCCTGCACTAAAAAGTTCTGATCTGACTTGTTGGCAACACTTATCACAAAATGTTGAAAACCCTCACTTATAAATGAAGATGAGCTCATTCTATATTTGGAGGAATTTAAAAGAAATGCTCAAAGATAATGAAATACAACAAAGATGTTTTCATTTACCCATTTATTAAATTTAAAGCAGTTTATTTATCGTGGTTATAATTCTGAGTGTCTGAGTCTTTTTCACAATGGTGATGTTTGGAAAGCATCTTTCTACGATGAGAAGATGAAACTAGGGCTGTGGGATATGCTGATGTGATATCACCATATGATATTTATATGAGTGTGTCGCAGTTTGGGTCGGAATATTCCAGTTGATTGTGGTTATCATGTGCAGTCTGTCTAACTCTGTCTGCTCATGCATGTAAACAGGTTATTCCTAATCTTTCAGAAAGCGGAATATTGACCTGAACCCGAATTTTGATGGCATGTAAACGTAGTCAACCAGAGCTAAAGTGAGATGAAAACCAGGAAAAGAAAAAAAAAAAAAAAAAGTGAAGTGCATGATGAAAAAAATTTGGTCCGCTTAGGAAACGGAGTATAAACTGAATAAAAGTTGGCAAGAATTGTAAGAAAGAAACCTTGGTGGAAAACTACCAGTTTTCTATGATAAAGTGACCAAAACGTAAATGACCACTCAAAAGTGGTAATAGTGTATTTAACCAGGAATTGCTTCTATCATAAAGCAAAACTTGTCTGCATCAGCTGGAAATGCAAGATAAAGATCAGTCAGATGAGCTGGGAGTTTAGTTTGGCTACAAGCTTTTGAGCAGCGAGACCCCATAATCAGTTGACTTCTGTGGTGAAAACAGTACAAAATAAAACTCCTCTGCATAAGAGCAACCACTATCATAGGACTCCATGGACAGAACCAAAATAGGACATAACTACTAAGAAAAAAACAAAAATGTTTTTTGCTGAAAAACGATGCTAAAACATGAAGTCTATCCTACTTCCAGTTGGTGGAGGTTTAATCATGCTGTGGGACTGTTTTAATGCCTCTGAAGGTTTTGAATGTAACGACTGGAATCATGAAATCAGAAGATTTTAGAATCAAATGTGTCACCTACTGTCAGAAAACTGGCTCTGAGGTAAAAGATCATGCATCGTTTGCTGGTGTACAAACCAAACAGCACAAAAGAACAGCTGCTAAGCAAAGGATGGATTGTTTTCAACCTAAATCCCACCATTAAACTGAGGAGGAACTGAATCAACTGCTAAACTCTACAAACTTGAAAGGATATGAGCACAAAGTAGTGAAGGAGTGGTAAAAACTACCAGCAAACAGGTGCAACACACCTCATATTGTTGGCAAAGACTGGAACAAATATTATTAAAGTTTGCCATTAATCATCACAATTGTTTGGTCTTTTTGTTCAGGTTTTTTTCTTGTAATACAACAGAATATTTAAATCATCACATATAAATTCAGAGATAATGATAATTCTGACTAAGACAGGATTTTTTATAAGCGAAAAAAATATTGAAGAAAGATATAAAGACTATATTAATAACAAAATAATTACTAATAAAATAAATTAATAAATAGAACGCAATGAAATAAAAGTATTTTAACTAACTAAATAAAAATATAGTTAAAAAATAAAATAATCATAATAGCAAAGAAAAAAAAATGCATGAACATAAATAATAAATAAATAAAATTATGATTTTTACTAAAATAAAAATCATTTAAAAATATTTCTAGAAACAATGAAAAAATTATAAAAGCACAAATAGTAAAAATAATTTAAAGAAATTTGTACAAAAGAATAATTTCAAGTTGACATCGTGGGCAAAATAACACTGTTCTGATAAAGCACGCCTCTGTGAAAATTACTGTTTAATTAACTGCAATATGCATGCAAATTGCACAATTTATTTCCAATCTAAATAAATATCACAGAATATTGTGCAGCTCCTCCTTTCCTGCTGTGCCATGACTGCTGCTGCCCGAAGCTCCTCTCACCAGGCAGCTGTCCAAACAAATGTTACGTAGCTGCTTATGTAATGAACCAAGGCAAGTGCTTAGCACATCCTCTTAGCTATCCTGCCTCATGCCATCATCAGTTCAAGCATCTCGGGATACGTCTGAACCGTCCGTCTGTTCCTTCTGGCTACAAATTCTTTTACACGTTTAGTAAAAAAAATAAAAATAAAAAAAAAGACAGCAGGTTGAATTTTCAACAGAGTCATGAATCACTGACGACTCAAGCTGAACGAGCGGATGATAAAAGCAAGTGTGCCAAAAGCTTGTGAACAAAAGCTGCAGGATCAGCTGCTTTGTGTATGAGACAGAGTGGATGCATTAGCTGAGTGTGAGCGTGACTGGAAGCTCGTGCTGGGAACTTTAAGAATCAGCAGTGTGTTTGCATGAATGGGACGACAAAACACACTTTTGCTTACAACTAAAACGGCTTCTTCCTGAAACCCAAAAAGTGGCATGTTTAAATTGAAACATTAATCAAGTCAAGTCATGGTTTGGTCACATTCCTTGGATACAACAGAGTTAAGCATGCTGAGGGTTGTGCTGACTTGGCAAAACATGCAGCAGTACCGATAAAAAAAAGAAAAACTTGCAGTTTGAGTGTTTCTGCATTTTAGAGCGTCCTGGCTGTCACCACAGATAAGGAAGCAGCCTTACCGTCTCATTCTCATCCGGGTACATATTGTCCTGCAGAGTTCCCGTTGCAGAGGAATAATAAGTCTTGCAGCTGCCGGTGCTGACGAGGACGATGATGCAGAGAAACACAGCAGCCCCTGCCTCTTCATCAACACACTCTGACTGACATGTCACCGTGGCGAACCGGATGATGCCGCACCGAGACCCTACACACCCTCCAGCGTGCCGACTCTGATTCACTCATTCTTACATAAACAGAGAGGGAGCTCAGTGATGCTCGGTCTCCCTGAGCTGCAACAGAGCACACAGCCTGACCTGTCCTTTCATAACGCCATAATACTACCCTGCACAGCGCAGCAGCTGACATAATGACTGGCACACACACACACACAGATATCCAATTGAAGCTGCCAGAGGGATTAAGAAAATCTTTACAAAGTGAGGAACATTGTGCCCACTCTGCCCATAAACATTTCCACAGTTTGTGTCTCTAATCAAAGAGGTCATACTTCACATTGCAATGCTTAATGGATTATCCCTCATAATTAGTGTTATAGAATGACTAATTTCCATAAACAGTTCATCAATCTATGACAAGGTGCATCCAAGAGCAAAACTAAATCACCAAAATCAAACACCAAGTCATGCTTTGCCTGCCCTTTTCCAAATGGCCTCTATGAGGACAGTCCAACACCATCCAGGAAAGTCTCATTTAACAACTCCTCCAGGATATCAGGCACCCTGAAGGGGGTCTGATATTTGTCTTACATAACAAAGACAAGCAGAAAAAAAAGTGTGTTGACTCTGAGGACCTCCACAAAGTGAAACCAGCTGCAGTGCAAAGTACAGGATCACCTGGATGTGGTGCACATTTTTTACTCTGCACACAACGTATGTGGCACTTAGTGCGTTAATATATGATATGCTGCGCTGTCAGAATCAGACGAATTAACACTTGGACACAGCACAAATTAACCCCACATAATCTTAACATGATTAAGTGTACTTGTCAAAAAGACAAGTACATAAAGACAAATCAGGCTGAAAATGCACACCAAGTATTTTTTAAGTGTTAAGAGTTAAGATGAGGTAAAGAATGCAAGTTGAAAATGCTAATTTAAGAGTCCACCAAAGACATGTCTTTCTCACAGATCAAACAATGCAGCCATTCTTTTACAATCAACACTTCTTGTCGGGATTACTATAAACCAACCAACAGGACACTTTTATTATGGTACAGGATTTATGTTACTTATTTTGTCGATGAGGAAGTAAGTAGTGGGAATTTCATGTAACTACATGAGCCAGAATGGCAGCGATCGAGTTGAATTTGTCAAATGAAATTGCAATGGATTGTAATTATTTTATGTATTAGTCAAGTTGGGAGCAGCTCATATTCAAAGCTACCTTTAAAAATAGCAGGTGGAGGTGTTAAAAATGGGTGAAACTGCAAAGATCCACATAAAGAGGCAAGATGGAAGAGCTGAAAAAGAGCAGGTGAATTCAAATAAAGACAAAAAATGTAGTCCACCCGCCTGTTCTGACTGCTGCTCTGTTACACAAGAAGCAAGAAGGTCGGCTGTCAGGCTGCCTGAAGCTTTTAGTGTGTAGTGCATCCCAGACTGAGAACACAACAGAACTATACACCCCTCAGGGCTGCTTCACAACATCAAAGTTGAACATACAAACTTATAGCAGTGTTTGTAGTACTCCAATGAGAATTTCCTTCTTCTACAACAAACAACCTGTTTGCTGTCAGTGACTTCCCGAAAAGAGAGACATCTCTAAAGTCATTCTTGGGTTCAAATCCCCAAACATCAATTTCCACAACAGAGGCAGTGCAGCAGCATTGCCTGAAGCTAAAGCAGCCATCTCAGCTGTAGGAACTGAGAAACTGCTTAATTAAACTTCCACTGTCTGCAGCCATTATACAGTTGTGCTTGAGAGTTTACAAACCCTTCCATTAAAGACAGAAAAAAATCAGCTGCCAGTGAAATCAGTTGAAATTGACAAAAGTAATAATAAATACAAATTTTATGAACATCATTACACTGATTTTGCATTGTTGTTCAACAGAAATACTAAAAACAAACAAAATAAAACAAGTATGATGAGGCTCCTGGTGTTTTCTGTAAAGTTTAATCAGACTTCTGCACCTGCTGACAGGTATTTTTACACACTGTTCATGAGCAAGGTGCTTAAATTTTGTTTATTTTTTCTAATTACTTTTTAAAGAAAAATTCAAAACCAATATTTAATTTTAATAAATTATAATTTAGTAAATTTTTATTTATTATTACTTTTTCCCAGTTTTACGTTATTTGAATTACTATTGTGAATGTAGCCTTTTCTTTAAAGAGTGTGTGTAAACTTTCAAGTACAACTGTAAGCAGTGTCTAACTATGCTAATGGATTCGCTGGCTGAATGGTGGTGAAGATAAAAAGAGTAGGTTTGTGACAGAAAGTCAGCTTTAACCAAAGGATAGAGAGGAAACATGGCTCAATAAGATATGGTGAAAAGTAAAAAATCCCCCACAACTTTTCTTCAAAAAACCCACCGCAACCTCCCCCCCTTTTTTTTTTTTTTTTATTTTATTTCTTCCTTCCCCGTTTTTTTTTTTTTTTTTTTAAATAAAGATTTGTTTCGCCTATTTTTTTTTTATTTTTATTTTATTGTTTTTATTTGATAATATTTTTATTCTTTTTTTTTTTTTTTCATATTATTTTTTTAAGTTTTTCCTCTTAAATGCTCATTTTTTATTTTATTTTTTTTGTTTTTTTCTCCCTCTGTTTTTTCTTTTTTTTTTTTCGTTTCTCAGTATTTTCATTTCGTCATCCCAGTAAAATAAGGTATAAAAGTAAGACTGAGCCTGTGAGCAAGACTTTTCGGCTCAACAGCAAAGCTTCATCAATAAGTGACTCCCTTTAACAGATTTTTTTTTTGTGTGTGTGTGTGTGTGTTTGGATCAACAAATATACAAATATTTGTTATAAAGCTGAAAAGAAACTAATATCCATGTTTATGAGACAATATCATCCTGCCTGTGTGTGTAGAGTATGAATGCATCTCCTGAACTACACTTATACATCCCTGATTTCATGCACGGTTGAGAAGTGTGTTTAACTACAGTGTTTAACAAGGTGTGGCAGTGCAAAGATACACAAACGCCAACTCAACTTCCTGCCACATTAGGTAATCAAAGAAATGAGGAAGTGCTTCCTCCAATCAATCAAATCCTCAGAGAGTAGTTAGAGGGTTTTAGCTGATTACAGCCGCCATACAGAACCGATGGCAGTCTTCAAGGGGGAGTGCTGTTATTAATGAGAAAGTTTAGGGGGGAGGGGTCAAATGAGGTGCCAACTACTTTGAAAAGTGAAACAATCAGCAAAAGTCAAAAAGTGTCAATAGCTACTGATTCAGTTACAATGCTCGGTTTGATAGAATCACTGCAGGAGTGCCTGTGTGAATGAGAGGGGCTACATCAGTTTAGACTTTTATATCAACAAAGACTGAAGTCAGCTCACTGTTAGCAGACAGAGAGCCACAGATTAGAGACCAGTGAGGCATCAAACTTCATGTTAAAGATCAAAGAGTGAAGTTTTCTAACTCACACTCACTGGTTTAACATATTTTCACATGATCTCACTTGGTGTGTGATAAGGATGAGACAGCTTTGCTGATCCCTACAGGGGAAACTCATTAAATGATTACCTAATGAACAGCTGGAGCCCTATGATGCAACATATGATCAGAGCATCGTCAACATATGATCACAGCATCAGAGCAGACTCTTCTTTCCACGGAGGCTTAAATCCTTGAAGTCTGTAATGAAATGCTGCACCTTTTCATCAGTTAGTTGTCACCAGAGCTGGATTTTTTGCTGTTGTTGGGGAAACTGTGTAATGAGGAGAGGGGAACCAAACAAACTGATCAGGAAGTGTGTGTCATGGTGGGGAGGGGGTGGACTCTGGTGGAGAGATGGATCAGGAGCAGGATACAGGCCATCCTCAGTAAGGCCTGCATCCTGGTGCAAGACACCGTGGTTACCCAGAGAAAGAGCAGCAGACCAACTCCCCTCCATACACTGCAGGGCCAAGAGGCTGAGAAGGTCGGTCATTCTGACTGTGATAATTATTGATAGTAGTGGTGCACAATATGAAAAGTTTTAACCGATAACCATCTGCTTTTCTTGGCCGATACCGAAGCTGAAAATGATGTAATATTAATTCCTTGTACAAAATTAGAAAAATACTTCTGCAGCAGACCCAGTAGTTGCTAAGGGGTGGGAAAAAATATTGATACACTGAAATATCGCGATATTTTCATATGCCGACATCATATTGACATTTTGAAATGCAGTATTGATCTATTTCACTAACAAAATCTCAAGAGATTGCATCGTTTTGTTACAAAATATCGCAAAATTTCATGAAATCTAGCAAGATTTTGTGACAGAATGGTAAAATCTTGTGTGATTTCGTTAGTAAAATAGATCGATACCACGTTTTTAAATATCAATATGATATTGGCATATGAAAATATCGTGATATTTCACTGTATCCCTATTTTCTTCCCACCCCAACTGGAGACATAATAATGTTGCACAATGGGCGTGGCCTTATATGGTTCCCACTTCCCACAGATTTGAAAAAAAAGAAAAACAAATAAAAACAGCATTCCATAGGATCGCCACCAAACACTACTTGTTATATATTGGTTAATCATATTGTTAACAGTTTTCTTTACAATTTGATATTTCTGTATTTTATCTTTAAAGGGATATTGTGTAAGTTCTCCTGTGTTTGATTCACAAAAACTTATTATTTGGTTCAAAAGTGTTTTTTCATTAATCAGTAATCACTCCCATCAACAAACTGAAGTGCTCCTCTAAGTTCTAAATTTGCCGTTCGTATCATTCATTTACACATCGAGCGGGTCGGCTCGGTGGAGGCTGCCATGTTGTATCGCCATGTTTTTGCGTTCGGGAGAAGCGTGACGGTAGGAAAACACAAAAACTCACCGGACACACCGGAGTTTTCAGCTCAGTTCGAGGTAATGCCTTTGAAAAGTCACCGCGCTGCAGAGGGAGAAACCAGCGTCTCACTGACGCTGGGTTCACGTGCAGTCGGGCAGACGGCCGTTGGTAACAAACCAGATGTCATTTTAATCAATGAAGCCAAGCGAAAGACGGTAAAACATGAGTCAGGGAAAACAATACGACATCGCCATGACAACCGAACAGATGTGGGCTGATGTCACTGTAACTGACGGACCACGTCTTCACATAGAGGCCGGTGATAACTCTACATGCAGCGGATGTCGTCGGTCTGCCCGGTTTCACGCGAATGCAGCATGAAAAGTACGAGGGAGCTGCTCCCGATTACACAGTGTCCCTTTAAGGAAGCATCGTAAGATCTAGCGAGGGTCAACAGATGAAAACTAGCCTTTTGGCTAAATCTGGCATATTAACAAGTTTTTCTTAGTTTTTTATATTATCTGTCCTTATCAAATAAACAAAATAAATTTAAAAACATCGGCCGATATTGGGTCAATATCAGACTGATATTGGTATTCATCAATTTTAAAGCAAATATCGACTGATAACGACATCGGGCCAATAACACAGTGCATCACTAATTGATAGTAACTTTATTTTATTTTTTTATTATTTTATTTTATTTATTGTGGACATCTTGCTTTGTTATGTATGTCACACACTCTGCTGGACATGTAAACTGCCCCTGTCTGGGATGAATAAGGATCTTTTATCTCATCTCATCTTATGATGCCTGTATCACACGAGGATTTCATCCTTAAACACATTTATCACAGCCATAGGAGGTCAACATCTTGGATAAGCCTGCTCTCATTACATCATCTGTATGTTACAGGTTTCACTCCTGGAAAATCAACAATAACACGAACAAAAATCAACCTCATTAAAAGAAAATTCAATCTAAAAGTGCAAGATTTTGATTAAGGTTTTGATTTGAAGACTTCAGCTGTCAACAGCTATGAGACAGCAAATGATGACTGGCTCTCACACAGCATGAACAAAAGTTAGGATGCAACAGCCAGGCAGGTTAAAAAAAAAAAAAAAAAAAGATAAGTGCTTTCATTGAGCAAAACTGACAGTAAAATTTTAAAACATGTTATGTGAGGTTCTCACAAACAGCTTTAAGCAGATGATGAGGGCTTATTATGACCCAGAAGGCAGCAGGATGAAGAAAAGCAGTGGATGAGACGGTGCAGTGAAGCAGCAAATTAAAACACACTGAGACCTTGACAGCCATTATATTCACCAACTACAGGGAAGCATCTGCTTCAGTGAATACGCTGTCCAACGTGGCTGCAGGCTTCCTGACATACTGTATGCATGCAGGTACCCATCATATCTTGACTGGTAGCGCCAACATTTTCCAGCTAAGGGTCAGCAGCTGACTGGCTTAAGAGAAACTCAATAATGATGTTGCGATGCGCAACCCCCCTTCTAACCCT
The DNA here is from genome assembly GCA_023101725.1 of Atherinomorus stipes. Lineage (NCBI taxonomy): Eukaryota > Metazoa > Chordata > Actinopteri > Atheriniformes > Atherinidae > Atherinomorus > Atherinomorus stipes. The sequence goes on along the minus strand of JALJCO010006000.1, from coordinate 146,276 downwards.
TGCCTCCTTTAATCTGCATCCTGTACTTTTTATAAAACGTAGGGGAAAAGGAACAGCACAACGAATCTGCATATTGTTTTATCTCTGTGATACCTTTCAGAAAGTCATTGCAATCCAAACAAGAGGAGATGTTGGCTCTGGTCATAAGGGAGGAAAATAACACTGCATCTCTTTGATTAGGTGATTCCTTTCTCTTTGCAGACAGCTCTAAAAGTTAATGGCACTAAATGAACATGCCAGGCATAGTGAGTCACAATTACCGCCCAAGCCTCTGTTTTCTTCTTAATGTTTCTGCTCTTATTAATTATCAATTACCAATCCACTTTGGTTTCTTACTTGAAATTAAACGTACACATTCTTATTTTAAAAAAAACAATGTCCCAACAGTATTTAATGAATATACAATTACAATATTATATATAATATAAGTATGATATAATTTATGATGAGGGTTACAAAATTCAGGGAATTTTCAAAGTTGGAAACTTTCCATGGAAATTAACAAGAACTTGGATAAAACCCACGCATACCTGGGAAGAACATGCAATCTCTGGACAGAAAGGATATGATTCAGTTTGCTAAAATTGTCCCAAAATTCCCATGAATTCCCATAAATTCCCAATAATTGCCATAAATTCCTCTAATCCCAATGGACGGTTTTTTATTTGGAATATTTCCAAAATTCCCCTGATTAACCGCCCATGGAGAGTTTCTGGAAATTTACCTGGAATTTTTGTCCCCTTTGCAACCATATTCATGATCTAATTGTAAATACACTGATATGAATCACATTAGTCCAGTGGTTCTCAAACTGGGGGGCGCCCCCCCCCCAGGGTGGGCTCAGGGCTCTGTCAGGGGGACACAGCCAGGTCTATAGTTTTTGTACTTCAAACTAAAATTGGGCATATTCTTTAAAGTACTAATGAACAAATGATGACTCAAAAGGTATTTATTTTAGATGACGATACACAATATATCCGGGTATTTTTACCCTAATTTGTCTGTAAGTTTAACTTCATATCAAACACCTGTTTCTTAGTATTGAAACATGTTTAGCCTCAAGGTATCGCTCCACTGCAGTGATGGAACTGATAAAATACTAGTTAGAAATGTTTGTTAAATCAAAGTAATTGAAGATAGTTGGCTGGTTGTTTATGATTTCTTTTTAAAAGTCTTGGGGAGGATCGTCTTCCAGACAGTTTAAATAATAGGGTTGGGAAAAAATATTGATACACTGAAATATCACGATATTTTCATATATCGATACCATACCTATATTTAAAAATGCGTTATCAATCCATTGTACTAATGAAATCTCGCAAGATTTCATCATTCTGTTACGAAATCTCCCAGTATTTCCTGAAATCTCATGAGATTTTGTAACTTAAAGGATATCTTGCGAGATTTCATTAGTAAAATAGATTGATACTGCGTTTTTAAATATAGATATGGTATCGGCATCTGAAAATATCATGATATTTCAGTGTGTCGATATTTTTTCCCACCCTCATTAAATAATCAGGTGACCCCTTTGTAGTCAGTCGAGGTGCAACTGGGTCATTACAGAAAAAAAAAAGAAAAAAATGTGCACAACCAATACCGCGATATAACGATATGTGTAAATATATCTCTCTCATGTAATTATCATATTGCGATATCATATCAGTATATCACACAGCCGTACATAGGAGGTTGGGTGGGTAATATATACATTTTTTACCATTGCTATGCCACTGTTTTTATTTTATTGTGCGTTTGACACTGTGCCCTAAATCAGTGTTGTAAGGCAGCACTTTTCTTTTAGCCCAAGTAGACTTTCCTTCAAGACAATGAAGTTTATCTTATCTTATCTTAACTCAAGGCTGCAGGCCCTTGTAAGAATTCTCTGACTCTGGAAGAGAAGGAACATTACTTGTTGTGGAAGTTACTCCGTGTCTTTCCTTGTTCCCTTAATAAGTTCTTTACTAAGATGTGTCGAGTGAACAGCATGCTGTCTGCATCCCAGCCAATCATGCCTTTGCTGATGCAGATTTTCCACATTATCGCTGAAAGATGGCCAACACCTCATTAAGACTGCCATTAATTATATTGTGTGGATGTGCTGCAGAGGAGGAAAAACGTACTCTCAATCTTAATTAAATAAAGTCACTAAATTATGCCAGGAGCGCCATAAAAACATCATTAAAGTTTAGGATAATGTAAAAAAAAATCATAACAAGGACTTGACATAATGATGAATAGAACTGACTGGGATTAATAAAAGTGGTTACAAAGTGAACTTGTGTGTTTGGTCCAGCATAGCATGAGCACTCATCACATCCTGCTTGTGTTGAGCCGGCAAAAAGAGAGAAGCTTCTGGATACACAAACACAGCTTACTGGTATTTACACTGCCCTGGTTTAACATTCACGGATTCTTCTGTCCCCCGTTACAATTAATTCCCTTATCCTTTAAGAACCATCACAGCAGGAAAGCCCAGACCCTGATGTGTCACATGAAAGGGAAAAATGTGAAGATGGACACCGGGAGATCCTTAGTTTACTTTAGGAAGTCCAGACTCACACCTGAACTGGTGTCACCAGCAGCATGCTGTCAAGAAGGTTACAGAAAAACAAACAAACCAAAACTGAAGCAGTCTCGCATCCCAGGACCGGAGTGGAAAACGCTCGCAGGAACATCACAGGACTGTGGATCCAAATGACTGAACAGCCAAAAAGAGCCTTCATGAATCCACTTAATGACACAAACACTGCAGCGTCACGGAGAACCATTTTCCAAGTGCAGACATTAATCACAACAAGATGAATTCAGCTTCCTGATCGAAGTAAAATTTCCCACAAATGCAGCACGTTATGGAGAGGAAACTTCATTTTCCATAGCAGGACATTAAAGGTCACCTTATGAGTCCTACATTACTTGGCAGAAGAGTTTGATCACACTTTTGTAGAAATTACAGCTGCAGCAGAAAGTAAAATCAGCAGCACTCGGGTCATCAGCGATGGGAAGGACAGAGCGCTGGTCTGGCAGAGAGGTAACCTCGGGTCACTGCTGTGGTTGCAACATGTACAACACTGCAACCTCTTTCAGAGCTTTTGTTGTGCAAAAGTGTCACCTCACAAGGAAATCATTCAATCAGTAATGTGCCCCTTAACAGATGTACTTTTTAATCTTCTTGAAACCCGAAGTCTGTAAAAATATCTTAAATAACAACATGGATCTACAAGTCCAAAACAATAAAACCTTAAAACTGTAAAATGATCAAGTCACTGACCACTTAAATACAAGTACTTTGTGACAGTGCTTAAATGTGTGATTCATGAATCTTACGTACTGACGTAGCTGTGGATTAGGGATGCATGATATTGGAATTTTGGTCGATATCTGATGTTTCGATCTTTTAATACTCATGTGGCGATAACTCATATCGATACCATTATTAAAGCTGAAAAACATAAGCAGTAATTGCAAATAGCAGTTTTGCTATTCGTTTCCAACACTTTGAAAAATAGGGGTGGGGAAAGATATTGATACACTGAAATATCGCGATATTTTCATACGCCGATATAAAATCGATATTTAAAAATGAGGTGTCAATCTATTTTACTCACAAAATCTCAAAGATTTCATCATTCCATTTCAAAATTTCACAATATTTTGTGAATTCTCACAAGATTTCATAACAGAACGATGAAATGTTGCGAGATTTCATTTGTAAAATAGATCGCAACTGCGTTTTTGAATGTCAATATGATATCAGCATATGACAATATTGCGCAATTTTTGTGAATTCTTGCAAGATTTAGTAACAGAATGATGAAATATCATGAGATTTTGTTAGTAAGATAGATCAATACTGCATTTTAAACGTCAATATGATATCAATATATGAAAATATTGTGGTATTTCAGTGTATCGATATTTTTTCCCCTCCTTAGAAGTTTTAAAGTCTGTAAACAAGAAGTTGTGAAGAAGAAGCTTTTTTTTTATAGACTTTAGAAACAGTAGGTTGATCAGTTAAATATTGGTGGGGTGGCCGATGTTTTAAGGCCGATATAGACTGATATAGATAGGGGGCCGATTATATGGTGAATCCCTACTGTGGATACTTCTGTCCTTTATCTCACTGCATTTTCCAACAAGTCTCTCTTATTTCTACTCCACTACATTTCTACAGTGCATTCCAAGTTACAGTTGCATTGCAGGTTTCATTGCTTGTTTGTTTTATCTTAAATCATTGTTAAGTTCCTCAAAACACTGCAGACAAGCCCGTTAAATTGAATGGGCGATCCTGTATTTCCTGTAAGCTTTACACCCTTCATATCATCTCACAAATAGTCTTTTTTCAAATTCTAACAGAAGATCATGCTAATTTCTATCTGATATGTTTCTACACAACACCTGCTACTTTAAATTCTGTTTGCTAAAAGGACTATTTTTCTCTGAGGAAGCCATGAAAGGTTGATAAATAATTAAAAAGGTATGTTACTGTTTTGGTTAGTAACCGTATGATAAGCGAGATAATGCAGGCTTTATTTTCATCCTGAATGGGTTTACGTAATTAATAACAAGAGAGGGAATTTGTCCACTAAACTAATCAAAGCAGGCAGGTAATGTTTCATCCTCCTTCACCCACAGTAGTATCAGCACCAGTAGCACTAACTGCTGGTAAAATACTTTAAATGGATTCTGGTTTTTTGGGGCCGATATTTTTACTGACGAAATCTTGCAAGGTTTAATAACGGAACAACAAAATCTTGCGAAATTTCGTTAGCAAAAATATTGGTTCCATTCGCAGAGGTCCATCATGTAGAACAGTCCCCGTTAATGTGAAATAACTTCATATCCCAGCATTCCTTCTAGAGTCATGTGACTACGGTGCAGCTGCTGCTGCTACAGACTGACTTGCTTTGAAGCTGATAATAATAATAACTGATTTTAAGTTGTTGGTTAAGTTATCAAGTATCAGAAACATTAGAATTAGCCACATGTTGGCTAATACCTGGCAGCCATATGTCCATAAAGAATTATTCTGGCTAAGTTAAGGCTATTTTGGGACCTTTGCTTTCGGAGCAGAATATAGTTGTATTTCTCAAACTATGACAGATACAACCTAACAGTTGTCTGCATACATCGGTATTGGCTGACATCGGATGTTAAGAGTTGGACGTATATCGGTAAAAAAGCCAATATTGAACATCCCTGATAAATACAGCTCCACTTAATGATAGACCGCCGCATTAAAAGCATATTCACCGAGTACTTTTACTTTAAGCATATTTAAAGCAAGTACTTAGTTACTTACATCTGTTTAAGTAAAAAAGTTAATGTAGTACTTTTACTAGAGTACATTTTTGTCTGTTTATTAGGGTTTGAGTATTGAGTTGCTGCTGTGACTGTGTTTAGCGAGTGTTGTGTGAGCAGCATGTTAGCAAACCTGCAGCAGCTCCACTACACAGGGTGTGTACAGAAATCGTACTCAGCTGTAGGTCAACTTCTGACTGAAGCATTCAGACTAACACACAATTATTGCTGCAACACTGGATGACTGACTTGTAGTATAAACATGAAATGTATCCTTTGCTTAAGTTGAGTGCTGCGTGGATTAAAATAGGAGTGTCAGTTCTGTCAGACACACATCAGGTGGGGAAAAAAACTTCTTTGTAGTCACATTTTAATTCAAAACTTAATTTGATTATTTTGATTAAAATCAGTGACTTAACCGGTTAGAGTGACAACCGATTATCTTAGTAAATATATATATATATATATATCCAAACCCAAAAGAGTGTAAAGGAAGAAAAAAATGGAAAGCACCTCACAAAACATTCTCATGACCAAAATATACTTGGAGAGAATTAAGGAAAAGTATTTTCTGACACACAGAGCTGATCTGGTTATATACATAACTAAAACAAGCTTGACTACTTTGACCTTTGTCTGACATTTAAAGGGAACAAAGAACGGCTGGGAAAGGAAGGAGCTCCATTGTGGACAAGGCTGTTTTATGGACTTTGAAATTGTATATGTTCACTTTCTGATGACCTTTTACACAAAACACGCAGAGTCAGTGAATACGTCAGTGTGTGATGCTGCTGTACTACTGCGAGTAAAGTTGGCAGACTCTTTAAGAAACTGCCCAACTGCTCCAGCACATACAAAATGCCTGACATAAAGTTGCTGCTTAGCAGCTTGAAAGCTTCTAAGGATCTTAATTTTACTCTAGGAATGAACTCTATAACATGGAGTATATTAAGGAGCTAAACCTATAATACTTAGGTTTCCTTTTTTGTAACCCTTTCAGACAAGAAAAAAACTGTTCATCTCTGTAAATAAGCAGTTGTCATGTTAGATCTTAATGGGTTAAAGCTTTTTATTTCACATTTGATGTTAAAACTGCTCAAAAAAGAGGGATCTGTGAACAGTAAATGCCAGGAATATGCCCTTTTCCCACAAATATATTAGGTTTTTAAGGATTTTAAACGTAATGTCTTACAAATTGGGTTATTTAGTTTAGAGAACTTTTATAAAAAGAGGATATGTTACATCAGTTTAGTTGGATTCGAGCTCCAATGTCAGAAAACAAAATATTTCTGCAAAGCAACAATTGTTTTTCCTTCTATAATCAATATTTCCAACACCTTCCTATTGCACAACTGAGAAAACAAAGCAGTATTCCTCATTGTAACAAAAGCACAACTTGTATTGCAGAATCCAATATGCACAAAATAACATGTACAGGAGCAGCCCCGCAGAGACCTGGTTTCATCTTTCTCACCTCTTTTGTTCTGCAGCAGACTGAGCAAATCATTTCTGGAACATCCTGACAGACAAATCTGGTGCATAACTGCTAATTGAGAGCTTTGCCCTCTATAAGACGGCTTTTATATTTGGCTATTTTTAAACAGGTCAAAAAGTGAGATTAATGCGTCAAATACCAAAAGAGAGCCGGGGGGATTAAGTACCTTCTGGAGAATTACAGTGAGAACAAACAAATTCCTCCTCTGAGTGAATGATTGTTAAAAATTGAAGACTGTACCTGGAGATGCTCAGTGGAAGAGCTGCTCAGCTCGTCTCCAGACTCCGAGTCGTTGGTGCGCCTCTCTTCTCCTGCAGAGTCACAGTGTTGGGTGCTGTCCACATCCAGCGGGGACCTGACCATCTCCGGAGATCGGGCCCGGGTGCGGGGAAGCGTGCTGGACCATCCTTTTTGTGAAGCTTGAGGCCCAACGCCGTGGAGCAGAATTTCGGCCAGAGCTCGGTCGTGGTCGGTGGGAGTGCTTGGAGGATGGTGGTGGTTACTGTCCCTGCGCTGGATGGGAGGACTGAAGTGACCCGAGGAGGCGGTTTGTGCTGAAGGAGAGCGTCTGGTTTTGGAGTCGTGCCTGTGAAGGTTCTCAGCGGGACGATCGTGGGGTCCCAGCTCCAGATTGGTCGGTTTTATCCAGAGTGAACCCCCACTGTGTGGGGATGTGTTGCCTGTGGCGACTGGAGGATGTGTGATTGGCCTAGATGGCGGCATGAGGGCTTTGCGGACTTCGCGGACGTACTGAGCGGGTACGTAAAAAGCTTTCGTCCCCTCCTCTTTCCTCACCTGCCACCAGTCCTCATTGGTTTTTTTCACCAGCATGTAGCACTCCCCCTGCCGGATGCTAATCAGGCGGTCCTTGGACTTGTATTCATAGTCATACTCCACCTCGATGTAGACCTGGCCCGGGGCAATAGGCAGCTCTGCCATGATGCCTCTGACTGTCCACTAGGCAGCTAAGCAGAAGAAGGCAGCATTCATTACCACGGCTTCATGAGCAGAGCTGGAGAGAAAACAGACTGAGTTTAAGTAAATATGACATTTCAAAAGTAAATTAGTAGTTATTTTATAATTCACAGTCAGAAGTTTAAATAACTGCTGATTATTCACAATGCAAGTTGGAAATTCTTCACATTGTTCAACATTGTTGTGGAGACTGCAATCAGTCAATTCCTGTTGATGCTTGCAGGACTTCCACGCTAATGGGAGGAACTCTGGACCATTCCTGACTCCAGAACAACATCTAAATTTTACTGTCAGGTTCGTCTTCAGTGGAAAATTATAAAAGATTTCAGAAAGTCCTACATATTTCTGCAGGAGTTTTGCAGAAGAGTTACATAACTTCTGTTAACAGTGTGTCATATTTAGACTGATAAACATCCATGTTAGTCTTTCACACTTTTACAGCCTTTTCTTCCTTATCTGCCTATAAAATACTTCTGAGTTGCATTAAAGGCACAGTTTATAAGAGAGCCTTTGTTTGTAATCGCGATGTTTATTTATAGGGTGGGGCGCCATTTTTCCAGACTCATCTGCTTAAATGAAACACCTAACTGCAAGCTCTTTCATAATGTTCATGTTCTTTCCTCAGCCTGTTTTCAATAAAGGCAAAAATGGGAGTTTTACACGTTATCTGTTTAGTGAAATTGCTTTCATCTTTAAGTTTGACTTTAGTATAAAACTTTATTTCTAATTAATAAATATGGTCATGATGTACAGTATTTAACACCTCTTACCTGCTGTCTCAAATGTAATTTATCTGACTGCTCCGTTGACTTTAAACTTATTTAATAGTTTAGCTTATTTAACTCATTCTTGATACAGTCCAACAAAAACAGATAAATGATAATCCAAATACAAGAATAAAAAGGAGCAGAAAGTAGAAAGTTCTCATATAAATTGAACCTTTCACATGACAATTTTATCTAAATAAATATTTCACCCAGGCGTGGCATATGCCTTTCAGTGATGAGACTTCAGTGACAAAACATTAAGTGTAAAACATGGCAGACCTCTGTCAGTCAGCAGTTAGCTGTCACATCTTGATTGGCTGTTGTTCCAGTAGCCTACATGTGACATGATGCGCTGTGCATGCTTTGATACAGTGGCAAACCAAATCCACAAACAAAAAAAAAAGAAAGGAAAAAAAAAATAAATTTTTATCCTCCTCATCAATAAAGTATCTTTAAAGCATAACCTTTAGTATTCTTTTCGATCGGGTGTTCGGAAACACTTATTACTGCTGCTATTTTAAAAATCCCAATTTGATATTTTCTCAGTGAGAGAAGTGTTTTTTTGGAAAGTGTACCCGTTAGTAAAATAGATCAATGCCATGTTTTTAAAGTTGTACTTCCGTGGTCATTTCATTAATATTTCTGTGTTCTCCATTATTATTGAATGCATTCTGCATCGTTTCTGTTTAAAAAAAACTTTCTGGTTGCTTAGTATCCAGCTGTATTTGTATACTAGAAGAGAGGCTTGTGGTCCAACGGCAGCTTTTCCGGGTCCTTCTCATGAATTTCCGTCTGATTGGCTGGCTCCCATCAGTGTATGAAGGAAGCTCCGCCCTCCGCTCTTATTTCGCTACAGACAGGAAATAGAGCCGACAAACAAGTTTGTTCCGCTATGCTAACAAACAGTTAGCTAATTAGCTTCTCAACTCCGAAGCTACAGTCGTGCCGTCTTTACTTCTAGTGTGTAGTGGAGGGTTACCTGCCTTCCAATGGACAGATAGAAACCCCACGTGGGATACGCTATTTGCAATGTTACGTAGAAGTGCAAGGCTGTTCCCGATTCGCTCTTTTCTTCATATTGTTTCTGTGATGAGGAAGCACAGCCGACTGGGGGGAACGCAACGCTAGCAAGTCAGCATGTGTAAGTAAACAAGGGGAAACCCTCCGTATTTCAGAAGGAGCAAGTTAAACGGGTTTTCAGTGGAAGGAGGCCTTTAAATGTCAATACGATATCAGCATATGAAGATATCGTGATATTTCAGTGTATTAATATTTTTTCCCACCCCTAGTCTTTAGACATTTTAAAGTTTGTAAAAAGTTTTTGAAGAAGAAGAAGATTTTTTTTTTTTTTTTTTTTTTAAGACTTTAGAAACAGTAGGCTGATCAGTTAAATATCAGTGGGATGGCCGATGTCTGATTCTCAGTTTTAAGGCCAATACAGGCCGATACCAATAGGGGGCCGATTATATTGTGCATCCCTAAAGAAAATAATTATATCTTAAAAGCAACAAAACTGAAAATGAAGATAATTCAGAAAATATCCCACCATCTCTTCAACAATGAAACTAAAATAAAGACAAACAACGTTGCCTTTCAAAGCCTAATGCGCCGCTAACCAATTCAGAACAAACAAACAAGACACAAACTAAGGAGATTTAATCCTCCTCAGAAGCCGAATGCTCTGCCCAGCTCAGAGCTTCACAGCAGCACATGAGATTAGCTAGAAGAGGGGGGGGGTAGACAGTACTGTGAGTCACACCGTCTTCCTCCACTGTACTCCATCTGTGTTTTTCTACCTCATTCTGCCAGCTAATGACAGCGAGTCCAGCAGCGAGGGATGCATGAGTCGCTGCTGAGCTGAAATCAGTCGAGTCACTCGCATAGTTTCCCGCTGGAGTCACATGAGCAAACACACTCCCTCTTACAACAGGGGGGGGGGATTACAGCACACCTTACCAACCACGGCTTGAATGTGTGTCGTCATAGCAACTTCAAAAATGCCCACACCTCCACTAAAAATGTCAGTAAGAAGTATGTGACAGAGCCTGGCCTTATCAATAATACTTTATCATTTTTTTTCACCTAAAAGCTGAGGACTTATTTGTGTGAAATAAAACCAGAGCAAAGCAACAATCATTAGATTCATTAGAGTTAACTTTCTGCATCCGATTTTGCAGTGTGCAGGAGTACAGTATAATCAAATCCTGTTATACATCGCCTTGGGCTGTGCAATCATGCATATCATATCTTTTAAAAGATAATTCAGCTTTTAACTATGATTTAAGAAAAAGAAAAAAACAGAATTAGGATGAAATGATTTGAATTTCTCAATGATTTTCTTCTAAGCCCGGTCCCTGCAAGGCAGAGGTAGGTTTATTTCAGCCTTAGGTCAAAATGAAAGAACAATTCACATTTTAAAGATAATGATCAGAGACAGCTGAATACAAATCATGACTGATGATAACAGTTGTTTAATCTAAAATGTTTCCGAAGTTAATCAAGGAAACTCTTAAGTAATCATGATCTCGATATTGACCAAAATAATTGTAATTTACTGGAAAACTAATTTTCTATGACATAAAAGCAGTCATAAAGCAACCAAATTTAATTCAGTTCAGTTATAATGCAGTTCTATAATACTGATTCACAAGAAGATTTAATCTTTGTTCTCTTTGAAGGGGCTCTTATTGGTTGGTTTAAATGTCCTAAAGAATCAAAAATATCAGTTGGATAAAGCAAAGTACTTGAAAAAGTCGACCCAGTTTTTCTACATAGTTTTATTGTGCTGTGTGTGAAAAAGGCTAAATGTCTGGAACGCAAAGCAAAGCAATGTAGCAATATTACATGAGGGTGTTCCTATCATGTAAACCTCAACTCCCAATTTCAGTAGTTTGGGGTCAGTTACATATGATGGCCTCCCTCAACATACAGTAAGGTGATTACAATAAGTTATTTCTCATCATGTCAGTGACAATGAACCAACAATATGTATATTCTTCACACAAATAAAACAGCAGCTGTGTTTTCAGTAAGGCTAAATAAAGCAAAGTTTAAAAATTTCAATAAAAAACTGGTAAAGGAAACAATGAATCAGGCTGAGACATGGCTTATAAAAATGGAACTCAATGTGTTGACTGAGTGACTACTGATATTTCACATACTAATTAACCATTTCATTTATAGTGACAAAGCTGTTTTCTTCTATGCGTATGGATGAAGATGGTATTTGCAAATTAACCACTTCAATAGGTATTATGTAAATAACACACTGCAACTTACTGAAGAATAAATAGTCTATAATTTACATTGTAAATTAGTGATGCACGATATAATCGGCCCCTTATCGGTATCGGCCTATATCGGCCTTAAAATGGAGTATAGAACATCAGCCACCCCACCGATATATAACCGATATTTAACCCATCAGCCCGCTGTTTCTAAAGTTTCTAACCCAAAACAACTACTTCTTCAAAAAACTTTTTACAGACTTTAAAGCATCTAAAAACTAGGGGTGGGAAAAAATATCAATACACTGAAATATCACAATATTTTCATATGCAGATATCATATTGGCATTTAAAAACCCGGTATTGATCCATTTTACCAACAAAATCTCGCAATATTTCATCGTTCTGTTACAAAATCTTGCGAGAATTCACAAAAAAATTTTGCGATATTTTCATATGCTGATATCATATTGACATTTAAAAATGCAGTATCGATCTATTTCACAAACAAAATCTCACAATATTTCATTGTTTTGTTACGAAATCTCGCGAGAATTCACAAAATATCGTGAGACTTTGTAACAGAACGATGGAATCTCGCAAGATTTTGTAAATGAAATAGACTGATACCACGTTTTTAAATATCAATTTGATATCGGCATATGAAAATATCGCGATAATTCAGTGGATCTATATTTTTCCCACCCCTATTTTTCGAAGCGTCGGAAACGGATAACAAAACTGCTATTTGCAAAGGCTGCTTTTTTTCAGCTTTTATAACTGTATCGTTATCGGTTATTGGCCACGAGTTTTAAAATATCGGCATCTCGAATATCGGCTGAAATTCCAGTATCATGCATCCCTATTGTAAATGTTATATTTGCCTCAGTGACAGAAACAGATAAATAAAATGAAAATATTTTATTTCATAAATATTCTATAGAACAAACAAAAACAAATAGAAGGAAAGTTAAATATATATGACAAAAATGTGACAGTTTTTCTTTCTGTTTAAAGTCATGAAGAACATGGGTAACAAGGAAAATCTGCAGAACAATCAACAAGGCGAGTGATATTCTAAAGATGCAGCCCTGGTAATGAATGCAAAGCTAAATCCATCATCAGTTCTAAAGACAGGGAAAAGTTTCAAAAGGGTTTGGAAGAAAGCCTTAGATGACCTTTGACCCCAGCTGAGCAGCAGCCTCGGCTCCAGGTTGAAACAAAGTACCACTCTGAGCTCTGCATGAAGCTGCAGGGCATCACAATATGAGGTCACAGTAAGCGCACGAGTATTACAGTCCTACAAAGTCATCAGTGACTCATCCAAACCTCTGTCTTATGAAACGGAGATTACGCCGCCGTTGAATAATCCAAACTTGAAATCTCAATTTCAGGATCTATACACATGACCCACACAGACATCCCATGACGTTTTCAATCAGAGCTCAGTCACTTCGCGTTTTCTCTTCAATCTTGCAGAGCTGCAGGCTGGCTGAAACAAAAACAAACATGCAACGTATGCTGATCATTATGAAGACTTTTCCTTAGCTGTCAGACAAAATTCTGACAAATCAATTGAGAATTAGTTAAATATCATTGTTACATATCAGAGGGCTATTTATCTTCAGTTGTGCATTAGCTTAATAAAGATCTATGATTAGGTGTGATTAGGCCAACGTGGCCAGGATTACTCCTGATGCGCTGACAGGAGGGATAATATCACAGATTAAGTCGCTGGTCAGGCACAAAGGGAAATCTCACGAAATCTATCAGCTGAATACAGAGTCCATTAGCCAAATGAAAGATCCACTGAGCCAAAATCAAATCCACGGCAACAACAGAGAGCACACAGGAGGCGGGTGAGGCATTAGACTGAGTGATGGGGATATCACGACTAAAAGCAGCAGCTTTCCTTGTTAACCTGTGACCTTCTAATACAGCCAGAACTGACCTTGTTTCCTCTATTTTTATCTAATCTTGTACGGAACACAGGTTGACTCCAGTTTGCTGTATTCAGGGAAGAAAGACGTAAAAGACAGAGAATCCTAAGATTTAATCTTTAGTAAAACTCAGAATTCAGTCATGGTGTCTCATACTGATTGTGTTTGTCTGACATCATTCACAGAAAAAAGCGCACTTTAAAAAGATCAAAACAAAAAATCAGGATCACTAAATGCTTTCACATGAATACAGCGTTAAAAAGGCTGAAATCAAGAGCTCACAGCATTACAGAAAGAAGCTAAATATTCACCTTAAGCAGATGGGAAATTTTGGGCCTTGAGTCATTGCAGTAGTTAGACAAGATCTAATTTCCTGCCCTCCTTGCACAACATTTCTCTGGCGTGTTTCCTTGTCATTCTTTTACTCAGCTTTGACATCCTGCCAGAGTTTTAATTGTAAATAATAGTTCTTCAAATTAAAAAACCTCAATTCAAAAGATGCAGCATCTCTAAAACCAATAAGAAAATAAAAATTTTGTTTTTTGCTGAAAACACATTTCTATACTAGGTTTGTAACGGTACACAAAAATCCCGGTTCGGTATGTACCTCGGTACACAAGTCACGGTTCAGGGTTTTTTTTGGTACAGTAATGGAAAAAAATACAAATATGTTTTATTAAAGGCGCGATAGAAGATGTTTCGGCTTTTCAGAAAGCAGAGACTGTTAGCGAGTTTTTCAATAATGCGCATGTGCAAGACCAACCTGCTAGATTCACAGCTCCCTCCTGGCCACAGAACAACGTGCACGAGCCACTCCGGTGTTTAGCAGACAGCAGCTACAGATTCTCCATCACGTCACAAACAAAAGTAAACAGAATGTTGTTGTCTGAACGTCGCTAACTGCTAGCAGAATGATGTTAGCTACCTGTTGTAAACGTCAGACGAGTGCACGCAGCTTCCGGGTCGCCAATCAGTCACACTGGTTGGTCAGTCTCGCCTATTACCCGTTCTTACTACGGTAGTAAAAGTTATTGATGAGCCAGAAGACAAATGAAAAAGTTAAGGAATGCAGAGATGATTGGTGGATGTTTTTTCAGCCCCATTACTTTCAAAGCTGATGTATAATAATATTTATATATTTAAAGCTTTTAATGAATCATAGCGTATGGGGTAGTGAACCCAAATATTGCAATAATTGTTGAAAGAAACATCTTCTACAACGCCTTTAACAAGTTCACTAAAATTTAACATCAAAGCTGTTTTTGCTTTTTCTGCCATATTGTTTGAATGAGAAAAAAAAATTAACCATAAAGAAAGAGAATATTTTAAAATGAAATCCTGCTGTTTGTTTTTTACACTTTGATGAAAAAAAGAACATGCTTTCACCTCAACATCTGAGTTTTAAGAGCAGCATTTGACAGAAACAGCTCCACTTTTATTTCACTCATCCTCATCACAAAAGTAAACATCACAGCAGGTTAGTCTCCTGGTCAGATTGCCTGAATAAAAAAATACATAAATAAGTAACATACTGCTGTTTTTACACTTGTTTGCACTAAATGAGTCTGTTTTCTAGTCCAATCAGTAACATTTAAACTTGTGTGCTGTCATTTTCGATGCGTTAGAATATGTTAAAAGTGTTTCTGTACATACACGACTGAGTCGGCACGCTAATTTTGTTTTGTCTGCTTTTTTTTTTTTTTTTCTCCTCCCTCTTCATCAAAACCAAGGTGCTCCCAGACGGGGACTTGATGCGAGACAGAGCTTCCTCTAGCTCAGCTAGCTTACATGCCATGTTGTTAGGAGTTGTTAGAAACAGGATGGTAAGTGCGCTGCACCATGTGGAGGCGAAGATTCAACGCTCTGTCACTCAATTGTGTCCTTTGGCACATAAAAACTTAAAGAAACAATAAATAGCTAAATAAACATGTCCTGCACCCAACAGTTTGATACAAGGTCGTCCTGAACAGAGAGCAGTGTACCGATTGGTTCAACATAAAAATACACATACCATTACAGCCCTATTCTATACCATTAAAGTGCAAATACAAAACTTCATAACATAACTGGAGGGGGTTGAATTACGACTTACTTTGCTTTAATATGAAAAAAGAATTCTATGAAAATCATGACATTGATTTTAAATTGTGGTTCAAAACAAATGTTAAAAACAAACACAAAATATAAAACAAGTAAACAAGCATGATGGAGCTCAGAAGCTAAAATTTTGTGAGGCGTTCACTGCAATCAGGTGTTTTCTCTACTGTCCAGTCAGACTTCTACACCTGTTGACAGATATTTTGGTCCACAGTTCAAGGGAAAGGTGCTCTAATGTGTCTGCCACAGTTTTGTTAGTTTTTTTTATTATTATTATTATTATTATTATTAGTTTCAACCACAATTCAAAAGCAATATTTCATTTCACTAAATTATAATTTTGTTAATTTTTATTTATTATTAGTTTCTTTAGTTTTGTCATTTGAATTACTAATATGAATTTAGTCTTTTTTTTTTTTTTTTAAATTGGAGGGTATAAATAATTTTTGAGGACGACTGGATATATCAGATTTTGGCCTGTTGATCAGAGAAAACAAACTAACAAACAAACAGCTTGCCAAAACAGACATTTTATGAATGAAATCTCATTTTCTGATTACGTAACAATCAATTAATCTAATAAAAATGTTCTGAAAATACGCTGGGAATTAAAGTGAGCTCGGAGGAAAACAACAGTGGCATTCTGGTTCCATATACCTTGATTCCTCTTAATGAAAGGCCTTTGGCGGCTTAAGTACGTCGGGGTCATTGTCTCTTTCACTTATCCCTGCCTAGACTAAGCTCTGGCTTCTGCGTCGCCATTTAGTAGACAGCACAAATCTTCTCACAGTCCAATCAGCAAAATCAGACGAAGCACCCTAATTTAAAGTGATGGTAATAAGATTTACAGTGGGACATGGGGTGGGTCACAAGCGTAAAACCACGCAGAAAGCAGGGCCTGTGAGTGACGGGAATGTAGAGGAGATTCTGTAAGTGGAAAGGTTTATATGTTGAAAAATCATCTGTTGTCAGCACATGCAGGAAAAACACACCCTCGCATTTTTTTCCTGCCTCAGCAAAGCAGGAAGCGGCACCTCGGAAAGGCTCTCTCATTGTGAAGCTGTTTAACTTTCTACAAGCAGAATTGAGCCTCACATGATTCCCGTTAGAGGAATCCAGACTGTTTGTATCCAGAGCCAGGCTGCCGGTGATTACTTTGATTCAGTTATTTTCATCAGAGAGCAAATCACTCTCCAACTGTGGTGATATTCAAAAGAAGGGAAACGAGGCAGGAGCCTTAGTTGCCACATATTGTGCTCTCATGACGATGAACAGTCATCTTTCTTCTCTTTATAGTCAAGGCAATTCAAATCATTGTCATCTGCCTTCTTTGGAGCGACAAGAAACAGAAAAATGCTTTTGTGGAATGCTGCGACGTTTATAAAACAGCCGTAACATCCGATAATCTAACCATTAATTCAATTTCCATCCCTGCTGCATCCAGCTCAGCAGCAGAATGGATGTTCCCAGAATTCAATCAAAGCTTTTTATTGCACATTTTGAAGTAGATGGAGGAAAAAGTTGATGGAAAAGTTGCAACCCATGTTGGGAAATGGATGCCGACTTTTGTGAATCAGTTCAGACACCAAACGAGATCCTCCCATGACTGATCACATGAGCTTTGTGAGGCTGTTTCTGTCTCAGGAAAACAAACATGGCTCAGAGTTGCAGACATGACCCCATAAATACAACGTACCAAGCTGGAGAGGATTCCTGAAGCGCTTTTCTGTTTTTCTATTCAACACAGCCAAAGCTGCTGCTTTTGTTTGCATCTTCTTTCTTCAGTTTTGTTCAAGTTAGCAACAATCTCAAAGTTTGCCACAGCTATGCAGCCAAGTTTATAAACTCCAACCAATTCAGCTGAAATGAGTCCCAAATATTTGCGCCAAATTCAAACTCGGCTAATTTGTTCAAGTGAACGAAAAAATTACTGCATTACACAGAAATATAGCTGCTAAGATCCCCCCACCAAGGAAAGAGCCAATATTGCTTTTTAATTCATGTACTGTTTCCTCAAATAATAAAGAGGAACAGAGGATGGGTGAAGGAGGAAATTCTGCTGCAGATCCAGTTGAACTTTCTAGAAATGGTCACTCAGATTGCCTTTCTAGTGTCAGCTGATTGTTTGGCTGCCTGTTCTGTAAATTTCCTGTTTTTAGTGGGATTTTTAGCAACAGCAGGAAGCCTGAAAAGAAATCAATGTAAACAATCTACTCAAGAGGCCAAAAAAAGCATCAAAATTACAAGTGCTGGAGCGATTGTAATTTTGATGCTACTGATATCACAATAGAATAGTGATGCACATTATTGTCCCGATATCGGTATCGGCCGATATTGATATTCAGTTCTGAAAGCCAATATCGGACTGATATCAACCCGATATTTTCATAATTTTATTTGTTTATTTATTTGATAGGGCCACAGCATATAAAAAAAACAAAGAAAAACTTCTAAATATGGCAGATTTAGTCAAAAGGCTTGTTTTAATCTGTTGACCCAGATCTTAAAAGGCTCCCTGAAATAAGGAAATACTGAAGTATCACATTGTAAATAAAACAGTTGTCAATAAAAATTAATAGGGATGCACGATATAATCAGCCCCCTATCTGTATCGGCCTATATTGGCCTAAAAACTGAGTATCGGACATAAGCCACCCCACCGATATTTAGAAACAGTGGGCTGATTGGTTGAAGTCTAAAAAAAAAAAAAAATCATCTTCTTTAGAAACTTCTTTTTTACAGATTTTAAAACTTCGAAAGATAGGGAAAAAATTACAATACACTGAAATATCGCAATATTTTCATATGCTGATGTCATATTGACATTTAAAAACACCGTTATCTATTTTACTGACGCAATCTCGCAATATTTCATCTTTCTGTTATGAAATCTGTTCTGTTATCTTGAGAGACTGCAAGTTTTTGTAGCCGAACGATTAAATCTCATGAGATTTTGTAAGTAAAATAGATTGATACCGCATTTTTAAATATCAATTTGATTTTGGCATATAAAAATATTGCGATATTTCAGTGTTTCGAAAATTTTTCCCACCCCTATTTTTCAAAGTGTTACAATTACAAAACTGCATTTGCAATGACTGCTTATTTTTTTCAGCTTTAATATCAGTATTGGCATATCGGATATCAGCCAAAATTCCAATATTGTGCATCCCTAATATATATATATATATATATATATATATATATATATATATATATATATATATATATATATATATATATATATATATATATATATATATATATAAGATATATATATATATATATATATATATATATACACATATATATAGAAAGAGAGAGAGAGAGTTCATCACATGGAGGGACAATGACTGTCCAAATCCACGACTCGGTTCATATTTCTTGTTTTATGCTTTCTTTGTTTGCTTTTGTGTGTGTGCAGCGGGCATTTCTGTGGGTACGATTGATCCACTGTGAACATACAGTCTCCTGTTTTTCCATACATAAAGTCAACATAAAGTCTTGCGGTTTTCTTCCTACCTGAATGAGCCAACATACAGCTCTCACCATACTGGCTTTCAGTTCCTCGTGGCTAATTAGCATAGGTAAAACTAACCATTACATTTGCACATTAAGCTGTTGGCTTAGAAGTTTATCTCATCACCCTAGTTTCAGGGTCGTTTGTGTCACGGTTTTGGTCTCAGTTTCAGAAACGTGACATCATAGGTAAACAAATCATCATCAGATTGATTGATGCTTGTGACCATAGCATTTTTTTTTTAGTTTTGAATAAAAACCTTGCTCCAGTGAATCAGCATGGCTGTGACTATCTAAAAAATCCCAGAGGTAAATGAGGAAAAACACCCTCATTATGGAAAACTGATGAATAATGTGTACTGTCAGAAATAAGCAGAACCAGTCAAGTTTTACAAGATGACCTTCACATGCAGCCACACCAAATATAGGCCTACATTGCCCCAAACAGCTCAGATTCAGCACAGGCTGCCCCAGTTAGGCATCTCCCACCACGACTTTCCTGGAGACTCAACTCCCAGAGGTTCCCTACGACTCTTATAACCACAGTCCGTCACACTTCAACCAACCACATCCAGCTCCAACTCGCTTTAATGAGAACACACACCTACAATCAACAATAAAAGAGCATGTGTAAAGGCATGCTGGGTCACTGAGAGAGCAGGTAGGACATGAGCAAATCTTTTTCTACCCGCTCAGTGGAAGATTTGCTATCTCAAAAGAAAAAAAAAAAATTAAAAAGGAGGGGGGAAAAACTCCCTGATGTGATGTGTAGATCTGATGATTCCCCGTGGAATATTACCCCTCAACTTCTCTAACCACAAAGCTGCTAGGAAACTGACCAGAAATGCTCAAAATCCTTGATTTTCTAGCAAATGCACCCTTTAAAGAAAAATATCTGACATTTTAAACCAGTAAATGAAAAGTAATGAGTTTATGAAAACAGCTGACTCCTCAAATGGCAGATTAATTGGCATCATTCATTCCTAATAAATTCATCGTGGTTAATAAAAGGGAAGAAAGGGGGAAGTGACTACTTTGAAGACAGTAGTCACAGTATAGTTTTAAGTGTATTTCATTGTAATTGATGGCAGCAATGTATTATTGTGGGCTCTATAGTGTCTTAAAGAATGTTAAATTACACATCAGTCTGGTTTATTGTGATATAGACTTAAGATTTCACGTCAGAGACCTTCAAAACAACTCACGATGCCGCTTAATTCTTGTTTAAAGGGGAGTTTAGGAGGATTTCTGCACCATGACAGGTTCATTAAACTACTGCCAGGTAATCCAATCATGAAAAATCGCAGCGTTTTTATGAGTCAGGCTTTCTGTACAACATATCTTAGAAAAGGGTTAGTTAATTTGCTATTACTTAATGTCGCAATTTTAGTATGTTTTTCCTGAAATGACAGCTCCTTTAAACTGCTTTCACCAAACTTTTTGCAATACTTTTTTGTACTTTCAGCGCGGTCATATAAGGACTTAAATCTAACTTGCATTTCTTTTCTTTTCGTAAAATAATATTACCAAGTTTCAGCCTGCACGTCCGCTGTCTTCTTTTAATCTTTCGCTAACGTTAGCCAGCTAATTAGCTTTCTGGCTACAACATTCCTGAGCCTCCGTAACAATCAAAGATCCGCACCTTTACGTACCGTCTCCTCTACTCCTCAGAGAGTAGCCAAATCCCCCCCGGCGCTCCTTGGGCAAACTTCTTATCCAGAAAACTTTCTTGCCGACCCACCACCGTGCCAAACTGGTTGCCTACTTCTGAGGTTTTGTCGGGTATCCGTGCTCCTGCCTCTCCTGTCCTTCCCTGGCCGGTGTAATCCAAGCAGCTCTCGTTCCCGTGGACTCTCGCCTGCCCTGACAACTTCGCCAACCACCTTCGAACGAAGATCGTCTAGAGACACGATACTTCACTGTGGAACTTTTTTTTTCGGGTTAGGATAAAAACTACTTGTCTACTAACCACCCACCTGGTGCACGCACATTTTTTTAAGTTGGCATCTAGTAGATGAATAACATTATTACTTCCAAAGCTTTAGTGTTATTTCGATGAGTTATGAGTTATGCGTTCAAGGACTTATTTAATTATTTATAGTTAAAATACCTTATGAGTGAGAACTCTTCGTCAATTTGTGCGTTAAAGTCGCAACACGCAGGTATTTGGGATTAAAACAGGGAATTAGCGCAGTCTAGCGGTAACAACGTGGAACTACAAACAAACTGTATCACAAGAAACATGACTGTAGACAATTCATTTAATTTATTTAATTTTTATAGCACAAATTTCTACATCCAGCTGGAGGCCCAAAGTGTTGTACATAGCAGGACGTCAACACAAGGCAAAAAAACAAAAGACATAATTAAAAAGAAAAGAATTAATGAAAAAAAAGACCCAAAAAACAATGAGAAGTACAATCAGACAAAAGTTGAGAAGGAAAGGCCTGCGCTAAAAGATGTGATCTAAGCATGGCTTTAAAAGACATTTAAAAAAAACACACACACACACATAAAAGACTTTGTGCTACATAAATGAAGAGCTTTCCTCTGTAAGCTTTAGTCTCATTTATAATAAATCTAAATTGTCTTAAAGTGTTTGCCAAAAGACTCAAAATATAAAACAAACAAAAAACGTGTTTTTCAAAACAGATTTCATTGCAGTCACATCCTGGTTAGCCATCATTGTGATAATGGCAGCAGCATCTGTAGAGTACATAATAGTCTTTATAATCTTTACCATTTTTGTAAGTAAAAATGACTAGCTATGTACTGATTATCTTATAACCAGAATAAATTAATCAGCAACAAACTGGGAAAACTTTCCATGAATAAAACCAAATTTAATATTCAAGCACTTTGATCAGCCAGCAAACATTGTTCGGACAGAGGTATGCAGCTACCAGAAAAAACATGAGAAGAAAATCAAAATACGGACATGTGAACTCTACAGTTGCTGCAGAAATGAAGATAAAAGAGCAGCACGATAGGCTTTCTGTGAATGATGCATTCTGTAAGCTTGCATGTTGCTTTTCAATCAACTGAATTTTTCAGAAAACAGTCAAGAAAACATCTTAATCGCTTGATTGCAGTCGCACCAGATGATGATGTGGTCCTTTAATGTTAAGGGACAACTGGAAACTGCTTCACAAATGTGGTCACAGGAGTCCCAGACCACCTGACCACATTGTGCTCTCCAATCATGATCAGATCATCCAGTATCAGATCTGAACCTAGCCTGAATCTCAGAGAAAGCAGATCATGCTTGGAGCAACCAGATTTTGGGGTGGCTGTCTCCATCAAAGAAAACGTTGCTTAGGAACTCAATCTTCAAGCAAGACCTCATCATAAAATCTTGCTAAACTGGGGGTATCAGGAAGACTTGGTCCTTATGTGAAACTTAAAGGATACAGCAGTGTATCCTCAGCAGAGGTGGACATCCCTGGTCCAGAAAAGTAAAAATCCTGTCCAGAAGTTGTTCCAACCAGCTGAATTTAATTAGCACAGCTCCTCTGCAGGTAGATGAGCTCGTTAGGGAAAACACCTGTTCTAAGTAGACAGATGAAAACCATAGACCGTTAATAGAGAAGGACAAACCTTCCGCTAAGTCGCCTGTTGGTTTCTGAAGAGCTAAAAGTGAAGCCAGTTGGGCGTGTCCCACTGTCGGCATCTTGCCGTGTCACATGTGTCGTCACTCCCGGAAAATACTAAAATGGGCAAAGGCAAGGCCGCTCCGAGCCAAATGACTGACAGCTGACGTACTCTGGGCTAAACGCTAACCGAGCTAACTTGAAACTGACAAGAGCTAACAAAGATTAGCCCCCTAAGCGGCGGGGTAAAGGTAAGACGCGCTTAGACTACTACAAACTGAGACCTTACTGAGAGCAAATAAGAGCTAACTAAGAGCCACCGGTCGGAAGGCCGGATTCCAGTCTGCTGCATGTCAATCAAAAGGACACGCCCTTAAATATGCATAATTTCAAGATTAAATAACATTTAAACGAGTGAGTTATAAAAAAAAAAAGTTCACCCCCCTCACAGTTGACATGAAGGTAAACTTGACCTATTAAACCTAAAATGATTTTTTGAACCAGGCTGTAAACATGTTTATTTCTGCTGCATGTTGTCTTACTCCAAGCTGTATAGGCCGAAAGCCTACTACCAATTGAGCATATCAGGTGATGTGCATCTCTGGAATGAGAAGGAGTGTGGTCTAATGACATCAACACCCTATATCAGGTGTATTAGGCAAACAGAGTTATTAAGCAAATTCCTTTCCTTTGGCAAAATGGGTCAGAAGAGGGACTTGAGAGTGAGTCTTGATGGGCCAGATGAATGGGCCCGTGGCTGGATCGGTAAAGGGCAGAGAGCTCCAATCCGACTCAGACGCCAGCAAGGTGGAGGTGGGGTACTGGTATGGGCTGCTATCATCAAAGATAAGCTTGTGGGTCTTTTCAGGTTGAGGATGGAGTCAAGCTCAACTCCCAGTCCTACTGCCAGTTTCTGAAAGACACCTTCTTCAAGCAGTGGTACAGGAAGAAGTCTGCATCCTTCAAGAAAAACATGATTTTCATGCAGGACAATGCTCCATCACACGCATCCAAGTACTCCACAGCGTGACTGGAAAGAAAGGGTCTAAAAGAAGAAAAACTAATGACATGGCCTCCTTGTTCACCTGATCTGAACCCCATAGAGAACCTGTGGTCCCTCATCAAATGTGAGATTTACAAGGAGGGAAAACAGTCCACCTCTCTGAACAGTGTCTGGGAGGCTGTGGTTGCTGCTGCACGCAATGTTGATGGTGAACAGATCAAAACACTGACAGGATCCATGGATGGCAGCTTTTGAGTGTCCTTGCAAAGAAAGGTGGCTATATTGGTCACTGATTTGTTTTTGAATGTCAGAAATGTATATTTGTGAATGTTGAGCTGTTATATTGGTTTCCCTGGTGAAAATACAGTGTTGTATAGTAACTAAGTAAAAATACTTCGTTACTTTACTTAAGTAGCATTTTTTTATATTTGTACTTTACTTTACTACTTCTATTTCTAATTACTTTTACTTCACTACATTTTCCGAGATAAATCAGCCAATGGAAAATCTTTGTTTTGTTGTAGTGGGACTAGCAGCAGCCTTGTGCAGCCGTCTCTGAAGCTAAACACACCTTTACCTGCCTCAGCAGCAGGTGAAAGGCTGTTTAGCATCGCTGGTCTGGTCTTCAGTCCAGGAAGAGCAAGACTGAGTTCTCACCATTTTGAGAAACTTCTTTTGAGGTTGAACAAAACTTTTTCTGGGTTCAGTCATGACTGGATGGACAGTTGTGTCCAGTGCTGTTGCACTGCAGTCATGTTAAAGTTCAACCAATCAAGTTCTTTGCATCTTTGCATCACCTCCGAGCACCAAGAGTGTATTAGGAATGATTTTATATTGGATGCACGTGGGTATGAATGTTGGTAGGCATGCACACAGGTCTGTAAGGATGTGTTTGTGTGTACAGTATTTTTCTATATGGTTGGGTTTATGTAAGGACGTATTGAAACTCCTTTACACTTTGCAAATTAAAACTTAAAAACTAAATTAAACAGAAATAAAGAAAATGTTAAACTCAAATTTCTGGTTGCATTTTATTAACAGTACTTTTTACTTTTGATACTTAAGTACAGTAAATACTAGCTACTTTTTTTTTACTTTTACTTAAGTAATATTCTAGCAGGCAACTTTCACTTTTACTTGAGTCATTTTCCAGTAAGGTACTTTTACTTTTACTCAAGTATGACTTTTGGGCACTTTATACAACACTGAAAATAAATAATTGAAATGGGTATATATTTGTTTATTGTTAAGTTGCCTAACAATTTTGTTTGCCTAATACACCTGATATAGGGTGTTGATGTCATTAGACCGCACCCCTTCTCATTCCAGAGATGCACATCATCTGATATGCTTAATTGGTAGTCGGCTTTCGGCCTGTACAGCTTGGAGTAAGACAACATGCATAAAGAGGATGATGTGGTCAAAATACTCATTTGCCTAATAATTTTGCACTCCGTGTAGATCCTCTGGACTGCACACATCTGCTGCCCTCTGTGCAGATGACTGTTGTCAACAAAATAAAAAATCCTGATACAGGACCTGAGATGGATCTGGACAGGATTCCCATTCTTTTCTTGAAATAATTTTTTCAGCTGCTACAGTACGAGTCAAGCTTGCTCAACATACAAATAAATTTTTACATTTAACCAAATTGGTTCAATGTTTATTTCTCTCCTTCTTTCCCTCTTGTACCTTTTTCAGAAAATATTTTCACATGTTCAATAAATCACCAAAAGAATCTCCTTTAGTTCATCTGTTTACTTACAGTTTACTTTGTGCATCTGACACCTGCATTTACATTAAAAATCAAAATCACTGCAAAAATGTTGAAAATATCAAAATCAAATCCTGTCCTGCAGCGCAGGACATTTAAATTTAAATGAAAATGTTCCTCTTAAAAAAATTCTGTTACTGCAGCTTCTTAACTCTCCTGCAGGTCTGTATGTGTTTCAGCTAGAGAGCCGTTTGAAGGGAAAATGCAATCTGATTGGCTGCTAGGGTCATGTCACCTACAAAGCAGAGAGAAGCAGAGGGAGGAGAAATACTTTTCCAGGACATTTGACTTTTTTGTCATTGTTCATGTGTTTTCCATGACTGGAAAATTGGTCAATCAATTTCCAGATTTTCCAGGATGCATGGGAACCCTGCTGGACCTTCGGTTGACCCCGTTTACTTGTTTGGTGAACTAATGAATGATGAAAGATTTGTTCCCAGTACTATAAGCAACAATCAAATAACTCAAATAACCAAACAGAAAAACAATGTTTCTCATAATTATTTAATCACACATACATTTACATCATGCAGTCAATCCAAAACTGTGATCTCAACTTCCCGTCTCCGTCCATATCAGAGCCCTGCTACTTGTGCCCCAGTTCTCCAGGAATGATCCAGTACCATGTCCACTGATAGATCCCCAAAACTGTCCTTTAAAAATTGACCAACTATTACACAGTAATAAAAAAAAGTGGCTACACTTTTGTTTCTTTAATTTAGAATTAATGCAAAATTTAATTTAGATCAACACCACACATATTCTTCGCTGTATTCGTTTTGCTACCCCCCTCCCCGTTTGATTTCCAGTTTTGGTGAAAGGTCAAAGGATAAACATTTTGAGGTCCATGCTGCAAAGTCTTACCTAATCTAGAAAGTTACACATATAGACTCTAGATAGACATCAAACACTGTCCTGTCTTAGAAACAGGGGGCGCTACCTCCTTTCCTTGCAGCTTGTACATCATTTTGATGACTTGATTGGTTAACAAGCAGCTCCATTCAAAGGGCTTTGGAAACTTCTTTTCACCTCCAGTCAACAACAGCCACATATGGAGTGTTTCTTCCTTTTTTTCTGAGTGCAGATTTTGTGAACAAGTGTAATTAAACCCACCTTCCTGTTTTGAGAGGACCGGTTTTAACATGACACCTTTAAGAGAAACGCTATCCCTCTTTTCAGGCTAGATTTGTTCCACTGGCCCTGACCAAATACTGCATCCCATCAACAGTAAATTCTGTTTTTCTAAAATATAAAAGCTCCTGCCCGCTTCTCTTACCTGTTCACAGCGAGCATAAAGCTGTTTGAAGAAAACTTAAATGGGAAAATAGACTTGAGTGCTGAAAGCCAGTGAAACAAAAGCTAAGAGGAAAAGAGGTACAGCTGCAGACACACCCTGATTACTCCTGCTAGTCAGCTGATATACAGTGTATTTAACAGTATATTGCACTTGCACAAGATGTTAGTGTTCTCATGCTGGGGGGTTACAATCACAATAAGCTTTCTGCAAATGCACTGGGGCTTCACAGGGGGCGGGGGGGATAAGATGTGGTGGGAATAAAAAACAAAACAAAAAAAATAAACCCAAAAAACAATATAACACAAGAAATCCTACAACCCCTCACTAGATTCAGTTAAATACACCCATCCTCCACATGACTCATGATTATTGTGCAATTTCAGACCCCCACTCTCCCTGACTGGCTGATCAGCAGCAAGGGTCCGATCCGTCCACTGACACCCCCGCTAGTCATTCCCCTTCAAAACAAAACAAAAATCTACACCATCTATGGAACAACAATGGTTACAGTACATAAAACCCAGCATAACAAGGTCTTAAATCTACGAGAAACAACAAAAAAAGGGTGTGGGAGGAAGACAAAAGAAGCGAGGCACCCTTGAAAAGAAATTATGACACGGTGGGGATTAGACGGTACCGGATGGGTTGGGTTTACAATGTCCAGAAAGGTCCTGGATATGTGAGTGAGGCCAGATGAGTGACAGGGACCCAGCGAGGACAGGACAAGGATTGTGTGCTATCTCAGTCTAATTGCCTGCAGTCTATGTGCTCCAATGTGCAGAGAGATATAAATAGCATCCATTAACACAGCTTTATTAACCTCCGAGAGAAGTAAAAACAGTATATTTAGCTATGTAGCAAAGGCTAAAAGGTGGAAGTTTGTTGTGTTAACCGGATCATTCTCTTTCCTTCCATCCTTTCTACATTCGTCACATCCTTCTCATGAAGCCACCGATAACGAGTATAGGTTTTATTTTAACTTAATGATAAAAACAATTGGCCTCCACAGGTTTTAAGTTAAATACATCTACAGTACACTGTTGCACGTCTCGGCTTCTCATTTGATCCTTCTTCATAGCCGCTTCCCTGCCGTTTCCGTACAGCGTTCTCTCCAGGGAAACATGTGCAGTAGTGCCAATTTTACATCTGTACAACAAGACCGGACAGAACAGTAGTGCTCGACGCCATCTAGTCAATTCAAAACAGTTTTTTTTTTGTTTTTGTAGTTTTTTTTTTCTTTAAGAAGCATGTAAAATCTATCCAGAGAAAAGTGTGGTTAACCAATAATAATGAAATGTACAGAGGTTAGCCTATATGGACAAGCCTATTTCTTGTGGTAGGGTCTCCTCTTCATTTTTATTTAATTTTTTTTTGGTCTTTTTTTGTTTTAGGTGTTTGTTTTCATATTTTTTTTTTTTTTTCGGATCTTGCTACCATTACATTCAGCTTGGCACAGTGCAGAACTACTCGCACGAAGACGACGGATGACGACAGACTGTGCAAAACAAAAACGAAACCGAAGCTACACATTCGAATTGCGCGCGGTTTCGCTCGCCAAGGCTGCACTCAAGACTGCGTTTGGTTCAGTGAAGAAGAAGAATATTATTCTGCCTTTTTGTAAATTAAAACTGCTTTTTTTATTTTAAAGTTTTTTCTTTTTTGTAATTATATCCCGTAAGAGAAAAAGAGATAATTCATGATGAGAAATAGGTGAGGGGAGGTGGAAGGTGTGGGGGCTTGGGGGGGCTGGAGCTGTACAGGCCGGGAATATTTATATATATATATTTATAATTCAGAAACTCCTTCGTGGCTCCGAAGCTGCGACGAGGAGCCCGTTCGCTGTAATGGAATGACAGGTTGTCTGGGTGGGCAGGGGGGTGAAATTGGCTTCTTCTGTTGGTGTTGTTCTGCAGTCTTGCTGCTCCTCAGCTGCAGGGGAAGAATGAAGGAAAACATCCATGAATGTTGCCTTTAATGCACCCAAAACTGTAAGAGATTAGCATAAACTAAGGTGGGCTTTACAAGAGAATAAACTTAGATTATAGAAAAAAGATATTAGGAATGCGCTTTTTTATTAAACAGATACCTCTAAATTTCAGCTCCTAAAGCCAGATACCGATAACTGATAACCAATAACCGATAACTTACACGTCCTCAAAATTATTCATACCCTCCAATTACAGAAGGAAAAAAAATCAGTTGAAAGTTGAAATTGACAAAAGTAATAATAAATAAAAATTCTATGAAAATCATGACATTGCTTTTGAATTGTGGTTGGAAAGCAATATTAAAAACAAACACACAAAAAATAAAACAAGTAAACAAGCATGATGGGGCTCCAAAGCTAAAATTTAGTTGAGTAACACTTGCAGGCAATCACTGCAATCAGGTGTTTTCTCCAATGTTCAAAAAGACGTCTACACCTGTTGACAGGTATTTTGATCAATAGAAAAGGTGACCTTAAGGGTCTGGAACAGTTTTGTTTGTTTTGTTTTTTTTTAATATATTATCATTTTCAACCACAATTCAAAATCAATATTTTATTTCACTAAATTATGATTTTGTTAATTTTTATTTATTAGTAGTTTTATTTAGTTTCTTGTCATTTGAATTACTATTGTGAATTTAGTGTTTTCTTTAATTGGAGGGTATGAATAATTTTGAAAATGACTGTACATACCTAATCATGACATCAAAAGTATAACAAAACCAAAAACCCTTTTCAAGCTTAAAACTTGAATTTTCAACGTCTGCATGTTTGATCTTAAAAATTCCAACTGTAGTGGGTAGCTAGCTAGTGTCTAAAATAAGAAGGGAAAGTGGTTTGGAAGTGAAGCAGCAGCTTCTTTCTGGGTTAAAGCCCAAATTACACAAAAAATAACCTAATGAGTTGAAATTATTTGGTCCCCCCCAGTTAAAAAAGATCTCATCTGCGCCCCTGGATATATATGTTATAGGGGCAAGTCGTCATGATATTGGGCTTATCGGAATGATGTCATAACTTACCGTTATTGGCCTGATAATTATCATGCACCCTGATGAAATATTGTATTGTAATAAAGGAAAATGACATGCTGAAGGCTCCGTCCAGCCACTACCTCTGCTGTAATCAACCTATCCTTGAAAACTGAACCTTAATTTTCTACTCACTTCTTGTCAGGCTTGCCGCTGCCTCCTCCCCTGATAGACACTGTCTGGCTGTTCTGGTAGAAGCCTCCTCCACTGCGGTTGATATTGGGATGAGTGGGAGATGCCACTGGTTGTTGCCCGGGCCTGATGGGTTTGGCTGATGAGGAGAAGAAAACATTTAATGAAGGCTTTGCATTTCACCTGAGAGAACATAAACGCAAAATCAGCCAGTGTGCAGCCCCGTTTCCACCAGCAGGTTCGGGTCGAGACGGGACGGTTGAGTGGGGTGAGGTTCGGTAAATCCTGGTCTCTGTGTTCCACAGCGAGCCGTACCTTTACCCAGTGCAGGGTTCCTACAGGTTTTAACAAGTTAAATTTCAGACATTTTATGACCTTTTTAAGACCACGTGGAAAAGAATTTAATGCCCATTTCATGGCCACGCTGACAGAAACACAGATCCCTCTACATTTACAAAGATAATGTCAAAGAAAGCTAAATGGAACAACTATTTTTGGCCATCATTACCCACATCTATCATTGGTACCTGGTTTGAAATTTTCTATCAAAAGGTAAACAAGATGTTTACACAAGCACGCAAACCTCAGGCTGACAGGTGATGGCCGTGCAAAGACAGTCCTGATCATTTACAGAACCTGAAAGTACCACATTTAAATTCTCCTTCTCTTGCTCTGTCAGTAATAAGTTCTCCTCATTAGTTATACGGTCTGTAACTTTCAAAAGAAATCAGCCAACAATGCAACACCACTGCTTTGTCTAATGTTTTACATGCAAACTGGGAAATCCCACTTACAATAAGCGTTGCTCAATCAACCTTTTTCAATTGTTACTAAACAAGCCATCATCCACCATCACAAAATAGACTTGTTTTAAAAGTAGCCTATAAGCAAAACTTCTTTAAGTTTTCTATTAAATCCATGTTAGGGGTAATTGAAAGTAGATACCATGCAAATTTAATTTTGGCTGAAAGCTTTGAGGACAAATCTCAAGACACAACCAACAGAAGCGAAGTCGCTCCCTCATCCTGAAATCTGTGGCTGTGAAAAGGGTTGGAAAATGATGTCTTAAAATAACTATTTTACTGTGGTATTTTGACCAATGCATGT
Organism: Atherinomorus stipes; assembly: GCA_023101725.1. NCBI lineage: Eukaryota > Metazoa > Chordata > Actinopteri > Atheriniformes > Atherinidae > Atherinomorus > Atherinomorus stipes. The sequence continues at coordinate 115,037 of JALJCO010006000.1, read as the reverse complement.
CAAGACATTTCATTTAGAATTAAGCCCCGTTTCCACCAGTGGGTCTGGGTCGGGTCGGGCCGGATCGGTCCACGTTTTTTTTTGCGTCTCCACAGATAAAAACCTGGACGGGTACCCTTATATCCGACCCGACCCGGCCTACTTTTTTGGCACCCTTCGGTAGGGGTACTGATCTGACCGATCCGGACCAAAGAGGTGGAGCTAACACAAAGCAATACATTGATTTGTTGAAAAATCTCACTTCCCGCTAGGGCTGCACGATTCTGGTAAAAATGTGAATCGTGATTTTTTTGCTTAAAATTAAGATCACGATTCTCTGAAACTATTTTTTTTCCCCAAAAGTATTTATTGCACAAATAAACTTTAACAAAACAAACAAAACAACCTATTCAAATGGTAATTCAAAATAAACCATGTGTTTGCACAAGAGCTTTGTTGGAGCATTTCTTTGGCAGATGCATAGTTGTAATTCTTCAACATTGGTTAGGGGGTGGGGAGGCAACGGCAGTGTTGCATTTGAGGGCGCTTGAAAAAATCTGGGAAAAATGGAAACTTATTTGTGATAAGCTCATGATTAAAAATGTTTCAGAATTGTTGTGGGTAGAATTGAGATTGCATGTATGTGTGAATTGAGATCACGATCTTTTAACGATTAATTGTGCAGCCCTACTTCCCGCGTGACCAAGCATAAAAACAAAGCCGGGGTGACTCCTTTTGTTTCTGTCACGTGTGGCGCGGTGTTTTGGTTAAACGGCGTTGCACAGCGATGATGCCGAGCGATCACGTAGCAGCGCTGTCCAGCGCCTCCAGAGTAGGGTACAGGTTGCTGTGGGGACGCAGCGTGAAATCAACACATCCGTACCAAAACCCACCCGATCGGGCCTGGCCCGACCTGACCCGACCCAGACCCGCGGGTGGAAACGGGGCATTAGAAAGCTGTGTTAATTTGTGAAACAGAAGACGTAAAATTATTCCTGACGAGGTCTAAAATAATGCACCTGCCCCTCATTTAGAGAGTAACGAGATGGGCGGGAGATAACTGATCCATTAACAAATAAACCAAAATCCCAAAGCTTTACTGACCGATCTGAGCTGAATGTCCCCTCCTGGCCATGTTCTTGGCCCTGACGGCCTCCTTGATGCGGTCCACCTCCTGCTGGTAGCGTTTGCGGTCGCGTGCGGCGTTCTCCTTGGCTTCCTTCAGTGCAGATTCCAAGGCCTTGACCCGCTCAGCCGTAGCGCGAAGACGTTTTTCCAGTTTTGGAAGTTCACAGCGAAGGTCTGCATTATCACGAACCAGCTGTGGGACAGTTCACGTGGATTTTTTAATCATTTATTTCTTGGTTTTCCTCCACAGATTACCACCAGAAAGAATAGATTACGCAAAGGCAGCAATAAGAAAAAAAACACCATGATGATGTATAACAAAGTGTAAAACAAAGTTAAATCAGGAAGAAATGGTAAAGAACATAAAAGGTGCATGTTTGACTCCCACCTGTTTGTGAACCTTGGTGAGCTGCTCAAGATTGTTCTCAAGAAAGGAAATTTTCTGTTTTTGTGCAGCACTCCCCCCCGTATCGTCAGAATCCATTTCAGCACTCTGTACAAAATAATACATCACAAACAAACAAGCATCACTAATGAGGACAGATAAATGTCCAGTCTGAGTTAAGTTCAGCTACCATTACAGAGTTCAGTTAGAAAACGGCAGATCTTGTGTGTGCAGTTCGTTTTGGTGCACTGAAACTTGCCTAAATGAACTCTCGTTACTATTCGTGTGATAAATTACAACATGGCTGACCTTTTTCACTCTGGTAGCCAGGTCCTGAACAAAGAGTTTTCTCAGGTTGTGCAGAGTCTGCAGCTCCTTGGCCTGAAATGAAAGGACAGAAATGGACTTTTAATGAAACTATAGAGAAATTCTACATCAATATGAAAGTAAATTCCACAAAGTTATCATGATCCAACATTATTATAAGTCCCGCCGTCCTTTATTACTGCCCAGAAACAGTCATTTATCAGTGGTTAGCTTAAATGAACTCACCACAGTCTCTTCCAGACCCTTCAGATCCTGTCTGGCTTGCTCCCTTCTGTCCTGCATCACCCTGAACGGCGACATACATCACAAGCAGTTAGCATGTGGAACATATCATAAACTAAATGAGAACAGACAAGAGTCGTGACCAGCAGGATTGTGTGTGTTTGTGTATGTGCACTGTTAAAGCATACGTCAGCTCATGCAGCTTGCGACTCTTCTCCTGGTCGGTGGATTTAAGTTTCTCGTGCTCCACTCGGAGTCTCTCCTGCTCCAACATGATCTTCTGGTTCAAACTGCAGGAAAAGAAGCACGATCATTATGGCCTGACATTGTTTCCATCAGCTCGGCAGCTCCTTGTTGTTATGTTGTGTTTCACTTTTTAGTACTAATACTCCATATTTAATTCAACATTTACTCCTATTGCAGTAGCATGAACAGATTTTCAGGTCTTACTCCTGCAGCTCAGTGATGAGTTTCTCCTTGTTGTCCAGCTCATCTCTCAGGCTGCTGATCTGTTTCTGGTGAGCTTCACGATGGGAGTGAATCTGCTTCTCCACTGCTTCCTGATCACAGAAATGAACACATCATTTGTATTTTACTTCGTAATATTCAATTAATCATTTTACATAACTACATTGTTCCCCCTCATTTATGTTTTTGATCTCCGTATTCTTCTTTCTCCCCAGAAGTTGCACATATTAACACAAATTAAAGGGGGGGAGGATAAGAAACAAATCCGGCACCCCCCCGCCTTCGTACTGCACCCCCGAGCAAAGCCGTCCGTCGAGCGAGCCCGCCCTGAACCATGTTCTTTTTCTTTTCTTTCCTTTCCTCTTTTTTTCTTTGTTCTTTCATTTATCTGGCCGTTTCTTCCCAGATTATTCCATCAATCGCTTCCATTGTTTTATTTTACCCGCCCGCTTCCCCTTTCATTACACGATGTTGCCTCATGTCCCCTCCCCCATAAAGTCCGAAAACTATATTTTTTTTTTTTTTTTTTTCTTTTTTTTTTTTTTTTTTTTTTTTCTTTTATTTTTTCTTTTTTTTATTTCATATAATTCATTACTTTCTCTACTTTTTTTTTTTTTTTTTTCTTTTTTTCTTCCTCCTTTTCCTATTACTTCTTTGCATTTTCCCCCCCCCCCGGGAAGCCACCCCCATTTCACCTTTTCACCACCCCCTTTAGGAAACGAAAAAAAACATGGTGGGAAACTTTTTTTTTGTTTTTTTCCCTCCTCCCCCCTTATTTTAAAAAAAAGGACATTCTTTTTTTTTTTTTTCAATTTCCCCCCCCAATCCCTTTAAACAAAAGAAATTATTCAAGCAACAAACCATGCTTTCCTAGTATGAAAAACCTGGGATTGCTGCATTTTTTATTGTTCATATTTGGCTCCTTTGTGTTTGTTTTGATAGCTATAATTGCAGAATTGCAACTTTCTGAAGGGACTGCTCTTTACTGAAAACAAGAAATGTACCTTGACTTCATTTGCAGTCTGGATCTCGTTTTCCTTCTCCATAGCGTGAACTTTCTCTGTGAAATGGAAACAAAACACAGTTAAATGACATTAAAAATCCAAATTTACCATTATCTCAGTAAGAAAAGCCAGTTTTGGATGAAAGTGATGCAGTTCTTTGCACATGTGAAGATGCAAAAAGTCTAAACAAAACTAAATCTATAAAATCTGATTCCCCATAATCTGATAATGGCTTTTATCTAATAAAGGATATCAGATTCAGCTGTTTACGGGACCATTTGGACTATCTGAAAGCTCCTGAAATCAGTTAATGATCAGATTGCACATAACAGATGTGATATCACAGAAGTAAAATAAGAATAACATAATGCTGCAGAGCTCAGCATCTGTCCACCTCTGCCAGCACATGAGATACACTGTTAAACTATCTGCAGTTTTAATCATGAATGCTCCCGATGAACCGCGACTGTTCTGCCTGGAATACAAACACAGGTTGTGCAGTTTTAACATGTAACATTTGTTCACTGTAGCTGCAGAAGTTAACTTATCAGAGGAGCAGGTGGTTTTCTGTGAATGATGCAACCTACGAGTAGGATACTGCAACTGTGATAATGACCAGGTACTGAAAGTCCTTCAGATTTACTTCTACGACACAAGTATTTATACTAGAGTTCCGATCGATTGGCCACTGATCATTTTCGGCCAATATCTGTGAAAAAGTATGTAATCAGTGCTCGCAGATTACTGTCTTTTGTTACTAAACTCGATCACCAATATCTCGTACTTTGCAGCCTGCAGAGGCACCGTGTGCAGCGTTGCACCCTCTTTCCTTTACGCTGTGCGCACGCACGGCTTCAAATCCAAAACAAACATGTCACCCATGTGGAGCGTTTACACGGTGTGTGATAACAATGCGAAGTTTGCATCCTGCAGCGAATGCAACAGAAAAGTCCCTCGTGGGGGGAAGCACGGCAAAATCCTTCACAACAGTAAATTAAATACGACATTTAAAGAACAATCCTGGTGTGTTTTCTGGGCACCCAGAGCGTTTAGAGGCCAGTTAACACAGCCCACAATCACACAATACACATCGTCCGTATGAGCGTGACAGTCAGAAGCCGAAGCATATAACCAGAAAAATAGTCTAATTTATTGAGTTATTAATGTTGCTAAATTATCAAATGGGTTATTTTATTTTACATTTTAAGCAGCAGACCCATTCTATTTATTTATTCTATAAAGGTTAATCATGAAAAAAGCAGTTAACCACACTCTCAGATAGTTTTGATTTAATAATTCATGAGTTAGAGTTTCATGCATTTGACTTTGAATGTTCCCTTTACTTTTTAATATTTCTTATTTTGCCAATGTTGAGGTTTTTTTTTTTTAATTTCTGGATTATTTAACCTTTTGAAAGCCTTGATGTGTTTTCAGTCTGTTAAAGATAGTAACAAGTTGTATTGATAGGACGAATAGTTCATGGATTGTGCTTGCAAGTGTTCTGTGTTTTTTCTCTTGGAAAAAGGAAGTAAAAACATGTTCTTGTCTAAATTAAGGTGACTTTAGGGTTCCTTTGTTCCACATCACCATATGTTCCACTGTATGGGTGATTGGCAGTCATCGATTGGGTGATTGGTAATCGGAATCGGCAGCAAAAAAACCTGATTAGACCATCCCTAATCTACACCTTAGTGCTGCATTTATCCTCAAATAGTGGCATACCCTGAGCACTGAGCTTCACAAGTTCCTCATTGAGCGAGTCCACGTTCTCCTCCAGCTGCCTCTTCTTCTGCTCCACGTTCTGCAGATACTCCGTCAGGGATTTGATTTTTGCCTCATGCTGTGCACAAAGGAAAAAAAACAAACATGCATACATTACACGTTCACAGGATTTCTGAGAAGAAAAACACAAAGTAAAATCCTAATAATTCATGTCACCATTTCATCTGAAGTTGTACCTGAGAGATGCGGAGCTGACAGGCGGCAAGCTCCTTCTCGTTCTCATCCATCTTCTTGTTGCTCTCTGATTGGATGCCCTCCAGCTGCTTGCAGCGCTTTACCATCGTCTTTACCTCAGACTTCATTTTGCTGATGTACAGGCGGGCTACTGTGAACTCCTCATCAATCAGACCGCTGCCACCTTCGTGTTGCTGAGAGGCCGAAAAAAAAGAAAGGCAGTTCAGATGACAACATGGCAGGAGGAAAACAACAACAAAAATCAATGAAGGAGGAGAAAGTACAGAAACCTCCTCAGTACCTTAATGTCATTGCTCCCTACAGCTATCCCAATCTCAGCCAGGTCTTTGAGCAGTGAAGACATCATCTCGGTCACCCTCTTCTTCTGGTGGTTGGACATCTCTTTGAGCTTCTGGAGCTCAGAGTCCAAAGAGGACAAGATGGACTGTGAAGAAAGTAGATATTAAGAAAAATGTTTATTTTGTGTTAAATACTTTATAATTGACCAGGTGGTTTTCATATCTAGAATCAGAAAGCTTGACTGTGAAATGGAAACATGACAAAGCACTTTAACGGGAATCATTCCTCTGCGGTTGCAGCAAACAACACGTACACACAGCCATGGCTACCAACACCGACAGGGTGGCTGCAACCTTTTGATTAAGACAGCTGGGAACGCAGCTACAGAAGTGTCTCTGTGCTCTGCCAAAGATAAATGTGTCTATTTGTTGACACAAGTCAGGCGAAGCTGTACAAACCAGATAACCTGGCAGGAAGTCAGACAAATGGACAGCACAAAGGAATCTGGTTAATTTTTAAAATAAAAAAGCTGGTCTGTGCTATCAACTTCACACGAGAAAGAACAGAGGATGGGCAGTAATGGCTAAATTATTCAAACATATTCATTATACTAATACTAATAATAATAATTGCAAAAGTATTGGAATAATTAAAACCCACACTGAGGTTATTTTGCCAGTGTGATCGAACTAGTCTGGTTTTTACAGGCTGAAATGCAGCCAATGAAACAAAGTCGATAAGAGGACAGAATAAACCCACACCTAAGGTTAAAGATCCTTTTTTAAAAACTCATTAACCTTTAAGCATAGAAAAGGAATCCTTCATCAGCTTTTCATGACTTTTTCCACACTCTAATAAAGTCTCACAGCACTCTTTATGACATCATAACCTATCCAGCTATGTCCTGGAGTTACTCCTTTACTCTCTTTTGATGCATTATTTACATTTTCCGTTAAAAAAATGACTGATTAACATTTGAGAACATGTGAATAGTTGCATTTAATCAAGTCCTTTCTCACCTCCAACAACCTTATCCTGACTTTTAAGGGATTCTCACAGTTTGAAAATAAATATATGCAGCAGATTAGTTGTTATTCGACTCGAAATACATAAAATGCTACTAAAATAGAGGTGTAGTGCATGTTCAAGCACGCAAATATCCGTTTGCAACTCACTGATTTTTGGCTAAGCTCCTCACTGATGGCCTCGAATTCCTTGGTTTTATCCTCCACCTCTTGGCTCTTCTGGTCATAGTTGACGGCCAGCTCTTCCAGAGCCTGCAACACCTCCTTCACCTCCTCTTTGGAGGCCTCGTTCTCCGCCTGCAGGCGGTTCAGCTCAGCCTGGAGGTTCTCATGGTCACGCCGAGAGGAAGCAAGCAGCTGTGCAAGGAGAGATGTGCAAAGTCAGGTTTGACTTATTTGTGATAATGACTGAATAAAGAGTTTGCAGCAAGGCTGGTTTCAGATTACAGATCAATAAAAACACAGTTTGACAGCTCTGATGCGCTTCCTCACACCTGTGAAACTACAAAGATCATTACTCCGACCTCTAGTACTCACCTCCTCCTGGTCCAGCATCTGCTGCTTGAGCTTCTCAGCCAGTTGGCTCTGCTGGTTGATTTCCTCATCCTGTAAACAAAAATAACACAGTCGCATTAACATTCACACCAGGATTTAAAGTTGTAACCCCCCCCCCACCCAGAGTGCAGGAATTTGTACTAGATATTTATGTGACATTAGTCCTGTAATCTACTAAAACAGTTATATCTTTATATCTTCTAAAAAAGATTTTCCCCTTTTGTTTCGACCCTGATGATGAAGCATCCATGTGCATCTGTAGACCTGACATCTGGAACAATGAGCGATGGCCCTGGATTCACATTTACAGACAGAATTCAAAACTATAACCTCTACATCTAGATGTGAGGACAAGTCAGATGGCTGTATTTCTCTAGATTTAAGATAAACAAGGAGAGAAACAATCAGCCAGTGAATGAGGAGCCTGAGCAGGAGGAGAGTGAATGGGTTAATCTGGTGCATCCCTGTTCAAGCAGGTGAGACATTCCAAGCATTTCGTACATGAGCTCTTCTCTTGTTTTATTGTGTTTTGTGTAAAACTAAACAACTAAATTCTTGTCGCGAGCTTCTGCTTTGTTTTGTCCATCACCTTATCATCCAGCTGTTTGTAGAGCTTGGCCAGCTCAGCCTCACACTTGTCTTTCTCCACATCTGTGAGGCGAATGCCGGGCATGTTGGGAGTGGAGGCCGGCTTTTCATTGATGATGTTATCCAGGGCTAACACCTCGGCGTTGGCTTTCTCTTTGTCGAACTGCTCCTCCACTGGCACACTCTCACCTGCAATGGGACAGGTAAACGTGCACGCTCAGTAGGTGTGTGTGTGGATAACATTCAGGCTATTTCCATTCCTCCAACTCGCTGCCTCACCATTCCTCCAGCGGTTGAGCTCATTCTCCAACCACGTGATGGTGTTCCTGAGTGTCTTATTCTTCTCCTTCTCCCTCTCATACTTCTGCTTCCACTGCTCTGCCGTCAGCTCAATATTCACCGTCACAGTGTTCTTGATGGTCTTTGCTCTGTATTGAGAGAATAGATGATTAACTCAACCAAATAAGAATGTACGATATGTTTTTGTCTAAAAATGAAAAGTATTTTTGTACTTTTAAAATGAGTTTTATGACAATACACCTTAATCAAAAAATTCAAAAAGTATGCCAACATACTGAAACTTTTCTGCATTTATAGAAATTACATCCAGCCAAGTAATTAAGACCAAAGTAACAAGGCTATTGTTCTCCTCTTAACCTACTAACCTTTGTCCGAACATAAGGGTGGATTTTGTTTCAGCCTCATTATAGGAGGAAGGTGAGCAGCAAATGACGATGGTGGTTCGACAGTTACCACCCAGAGAGTCCTGAAGTATACGGGTCATCTTGCTGTCTCGGTAAGGGATGTAAGCCTGAAAATGAAGAACACAAAAAATAGCAGGAGCAGTTAAAAAAGAAGCACCAAATATACACTACACACAAAAAGTTAAGGATATTTGGTTTTTGCATGATGTCAGAATGAACCTAAAATGCACTCTAGCCTTTCCAGGTGAACTGAATTAGACTTTCCCTAAACTTTTGAATGCACATGTACATCGTTCAGTGTTTAAATATTTATTGCACATCATGCAGTTTTCAAAAAAGATGACTAACCACAAACAAAAAGAAAAAAAAAGAAAAGAAAAAAGAAATGTCTAATAGAGATGCACCGATCCATTTTTTTAAGATCCAATCCAATACCGACACCTGGCCTGAGCATATTAGCCGAAATCTGATCCAATACTACTGTTGAAAGAATGAACTGTATACATTCCCAAGCATCAGACTTGACATAAACATTCAGCCTTGATAACAAAGGTGACACATCAACACAGATATAAATATACTTAATATTATTTCCTAACAAATAAAGTGAACATTAGCAGCAAAATGTTCACTGCAAACAGATGTTTTAAAATGTATGGTATCAATAAATAAAAAAATAAGAAAAAAATGACTAAATGACTTGATCAGAATGCTGGATCAGCCACATTCATGCAATATCCGATCCAGCTAATTAGTCAATATTCGAGCCAATGTCCGATCCTGGTATTGGATCGATGCATCTCATGTGTCTAAACAGTGACTTGACATCTAATTTTTCTGGTTTAATGACATCTTGTTTCTAAACAGTCCTCTTCACATCCTGTTCACAGTGTGACATCAGCAGACCAAAACCATGACAAGTTATTGAGACGCAGTCATTTTTATGTTGTGGAACACCCCCATTGTTGTTGAATTTTCCTTCAACAAATTGTTTGAGATGGAGGAATTATTACCACATCATAATTCCAGGTAATGTCCAGCATTCATGATACTATATCAGGGAGGTACGATTTTTTTTTTTTTACATTTTCTTGAACATCTCTAACTTTTTGTGAGTAGTATATGTAATTGTGATGCAATTCCGATTTCCTTAAACATTTCATGCCAACAGCTGATGAGTGTTAACAGTTAGTAATATTAGATCAAATGCATCAACAGTCTCTGAAGTTTGTGGCCATTTTATCAAACCGCATACGACACACACCACAGTTTCACAGACAACAAAAAACAAAACCAGTGTGTCATTTCTGAAACAACTGACGTAAAGGCCTTCTCTGATTTCACCATCACTGAACCAACATGACGTAGCAGCTTATGTTACAGCTCTCACAAGTTTAGTACTACTAGCCTGCAGTTAAATGATAATCTGATATACGATTAGTACTGGTAAAAACAGCTAAACCACATCGGGCTGCTGTCATCCCTCACAGCATTATGCTCAGCAAGTCATCTCCCAACAGAAGCTCATTTGTTCTAGACCACCAGAAATATATCAGCAGCTGTCCGCCGCAGGTTGTTTACAGAGCGAATAAACTGGAGAACAAACCAATACTTGATCAAAGTGAAAAGGATGAAATTGAGATGAAACGCTAAAACAAAACACTGCTTGGAGGAAAGTTTTTATCTGCTCAAGTTATTTCTACAGGAAAAAAAAGAACTTGTGGATGACTTGCAATGAAACTACGATACGAAGAAAAACTAAGAGAGATATTAGTTTTCATCATGCACACCATGGCTCAGGGCTGTGCAGCTGGTTAACTGCTCAGGCTCCTCTGCTGCCTGCTTTAATCAACAGCAATGCCTTTAATTTCAAGATGCTACATCTAAAAAAAACAAAAAACAAAAAAAACCAATAATCACCTCCCAAGGCTGTTAAAAATTGAACGCTCACTGAGGCAATAAAGCTCGATAATTAACCCAAAAAGAGATTCAGGTCATTATCATGTAGAGTAAAACTAAAACTTGTCACACAGTAACACATCTACAACAGCAGACATCCCTTTGACTGTAATTAAGTAACTACAACCACAGAAGGTACACTTTGTGTATATGTTAGGGTTAAGGGAATGTATGAAAGTGTGAAGCAACTCCAAAAGTTTGAAGTCTGTAGAAGTGAGGAGCTACTGACCGTTCCCTCAGCCAACGCCGAGATGACGTTTCCCAGAGATGACAGGGACTTGTTGATGTTCTTGGCCTCGTCCAGCACAGCTCCCTCAGCGCCCGTTTTACTGACCTGCACATCACAGATGATAACCCAAGTTCAGTATCAACTAGGGATGCGCGATATTGGACTTTTGGCCAATATCCGATATGCCGATATTTTAAAACTCATGTGGCCAATAACTGATATCGATATTAATGGTGGAAAAATTAACAGTCATTTCAAATAGCAGTTTTGTTATCCATTTCCGACACTTTACGAAATAGGGGTGGGAAAAACTATCGAAACACTGAAATATTGTGATATTTTCATATACCAATATCAAATCGATATTTAAAAACATGGCATTTATCTAACTTAGAAAATCTCACGAGATTTCGTCGTTCTGTTACAAAATCTCACGATCTTTCATGAATTCTCACGCCATTTTGTAACAGAATGATGAAACATTGCGAGATTTCTTTACTAGAATAGATCAATACTGCGTTTTTAAATGTCAATATGATATCAACATGTGAAAATATCACGATGTTTCAGTGTATTGATATGTTTTCCCACCCCTTGTCTTTGGAAGTTTTAAAGTCTGTAAAAAGAAGTTTTTGAATAAGAAGTTTTTGTATTTTTTAGACTTTAAAAACAACGGGGTGATGTCCGATACTCAGTTTTAAGGCAGATATAGGCCGATACCAATAGGGGGCCGATTATATCGTGTATCCCTAGTATGAACTCTTAATGGCTGTGAAAAAGACTGACCCCATGTAATCTGACCCCAGAGTAGATTACAAACAGACGATACAATTCAAGTGTAGATTACAAATGTTTAACACTTAAAGTAACTCTGACTATGGCTGATGATACTAGATGATACCACATGTATGAGAGATGCTTCAGCTCACCTTTTCACTCCCAGCAAGATCCACCAGGTATAACTTCCCACTGAGCTTTTGCTCTGTCTGAGTGTTCTCCTGTTTGACGTTTATCAGGAAGATACTGTGACTCCTGGAGCTGTGCTCGTTCATGTCTGAGGAGAACAGACACTCGGTCAAAAGCCATCTGCCTCAAAAACACAAATCTCCAGAGAAACAATCAACTAAGATTCTTGTTAAAGTGCAGGACAGTATCTTACTTGTTACTGCTACATGTCTGTTAGATTTGCCTTCATCGATCGTATCCATGACCTCCTCTGGGCTGCAGACAAATCTTTCAGTACAGCCCTTTAAAAGAAACAAAAGCAGAGAATGAGGCATGTTTGTTAAACTCTTAACTGGTTTTACTAGATTTTTAACAAGTGACAAAAAAAGTCTCACCTTGACATAGGGTACTCTGTTTTTGTCTTCATGCACTGATAAATTGGTCTTTGAGACTGCAAATAGAAAAGAAGAAATGAATTTGAAAAACTTTGCTAAAGCACCACATGGTACACTGAATTTTAATGCCTCCAAAAATGGTATTCCAAGCTTATTCTTTATCTTTACTTAACTGAATATCTCGTCTGAAATTCTGGTCATTACATGCAAACTGTCTTGGATATTTTTAACAGAATATGGCATGGACAACTAGGAACCTCCTTTTAGTGGAGAAAACAACTTCAATTAGGGATGAAAAATAATCTTTTTTAAAAACCAATATCGATAACCGATAAATTTCAATTGCGAAGGGCCGATACCGATAACACACATGCATAACTAATCATGAAATCAATACTATCAACAAAACCAAAAAGACTTTTCAGTGTATAAATGACGAAATATCTAATTTTTCCATTAAAAAATTCTGAGCAAGCATTCAAACATTTTCTAAAAGATATCATGCAAAACTATTTATTTACGGTCTATCTATTTTTTATGAATTTTTGGACTGCGAGTCTGTAATAAAGTTGAACTGAATTGATTGAAATGCACATCAACCTAAATAAAGAGCTTTGCTTGAGGCTCTTGAACTGATGCAAACACATGCATCAGGATTACAAACTGAAAGTTAAAAAAACAAAATAGATAGATGTGCTGCGTAGATACAGCACATTTTTAATCAGCAATAACTCTGGTCTCATAATTTCAGCAAAGCAAATATAATGAATGTTACTGGGGCAATTCGTCATGATATCAGACTTATTGGAATGAGGTAACAATTTCCTGCTATTAGCCCAATAATTATCGTGCACCCCTAATTTGAATTAAACTAACTTTTATTTTTGTTTCAAAACCAAGTTGGTGCCATCTGCATCTTAGAAAAGGGAGAACTTTTTAAAACATAAAATGTCCAGCCTCGTACAATCTATTTAGAAAACCATGTGTTTTTATATGCTGCACATGGAAAAACCATACTTACAACCATGGTGTAAACATTGTTTGCCTCATCATACTGTTATACGAAACTGCTCATTCTCTTCTCTACATTTCAGAGACTCCTTGAAGCTTGTTCTGTTATATCGGCTCTCACAGTTTGCTAAAATTCTGAGACATCAGAGCTCACAATCACAGCCACTTACCATCCAAAAGATCCCGGATCTTGTCTAGGTAGATTTCAAAATATGAAACCTGTGAACAGAGAAACAACATCATTATGTGGCAAAACACCAAACTCACTCAGTGGCTGTCTTGTTTGACACATCTGATTAAAATAATACACTAAGGAAATAACTTAATCTAAATTGAATTCAAATAATGCACCTATTAGTGCATTAATTACTTTATGTGGCAGGCAGACAGTAAAGGTGCTTTCAGTGTGGTTTCTACTTTAAATTCAGATGTTTCAGACATTATAAACTGCAAGATGACAGAAAAGCTCTAGAAAAGACGAGTCACACAGGAAACATGATGCAGCAGTACAAAATGTTAAATATCAGCCTCCTCCTTCACTTAAAAGTAGGAAGCAAAAAGCTTGTTTCATCCGAGCATATTAGTCGACACTTAAGGATTAAAAATCGAACTTGTAATGTGGTGGATGGCGTCTGTCTAACCACTTGTAGCCTGGCTAGTGTTTGGCAATGAAACATTATATCCTTTCTGCTTACTTTGATATGAAACTCCAGGTTTTCGTCCATGGAATAGATGTAGTTGAAGATATCTTGAACTATCCTGGGGATGATGCCCATTGAATCTGTGTCATGGAGATTCCCCTGCAATCACACCACAAATAAATGTAATTTAACAATGTAAAGGGAAGAATAACATTCAAATAATAATCTCCAATCACAAAAAGTTAAAGGCAAATCACTCTTACCTCCATGGTGTGTGTTTTGCCAGATGATGTCTGCCCGTAGGCAAAAATTGTTCCATTGTATCCCTCAAGAACATCTACAAAAAACATACAGAACCATGTGAGCAATGATTTATTATTTTATTTATGTTAAAAGATTTAAACAGTGAGCTGTAAACAACTGTGACACCACTGTAAATAAAGTGAAACCTCACCTTTTACAATCTTTTGGGCACAGGCATTGTACACTTGTTCTTGTGTTGTATTAGACTGAAAGACTCTGTCAAACATGTATGGTTTACCCTGGGATGAAGAAAAGAAGAAAAATGAGTGAAAATTCAATCGATATTTCACTTCAAATACTATCTGTCATGATTTTTTTTTTTTTTTTTTGGGGGGGGGGGGGGGGGGGGGTTGCTTTGTTTTATTTTCAAACAGATCTATATGGGATATCTTTACAAAACAAAATTAATCGTATCGGCGTTTCCTGAGAAAAACAATAAAACTACAGTATGTAAAGTATTCTGCATTTTCAGTTTGTTGTTTGATATTTATGATGAAAAAATATATATATATATATATATATATATATATATATATATATATAAAATCACTTAAGTACAAGTAATGACAGCCTACATGGTCTTCAGGTTCAAAGAAAAAAAGGACAAGTGCAGAGTAGATCCTATAAACCCATCAAACATTTACTCTCAGAGGTGACATAAAGCATATTAGCGCTGGGCGCTATGGTCTAAAATCAATATCACGATATATTGCATATCACCTTGGTAACGATAAATGAACGATAACTCATTACAGACTGGGTGGAGTCACTTGACTACAGACGGTACATGTAGCTCGGCATCTTAAAAGGGACATGAGCACAGCCGACCTATAAACAGCCAAAACAGACCAAACAACTTTTCTTTTCATTTTATTAAAACATGGCAAAATGACACGGGTATCGCTGTAAATTTTGGTGTCGTAATGCATAATTTGCATGATTATTAGGTTGGGGCAGAAGGGAGAAACGACACATTTCATAACAAAAATAACACAAATTTCCAGTTTGTGAGCCATCCACTTCCGTCAGGCAGAGTATAGCTGACTGTGATTTCCTGCAGACTTGTCAAAACTTCAAAGCACAACTCCAGTGAGATAGTGATCAATATTCGGATTGAAGAGGCAACAACGTGGGCATGAAAATTGATGCTACAAGCAATTCTGAGTTTTAACTAGCATGGAATGCTGTTTAAGGAGGTTTGCAGTCCCAGTTGACTTTATCTCATTTCCAGTGCTGTGGGTGGAGCTCTAGCTAAGATATATTATGTGTTTTCGAAAAGAACCCCCAGTTAGTGATGCTGAAGGTTGTAAAACAGTCACATCTTGGAGTAAGTAGAGTATCTCATATCAAATCCAGTGTGAACACCTGTACAGTCACAACAAGCTGAGAATGTCTAAGAAACAGCTTTCGTCACTTTGACTGATTAGGGCTTACTGGTTTGGGGCCAGGAATTCAACGTAAACACATTTGTAACTGAGGTGAAGCCACATATGTCACAACCTGGCACTAAAAGCTCCAGCATGTTTATGAGCACTGAGATCATTCACCGTGCTACAGCTAAGACGTCTTTAATTTGGTCACCAGCTCAGGATCTCTCCAAGAGTGCAACTCTGAAATACTCATCTGCAGCATTTGTAAGTCACCCCAGACAGCCACATCCTGGCAATTAACCCTGTCCAGAACATGAGGGCTGAGCCACAATCGGTACTGGCAGACACTGTCACTGGATAATAGCAATGTTTAAGTTATCATTGATGCTGCTGCTATTAACCTTCTTACTTAAACTTCTGTCTTATGGGATTAACCACTGAAATTGCCATTACAGTAAAATGTGCTGTTGGTATGTACTCCTCAAGTCCTGATAGCTTTGTTATGACACTGTTGTACAGGGGAGACAGTCACACACAGACACAGGCACAGTCCAAGGTTATTAACATTTTACGTACTTATCATGGTAGAAAGAATTAAAACTAACTTCAGTGCTGCTGCTTTAGGTTTCTATACAACCATATTAGGAAAAAAGGTGTTGATTGTTTCATGTAACTTGTTTAAATGCAGTAAGATTACCTATGCTGATCTCTAATCCCTTTCTTTCCTTTTATTGCTCATGCACTTCCAAAAATACACCATCTAAAAGTAGCTCAGTTATGTTCTTGGGGCGTCCCTGGCTACTATATGAAAACAGGAAATGTGACCTGATGTAATTGTGTACAATTGACGAAGAAGCAGCGGCTGCTTAAATAATTCACCTACTGCGCACTCACACTTCACTGGTGAGGCTAGCTTGGCAAATCAAGCTTGTAACAACACCCATGCCATCTCATCTGGAAACTTCACCTCCCTCCTACTTTTGCAAAAAACTAGCAGGGCCTTAAAGCAAAATACAACTGAGGATTTTGTACAGAGATATTCTCTTGGAGAAAAACGCTGGCTGAAACATTCACAACCTTCAAATAAACAGAGCATCAAAACACCATCACTATGGTCTGAACTACAGGGAGTACTTGGGGCATCTTGGGACATCTTGACATGTAGTCATTTTCACTGCCGGCTAAGTGATGATGCACTGGTGCTGAGGCTTCGGTCCCAGTTAGAAAGACCACACCCTTGATGGTCTCAAAAATACAAGCTAATTGAGCCAGCCATCCTAACGAAGAGCATCAGCATAACAAAGTGCATCACCAAAATAATTACCCTGCCCACCCAGAGATATTGCCCAGCAAAAGCAAACAAGCTATTCTGATTGGATGAACAGCTGGTAACCAGGAGAGAAAACAAGGGGATTACCCAAGAGGCCCCTGCTGCTGCTTTAAGTGCTATACTTCACAAAGCAGATGCAATGGCAGACACAACTATCTGCTGGCTCGCAACTCTTAGTGTCTTTCACATTGTGCACTGGTATTTTGGCACTATGACTGGCACTCTGAACTGGGCAGGGCCAAACCACGCCTTAGGGGCACAGACAGTATGATGGTACTGTAGTAGCTAAAGGCCTGAAAACAGTGTCAGCAAAGCTGTTGAAGAAGACACCACATCTACAACGCTTTTCTCTGTTTTGCATGACACAAATGAATAGCCCCGTTGTTCTCCACATTCACTACATAATGTTCAAGTTTAACTCTAAGAAGAGCAGGATTCATATCAATTCAACAATAACTGGCATATTTATGAATGGAATTCATGATAAGTGTCTATTGCCTTGTAAACTCTTCCAAAGCTGTGTTTTCATTGGTGAGCATATTCTAAAGATGGCAAAGTCCACATTGACAGAGATAGTTTGCTGCTATGGTAAACTAATGTTTAACCTTTATTATTTTTTAATAAACACCCCTGGGTTTTGCATGTCAGCCTAACTTTTATGTTGCAGTTTTTTTAATTATAATTGCAGCAGTCAAGCCAAGACATCTTTCATGCATGACTTTAAGATCTGTTGTGCAGAGATAATGCAGTGGTATTTGTGTAAAAGGTACATTTGCATTTAAATATTTTTTTTTCTTAAAGGGCAACAAACCACAAAGTACACATTATTTCATCAAATATGTAACTGATTACTTCACAAGTTAAATAAAGTGGCAATATCAAGACATCACTAGGCATTTCCTCCTTTTGTTTAAGTGGAAATATTTCCCAAGCTTTTTACCCTTATCAAGTTCTGGCTTAATGACACCGATGACCAAGCTTTGAATGCTCCCTAAAGGAACACAGTCATGACAGTACACGCTTTTTCCATAAAGCTATTAATGTGTGACTGAACTGTAATGAGCTGCAACTTAATAAAAACACCCTCTACTTAAATGCCTCCCAGTTGATATCTCAATGCTACCCTTGTCTGTTTCCTATTTCTTGTTGAAATAAGACAGTATAGGCCACTAGACAAACCTTAACATCAACTACCCTCAACCAGCCAGCAGCTCATGTTAGCTTTAATTAAGCTACAGTATTAAAACTAGCCAGCTAGCCAGGGCCGGCTAATCTGTCATGTACCAGCTGGCCTAGCCTGCTAGCCAACAGTGTGGTAACCACTACCAAATCAAAGCTGGCTTACGCTTTATGCTGACGCAAAGTCTTCATAATTGATTGGTTTATAGTTAAAGATGCACAGCTGTTCAATAGTTGATGTCATGATAATAATGCAGGGAGTAGCGTGCAGGTTTGGCACACTAACGCTGGCGACATTTTAACCTGTGCCAGCCTGACTGTTTGTGGCTTTGTTGAATGACAGCTCGCTAGCAATGACAGGGCAACTGCGATTTGTGACATTTTGTACAATCTGTATGTTGAGTGGCTTTCTAAAATAAGAAATTAAATTCCAAGACTATTTCCACAACGTAAAAACGGAGTTAGTGGCAAGTTAAATGGGGTCAAATGTTCCGTGGCGCCTAAGTTGGTAGGAGCTGAGGGCCAGCGGTGAACAGGTCAGCCCTGCTAACGTTAGCTATCAAGCTAAGATGCTAACAGCCGTTGCTACAAGACAATCAAAAATGGCGTATCGCTGACTCTGCCAGAGGTCTGTCTAGCAGGTAGCTGCAGCTCTCCGACTCAAAATAACTCACCCCAATAACAACGGTGTCTTCCCCTTGAAACTTGGGAATGTATCTGTCACCTCTGGTCACCTCGGAGCTATTCAGGGGCCTGAAACGGCACATCACTTTGATGGTGCACTCCGCCGGGTCGGCCATCTTCCACGGTTTACGAATGGAAATTCACCGATACAAATTAAAAGTATATCCTGGATCCCAGGGGTGGCCGTTTGGGGCGAAAAGGGAGGCCGAACCCCTCTGTCCCGATCTCACGTTCAAGAAGAGGCAACAATCAGTCGTGCATTCAGACAAAAATCCCTGTTTTCCTCTCAATTACTTCCCCCCCTCCGGTTAGGAAGCCATGATACCGGTGGATCAGCGACTGTCCGCCTCACCCCTCCTGCTGCTGTGGATGTGGATCGAAATGACGTCACCCCGGCGGCGCTCCCTCAGTCACCAACAAAAACACAAAGCAGCAGCATCTGAAGGAAAACTAGGTCTCATCTCTGTCTGAACCTGAATATACACTTCTGAATATACGCTAGCTGCACATTTATAGTCCTAGTCCATAACAACATTGTTTAATACAAATGGGAATGGGTTTTACAAACATGCAAAACCTGGCATAACTTACACAGATGATGTGCTGTTACACATGCAGTACAAAATAATTACATGGGAATAATATGTTAACATATGCATATACTCACGGAATGATAGTATTAAGCCAGAGTATTTAACATGTATATATTATAGCAAAACTGAAGATGTGCCAAGATTTCTTTTAAAGGTTTGACCCATGAACTTTTGCACAATGAAAAAAGCGAAATAAAAATGTTTCTTTACATTTTTTAAATTTATTAAAATAAAAGTTGATGATATAGTTGCAATAATGAAATGTTTAGAATAAAAAAACAAAGATATGATGAGATTTTGATATGTATACACTTATATAATATATATATATATATATATATATATATATATATATATATATATATATATATATATATATATATATAGTCAAAACTAATTGCAAACCAATCACAATGGCTGTGATGAAAATACTTTTTTGTTAATTTTGTGGTGCACGTAATAGTCAATAGTTGCTGTAAAAAATGTGAAGCACTTGGAAAATCCTCCATCTCAGTGATTCTGTATGCAATTCATGATGTAATTTTGCTTTTTGCCCATGAATATTATTGCAGGTGCATCTGCCATGAACAAAATTCTAAATATTTGACAGCTCAAGGTATTTAGTCACATTCTGAAAAAAAGAAAAAAAAGTATGTTTTAAGCCTGGATTGTTTTCTTTTTCATTTGTTATTTATACAAACAAAAAAAATGAACACAATGTGAGGAAAGGTTGTGGTTTAAACTCATCCTGGAAACTGGAGGATATATGAGGATACCTAATAAGATGTGTCAAAATACTGTAAATTAATCATCCTCGTGACCTGTTGCTCAGTTCTGAATATTTTTGCTAAATTTTCAGTAAATTTGATAAAGCTTCATGCCACTGGAGTAACTGACACAAATTTTGACATTACACACTGTGAGAGATGTGCTTATCTGATTTGGTTTAAGGGGAATATTGGGAACACTGCTGCCTTTGTTACAGCTGGTAGGGGATATACTGTACAGTAACTGTAGCCTGTGACTCAGCTGTCCTCTGGACTGTACACTGTGGAAGCTGCAGCTGTGGGACCTCCTCTTAAATAAAAATGCATCATGTCTGACCTCATTCAACAGATGCCATAATGGAGCAAAAGCCAAACCACGAGTGGCTGAACACATTTTCAGGCCACTCCCTGAAACACTGAAGGATATCCTTTTTCATAGAGTGCTCTGCTAATCCAAATACCAGTTCCACTGGCCTGCTTGTGTGTTCTCAGAGAGAGAGAAAGGGTGTGGTGCTGCTGTTGTGAGCTAACAGGGTTGTCAATATCACTGAGCAACAAGTCCCCAAAGACCACACTGTGTGTCGGTCCTTATCTGTGGGACTGGAGTGTTTGAATTTTAAAAAATTTAAATATTTATTCAAAGAAAAAAAAAAGAAAATGATCCAATTGTGGCACTGTTACGCATCTATTTGAGTCCCCTCTTCCTTCACCCCCTCAACTGTGTAGCAGAGGGCTCAGCATCCAGCTAAGCTTATTAGTTGACAGCTGTGTCTTGCTTATTACAGTCATGTAGCATGTAGATTTATTCTCATTATGAATGCATTAAGCTGCAGGCGTCCGTGAGTTTACAAGTGCTGACAAATGGGAGAAAAAAACATTTAATCTTTGTCGTCTTTACAGCGTTATTCTCACATTAAAGGTGAAAAATTTCCTTGAAAATGTAATGGTCAGTGTTAAAAACAAGCCCTTAGACAGTTTAACTGGAAATAAGTGTAACTTTCATAGTTAGTAAAGAATGAGGAAGTTTCAGGGGCTTTAGATAAGTAATCATTCTGAGCATTAAGTCTTTCATTTATGAGGAAACAAACTCTTTTATGTAAAAAAATGCAATGTGAATTTTATCTTACAAATAATGTTTTGTTATGAAAACCTCAGGTGGAAGGACCAAAGAAAGTGTGTGGATGTGTAGTTACAGCCAGTCTGTGTGACGGTAGGTCATTTATAGAGTGAAGCCATGCTGTACACTAGTAGATGATACGGCAAAAATAAATAAATAAAAAATAAATAAATAAAAAATCCTGTTGCACCAGCAAGGGTCCAGTAAAATAGCTGGCCCACAACAAGACTTTTATAAACAAAAACCTGTTTTTGGTTAAATGCATATCTACATGCAAAACTCACACACACACAGACACACACACACACACATATATATATATATATATATATATATATATATATATATATATATATATATATATATATATATATATATATAACAAGTTGAAATTGACAAAAGTAGTAATAAATTATAAAAAAATACTATTAACATCCTGACATTGATTCTGTGTTGTGGTTCAACAGAAATATTAAAAACAAACAGGCAAAAAATAAAACAAGTATACAAGCTTGTATACATGTTTTCTGTAATGTCCAATAAGACTCCTGCACCTGTTGACAGGTGTTTTGGTCCACTGTTCATGAGCAAGGGGCTTTGAATTATCTGGGACAGTTTCACTTGTTTTTTTTGTTTGTTTGTTTGTTTTTTTTGTAAATAATTTTTTTAAACAAAAAAATTAAAATCAAAATTTTATTTTAGTAATTTAAAAAAAAAGACTTTTTTCAGTTTCACATTATGTGTGTTACTATTGTGAATTTAGCTTTTTCTTTAATGGGAAGGTATCTATACTATCAATCACAAATGTATACAGTACATTAAGATACACACAGTAGATCGATCAATCTATCTATCTATCTATCTATCTATCTATCTATCTATCTATCTATCTATCTATCTATCTATCTATCTATCTATCTATCTATCTATCTATCTATCTATCTATCTATCTATCTATCTATCTATCTATCTATCTATCTATCTATCTATCTATCTATCTATCTATCTATCTCGTTCAGCTAATGATAACTGTCACTGTTGACGTCTTGTTTAATTCATCTACTTCACTGGCCATTTGCAAAATCTCAAAAGATTGTGTGAAACAGCGACCACACTGCTGTTTCCCAGAGCCCAACATGACTGCATCAATTAATCATGGCTCACATTAATCATTGAGGACTCAGAGAAGAAGAATTCAATAATACAAAAGCTAAATCTATAGTTAATTTGCTTTTGCAGACTAAGTTGCTGCCACAGTCGTCCTTACTTCCGCACTTGTAATCCCTTATCTCATCTGCCAGCCGGGATCCGTCACGGCTAGACGATTGGTGGGTTTCAGGGTTATAAGTGAATGTTCACAGTTTAATTCTCACTGCAGTGCCTCAATGTTTTCTTTGCTCAGCACATCTCTCAGTTTTTTTTAAAATTATCATTCTCACTTTCAGCTGAATAGTTGCATCTGTACACATCTGTTTGTTTGAAAGATGGATACGAGTTATATCAAATCTGTGTTTAAAGTTCACCAACTTGACTTGCTTATAACAGTAACTTTCGCTTTATTATGTTATTCTATCAGTTTCTAGAGAAAGTAGTGATGGGACTGTGGTTTGTTGTTTGTTTAACCCTCTCTTTCTCCTGGGCTTTCAGCCTTGGAGAACCTGGACAAACATTTGGTTGTCCAGTCTCTTCCCCAAATTCTGAGTTACCCATTTAATTAGATGAGGATTATAAGGTATAACTTCTAGGGAACTAGAAAATATTACTGGGTTAGGTCACAATAATCATTGGTGACAAACTGATGGTTTATTATTTTATTCTTTTTTTTTTTTTTTTTTTTTTTTTTTTTTTTTTTTTTTTTTTTTTTTTATTTTTTTTTTTTTTTTTTTTCTTTTTTTTCTTTTCTTCTTCATTTCTTTAACAAATCATCATTCCTTTTTTTTACTTTCTTTGTATTTCCATTCTGCCCACCTTGCCCGTCTGTCACTTTTCCTTTTTTTGTTCCATTTTGGCGTTTGGAGTTTTGAGATTTCATGTTTTGGAGGTTTTGGAGTAGATGAGAGGAGGCAGGAGGGTAGGGGGGATGGGGGGTAGGGGGGACCACCCCCCTCCCCCCTGCTTTCCTTTCTTTTGTTTTTTTTCTTTCTTTTTTTTCGCCTTTCACTCGGGAATTGGATTTCATTTATTCCCAACACTTCTTTTATTTCCCCCCCCCAGTTTGTTTTATCTTTCCTCTGCGCTTTCGCCTCCCCCCCTTTTTTTTTTTTTTATTGTTTCTGTAAAAAAAAAAAAAACTTTGTGTTTATTTTTTTTTTCTTTTCTTTTTTTTTTCCTGGTTTTTCGTTTTTTTGTTGGTGTGTTGCCGCCTTTTTCGGTTGTTTTTGTTTATCTCCTGGGGTGGGGGTGTGTAGTTTTGGTTTTGTTATTGGTTTATGTTGTAAGAGTGGGGAGGTGATTTTTGTGTTATGTTTGATTATTTTTTTTTTTTTTTTTTAATTTTTCTTATACCCCATAAAAATTTTTTTTTTTAAAAAAAATATAAACATTTTTATTAAAAAAGAAGAAAATATTGGTTTTTTTTTGAGAAAAATGTTGTTATACCATATTTCTTCCCCGGGAAAAAAGGATTAATAAACAGTTTTTTTCCCTTCGTTTTGGCTCTTTTCCCAATTAAAATTACTTGTCAACAATGAGGACAAACCTCCAAACTATTTGGCAATTGTTCACAACATAATTGCATTTCTTATTTATTTCATTAAATTGCAAATATCTTAGTACATGTCTCAATGTTTCATGACATCTTTGCAAATGACTGAGTACAGTTAGCCCACAGTTAGCACAGTGTTCCTACATTTAGCACAATTTCCAAGTGAATAGATCTTATTGATCGAAACTGATTGTTGATTCTCAGTCTAATGGTTGTTCTCTCCAAAACATATCAGCATCATTTCATTATAGACGTCATCAAATGCAGAATAGTCTGTTCAGCTGTCAAAACTAGTCAAGACCATAATACCATGAAAACCATGTATGAATCTGTTGGAACATTTAACAAATTGATTACATAATTGACAGTCAGGTGAAATTAGAACTTGACTAATGAAAGAGGAGTTTCACACATATCTGATGACCAATCAAACAACATAGTTACCTGACAGGTGCTGTCCATGATTGGAAATGCTGCCAAACATATACAGAGCTTGAACAAGACAGGCACAAATGAACCAGGGCAACCGCCTGCTCGGTAAGAGGAAGAAGAGGCGTCCTCTTACTGTCCTTTCTTTTATCCCATCGAGGAGTTTTTCTCTGCTTGGAGGTGGAAAGGGTACGAGCATCTGGCTCAAAATCAGAGGTCCTTGCTCCAAGCAGTGGACGCTGCATGTTAGGACATTACAGCAGATCATAGGGGATGATTACGGCATGCAAGCATTTTTTTCCTTGGTTGCATTGCAAGGGAAAATGAACACAGTGATGTAGATGAGAATCTGTGGCTGGACAGACAGCAGCGTGTGGATGGACAGGAGGCTGAGGATGGTGAGAGGGAGGAGGAAGACTGCTACCAGTATATTATTTTTTATCTACCTTTCCCTATCTATACTCCTTATCTCTACCCGTATTTTTCTTTCTCTTTTTTTTACTTTATCACATTTTATAGTATATAATATACATTTCAAAATATTATATGATCCAATGTTGGAGAACATTTTTTCTGAGTTATTTGGTGAGACCTCTGCATATAAATATAGGTAGAACACCGATGAGAAAATAAGCGATTTTTCTCTCTCTTTTTTTTTTTTTTTATTTTTTTTTTTGTTTGTATATATATTTTTTTTTGGATAGTTAGAAAAAAAAAAATTTAAAATATTATTTTTTCTCAATCATTATTTTCCCCCTTTTTTTTTAAAATTTAGATCCCGGACCCAAACCAATCCCGTTCCCGGTATACATCCCTAGCTACCAGTAAAGAAATGTGTGAAACTCCAGCCTTCTTTACAGTTTTTTCAATTGCTTCCACACAAAACCTTTATATATCACACTATTTCTAAACTTATTCACTCAAACCTCACAGCTTCACCTTAAATCAGCAAAAACAAAACACCCACACCAGCAAAACACACCAAAAACTAGACACAATGTTCTACCTAACACACAAAAATCGATCAGGAAGTAACTTGATTTCTCCATTTTAAACACAACCAGTAAAATGCCACCACCCCCTCTCACCCCTCACCCCCCCCCCCCCCCTCCCCCCACTCCCCAACCTCCACCCCCTATCCTACCAATCACCCATCCTTCATCCCCTTTCCCAATCCCACATTCCATGGTTGCCTGACCCATCCCCACCCCCCACCACGCTGACCCGACACCCCCCACACCCCCCCCCCCACCCACCCCCCCCCCACCACACCGCCCACCAAACCCCCCCCCCCCCCCCCCTCACCCCCATACACCAACTAACATCCCCTACTCACATCACCTCCATCTCTTTGTCCCAGCAGAAGAACCGAGAACCCCCAAACACACCCCACACACCCCCATACAAACCCCCCCCCACCCCCCCCCAAAAAACATCCCCCCTCCTTTATTCTCCCCCCCCCCCACCTGGCAACCCCCCCCCCCCTCCCCCTTGCTCCACCCCCCCCCCCCCCCCCCCCCAGCCACCCCTCCCCCTTTTTTTTTTTTTTTTTTTTTCTATTTTTCTTTTTCTCCCCCATTATTATAAAATTTTCTCAAAATAAAATATATATTTTTATTTTTTTTTTAAATATATTATATTTTTTTATTTCTATACATTTCATCTCTTTTTATATTTTTTTTAAAATTTTTTTTTTTTTCCATTTATAAATTTTTTTTTATTATTTTTTAAAAAAAAAAAAAAAAAACCTTGCCCCTCCTTCCTTTAAAATAATTTATTTCCTTTGGTTGTAATATATAAGCAAAAATATTATTCCAATGGCATACAGTAAGCAAATTTGTGGTTCAGCCCAGTTTTCAAGGCTTTCCTCATCTTCAACACCTTCTCAGACACAGAAACTGTACTGAACTGTAACTGAAGTGGCTAGATCACAGAACTTATCACTGTTTATGATATTTTAAAAAAATGACTGAAACAGCCTCAATAATCTGAAATTCGATTTAGTCAATATCAGAGCAGATATCCGATCAGAGTATCGGATCACTAAATCTCTAAACCCTACAGATGGCTGTGTGTGAAAATCCCAGATCAGCAGTTTCCGAAATACTCAAAACAACCCTGCCACATTTAAAATCGCTTAAATCTCCTTTCTTTCTCATTCTGATGGTCAGTTTAAAGCAGTGGTTCTCAAACTGGGGGGCGGGTCAGGGGGGCCCAGCCAAGCCTATAGTTTTTGTACTTCTAACAAAAAAAAAAAAAAAAAAAAAAAGGGCATATTTTTTAAAGTACGAATGAACAAGTGATGACTCAAAAGGCATCGCCCCCCGGGAGCAGATGCCAGTCACTCGAACTCCCAAAGGAAAAAAAAAAAAGAAAAGAAAAACAGAGGATGCACCAAAGAAAAGGTAAGAGCTTTAGATAGAGCACATTGGGGGGGTTGGTTTTTTCCTCTTCCCCTCTAAGTAGGAGAGAGAAGACCCAGGGGGGGGGGTTATTTGTACAAGGGGGGGCTGGAGCCCTCTTTAAACTTCACCATCATCTCACCATTCTCATACATAGATTCATATCGCTGCTCTATCTACAGTATTCATATTAAGAAGCAACTGAACTGATGTACCTAAAATAGCGGCTGGTGAATACAGATGTTTATTTGTAACATTTCTAACACGAGTTCTTATTCTGACACCAATCTAGTTAAACCTGTCCATGGATGGCAGGAACAAAAGAAGACATGTTCAGATTCACTTTAATATTTATTGATCAACATATCTTCATAGATGACAACTGTAAAAAGAAAGTAAAATGATTGTAATCCTGAACTGGATTTGTCTGCTTGCTCCAGCATTTTTAAAAGGCGTCGCTCTCGTTAAACTGTCCATATGTAGAGTATTTGAGCCAGTTAATTGTCTCAACAGATGAAGTTGCAGCAGTGCTTGTCGTTCTTCACAGCCAGTAAGTGTCCATCATCATCTCCGGTTACTTCTTCTGGAAAAATCCCATAATGGAAGCCTGTTTAGTTCCTTTATTTGAGCTCACTGAAGCTTTCTTCTGACTCTTCTTCTCGCTTTCTTTGCTGTTCGATGGTAGTTTTGCTTTAACAGGTTCTCTTGCAACTTGTTTGGTGGTTTCATCCACTTCTGTCTCGGAGTAAGATTCACTCTCGTAGGCTTTTTCTGTCACTGTGAAATAAACAAAAAAAAAAATCAGAGAATGACTAAAACAAACCAGAGAGCTGGATAGAGCAACACTGCTGACTTCCTTTGCTTCAGTATGTTTGGAGATGAAGCGTTTGGGTACGACTTTAACTGCATCTAACTGGCCACCTGTGTGTTTTACAAATGATTTTAAGAGTTTTTTTTAAAAAAAAAAAACAGTTTTTTAAATCTCTTAATCTTTCTAATAGGTTCTCTCCATTTATCAAATGTACTTTTACTCAATGAGAAACTGTTAATAATTTAATGATCTTGCAGCTTTTTATCCGCCTCCAAGACACGGTTATTCACCTCCTCCAGGACCACTGTCCTGCAGGTTTTAGCAGTTTCCCTGCTTACACTCACCTGGCCGGAATGAAGGGCTCATCCTTCAGGACCTGAAAACAAGGTGCTGAGGAGGTCGGCTTCATTTGAATCGGATGTTGAAGCAGAGAAAGAACTAAAACCTGCAGGGAAGGTGCCTTAAAGGACTAGGAGTTTTTTTTTTGCTTCTTCCAAAACCAACAGGATTTCCTCAGTTTTTAGCCTTTCAACACTTTGAATGCAGTTTTCATTAATTTAAAAAAAAGATAAGGGTTTCATGCAACAGCTTGTTATGACCCAACATTACAAGAGCATTCGACATTACAAGGTTATCTTGGTTTGGTAAAGCTCTAAACAAGTCAGATTCCAAACATAGTTCATCATCTAAATAAAATATTTTGTGGGTTACTAAAAGTGTCTGAATACTTAAATGTAAAAAACAGAGACCAAAATTCAAGCAGGCCACATTTTATTGTTATTACCATTGTCCAAACACAACCCAAAACTTAGGGGGGGGTTCTGTGTCTACACGAAACATTAGTTCATACTGCATTAATGCTGATTTTAAACATTCATGCCAAAAGGGTGAAATCATAACTAATCAAATTGATCAAAACTGGATTGAACAGTTAAAGTTATACTGTGTAACTTTTGACTTTGAAATTAAGCCTAAAATGAGCAGCCAGTGAGTTAGATGATTTTTCGGGCCAGTATGCAGTGACTGATGCGTGTCAGCACCCTGAGCGAGCTGCCCTCTGCAGAAACCAGACATTGTAACTTTAGAGAGGCGGGCCGTCGATGAAAGTGCCGTAAAGCAACTTGCATTACGGCTCCTCTTCGGTCAACACAGAAAGCTCTACTTGTGCTACTTTCTCTCATTACTCGAAGCTTAGTCATGGCGGAACAAAGTAAAAAGGTGAAAGTGATGTCTGAGCAGGCCAGAAAAAAAAGAGGCAAAAGGGATCACGGCATAAAAACACGAGTGGACATAAGAAAAGAATTCAGTCAGTGTGGAAGCAAAACCCACTCTCTGTTTGCCACAGTATCATTAGACTGGTAAGTTTGACTGTTGTGCAAACATACGAAAATGTGATGCTTTTTCTCTTTTTTTTTTTCAGTCAGCGTTTATTCAAGAACCAGATTATTAGTTCATGGTGTCAGTTAAAATGCTTGGATTTCAGTTCTAATCAGTGTGACACATCTTCTTAAAAAGCTCTTTGGAAAAACGTGCGCTCAGTTATGCGAGCGAGCGCTCACATCTTAACGAGGATCTTTGTAGTTTTTTCTTCCACAATGTTGTGAGCGAGTTATCAGAGAAATGAGTGAGGAAACAACTCATGTGCGCCAAATATGTTCTACACATGAGCCTCGGAAAACTGAAGTCTTTGTAAGTATTGTGCTGTGTACGTGTGTTAATTACAGTAGTTAGTTGGCTGAAATTCTTTATCTGCGGCAACCGGAGCTCTGCCAGAGAAGCTGCTATGACCGGGCACATGACGTAGCACGTAGCACACGTGACTTACGCAACTAGGCGCGCTTGTCAATCCTAACCGGAGGCACTTTATACAGACCGGAAGCAATGCGTGAAGCGGGAGTTTAAAAAGTTAAACGAAGCATGGATTACGAATATATTAATCAATCATTTTTTCTAATGGAATAATTCGATTAATTGTTTCAGCTCTAGTGGAGAGCGCGCTCCTGTGGCCAATTCTGGTGAAATGAGAAAGCCCACACTCAAAAATGAAGCCACTTTCACTCTCCGGAGTTTCGGGTACGTTTTAACTGAGGTCATATTCCAATACACACGTTTTAATATGAAAAAGTGGGATTTCGTGTGATGACTCCTTTAATCTTTCTAGACACAAGAAGCAGTTCAAATAGAGGTGCACCGGTCCAGATTTTTCCGATCCACTGCACTAAAATGCTAATATGAAGCAGGATGAAGATGATGTTTTAGTTAATCTGTTTTCATACCTATGCATCCTTCTTCGTCCACAAAGGTTCGAGACTTCAGAACTCGTCTTCTCTTCCTTATCCTCGTTTCTGAATTCCCCTGTACAAAATAAAAGTAGGGGAGTTAATGACTTGGATATTTTGTTCCTATCAGTTCAGACTTGAACACAACAAAAGGCACCAACCTGCGAAGGTTGAATCGTCTCCAACTTCTTTTCAGGGCTTTGTTCTTTTGCTTCCATCTGTTGAGGAGAATCTGGAATCACTGCAAAGAGACAAAGAGAGCAAATAGCAGGTTTCTATCATTTCTTTCCAGAAGTTTGGACATTTCTCCTCCCTCACAATCCCCCCTACCCGCCCACAGGATTCCAATTTTCTGGATTTATAAGAGGGATGAATTTGGGGCCAATCTTCAAAGTAATTATGTTAAAAATGACATTTTAGGGGTTCTGAATAGCTCAGCGGTGTTAATGGGGCTCGTTCACACAGCTGGTCCAGGTAGTGTGTTAAAAATGACAAATCTAATATGATACGAGTTTTGTGCTCAGCTTGAAAAGCAAATGTGTCACATCCAGTTTAAAAGGTAAAAAGAAAATCAATATCACACATGTCCCCCCTAACTCATCAGAAAAAAACGCTGGGCGGCGGCGGCGGGGGGTGGCGGGCGGGCGGGGCGCATGCTCCTCCTACCTCCGTCCAGATGCCTGCGTGTGCTGCTGTGTGAGCACACATGGGCTGTGCTGGCGGGCATGAAGGAAAGGCAGGAGCAGGCGAGCCCGCCTGCAGGCACGCGCTCACTCTCACTCAGAGCGAGAACACACACGCTGCGTGCACACGCGCGCGCGCGCGCGCGCGCGCGCCCGCCCGCGCTGCAGCTACAGGGACGCACGCTGCCCGCGCCCGCTCCGCCCCCCCCCCCGTCTCACTCTGACACACACTCCTGTGGAGAAACAGAGAAACACTCCTGCCTGCCGGGCATGGGCACACACAAACAAACGGAAAGCTGGTGCGACAGGCGGGGAGCCTCTCTCTCTCTCTCTCTCTCTTCTCTCTCTCCTCAATAAAAAAACGTTATACTAAAACTTTAAAAAATGTAAAGGCAAACTACTCGGCAAAGCTGAAGCCCGTAAATTTTCAAATAAGAAGCAAGAGAAATGGCGAGAAATAAAGACACACAAAGCAAACTGGCTAATATAGAATGTAGGCAATGATCTTTAAAAGCTAAATAACAAAACAGCAAGAGCAGAGCAGAGCAGAAAAAGAATGGTACTAGCATGTGAAAACTAATTAAACAATGACTACTGACAGCATGCTGGCTGCAGCGAGCACCATGGCGCGCGAGCGGCGCGCGCGCGCTCGCTCTGTGTGCTGGCTGCGTGTGTGCCCGCGCTGCCCCCTCTCTGCCCGCTCGCTCACCCCCGCGCGAGCTGTCACTCGCTCCCTGATGCTGAAACAAACAGAAACAGCTGCCTGCTGCCCCCCCCCGCGCGCACAATAAAAGGCAGCACTCGTCGCTGCACAACAAACAACAAGCGCGCGCGCGCGCGCGCGCGCGCGCGCGCGCGCGCGCGCGCGCGCTCCCTGCCCCCGTCGGCCTCCAACAACAACACACAAGCCCCGTGCCTGCCCCCCCCGCTGCCCCCCACAAACAGGCTCGCTGCCTGCCTGTAACAAAGGAGCAAACACAGGCACTCTGCCTGCGCGCGCGCGCGCGCGAGCGAGCGCGCGCGCGCGCGCGCGCGCGCGCGCGCGCGCGCGCGCGCTCGCTCACTCATCCATCTCTCTGCCTCCCCCATGCAGCACTAGAAAACACGAGCAAGAGGCACCCCCTTTGGAAACTTGGGCACCCGTGGGCCCCGAGCCGGCGGGCAGGCAGCAGGAGCAGCTCTCATCCTTCAAACAACAACAAAAAAACAAAAACGGCATGGGCGGCGCCCATGCCTCATCCGTCTCTCAGGCATCCCTGTGTGCCTGCGCTCATCTTCCCCCCCCCCCCCCCTCTTTCTTCTCATTTTCCTCCCCCTCTCAAGCGTGTGGGCGCGCGCACACACACACACACACACACAACACACACTTCTCTCCTCATATAAAGAAACATCTGATAACCAGCCTCGGTCTGTTATTCACAACCTGCTCTGACAGCTAACATCACTTACTTGTTGTTTGATTCCCAAAAAAGTTAATCATCGGATTGGCTTTAACAGCTGGCTTGCTCTTAGGGATGTCCACCTAAAATACAAAACACAATATAAAAAAAAAAAAAAAAAAAAAATCAA
This sequence comes from Atherinomorus stipes, assembly GCA_023101725.1. NCBI lineage: Eukaryota > Metazoa > Chordata > Actinopteri > Atheriniformes > Atherinidae > Atherinomorus > Atherinomorus stipes. Next base: position 82,996 of record JALJCO010006000.1, on the reverse strand, counting down.
GATGATCTTTTTATTTTGTTTAAAGACAATTAACTTGAAGAACGGGACACAAAGACATACCGCAGGTGGGTCATCCTTCTGTTCGGACTTCATTTCTTTCCCATTATCTTGATTTTTAGGCCCGGATTTATTTGAAAACATTCCCATGATGCCTTTAGGGGGCTTGGTGGATGGTTTGGAAGCCAGATTGGCATCTCCGTTCACTGCCGACTTTTTGCTTTCAGGCTCGGATATAGGCGCCCGTTGCATTTCCCGCACCTGCTGCAGCTCTACAGAAGACATGGGCACGGCACTGGCACATCGGATCGCGCTGTATCTGCAAAATGAAAGAAATGAATGCCCCAGCAATTCCCTGCATGACCTGTATCCTTTATCAGACAGGTTTCCCAGACAAAACCTTTGCAGTAAATACAGTCATACCTGCTGCAGTTCTTCAGATGGTCCTTTACAGCATCATAGTCGACACTGTAAAGGGGAGCGCTGTCTTTCAGCAAAGCTTTCTGGACACTGTAGACATGAACGCTGACGACCAAGCTCATCTTTGCTTTGAATCCTGTCGAGGAATAAACAATAAACACATGATGGATGATTCGAAAACCAGATTTGGATCAAATCAGTGTTTAATAAAGGGGATTTTTTAAACTATATCAATAGTAATTCATTGAAGGACAACAATAGCTTATGTCATGCAGGAAGAAACAATATTTACAAACCTTCCAACTGGTCTTCCCTGACAACTGACACCTTATGAGACTGAAAAGCAAACAACACAAAACACAGTGAAACAGAAGTTGGGTGATTAGAAAAGTGAAATCAGAGCTAGAGCGTTTTTTTTTTTTTTTTCCTTTTTTCCCCTCACCGTCTGGCCATTGTCCTCAAACTTCCCCGACACAAGATAGGTGGCATGCAGCTGAGGTGAGCTCTCCTTCCTCTTGTGATCCAGGTAATGGTAAAGCATCCTAAAAGCAGATTAAACAGCAATTTAACAGAACAGACTGCATGGTTCACTCAGTCTTCATGTCACAATTTTGATTTATTAAAAAATTCAGAATGACAATATAATTACTGTAAGTGAATTAGGGATGTAACGATTCGGTGAGCAACGATTTGATTCATATCACGATTCACGGTTTCTGATTCGATTCATGGACGATATTGGTTCATTTATAACGATACGATCCGATCTGATTTAGTGACTTGAAATTGAATCAGAAACCATGAATTCAGAAATAAATCGCATCATTGTTAAACCATCGTTATACCCCTATGGGAGACAATGTAACATTTCCAGATTTAATCCTTTCTATTGTCAGGTTTTGATTTATTGTTATACACAAAAGTAAAGTGACATCATTTCTTAAAATGTTACCCTTTTTTAAGATGGGAACATTAATTTTGGCAAAGTTTTTGTATAATTTGTAGGCGAAGCTGGATCACTCACTGTTTTGCTGTGTTGACATGAACTCCGAGAGTGAGACTCAGCCATTTATAGGTTACCTGTTAAAAAAGATACAAGACAGCATTTGAGTTTAGATACTTTGGGGGTATGCTGTCAGTTAGTTTATAGCTTATAAGTCAATATGCTTTTTGCCCTTATTGTTAAAATGATCATCATAACTACTATTATTATAATTAGGCCCAATGCTGAACTTTAAACATCTGTTTCTTGTTCTAGTTTAACCGAATTGGTCCCCCGCAAAGTAACCGTTGCATGCAGTAGCTGAAACCACTTAACTGATCAAAATAAAACACGGGTGTAAGCGTATTGCGCTCTTTAAGTTACAAAATTCAAAAGCCGAATTACTCATAAAGTCTAAATGAATATTGGTAATCGATAATCATGTCTTTCCATACACCACTATTTTAAGAAATACTAAAAAACACAATTTGTTAACGGAATTCAACGGCTAAACATGTCGAGGCTAGTTTCTGTTTTAACGTTTAAAACTAACATTAGCTCAAGCAGAAAAACTAAAACATGAGAGGACACGTGAAAGTTAAAAGCAAAATTACTATTTTGTTGTGGTCGTTTACAAATTCGTCAATATTATCCAAATAAAGCTCGTCCATCTTCCTAGAGCCTCTTTTATAGCGAGCGTTTAGTTAAACTAATTCAACAGCGCGGGAAGGCTCTTTATTTACTTCCTGTTATATGTCACGTGCCTACAGATTTTTCCGGCGACCATGAAGCTGCAAGTCGCCCTCTACAGGTTAACACAGGCTACTGCTGATAGTTGGTACAGTTCCAATGATATCCTTTTAAAGACCTGCCTAAATTCAGAGAAGGAAAAGTTAATAACTCTGTTTAAAAAAGCTGTTCATTATTAATTAAATACCTTTTCCCTCTGACATCTTTTTTAAGTCAGTGCACAGCAGGTATAACAGTTCTTCCCAGGACTAAACAATGGTGGTCATTTGTGCTTATTTCAGATTATCTGTCATCACAATATTAGCTGAAATATTCAGTTTTCTGAAAGGAAATATTTCAGTAATTTACAAAATTTGAACAACTACGACTAATATGTGAAAACAATACTGAGAAGTGAAACATTATTTGAAAATAATACTAAAGTAAAGATGACTTTGTGGAACTTTCTTTCATCTTCCTATTGCATCTCTGGAGCTCAGCCACAGTGATCTTTGGCTTCTTCTTTACCTCTCTCACCAAGGCTCTTCTCCCATGATTGCTCAGTTTGGCTGGACGGCCGGGTCTAGGAAGAGTTCTGGTCGTCCCAAACTTCTTCCATTTAAGGACTATGGAGGCCACCGTGCTCTTAGGAACCTTTAGTGCTGCAGAAATTCTTTTGTAACCTTGTCCAGATCTGTGCCTCACCACAATTCTGTCTCTGAGCTCCTTGGACAGTTCCTTTGACCTCGTGCTTCTCATTTGCTCTGACATGCACTGTGAGCTGTAAGGTCTGATATAGACAGGTGTGTGCATTTCCAAATCAAGTCAATCAGTTTATTTAAACACAGCTGGACTCCAATGAAGGAGTAGAACCATCTCAAGGAGGATCAGAAGAAATGTATGAGTTAAATATGAGTGTCACTGCAAAGGGTCTGAATACTTATGATCATGTGATATTTCAGTTTTTTCTTTTTAATAAATTTGCTAAAATTTCTACATTTCAGTTTTTTTCTGTTAAGATGGGGTGCTGAGTGTACATTAATGAGAAATAAAATTAACTTTTTTGATTTTAGCAAATGGCTGCAATGAAACAAAGAGTGAAAAGTTTAAAGGGGTCTGAATACTTTCTGTACCCACTGTACTTAAGTGCATTGCTTTTCATTTCTATGAAATAAATACACCACCAACATTGAGGACTGAAAGACAAAAAAAATCTCTGAGCCTTAAAAAAACACTTTCACATACAGATAAGAGTGATTCATACTCAGCTTTGCCTTTTCCATTCACTCATCTTCTATAAATCATCCCTGTCATACAGATTTTTTACAAGCATCTTTAATGTGCTTTAAAATGACAAACCCAGGAGGCTAAGAGGAAATTGGTCAGGATGTTATTCTCAGAGAAAGATTACACATCTCTGGCAGATCAGCAGGAAATCATCATCATCAAAAAGTTTGCACATTCTTTGAATTCTGATGAGTTCTGTGACATTTTTACTGGAGTTAAACCGTTGTGTGCTTCAATTAACCCACTGATATCTACAAAACAGCAAGATTGTATGTTGGATCATGCAAAAATTGTATTTTTTTTTATTTGTAAAATGTGTAAGAACAGCTATGAGAACATCAAATAAACTGTTGAATCTCAGAGAGCAGAGTCTCATTAGGGGCTCCAACCTGTGAGGGGAAAACAATAATGATCATGGGTCTCCAGGTGCTTCATTCATGCTCCCATTATAATGTGTCAGTGGTTCCTGTCCATCCAGGCAGAAAGCCAAAGATTGATTTGTAAAAAATGAAACAACCTTTTCGACCTCCATCATATCATAGAGGAATGATAACATCTGCCCTTTGATCCCTGAGAGGTGAAGTTCACGACTTCCACCTGGAGGGGGCTGCAGGAAGATCTGCAATAATCCAACCCCATGAAAATGAAAGCAGAATTTTAAAAAAGGCTGTCAGGTTGATTGCTCAGAGGTGGATTTCTCTTCCCAACTCGCATTAAAAAGGAATAAACGGTGAAGGGCTCAAAATGCAGAGGATGTGAATTCTTTAATATTATAAATAATTTAAATTAGACAAAAACAAAGCTGCTTACTAACACATGAATATTTCCTCTGACACCAAAGGCTGCAGAGAAAATAGCCCCCAACTAAATCTGGCATGTGAAATTAGAGCAGCAGAGGCTCTGTGGCGCCCCTCGCCGCCTGTAGGTCGAGGCGATTCTTGGTATTTCTTGGTAGTGATGACCAATCAGCTCTCGGATTGTTACCAAGAATAATGCCAAGAATTAACCAATAATATAGGCCTTCGGCCTAAATCTAGGCTCTCTACCAATAGCCCTTCGCTGCGCACTCCTAAGTCCCGCCCACCAACTACCAAGATTTGACCAACCACAAGACCGCAAGACACTTCGGACTTTCTTAACGTACGGGAGGAAAATTACCAGACTGGATTTTACTGTTCGGGACAGCAGCGCTATTTTGTGGACTTTTGTGGACTTTTCTGAGGTATGTACAAGGGGAGGGGGGGGGGGAGGGGGAGGGGGGAGGGGGGAGGAGGGGGAGGGGAGGAGGAGGGGGGAGGGGAGGAGGAGGGGGGGGAGGGGGGGGGGGGGAGGGAGGGGGGGAGGGGGGGAGGGGGAGAGGGAGGGGGGGGGGAGGGGAGGAGGCAGGAGGGGAGGGAGGGGAGGGGGGGGGGAGGGGGGGGGGGGAGGAGGGGGGGGAGGTGGGGGGGGGGGGGGGAGAGGGGGGGGAGGGGGGGGGAGGGGGGAGGGAGAGAGGAGGAGGGGGGGGAGGTGGGAGGGGGGGGGGGGAGGAGGGGGGGGGGGAGGGAGGGGGTGGAGGGGGGGAGGAGGGGGAGGGGGGGGGGGGAGGGGGGGGGGGGGGGGGAGGAGGAGGAGGAGAGGAGGGGGGGGGGGGGGGGGGGAGGGAGGGGGGGGGGGAGGGGGGGGGGGGGGGGGGAGGGATGAGGAGAGGGGGGGGGGGGGAGGGGGAGGGGGGGGGGGGGGTGGGGGGGGGGGGGGTGGGGGGGGGGGGGGCGGGCGGCGCGCGCCGCCCCCGCGGGCGGCGGCCGGGCGGGGGGGGGGGCTTAAATGATTTGTTTGAGTGTGTTTGAATACTTTTTAAAGAATTACGGTAGTTGCTATTTGCCTAATGAGGCCTCTTAGCCTCGTTACTACAGCCGTAGTAACGAGTCTGTTACCTGGCCAAACCCACCCGCTGGGCTGTTTTTCTGGGTCCGTTTTCTAAACTGAACTGGCCATCGACGGTTCTTAAAATCATGGCGAAAAAAACGTATATCAAATAACATTTCGTGAGGGGGGGGTGCTATTTTCTTAAATCTGTGAACGTATTTTAACAAGCAGACGTGTGTACACTTCGATTGAAGTCACGGTCACTATCGTAACTCACTGGCTTAATCTAGCTCTGTTATCTTTACAACCGATCTAATTTAATGTCTTCCTCTGCTAGTTAAATAAATCAATGAACGTATTGCTACAAACGGATGTGACGTGCAAATTTATGAATGGACTTCACTGTCTTCACTGTAACTAGCCTACCGTAGCTCTAACTTTTACAACTCAGCTACGATTTTACACTTATTTTGTAGATCGATCATTCTTTCATTCATACACAAACTACACAAACACAAATTATACTCAGACATATATACATATATATATATATACACATGTTTGTATGTATGTATGTATGTGTGTGTATATGTATATGTATATATATATATATGTGTGTGTGTGTGTGTTTTTTTTTTTTTTTTTTTTTTTTTACCATTTTGCTTTTGTCCACTAAGGCTTACCACCATGAAGACCAAAATAGTTCCAATGGTTAGATCTGACTGTAGTAGAACAAGTAGTTGAATGTAGATCCACTGAGTTTTCAACACAGAGCTCATTGTCAGAACACAAGTTGATGAAATAAAACAAAACACATCTGTATTGAACGATTTGATACAAATACATGTATTGTTGCACACCTACTGTACACAGTTCAGTATTTATTTGCATTTATTCTAGGTTGGCGTTTGCTCATATTCCCTTCTATTAACAGATTATCCTCCTAAAAGAAGCTAGCCGTTGTAGGAATAATGCTTTATTTGTTAGTCACAGAATGTTTGTATTATGGTATGCAAATATTTACTCCCTAATACAAAATGATTTGCTCATTACTGTAAATACGAACTGTGTTGCTAAAATTCTCATTACCTTTTTTTCTTTTTTCAAATAGATGGAGCCCCGTTTTTTTAGACGGGCTGATGGAAGCCTGAAATTGTCTGACTCCACTGAGGCAATGGAATTTAAAAAGGCCAACCAAGGAAAACCATGGATGCGACCTTTGACCCCAGAGGCTGTAGAGGAGAAAGCTCAGAGCAACCTGCTGCTCCATAAAGGTGACCCTGCCAACAGAAGACACTTGCTGGGTTTCTTCGAGATGCAGTTTGGTGTTTTCCGTGGCCAGACATTCAAGTGGGTGCTGGAGAATGCTCTTGGGTATGCTGCTTATCTTGTGGTTTCCATGAAGAGGGATCCCTTGGGAATCAGTAAAGATTCAAGAGAACATGCCCACAATAAGCAGTCTTTCCGGGAGTATGTAGAGCTCTTTCCTTCTGGAAGAATTGCCATTGCCATGAAAGAACAACAGCATGTTACCAAAACAAACCCTAACCCAGCCACCACACAGAAGAGTTCTACTCAGACTGCACAAACAAAGCCTCCTCTTCCCCAACGCTTCTCTGCCTCTTCCTTATCCTCTCTTTTGAACATGGAAACCCCAACAGAACAAAACCTGACCAAGATGGTGAAAAAGCTGACGTCTCCCTCCAAATTTAAACCATGTAAGGACAATTGCAACTACATGGATTATAGTTTATTATTAGACTGCCCTTCTGTCATTGTGATGCCTTTTCTTCTCTTTTTTTGTAGCTCTGACGCATGCACGAACACGGCCCTCATCAACCATCAGTCGCCCCACTGACTCAAATTCTCCAATCCCAGGACCATCATCTGACTTTATGGAGGAAACTCCATCCACCTCTGCAGTCCCAGCACCCTCCTCCACTTTCACCAACCCTGCTTCTGATCCTGATGACTCCACTTTGCTGGCAGAGGTCAGAAGATGGGAAGAGGACCAGATGACAGGTTAGTCAACCTGAGAGCATAATTTTTTATTTAAAAAAAATAATGTATATATATATATATATATATATATATATATATATATATATATATATATATATATATATATATATATATATGATGTATCACATAAGTTTTTCATGTGTTTTTGTATGTTGCCATTTTTATGTTGAAGTTTTTAATTTTTTATCTTTGTGTCTGCATTTAATATTGTAGCACAGAGAGTCTGTCTTCCTGCTGGCTGGATAAAGACACTACCTGAAGTAGATCAGAAGTGGATCTCAAAGACTCTGTTCAAGTGGTCACCACAGGGAAACCCCGAGTTGGACTTCAGCAGAGTGGACAAACTTTGGTGGTATCCTCCACAGGTACCCTTGCAGACTAAAAATGCCCCTCGACCAGAGAACTACTTTAGTCATCCCCTGTTCCTCTGGATGCCTCGAAAACTGTGGCAAGTGAAGCTGATGTGTCCTCATTCAGACTGTCACAAAGAGCCTCTGTATTCAGCTGGTCTGCATCAGAAGATCAGACAAGTGGTGAGTTTGGGCACAATATATTTTATGGCATCTGAATATCTTGCCTGCAACAGATGCAAGAGAAAGGTCATAAGCTGGAGCCATGGCATCGTATCACAACTTGATGTGGGGCACAGGATGCAGTTTCCTTGTTTATTAACATCCAAACTTGCTTGTGATATGGAGGTTGTGACTTTGATGCGCCAGAGGGGCTTGGGAAACAGCAGCAGTCAGATTCAAAGAAAACTGCAGGAGCGGCACTCTGAAATCTGGCTGCAGAAGACGGTGCAATATCTGACTGACTGCAAAGGTGTGAAAAGTGCTGCAGAGAAGGGTCTGATCCACTCCATTACATTTCCATCCGCACCTGCCATGCTTCCTGTTCCCAAACACAGGTGGCTGATGCAGGTTTACGCCCAGGATGTTCTTCAGAGGCTGGAGGAAATAAAAGCATCCATCACATCCCAACTTGGCCGCATTTTAAAGATGGACTCAACCAAAAAAGTTGCCCGGAAACTTGCAGGAAAGAGTTTTGGCACTGCGACCTGGGTCACCAATGTTGGGAATGAGCATGGGCAGGTTCTAATGTCTGTGCTTACTGCCAGTGAAGGGTTTGGCCTCGGACCTATGATTGACGGGCTCATCAGGAGGTACAGAATGGCTGGAGCGCCTCCTCCTGACGTGCTATATGTTGACAGAGACTGCTGTGGAAACACCTTTCTCAGGAGGATGTTTGAAGAGTGGAAACACCTGAACATCCGCCTTGACATTTGGCACTTCATGAGGAGGTTTGCAGTGGGGTGCACGACTGATTCACACCAGCTGTATGCCACTTTCATGAGTCGCCTCAGCCACTGTATTTTCAGTTGGGATGAAGAGGACCTGATGGCTCTTAAAGTGGCAAAACGTGCAGAGTTAGCAGGAAAAGGCCGAAACCCATCCGAGGCTGATGTACTGCGCGCCATCAGTCAAAGTGAGCTAGCTCTGCACTGCAAGAGGACCACCCGCGGGGTTCAGGAGACACAGACTCTCATTGAAAGACTGATCCAGTCCTTGGATGGGGACAACGGTCGGGACACTCTGGGAGTTCCACTCATCAACTCAGAACGAATGAGTGAAATCCTGAAATCCCAGAGAAAACACGTGGCCTGCATCCAGGATCCTCCAGGGATCCAGCTGTACCTGCAGACAGGAACTGTCCTAAAGGGAGGTCACCATCTGCCCACGTATCGCTGTGCCCGAGGGTCAACATCACTGGAATCCTTTCATCTTCACCTGAACCGTTTCATCCCTGGTGAGCATTGTCATATTTTCCTAAAGGCAATTTGTGACTACACTGAAATATTGCATGACAGATCTTAAAAAAACAAGCAGTGTACTGATGAATATAAGTATAAATACATTGTATTTTATTATATTTATTTACTGTATTTCATTGTGTTCTATTTCAATATGTTTGCATGAAAAATATTCTTCTCTTTTTTCATGAATTATTTTATAGGTACTCTGGCAAGTGACGTCTTCTTCCAGGCATATCTTTTGGATGGGCTGTCCAGGTGGAATGAGGACCGGGCTGTGGCAGCATCGACAGATGACCAGACATGCTCATACAACCATCTGCTCCGTCATGCTGCCAACACCCTAGCAGAGGAAGTTCTGGGCGAGAAGATCCTCCCTTATGTTGGCCCAAGAAAATACACAGGTTGATTATTGTTATATAATTCTTAGAACTGTCAAAAGATTAATCCTAAATTGATTGCATTGTCAAACAAGCTATTAATTTATCCTTTAGTACTGCTATATGCAGAAAATACATAAACTTTTTTTTTTACAACTTAAAGGCTTAAGTTGGCTAAAACCTAGCCAGAAGTCTGAGAGTAGTCTAAGACCTGAATTTCAGCTTCACATTAAAATAGTTGTAAAGTCAGCCTGTGAGGATCAGCATCATTCTGGACTAAACTGCCGCTGTCTGAAAGACTTTAGGGAGACATGTAAGGACAGGGTTTCAGTAGTCTAGTCTAAATGCAGAATTCCTGCTGAGACACCTTTAATCCTAATTATGTTCTAGAAGTGATGAAAGTAATGTGATTAATCGGGACTAATCTTTTGAAAACCCTAATAATGATTTGTTTTTGATTTCTTAATCTTATGCTTCCAATTGATCTTATGCTTTTTTTGTGCTCTTTGTTGTGTTCTATCATCATTTTGAAGGGGAGCCTATTGGAGTGGAGTACCTCTACCTGCAAACCGGGAAAGTTCTTCAGGACTACAAGGCAGTCATTGAAGAGTCTGAGACCACTGAGGTTGAGGTTGATGAAGGGTTCACAGAAATGGAGGAATTTCAGGACATGACAGTGCCCACATTAGAGGCAGAGCAAGCACTTGCTCTTTCCTCCCAAGTGTCTGCAGCTGTTCCTGGCTCCTCAGCAGTTCCTGCTCCTCAGGCCACTGTATCTGTGCCTCCTGTTCCCCCCATGCCTGACATTACTCCATTACCTGTGACCCAGTCATCGATCGCCTCATCATCCCAGTGTGCAGCTCCTTCATCTGCTTTGACCCCCCTCCTGTCTGCCTCCACACCAAGGGTTTCTCCTCCTGAGTTGTCTGGTGAGTTTTTTCTAATCTGTTTCAGAATATTCACATTTTTGCTAACTGCTAGTGTGTCATGAGATTTGTTGCTCTAAATACTTTCCTGTTTCATAAAGCATCATCAGAAACTGAACCGTCCGCACACTCCTCTTCAGAAACTGACCCTTCTGCACACTCCTCTTCATGCCATGTAAGTCATTTACCTAAAAAAAATCTTGCAACAGTTTGCATTGCTGAGTATGAATTGGTGTTAACAGTGGTCTTTTTTGTTTGTTTGTTTGTTTTTCACTAGGATTCGGTTGGCCCTGATAACATCGAAGGGTATGGAGCAGTGCAAGATTTAGCAGCTTTCTTAGTTGGACTAAGAGACCACAGTTTTGCACTGACTCAAGAGGAGTGTGCTCAGATCATCACTCTGTGGCAGGCATTGGGGGAGTACGATAAAAAGAAAACATCGTACCCATCACGCCACCAGACCAGCCTGAGTAAGGGGAGGTACCGGGCTACCAAGAAGATTGTGGCTCCAGGTGTGGAGAGCACCAAACGGTGAGTTAACTCAATAAAACACAATATCTGGTAATGGAAAAGAAAATTTATTGTAAGTCACACATCACAACAATTTGTTTTGTGTATGTCATTTCTAACTATAGGAGTTTCCTTGGGGCTCACGCTCCTGCACAGTGGCCTGACTGCAACAGAGTGGTTGAGGCTGTCTTTGTGAAGCTCTTTGCACTCTATCCCACCACTGTGCGCTGTGAGGGGAAGAAACTCTCCAGATATACTGTGGTGGTGCGGGCCTACAAGAACATCCGGGAGTGTGTCATCTCAAACGCCAGGCTGATGGCTGCGACAACAATTCAGCTGCCAGAAGTTAATGCTGCAACTGTTTCACAGTGGTGAGTAGGAGTTATAGATATACATGTTGTATGTAGAGTTAATTTTGTAAACCACCAATTATACTTTTCTAATGTGATTACATACTATGAATATATGTCTAATGTAGAGTACCTGTCAAATGTTTGGACATGCTGGACATCAGTTAAACAGGATAGAAAAATGTGTCAAATCTTTTGACTGGTATTGTAAATCATGTTTTTTGGAGCATGTTATTATATGGAAAATCCCATTTTTATATCAATGATTTTTCTTTTTCCCCCATAGGTACTGCAGACGGTGCAAAGCACAGGAGCAGGACATTTTGAAGCAGGGTATTCCAGCTCTAAATGCCCCAATGGCAGCCACAGCTAAACTTCCAGCTGCTCTGCAGAAAGGACAAATTTTGGCACATGGCACCTTAGCTCCGCCTCACCTTTTTGTTCTGCCTCCAAATACAGCCGGGCAGGCACAACTGAAAGGGAGGCCACAACTTCAGAAAGCACCTCAGGGATTGTTATTTATTCAGCCTGCCCCTCTGCTCCCTCCAGTGTCCCAGGTTCCAGCAATTCCTAAACCTCCAAATATTACACTCACACCCTCACAATTCCCTCCTACAAACACACCCATTTACACAAACACACCCCTTTACATATCTTTGCCACCACCATCTCAAATTCAGCCGGCTCCTCAATCTGTTCCCTACACTACACAGCAGTATAGACGGAGAAAAATGGAGGCAGAGCAGGCACTTTCAAAAGAAAATCTGTGAAGAAGACTGACACTATCATTTGCAGCAAGTGCAATGAGAACAGCCCCCCCCCCTCACATCGGCAGTATTTTGGAAACTGGTTCTGTGAAGAAACTGAGACGCAGTCGTATGATGACTGGAGGGCAGTGCTGGAGAAACGAGACTATGGCAAAAGCAAAGGGAAAAAAAAAACAGTAAATAGATAACAATCAGGCTATCACAGTGCTGTGCACTGTGCACAGTATGCAGCCACTCTGTTTTTTGGGGTTTCCCCCCCATAACAGTTTAGCATTCATTGTGTGATGGGAATTTAAAAAGAAAAATGTATTATCTTCTTCTGTACCTTTTTTAATTTTGTTTATTTTTTTTATTGTATTTATTTATTCTTATTTTTTAAATCTATTTAAATTTATTTATTTTTTATGATACTTGTTTTTTCTAGAGGGTTTATGCTTATTATTTTGATTGAGATTTCATTGTCAATAGTTTTTTTCTGGAGGGTTATGGTTATTATAATTGTTATTGGGATTTCTATTTTATATTGTCCGTACTCCTTTGTAAATAGTTGTTTTCTTTGGTTTTATTATTATTATAATTGTTATTGTTATTGCTGTTGTTGGGATTTCTATTTATTTTGTTGGTGCTTCATTTAGGTCTTTCACTGGGAATTATCTTTTATTATTATCATCTCTGTTAAATTTGTAAATAGGTGTTTTCACTGTGGTAAAAACGTTTGTCTTTTAAACATTTGAAAATAGCCTTTTAGGATAACAGTTTAGATTTAATTGTGTGAAGACGCCTTTTAAAAATCTTTATTATCCTAATCTGTACCTTTGTTCTTTTTTTTTTTTACTGTATATATTTATTCTTATTTTTTATTTATTGACATTTATTTTTTATATACTTCTTTTTTCTACAGGGTTTGTGATTATTATTTTGACTGGGATTTCTATTTATTTTGTTTGTTTCCGTTGTGAATTGCTTTCTCTGGTGGGTTATGGCTATTATTATTGTTATTGGGATTTCTATTTATATTGTCCGTACGTCTTTGTAAATAGTTGTCTACTTCTTTGGATTTATTGTTATTAATGTTGGGATTTCTATTTATTTTGTTTGTGTTTTAGTAAGCTTTTTCAATGGGAATTATTATTATTATTGTTGTTGTTATTATTGTCTGTTACATTTGTAAATAGTTGTTTTTTTCTGTATTAAAAATGTTTGTCTTTTAAACATTTTCAGTATTTAAAATGGCATTTTATGAGTGCACCTGAAGTAAGAGCAGTCAAGAAGGCTTTTTATAGTTCTTTCAGACCTTTCAACCTTTTCATGGATGGTGGTCACTGCAATGGCCTTACAATTAAAAAAAATAACCATTAACTTGACATTAGTAATTTTAATTTCTGTCTATTGCTGAAGAATACATGAATACAATATGGATAATGACTTTATTGAATTTCAGGTTACATAAATACACAACTGGTACACCTGGGAGAAACAGAAAAGTGTAAACAAATTAATATAAACAAAAATAAATAGCTGGACAATAAATGAGGAGTTAATACTCTCTCACACACACATGTATATATATATATATATATATATATATATATATATATATATATATATATATATATATATATATATTATATTATGTGTGTGTGTGTGTGTGTGTGTGTACTGTGTTATGTTATACAATAAGTACCAGTCAAAAGTTTGGGTACTCTCCCATTGTATCAAATGGGAAACTTTTGACTGTTATTAAAATGGCAGTATACATATTACAATACTGTTTGAAATTATCATATGCAGGCTAAAATAATGGTGTCAGTATCGTGTGTGTGTGTGTGTGCGTGCGTGCATTTGAAAATTAATGTATAATCATGTGTTCCCTTCCTTCACTCACCTGATCGCTCTTTGGTTTAATCATGTGGTAATTCTACATAAACATTGCTGATCTCGGTTATGTAGCCTACACGCATATATGAAATTAATATCACCTTGATGACATTCAATTTTCCGACATCCGTTTGTGAATGAAGATGAATAGTGTTCTGTATAGTCTCGATTGCGGGGTCTCCCGTTTCGTGTTCAGATTCAATGTGGTTTTAAGACAACACACACGTCATTGTCGTGGCCTCGAACACGCGAGCTCAGGTTATGTTTTCAGATACATGGTTACTTTACCTCGACTAATGGGCGCTGGCCTTGGCCCAATGGATAGCGCATTGGACTTCTAGCCAGCTGTCTGAGGAGGCATTCAAAGGTTGTGGGTTCGAGTCCCACCAGAGTCGTGCTTTTGTGATGTATGAAAAACTTCTGCACCCCCAGGTCAGCTCATAATGCTCATGAAAACCAGATCCAGGGGTGTAAAACTGGGTAGGAACAAATCTAACCTGAGAGATCACCCTTTCTGACGTGTCCAGTTATTCCTTGTTAACATGATCGGCTGTCCTGCTTTGTAGGAGCAGCGAAAAGGTGATATCAGGAGTTGTAAAAGTTTAATACCCCCCCCAAAAATAGTTTTCATAACTGCGACTGAGTTCAAGTTCATGAATCTTTATTATCCCCTGAAGGTAATTAGGTTTGCAGCCAGAACAACAACAAACACATCACATTTCAGGAAGATGTAAAAGACTAATTGGTGCAGGAATGAATGAATCTTTCAGTCAGTCCGTCGGGTGTCTGCATCTGGAAGGAAGCAGCCTGAAGTGGTCATGAAGTGGGTGGTCTGGATCTGCGAGGATCAGTCGGGCTTTGTGCAGATCAGTGAGGTCATTTAAGGCTGCGCACAACCTGAAAATCTCCAACAATTTCTATTTTTACATGTCAAAAGATCAAACCAGAGGCTAAAGTGAAAAGTTAATAATGACAACAAGAAAACATTCTAAAGCTTCCAATAAAAATACCTTCACCGATGATTAAAAACAGCGGTAATAATGTGACACGTAAACTTGTTTCCTCAGCATTCATCGGTGTGTTATTTTAGAGGGTGTCAGAATCAGGAGTAGAGGGTGTGGCAGGGTCAGCTGGGTGAACTTTACTACTCAGGTTGAGACTTGGGAAACATAGTTAATTAAAATCTAATCAAAGTCATAATAGAAATGTGAAGTCTTACCTGACCTTCACATAATATTGCCCAGACTTAAAAAAGGCAATTTCATCCAAAAGGCTTCTTTCAAGGTTTCATTAAGCTGATGAATTTAATTAGTGATGCCTTGTCCTGTGGGATTAAATACCATTTTTATGATGTTTGTATTTTAGTGAATATATGGCTCAGACTGCATTCTTGTCTGGATGTTATTGATGTGAAAAAATGTGCCTTACAGAAGGTTACAGAAATCATTGATTAGATAATCCTGTTTTGAGTAAAAACAAAGAACCTTGATGTCAGTCCCTGGAAAGAGTGTTTAGGATTATAAACTTTTGTTTGATTCGATTTTTTTTTTTATTTATTTATGGCAATAAAAATGAAGCATATCATGTGTTGAAAAAGAACACTTGTCTTCCAGGAGCCACTATGGGACACTTTCATGTCCCTGTCAGTCTTAAAGTCAAACTTACTTTGTTGGCTTGTTGACCCTTTATAGTAGAATTCGTACAGCTTCCATTAAGGTTGGGTTCCTTTAAAAGGTTTGTGTACAGGACATGTTTTCAGTTTGTAAATTAGCAGCTTGGGTTGTCCTTATGAAGATGTGCATTTCCAATGAAAGACAAAAAGAATAGCTCATGAGCTGGACTTGTGGCTATACTGGAAAAGTAATTCAGCATTTTAAGCTTTGATCTTTAAAAAATAGATGCCAAAACCTTTTTTTTTGTGTTGAAGACATTGTATAGAAAACTGACTATATTCTCCATTTTATTCTTGTGTCTGACCGTCTGCTCTGTGGTCAGGTGTGTATTTTTATGCAAGCGAGGTGTCAAGTTGCATCTAGGTCACTTTTGGAAACAGTTTAAGTCTTGCTGGAGCATAGTTACCATTTAGTGAGCATTGATAGGTTAATTACAGCCTTGCTTATGGCAGCCTGTCCTGCCATAATACTTTTATGACACCACAACATGTATTTTTTTTTTTCAATTAGATTCTGTGAACTTTCCTCCTGCATGTTCTACATGGATGGTGTTTGAACAGTGCTAAAATTACTACCGTTTTACTTATGATTACTGAACAGAAATACAGCTATCTCTCCATCTCTTTTCTAGCATTCCTTGGTCAAACTCTTGAAAATGAAATTAAATTGCCAAATGCAGGAAAATGATGTACTTAATCATTGTTGTTTTTTTTTTTTTGTTTGTTTGTTTTTTTTTTTTTTAGCTTAATGGAGTAGTGGAGAACCTTGGCCTTCTTTTTGCAAGTTTTTGATATTTCCCTGCTTCAATCCACCTGATTAAAATGAACAAGTCACTATGCAGAGCACGATAGACTGTTAGATTCATTCAGTTTGTCCAGGCCACGAGAACAAAATGACATCATTTTGTTTTTGTGTACGTTATTGAGGACGTCTTGTTCCCAACCCCTTGGCCAAGCAAAACCTTCCTTTTGTGGGGCTCTGAGAAGTATTGTGTAATTGGTCTGACATTTGAGGTGGGCAGGATTAATGTGGAGATGCTTGAAGCAGAGTTGTTACGTCCGCATTTCCGCAGGTTGAACAGATAGTTTTAATAAACAGCTGATCGAGGTGGTGAGAAAATGCAAAATATATACAACACACATGGCATTTAAATACACGGACACCACTGCGACACACCAGTCGCGGACAAAGCATCTTGTGGAGTATGTATTAACTGCACAACAACAAGCTTTTTCTTGTTCTAGTATCCTCGAGAACAATAAGAATGTTCTCTCCCGTATGTTAAAAGCTTAAGACGGAGCATTGGAAACTTGCAGGGCTGTCACCATTGAGAGCCAGGGCCCCCCACCAGCGTAAAGAAAGCAGCATAACAGCCTCCCTAATGAGGTTTAATTTATTAAACATGAACCTGAATATTGAGTGTAAAGGAGTGACTCTGGTGGGACTCGAACCCACAACCTTTGAATGCCTCCTCAGAGAGCTGGCTAGAAGTCCAATGCGCTATCCATTGCGCCACAGAGCCTGTTTTCCCAAAACATAGCTTTCCTGAAATCCAACAACTAGCTAGCATAGCATAGTTGTAGAAAAGTTGCCAACCTGTTTAACAGAGAAAGGAGACTGGTAGGAAAGTGGCAGGACTTCTCATCATAAAATAAAATGATTTGGCATTTAGACTACCCATAACCTAACTGTTCACAACAACCAATGCTCGTTTGAGCTAAGGCTAGCTTAAAGCTATTTTCTTTCTGTAGACTTCCCTCATCTAACCTGGTAAAAAAAAACTACATACAAACAAATGAAATTCAAGACCTGAACATAAGCCTTTGATTACTATCGTAAAATGTTGTGAATTTATGCTTCTAGAGGCCATGGGTACAAATAAACTGAAGGTCTGGGAGCCAAAAGAGAAAATAGAAAAATCACGCACATCCCCCAAAAAACTCAAACCAGGTGCTGGACCACAAGAAAAAGGAAAAAACGGATCCGCACAAGCTGGATGTAATTTCCATGAATATTTATTCAGCAGATCAGAGCAGAGTAACGACGTTACGACGAAGGACGTACGCCCTTCTTGAAGAATAAATATTCATGGGAGCTACATCCAGATTGTGCGGATCCGTTTTTTCCTTTTTATCTGGGAGCCAAAGAGCCTGTTGTTGCTCCCACCTGGTGAAATGTTAGGATAGAGGAAGTATAAAACGGCAAAATGGGACCTTGCATATGTTTTCTTAAAAAAATAAAATGCCAAGCGTTTACTTTGGTGACTGGTTTGACAGTCAAATGTTCAGAGAGATAATTCAAGTCCTGTACCTACAGTAGACCTGTGAAATGTTAGGCACACCAATGTGACCAAGAAAAAAAAAATGTTAATTGCACTCAACAAACTTTTGGTTGTATGTGTGACCAAGCCCTGCCTAATTAGACACCTTAACACTCATTTTGTTTCAGTTTTATTTAGCTGGAAATATACTTAAATGCATCAAAATATACTATAATTAAAGCTAAGATAGAGGCTTATGTCCTGTTGTGCTATATCACTGTTCCTGTGGGCAAAACTGTCTCGAGGGGCAAAAAATATATTGCCATTTGGTTTTCACAACATTGGTTTGGGAGGTCTTGTGGCTTGTTTTTTTTTACTTTGTTTTGTCCTGTTTATACACTAAACTCAGATTAATCGGTCATTAAAATACTTGGACAGAACTTGACAACAGGCTATTTATTTGTTTGAATATCTAAAACCTGCAGGATGGAAGACTTTAAGACTTTGGACTAAGCTTTTGGTGAATGCTACTTTTATATCTAACTGTGACACCCTCACCTGTCACCAGTTTATCTGCTGGTGGTAGACTATCCCAGTATGTGACTGTATGTCTGACGTCAAATCTAGATTTCTGGGGACTTCCTGATTACACTTATGGTGGTCAACGAGGACCTTTAAAAATCTCTGTGTCAATTTAGAATAGCCAACTAACGTAATCTGCATGTTTTGGGAGAAATCTGAAATATTTGGAATAAATCCAAACATGTACAGTTAAATATGCACACCCAACACATAAAAGCCATGATTAGAGCCAGAAACACTGTGAGACAATACAGTTAATTAGTATGCATCAGTATGCAATTTTTGTTTCAGTGAAGTTACGTATTTGGATTACTGTGAACAAATCATACATCCTCGCTAATGTCACACCACAGAGTCACACTTGAGTGCCTTCATTTCGCCTCTTCTTGGCTCAAATGCCTTTTGAGGTGTGGGCTAATGGGTCAAAAGTAAACCTTTGTAATCCAATCCTGCATGTGAAAGAGATTCTACCACAAATCTGGTCCCAGTTCTGATCCTCGGGGTCTGTGGTGACCACCGCTGCTCAGACAGAAAGACTGTTTGGCTTATCTCTACTGCTTATTCTGCAGAGGATTTTCTAATACATATTATTGTGTTTTGCACTGCTAATTCCCTGATTATATCACCACTGCGAATGTCTGTGCATGGCTGTTGAAGTGGGGGCTTATTATTGGTTTTATTTTACTCTGGTTGCAAAACAAACAGCCAATATTGGACTTGTCAGTCCAGATAAGGAATTCAGTCTAAAGTTTTAAATTACAGATGCAATCTCTTTGTGAATCTCACAAAATGGCAGAATAACTGAGCTGGATTTAACAAGCTGCTTTGCATGAGCATAAAGACGTGTCATACTTGCAGGTGCTGATGAGATTCAGTGATGTCTGCAGATGTCAAAACAAGGATATATTCAGACAGAGCTGCAGTCACAGCAGGAATGAATAAAGTTTATTTTCAATGTTTTTCCAAAGTTATTTCCCATGCAAAATGACAAATATTTGCAGAATTTAGTGATGCAAATGCACATATTTCCCAAATGCAGATCAGGGACACTTCCAGACAGGAGCAGAGAAATTAAAGAATGCAGTGAAAAAAAAGACTTAAACAATTTTTCCTTGTAAACTCTCCTAAGTTGCCCTGTTTCAAGTCAAAAGAATTATATTATATAAAAAAAATCACCTTTGTGAATCAAAACAAAACCAGAAACCAACTTTCAAACAGCAATTACCATAACCTGACTCACTGTTTACATGTAGCAAGTATTTTAATTTAAATGAGTTTAGTTCACTGGTGAAAAGATGTTCATGTTTACAATCATCTCATATTTCACCTGGATCAGCAATAAGCAGCAGGGCCGGTGTCTTACCATCATCCGCACCAATCATCATCACTTACTGAGCTACACAACCAGCCTGTTGCGATTTGTAACCTCCAAAACATACAGTAGATATTCTGCCTGTGGCGTCCTTTGTTAGCGACTGGAAACTGACAGTAACCAGGGTGGAAAATGTCCCATATGCCTGAACGGACCATTGTCTGCTGCTCCTTCTGTGTGCAATTTGTTGCAGAAAAAACATAAATGGACTGGACTGATTTCATCAAGTGTTTTTAAATAATTTTTGAGGTTTAAACAACTGAATGCAATTGTTTTCCAGAGTGTCTTTGTAAATGTTTTATTTTCTATTCTTTTTTTTTTCTCTTAATTGTGTGTTAACTGTATAATTTAGACACTATTATACTGTAGTTGCTGCTGCCTGTCTTGACCAGGACTCCCTTTAAACAGGGTTTTTACTCTCAGTGGGATTTTCTTAAATAAAAGAAAATTACACAAATAATGATCAAAAGAATGGTAGTACAAAGCACTATTATTTATCCACATGTGGGATCGGAACTTGCACAGCAGGGTGGTTTGGCAGTTCAGCCTCAACCATGCAGAGCTCTTATCTGCTATGCTAGCTGCCTTCATATTTTATGCACAAAAACACCTAAACCCTCACACAATTATGCTGCGTTCCATTAACTCAGAACTCAGAAGTGGGAGCTGGGGGGTGATGTCACACCTGACCAACTTGCGTTCCAGTTCACTTGTCGGAAAATCCCAGCAAAACAGCGTGTTTGCTAAGGCTATTGTTATTAGCTGTTGTTAGCACAGGTGCAGCAGGCAATGTAGGTCATACCACATGAAAAATGTGAATTACACTACAGCAGCTTCCTCCTACATCTATATCAAACAATACCACATGTATGGCTGATTTAATGCAACAAAAATAGTCAGAGGTGAAATAAATGTATCATTACAGAAGCTTCTAACTGCTAACCCGACTGCTAGCATTGGGTGCAGCCACCTTTAAATCTCAACTCAGAGGTTGCAGGATTGTCTGACTTTCCAAGTGGGAAATCCCACCTGGGGGGGCTGTTCCAGTCAAAACTTCCTACTCGGAACTGGAAATTTCCAAGTTCCAAGTACAAATGGAATGCAGCATTATCCCATGGCCCCTCCTGAAACATTTACCTGGTGATCTGAGCCTGGGTAAGAGTTAGCCCGAACTCCCTGAGTAAACACACTGTTTCATTACTATATTTGCATCTTGTACCCCTATCTTTACACACAGAGAACACATTTATTGTCTCAAATAATAGACTCTTAACTAAAACAGCAGCTGGGGACGGATCACATGTAGGATTGTTAAATTGTTTATGAATATCAGTTTATATCAGTATCGTCTGATTTGTAACACCTGAGCATATTGTGAAATATGTTTAACAATTTTGTATTTTGTATCATCCTGTCAGCCGTTTGTTCAACTAAATACCAGTGAAGTCTCAGTCTGAGCTGACTGGGCAGATTTACTTTATTAATTATTTTGCAGCCTCAGTGGGCACGTTTGCATGGAGACTTTTTTTCCCTTTCGGAATAAAATAATTCTGATTGAGGATTTTCAGGGCAGCTGTTTACATGGGAACTGATTCATTCCGGTCTGGTGTGTACATGCGCCAATATTTATTCAGAAAAATCCTGTCTGACATGCGCAGAATGATGTTACATCACGCTATTTAATAAAGACGGAGGTATAAAAACTGATCGTCACAGTTGTGGTTTCTGAAGGACTTTAATCCAGCAGCTGATACTCATGCGCTCCTACTGCAGACAACCAAGAGAAAAAGGCGTAGAGACAGAGTTTGAGTAAAAAACAAACTTTCTTTTGCTGTCCAGGGAATTACGTTGTTCACAGTCATCTGTCAAAGTGAGGAAACGTCACTCGTTGCACGTTGATGTCTTGTCGAAGCATGCGCTGTAAAAGTGCAACCTCACAACTTTCCGATTCAGCGTTTACATGATACCCCGTTCGGTTTGGGGAAAGGAATATTCTACCCTCGTGAAACCGAATGAAAATTCATTCGGTTTAGCACTTTTCATTCGGAAAGAGGTGTTTACATGGATCATTTTCATTCCGAAAGAGCTTTTAAACCGAAAGCAATCGGTATATTTGGGTCCATGTAAACGCAGCTAGTGAAATACAGAGAAAATAAACCACATCAACATGTAATTTTGATGACATATTTTTTGGGTTCCTTAGAGCTACACATAAATCCTACACATACACTAATACTAAAGTATTTGCCTATCCATCCAAATTATGGGAATCAGGTGTTGCAATCACTTCCATGGCCACAGGTGTGTAAAACAAAGCAGCTGGGCATGCAGACTGTTTTTACAAACATTTGTGAAAGAAGCTCTCAGAAGCTCAGTGAATTCCAGCATGGAACTGTGATAGGATGCCTCCCGTGCAACAAGTCGTGAAATTTCCTATAAGAAAATGGAAGTGTTTGAGAATGACAGCGACTCAGCCACGAAGTGGTCGGCCACGTAAACTGACGGAGCGGGGTCAGCGGATGCTGAAGCGTATAGTGCAAAGATGTCGCCAACTTTCTGCAGAATCAATTACCACAGACCTCCAAACTTCATGTGGCCTTCAGATCAGCTCAAGAACAGTGTGCATGCGCTTCATGGAATAGGTTTCCATGGTCGAGCAGCTGCATCCAAGCCATCCATCACCACGTTCTATGCAAAGAGCGGGATGCTGGACTCTAGAGCAGTGGAGGCGTTTTCTGGAGTGATGAATCACACTTCTCCATCTGGCAACCTGATGGATAAATCTGGGTTTGGCAGTTGCCAGGAGAATGGCATTTGTCTGACTGCACTGTGGCAAGTGTGAAGTTTGGTGGAGGGGGGGTTATGGTGTGGGGCTGTTTTTCAGGAGCTGGGCTTGGCCCCTTAGTTCCAGTGAAAGGAACTCTGAATTCTTCAGCATACAAAGACATTTTGGACAATTCCATGTCCCAACTTTGTGGGAACAGTGTGGAGCTGGCCCCTTCCTCTTCCAACATGACTGTGCACCAGTGCACAAAGCAGGTTCATAAAGACATGGATGCAGAGTCTGGTGTGGAGGAACTGGACTGGCCTGCACAAAATCCTGACCTCAACCCAATAGAACACCTTTGGGATAAATTAGAGCGGAGAATGAGATCCAGGCCTTCTCATCCATCATGTGTGTGTGACCTCACAAATGTGCTTCTGGAAGAATGATAAAAAATTCCCATTAACTTATTCCTAAACCTTGTGGACAGCCTTCCCAGAAGAATGGGCTCTATGCACAACTCCACTACTTCCTGAACTTCAGGAAGCTCCTCTGTTTCCTGTCTTTCATGACTGGACAAACTGATTAATCCAGGTGTGTCTGACCATTTACTGAGGTCAGGCAGACCTGGACGAATCAGTTCATGTTCAGTTCAATGCAGAGCCCATTGAAGCTGTTCTAGCTGCAAAGGGTGGTCCAACGTCACATTGAGATTAGGAATGGGATGCCACTTAAACTCATATGTGAGTCAAGGCAGGTGAGCAAATACTTTTGGCAATATAATGTATATGTGAAATATGCAGCATCTCACTGTGGTTTGAAAAACTATCACAAAACCTGCTGTACACTAGTTCTTGACCATAATGAATTCACAAAAAATGTGTGTTTAAAAGTTGAAAAGTACATTTTAAGTGTTTAAACGATCATTGAATTACACACATGGCTGTTATTAAGTTGTTCCCCATCATACCTCCATATAACCCAGTACTTTTTGCTCTTGCGTTTGTTTTCATTTTCAATTTTGATTTCAGTCATGGTGAGGTTTGGGCATTAGAAGTACTATGTTAAGATTACAAAAGTATTCTATGTGCATGTTTGAAATCTCTTTTTGCATACAAGATGGCAGATCCTAAAAACCAAACTGAAATGCATTTCCTCTGAAATCATCTTAAGTGTAACAAAGCAAATGCCCAATTCATGCCCAATGACGGTGCAGTGATTTGGGTTTTGTCCCTTTTTAAAATGCATGAAAGTAGGCTGAAATGTTGGATTAGGATTTCTGTGTTTGAAGAGCTTGCCCTTCTGTACATCCTGTGTGTTTTAATCCAAACCAAAAATCTTAAAGGAGTGATGACATAGCAGTTAAAAACTAGTTTATGTTGTTGGCATTACTGCATATGTAAATACTCCAAAGAAAAAAACAGCATTTTTTACAGCGGAGTATTGTTTTGAAACGCCAGACCTCACTTCCTCAGTAATACAGTTGGGTCCGGTGATGATATGGAGCTTTACCCGGAGACCACGTTGACTTCATTTTGATTGGCTACACCTTATTTCGCTATGACCTTATTTGGAGAATCTAGGTCAAGCTGCGGACGGAGTTTGCTAAAGGCTAACTGCTAGCAACAATCCAGACAGTGAGTTACGTTTATCAGACAAGACAGCATTTAGAAAATAAATAAACTTACAGGTAATGACAAGGTTGTGGCCCCCTCCCTCAGTGTTGCTGCAGAAGTTTTCTTTTAAATCCATTTGTTTGAAAACCCAGACCTGACTGCACAGAAGTTACTACTAGCTCCTTACACGAAGCTGAATCAGACAGGGAGGGGGAGGGGGGAGCGGACGGTGCATAGGCCGTTAGGAGAGAGAGAGGGGGGCGCTGTTTACTTGATAGTGTGCTCTTATTGGAGCAATTAAATTACGTAGAATGATAGAACTGCGTAGAATGATAGCCTGCTGTCTGATTCAACTGTTTCTGAGCAGAGAGACAAAGCTGACAGACCATAAACAGGAACTTTGATTCTCACTCTGGACATTCACATGGCCTCATCAGTGCACAATAGATCATATTATACCCCCAAAACCCCAGAAAAGTGAAATTTGATGTCATGGCACCTTTAAGACCATTTTGAGATCAATAGTCTTGTTTTCACTGCAAACATAAAGCCAATTTTTGCCATGTACTGTGGGTACAAAAAGGAGCAATCAAAAATAATTTCATCACGTTTGAGTTAAGCCTTGATGATTGAATCTTTTGCTATATGGGTGTAAGAAACTAAATGTAATGCAGTAAAGAAAGAAAAGCTCCTTTATTAACTGTAAGAATATCTTTTCTCCTTATAAAATGGCAGCTTGCAGACTTTTTGGTTGCTGTACTCATACGCTCTTATACATTTCAGCTCCTCTGGTGCTTCAGATGCATTTAAGATTTTTTTCCCAGAGAAATGCATAATGAATGTGTTAGATATCCTTCAAGCTGCCTCATTTCAGAAGCCTTCCCTCTCCAACACTCTCTGAGATTCCCTCAACTCAGAATTTGGATTAGTTTTCTGATTTAAAATGTCAAATACTCAGCTCAGAGGGGGAAGTTATCTGCTAAAAGCCAACTTCCGGAAATGTTTGACAGCAGTCATATCTCCCCTTGAAGCACTCAGGGAAAAAAGACATGTGAAATAAGATGTAGAGATCAGACGCATCCATGCGGAAACAGCAAATAAATAACACACTCTGCAGTCATCTGCGGGCGGCTACTTGAAAAGCTCTCACTCTTTTTATTTGTGTCAGGAACCCCACAATGATGCACTTCAACGCTAAGATGAACATTTGACGATCGGTTTCCCTCGCAAACTGCAGCTGGGTGCTTTGTTGTGATTAGATATGACAATAAATCTCTTTTGGGATACTCGGCTCTGCAGGTGAATATAACGGGGCAGTGATGAAAACGCATTCTCTCAGCATGTTGCTTGGCAGCAACTTCGTAATGAGAGCATCTGTAGCTTCAGTGACACCTCGCTGTAGATGTTAGTGGCCTACCTTTGAGGGAGGGTTCATGCATGTCTATTTTTTGGTCTTAACTAAACATCCAGGTAGTTCTATCCAGATGATAATTACCCTGTTATCAAAAATGTAGGGCAACTTTTAAGTGGATTGAACAAATAATGGTATACTTTGAACACAGGTAAATAAAGATTAAAGGCGTTATTGAAGATGTTTCTTTCAACATTTTTTGCAATATTCGGTAAAATTGGGTTCACTTCCCCATACACTAGGATTAATTAAAATTTTAAACATATAAAACTTATTATACATCAGCTGTAAAAGTAATGGGGCTGAAAAACATCCGCCAGTCATCTCTGCATTCCTTACATTTTTCATTTGTCTGTTGGCTCGTCAATCACTTTTACTATTGTAGTAAGAGTGATTGACTGTTAATTCAACAGGTAATAGGCGAGACTGATCAATGAGAGTGATTGGCGAGAGCACTGCGTCCCGGAAGCTGCGCGCACTCGTCTGATGCTTCCAGTATGTTGCTAACAATCATTCTGCTAGCAGTTAGCAACTTTCAGACAACGACATCTGTTTTTCTTGCGTTTGTGACATGATGGAGAATCTGTACCTGCTGTCTGCTAAACACTGGAGTCGCTCGTGCACGTTATTCTGTGGCTGGAGGAGGGAGCTGTGAATATAGCAGGTTGGTCTTGTGCATGCGCATTATTGAAAAACTTGCTAACAGTCTCTGCTTTCTGAAATGCCAAAACATCTACTATAGCGCCTTTGAAACACAAATGTGAGGATTTCCTCACCACTCTCAGAAAACTGTTGCTTTTAGACTTTATTCCACATCTGTCATGATGATGAATTTATTATTAATTATTTCTGCTTCCTGCATAAAACGTGACAGAAGTTCACCTGATAGGCAAGTTGTTGGTGCTGTGTTAAGGCTCAAACCCGTGATAGGCGATACCAATTTTTCTTTTCTTTCATACAACACCATTAATTTATGGCACATTTTTCATCAACATTAATACCAATACCAATAAACAGAATTTGCTCCTTGAGGAAAAAATGTTTGCGATTATCCTGTGCGTTTTAAAGCAACCCTTACTGATCTTGTATTTCAGAAATCACAGCAAGATTATTTGAATATCAACAGTTCCGCCTCACTCCAAAGACCCACCCCCCATTCCCTCCGCCTCCTAATGCAGAAGCAAAGGTCTGACAAGCAGGTCCCTCGGCCAATCCTAGACGGGGATCACACTGCAAGGATTGGTTGGAGTTTTCATTGAAAACTTTGAGATTGGAATATTTTATTTTGATTAATTGTGGGTCTGTCTTGTATTTCAGAGTTCCATTACCTCATTCATAGCATTTTACCCTATTAAAAAAGTAGTGTAACAATGCAACATCGGTAAGGGTTGCTTTAATATCTTTCTTTGGAAGGCAATATGAAATATGAATAAAACTCAAGGACTTAAAACTTTAAATATTTTTAAAACTATAAAAATACAAATTAGAATAGAATAAATTAATAGAGTGAAGTGTTCAGTAACCTGTAATGTCCCAGCAAAATGTTAAAACACATCGTTATTACAAACAGTATCATCACAGTGGTGCTGCACTGGTGGGGGGTCACCAAAGTGATGGGGGAAAATGATTTCAGGTATCCATTTTCTGTATACAACAGCTTTTGTGCATGTGTAAATGATATGATCATCATAAACTGAGGCACATTACTGATTAGCACCCCCCCCCCCCCCCCCCCCCCCTTATCCTCTGACATCCTCCATATGCTGGGTGCTCCAGCGTGCAGGGAGCGCGCACTGTCATGTGGAGCAAAAGATGAACAGAAAAGGAAACTCACAGCTGCTCCTTGACATCGGCCATATACTGTATGTCGTCTGTGCGGTAAAATATGGAAGAGAAAAAGAAGTAAGTAAGAAAATAAAATTCCTCATACCATAAAACATGTCTTTTTTTCAATGTTGACTAAGCTGGTTGGAACCACCAGACATTGTGGGAGAGAGAGGGAGGGGACAAGTTACTGGGGCCGCATCTCACGTAGCCACATAATAGCAGATGTCAATTGGTTGGTGTTCAGTCAGATCAAAACTGCTCCATGTAAGTGCAGCAGTGAGGATAATAATAATGAATTCCAGGACATTGCCATGTTCTGGAAAGTGATAGCCGCTGGCAGGAATGATCTTCTGGATCTTTCTGTCTTGCACTGGATCTGATGAAGCCTCTCACCGCTCTGTTTCTTGACAGTATCATGTAGAAGATGTGAAGAATCCTCCATCATCCTCAGCAGTTTGTGCAGCATTCATCTCTGGACAATCAACCTCCAGCAGCTCCAGGTATCCCGGCACAGAACCAGCTTTCTTTACGAGTCCCTTAAGTCTCTGGTTCTGATGCTGCTGCTCCAACAGATGCAAAACTGTTTCCCCCCCATTTCACTTTCCACAACACACTGCTAGAACACTGTCTCTCAAATGGGGGTACGCGTACCCCTGGGGGTACTTTGAGGCATTTCAGTGGGTAAGTGAAATTTTTTGATATCTGTGTTTTTTAAAGAATGAATAGACATCCTTCAATAAAAGTGATCTAATAAAGATTTCAATAAGTGTAAATGCACGGTCATAAACTGAGTTTATACTTAGTTTCACACTGTTTCTTTAATAACCCGTCTTCCACATACTTACATGGTTTGACCCAATGAGCCAAATGACATCAAATATCGATCACTGTCACCTTGATAATGCAAACAATGGAGTCGTGGTTGAAGCGTAGCAAAAATCTGACTCAAAAGAAAGAGTGCTAGGGGCCAAAGAAGACAAAATAACCATTGTTTTGCACGGCTCCAGTTTAATAAACTAGACACAAATGGCAAAATGCAGTATTTTTTAAAAAAAATCTTTTTTCCAACCACAAATACTTTGCAGTAGATAGGGGGTACTAGGCTGAAAATATATTTCGCTAGGGGTTCTTTGTGGATAAATGGTTGAGGACCACTGTTCTGGATGTGGAACATCATGGTGCAGACGTTGAATGAGCTCAGCTTTCATTAGATGTAGTCTCCTTCTGTCTCTTGTAAAAGCTTTTGTGTCGTCTTTCCTGTTGAACTCCAAGGTACTTGCATTCCTCCCACACCTCCACCTCCTCTTCCAGGATGTAAACAGTGCTTTCTTTTACACCTCTTTAAAATACTCTTGTTTTTGTTCAAAATGAGGTGATTGTTTCTGCACTATATCACAAACTGACTGACCGGTTCTCTGTACTCAGCTTCTTGTCCATCACTGATACTCCCCATAACTGCAGTCATCAGAGTATTTCTGCAGATGACAGGACTCAGAGCTGTACTGGAAGTCTGAGGTGTACAGTGTGAAGGGAAATGATGAGAGTACAGTCCCTAATGGTGCTGCAGTGCTGCTGACCACCATCTCAGACACACAAGCTTTCAGTCTCATAAACTGTGGTCTGTTTGTCAGCTAGTCATAAATCCACACAAAGCTAGATTTATCCTGTAATGGCCTGTACATTTGCCTTCACTCTGCAGAGGCACACAGACATGAACCTTGGCAGAAGTTAAACTCTACCAAATCCACAGAAAATGTGAATTGTAAGACATCCTCATCTATCTCAAAATCCATCTTTATTTTTCTCTGGAAAAGCAGCCATGACATGCCAAGAGGAAAAGCACAGAGGGTGATTACAACAAGGCAGAGCTGGACTTTAACATCCACAATGCTAAAATGACAGCGGTGAGGGTATTCTGCTTAAAAATATACAAACAACAACAACAAAAAATGAAATGTGGATTTGTCAAGTGCCATCAATGAAGTTCTGTCCCCCAGACGTTTGCACCCCAGCAGTTCTCCCCTGCAATTTGTCACAATAAAAACTCCTGACAGCCGCATGAGTTTTTATCTTCAGCTCTTGTGGAAACATTCATGAATCAAAGCAGTTCGCTGTGACTGTATGTTTACATATCGGGTAAAAATGCATTCATGTTGTGACTGTGTACTAGGAAGCCTTGTAGATTTAAAAAAAAATGTCAACAGGAAGTTTAAAATGGGAGCTTTTTATTTTGTTATTTGGTGCTTTTAACAAACAAAATGATGCAGCAACTCAGTCGTGTTGTAAAATGTCACATTTCCTGTCTCTATTTCTAAAGATGCTGTTTTTAAAGCTTTAACTTTCAATATTCGCTGAAAACTGACCAAACACAGCTGTAAGATTATAAAATCTCTAAAATAACATCGAGTTTTATTCAACACTGTAAACAAAGCAACACTTTTGAACAGCATCCCCATGTGTTAAGTCTCAGCCAAGCTCAGTTTTCCGCTGTAACTGTGAATCTGCGAGCTGCAGCACTCTCTGAACCTTCAGTCACTTGCTTCAGTGCTTTCTACCAGCTCCTCTCATCGCGCCTGTGAGGCAGGATCCACTCGCACTCGTTTCAGGCTCTAACTGTCTCGCCTCTAATTTGGATGACGTGTGTTGCCTCACTGAACTGAAGATCTGTTGCTTAGCTCTGTTAGCTTTGTGAAAGTTGAGAAAAGTTCAACTTTTCAAGCAGCAGTCAATCGAAGCACACGATTGATCTTTGCTCCCTTTCTAAATGCCAGACACAAGAAGTGTTTACAGATCGTGCCCATGTTGGTCATCGCCCAGTTTCTCCAGAAAATACCCTTGTTTGTCTTCTTGACCAAAATAAAGGAGGGTTATAATCTAAAACATGGAGGGGGGACTTAAATCAGTGATCTCTCGCATGACAGTGTCATAAAAGTCTGTTCAGTCTTTTTGCTCATCTGCTTTCTCCTGTTACGCTTTTGTGGCCAAGTCAACACATGCAATCCTAGCACTGTAACATTATTATGACTAGAGATATAAAGGACCTGGTGGTACATCAAACCTCACTTAAACTTTAAATATAAGTATCTGTTTAAAGGAAAAAAGGTAATGAAAACTGTGTTTAAAGGTAGAATATGGAGTTTTTCTCCGTTTCTGTTTGTAAACACTATTCAAACTGAGTGTCCCTCCCCTCAGGCTAATGTTCGCATCACTCTTCAGTCCAAGTCTCTCCTTCAAAGCTCAGAAGCAGATGAAAACCTAACTACTATTGACCCTGGTTTTCGAGTGTGCATTATCTGAAGCTCTTTTTGCTGCAGTGTTTCCTTTTCTTTGCTGCGTCCGCTGTTATTTTCTTTCTTTTTTTTTTTTTTTGAGAATTCAGGTGACTGGTTTCTACTCCAGTCATTGAGTTTATCCCAAGCGGCAACCTCTGGTGGCCAACTATGAAGCTACCCGGAAGAAGTAAATATTTGTAGTTCTCCCTTCATCCACTAGGGGCTGGCTCCAAAACAGAGCAAATCCCCATAGACTCTCATGTTAAAAAGACCAACTTCACAGAAATAAATATGTTTACAGCCTGGTTCAAAAAATAATTTTAGGTTTAATAGGTCAAGTTTACCTTCATGTCAACTGTGAGGGGGGTGAATTTTTTTCTAACTCATCCATTTAGATGTTATTTAATCTTGAAATTACACATAATTAGGGGTGTGTCCTTTTGATTGTCAGGCAGCATATCGGATTCTGGCCTGCCGACTGGTAGCTCCTAGTTAGCTCCTTGTTTGCTCTCAGTAAGGTCTCAGTCTGCAGCAGAGTAGCACAATGATGGGTTTTCTCAGCTGACAGCAAGTCCAAACATGCCATACTTTTACCCCGCTGCTTAGGGGGCTAATCTTTGTTAGTTCCTGTTAGTTTTGAGTTATCTCGGTTAGCGTTTAGCCCAAAGTACTTTGGCTGCCAATAATTTGCCCCGCGGCTGCGCTTTGCCCATTTTAGTATTTTCTGGGAGTGACGACCCACGTGACACTGCAAGATGGCGACGGTGGGACACGCTCAACTGGCTTCACTTTCCCCTATTCTGACGTGACCAGATACTGCGTCCCTTCACGGTCCTCCCTGGCCAATCAGTGGCCACCTTACTGGCCACCCTCACGCTTTAACCAGGTGGCACTCGAGCAGTTACGGAGACCCCGAGCTGCTTCCAAACCACGTTCCCTTCTTATTTTAGACACTAGCTACCCCATACAGTTGGAATTTTTGATTTGGTTTGATTAGGTATGTATGTATGTTATATGTATCGATTATCGGTTATCGGCTTTAGAAGCTGAAATTTATATATAAAATGTATATATATTAAAAAAAAAACAAACAACAACAACAACAAAAAAAACCATGCACTTTGAGGTATACTTATGGCCACCTTGATGAGTAGTTTCTCCCTGGCCACCCCAGTGAAATATTTCTGGCTCCGCCAATGCCACAGGGTGCTACAAATACGCATCTCCACCCAGAAACGTCCCGAATACACCAAAACAAAGGGAAAAAACTAAATACAGTCAGCAGGAGAGGGAGTTGCAAACAAAGTCACCGCAACATGAGAGTAAAAGCCCAAAGGTGTGGACTGAGACAGATTTCACTTCCACAAGTCCAGCGTTTATTTTCAGGGGGAAAACTCTGGATTCTACCTTTAACCATCATGCCATGTGGCTAATTCTTATGTTTCAGTCAAACTGATGAACTTCCAAGATCTGATGTCAAAAGCGAAGTGACTATTTTCAGGTAACATGAGTTACCCAGCATTCACTTGATTATTTGGCACAATTAAAACAGTTTTGTTTTTTCATTTTTATTCATTCATTCCTAATGTGACCACACAAGTTTCAAGATTCTTTGTCTTTCCAAACGTTACAAAATGCTGGACTGAGGTTCCGGTTTAGCAGCTTGAGCTGTAAAAGCACAACTGTTTGCATCAAATCTAAATCACTGCATACACAAAACAAGACATACACACCCATGCATACATATGAACATTACCACCCAAAAGTTTGGAATCACTTTTACGTTTAATCCAATGGCAAAGTGATCCCAAACTTTGGAGTGGTAGTGTGTAAACATATGCACAGAACCAAATACACGTTTGAACATACAGTATGACCGCTTTGAGTCGCTTATATAAGCAATAAATCTGCCTCTATGAATGCACATATAAAATCAAATCTATAAAATACATCTGTGTTAAGTATGTACACACTTCACATGCGTACTTTGATACACACACACACACGCATGAACACACAACTTATTCCAGTTTTTAATGATTCTACTGTTTAGTAGAGAACTGAGACTCCATTCCAGTTTGTCTCAGTGTAAAAGTGTATGCATGTGGATTCTTTATTCTGTCATAATCATCTTGGGGATTAATTAGTTTTTCCTTTGGTAAAATAAATGAGTAATTTTCTGAAGTTCATGTTTTGACATCTTTCTGCTGCCAGTGTTGGTATTTGTATCGATCAAATATTCATTCAGGTTTAATTATAGTTGGATCTATTAAGGTTGGCTCTGGCTAACCTCAAATTGATTTGGCTTTTTTCCTAATGAATTCCATCTGAGCAGGTGTTTTTCTGGTGGACTTTCCATGACTTGACTTTTGAAAAGAAAACTCAAGTTTTATATTTCTGTGTAACACATCTGTTCTACGAATGATTAAACGCTTAAAAAAAATTACATTCAGGATGCTCACTGGGTTCTCATTAGGAATCAGGTGGTGTAATCTCGAGTACAATTTATCATGCTTGATAAACAACCTTTACCTACTGCCGAAAAAGTTCGGTTCCCCCTAGGGAACTACCGAGGTTTTTCGGCATCTGATATAGGGGGTTTTCACACCTCGTCAACTCAGCCTCTCTTATGCATATGCATCCAGGAACACACAGCGTGTTCTTACAGTCCAGCCCTAATCAGCGTGTAATACATGTATTCAGCTCGAGTCATAAAGATCCTGGCACTCTTTCAGATCAGACGTACATGCATTTATAATCGTGTCTGTGTCTCACATCTCTACAGCAAGGCAAGGCAAGTTTATTTGCATAGCATATTTCATGTAAAGGATAATTCAAAATGCTTTCCATAAAACATTATAAGCATTACAGGGGGGTGCAAAAGGAGAAAAAACGTAATAAAGAGACAGTAGAAGCATGATTTAAAATGAAAAACTTTAAAAACATTTAAGATTAAAAAGAGAGAATATAGAGCCATTGTTGATTTTAACTTTTGAATGAAATCTATGTAAATGCAGCTGAGAACAGGTGGGTCTTCAACCTGGATTTAAATGAACTGTTTCAGCTGATCTGAAACTTTCTGGGAGTTTGTTCCAGACATGTGGAACACAGAAGCTGAATGCAGCTTCTCCATGTCTGGTTCTGACTCGGAGAACTGATAAGAGACCGGATCCAGATGACCTGAGGGGTCTAGTAGGTTCATACTGGGTCAAGAGGTCACTGATGTATTTTGGGCCTAAACCATTCAGAGCTTTATAGACCAACAGCAGGACTTTAAAGTTACAACCAGTGTAAAGACCTCAGAACTGGACTGATGTGATCCACTTCAGCTGTTTAACTGATTTTTTAGGTAGACAAGTAAAGATGGTTACAGTAATCAAGCTGACTGAAGATGAATGCATGGACAAGTTTTTCCAGATTTTCACGAGACATCAGATCTTTTATCCTTGAGATGTTCTTCAGGTGATAGTAGGCTGATTTAGCGATTGCCTTGATATGTTTATCAAAATTTAGGTCTGAGTCCATCACTACACCCAGATTTCTGGCCTGGTTGGTGGTTTTTAGGTGTATGGACTGAAGTTCTGTGTCGACCTGCTGTCGTTCCTCTTTGGCTCCAAAAACAATCACATCAGATGACACGTGTCCACACGCTGTCAGCTGTTTACTCTTAGAGTGCATGGAATACTTCCGTGCTTCAGATCACAGTAAAAAGCCAAAATGAAACAGATAATAATAAATATTGAAACCATCCAAACCATTTTCTTTTATTAGACTTGTCTAAAATAAGATGGAAAGGTGTTTTCAACGGTGTGATTTCAAACACAGTGAACATACAGTAAAACGTAACCGACACAGGCTGCAACGGAGAAAACTGGGCTGAATGTGTGTTGAGTGTGTGTGGATGAATGGTGTAGTGGTGAGAGCTCCCATGGCAGGTTTGATTTCCAGGCATTGTAGTCTTTATGCATGTCGTCTTTGTTTTTTGTTTTTTTTTAATTCACCCGATTTGACATTCTAATAACTTTCTCCCCTGAGCAAATACAACTACTGATTGCTTTGCATCCTTTTTTATCGTACACTGAACAGTTGAAATAGTGAAGTGGCAATGACACTCAGAACTTGGCTGCAACATTCAGATTCCCTGATTTGTGAAAGAATGGAGAGTGAATGGGCCAATTTAAAAGTAGAATAAGTTTAAAGCAGCACTTCAGAACTTTGATTTTACACTTTGGCGCCCCCAGGTGAAGGCTACTTCACTGTCTAATGGACTATATACACCACTCCATTACTTCCTGAACTTAGTAGTGCTCCTCTGTTTCCTGTCTTTCATTATTGCACAAACTGATTAATCCAGGTGTGTTGCGGGGTCAGGCACCTGGATTACGCAGTTCGTCCAATAATGAAAGACAGGAAACAGAGGAGCACTATTAAGTTCAGAAAGTAGTAGAGTTGTGCATGTAGCCCATTTGCATCCTGTCATTAAAAGTCAGTCTAATATTGACTCTTCTTGTACTTGTATTCCTTGCTCTGTCACCCCCCCCCCCCCCCCCCCCCCCCCGCCCATTTCTTTGCTAAATGTTCAAAATGGCTAATATCCAGTTGCTGGCATGTGACACAGCTGAAACCCCGCCCTGGGCTGAAGAAAAAAGTTGTGAAGTGCAGTTTCTCAGCTTTGAGGTGCTGCAGGGCAATGACAGCTCCAGGAATGTGCATCATGAATGTCAGTGTGCCATTAAGTGAGCAGTGATTACATATGTTTTTAAAGTTACAGGAGAATGATAGGACTAAGTGACAGTAACCAGTGTACTGCAGGAGTAATCTTCATCTGACAGCAGTAATCAGTCATGTCTGAATCTCATCTCTCCCAGAAAGTTTGATCCAATGACCTTGCAGTCATCAGTCTCATTTTCCAGCCACTCAGTTTCTTCCACCCTGAATTATAATGAACCAGTTTGATGTCACTGACTCTGTGTGCACAGGCTTTATATGATGGTTTTTATTGAAATTACATGGTGGCTGTTGCTGTTGGTCCTCCACAGAGGGGCTGCTGTGGCTGCGCCTCAGGCCCAGTGTCAGGCTCTGTCAGCTGGGATGATCATTAGCTGCCTCCCTGAGGATCTGTTCCCCTCTCAGCATCCACTCCACGACACCCTCAGCCCTTTGTGGTGCCTGCTGATAAGGCCGAGCTAATATCTGCTCAGTCGCTGACTGCATGAGAAATGATAAACAGACATAGCTGCTGTCCACTCCATCAGGACAATAGAAACTGGAATCTAGCCACAGGACTATTGTCATTCCACAATGCACGGTGGTGTATGTACAGCACAACTCATGACCAGGTGTTTAAAACAAAACAGGGGATACTGCAAGGATGACAGAAAAACTAAGCGCTTACAATAGCTGTGTCATACACAAAATGGGTTATGGTTCCAAACCCTGCTATAACTCGTGTCTCGGCTGTCAAAAGCTCCTGGAGAGAGATAATGAATCTTATGTGGATGGGTGACAAATAGTGAAAACAAAAAAACATTAAGTTATTTAGTGAGGAGTTGAACCGCCATGTGCTGCCAGAAGACAAACAATGTGCTTTGGCATTGATTTTCAATTCTGCAGCTTTGAGATTACATTCTTCCAGACAACATTCCCTCATTTGGTGTTTTGATGGTGGGGGTGGAGTGTTATCCAAGTCAAGCCAAAATCACTTACTGGTCTTCAATTTGGCTCAGATCTGGTGACTTGAAGGCAAAGACTAAAAAAAAAGGACGTAATATCTGGTCACGTCTGAAGAGCTGAAAGTGAAGCCAGTTAGTCGCTTCCCACCGTTGCCATCGTGCCGTGTAGCTTGTGTCGTGACTCCTGGAAAATGGAAGCTAACGAAGATTAGCCTGGGGTAAAGGTAAGGCATGTTTGGACTTGCTGTTAGCTGCTAAAAAACACCATTTTGCTCCTCTGCTACAGAATGAGACCTTACCGACAGCAAACGAGGAGCTAACAGCTAGCAACCAGCCAGCAGGCCGGCATCCGATGTGCCGCCTGACAATCAAAAGGACACACCCCTAATTATGTGTAATTTCAAGATAAATAACATCTAAATGGATGAGTTATAAAAAAAAATCACCCCCTCACAGTTGACATGAAGGTAAATTTGACCTATTAAATCTAAAATATTTTTTTTTATCCAGGCTGTTTATTTCTGCTCTTAAAGCAAAACTAAGTAACTTTTTCACCTCAATAAATGCTTTTCAGGCTCCCTGTGGGGCTAAACAAAGTGTTTACAGAGTGATTCAATGCCCCCCCCCCCCCCCCCCCCCCCTTCCCCTCGGTGTCTCTGGCCTATAATCGGCACAAATCTTGCGACAACACAAAATGCTGTACAGCACTCAGGTCCCCTATCCACCAAGCTGCTTCCAGTGCTGGTTCGAACCAGAACCAGACTAAAAAACGGTTCTTTAGCTTCCCACCACCTAAACACTGGCTCCTGGCTCTCAAAACCAACTCTTTGCTGGACCTGAATGAAGAACCGGTTTACATAGCTTATGCTGCCTGGGCGCCAGACGTAGCAACACCGAGCCTCACGGCCGAATAGGCTCAATAATCACTAGTCAGGTCCACAAAAATTGAATAAAATTTGTATTCTTACCTGAAACCCGCTAACACCAGAGAAAAATATAATCCACAGCACATTTAAAACGTCCCACTGCATGAGACACAGGACGCTGCTTTGAGCAGCTGCAGAGGGAGACGATCTGCTGCTATCAAAGTAGCAAAGTAGCATCAACAAGCTAGTAAAAGCTTAGAAATATATTCAGGGATCAAAATAGAGGAAAGGCAGGTAGAGAAGACGACTGTGTGCTGTGGGGTGAAGGGGGGAATTACAACCTTTACAACAGTGAAAGGAGACCAGTGGGGGTGGCGGGGGTCTGAAGTTACTGAACTTTGCTTTAAAGGAATAGTACACCCACAGAATGATGTAACTTTATTTTCCACTTACCCTCATAATGAGGAAGACTCTGGAGCACTTTTTGCATGCCGATGCACGTTCATGAAACTACGGAAGGCGCGGAAGACGAGATCGCGCGTTCTCTTTTTCTTTCTTTCTTTCTTTTAAATCAATATCCAACTCCTCTTGTGTTTGTCTGCAGCTCTGGTATTCTTAGCACAATGTAAACAGCAAATTTTTTTCTTCTACGCTTGTATTATCGGCAGAGTATAGGGTCTGAACGCCGAGGCTTCCGTAAGTAGGATGTAATACTGTTTAGGCTCTAAAAATATACTTAATTATGTCGTTTCAAGTAAATTATGGACGCTACCCACTCAGGACACTTAGATTACATTGGACGAGCAGTATGGAGGAATATTGACAAGTTTTTGTGCACTTTTATGGACCTTTTTGGCTCGGGCACAATCGAACTCCATTATATGAAAGTTGGGGGACAACAAGAAGCCTTCCTGATCGCCGGCTGCATTTGACATATTAAAAAAGTGCTCCAGAGTCTTGCTCACCTTGAGGGTAAGTGGAAAATAAAGTTAAATCATTCTGTGGGTGTACCAGTCCTTTAAGCTGGCCTTTTTAACGTGGGAGTCTATGGGGATTTGCTCTGTTTTGGAATCAGCCCCTAGAAGATGAAGAAAGAGCTACAATTTTTTGGCACTTTTCCGGATTTCCGCATTGGCCTCACAGTTGGCCACTGGAGGTTGCTGCTTGTTTGAAGGTCAAAGAATATGATAATATCATTTTCATAATCATGAAATTGTTCAGTGGCTCTATTGACTCACAATATCCTGGTAGAGGCTACTCCTACTTTGGGATGTAATCATTCCATCATCAAGCTTCACAGGATGAAGGTTATATAACATCATACAACTTTCTGTTGGTTTGCAGCAACTCCTTCCAAATAGAGAACAACTGAAACACATCAATGCATGCTAAATTAACCCAACAGCATAAGAGGGTCACTTTATCACCCCACTGTTGGAAGGATGCTTTAAAACAGTCCCCATCAACGGGAGCCCCACTCAGAAACTCATAAAAGATCCAACATCTGTCAAAGTACCATCCACAATCCCGTGTTTATTCCCTTACAGATCAGAGTGATTATGGCAGCACAAGGGAGACCCACACAGCAGTGAGCATCTAATTTTAATGTAACTGACCCGCATCAGAAAATAGTTATAGTTTCAAAATATTTTCAAAGTTTAAGTTAGTTCACCCAGAATCATACGAATTCAAGCTGTTTTTCCTGCTTATGTTATTTTTCTGTTTAATTTAATCTCCAAACCTCCCCTGCGCCATGACAATAACCGAGCTAAGAGTCAAAAGTCCAAAGTTTTCTTTGAATTATCAGAAACTATCTGTTTCAGTCAAATATGGGGCAACAGAAAAAATGTGTTGTGGACGTGGGTACCAGTGTAGTACAGCTCCCACAGAGACATGAAAGCAGCAGTGTGCTGACTTTGAAGTGAGTTATAAAGCTAATGATAATATTCCAGAGGACATCCCTGGTCCAGAAAGTAAAAATTCTGCCCAGCAGTTGTTCCAACCAATCACTAAACCAGCTGAATTTGACTAGCCCCTCTGCAGGTATGGGCTCGTCAGTGAAAACACCTGTTCTAAATGTACTGGCAGATTCAAAAACATGTCAGGATTTTGCTTTCTGGCACTCTAAATGTCCACCTCTGTTAAAATATAAAAAAGTAACAAAGTATGAATGTCAAATCTTAAAGCCAGTGAAATATTCCTAAAGCTCAGGTTTCACATGTGTGTGTGTTCTGCATATTTCACATAATTTCAATTTCAAATAAACAAAACAAAACAAAACAAAAAAAGATGTGATAACATGGGTTACATGGGCCCTTGCTTTTTTAAACATGGAATTACGATGGCATCACATAGGTTTCACATGTGAACACATAAGTTTCATGGTCGAATTGGCTTGAGTTTCACATCTTATTACATTATTCTTGAAACGTGCACAACAGAGGTGCCCAAGTCCGGTCCTCGAGAGCTACTATCCAGCATTTTTTTCAGCATAACCCCTCCAACACACCTGGATCAAATGGTTAAATCACTCATGTGCATGTCATTCACCTCTGCAGAGGCCCGATAACGAGCCATTCATTTGATTCAACTGTGTTGAAGAAGGGGTGCAACCAAAATGTGCAGGACAGTTGCTCTCAAGGACTGGACTTGGGCACCCCTGTTCTAAAATGATGCTCCTCAAGAGCAAAATACATGTTTCACACATGTTCAATTGTTCTGCACATTATTTCAACTCAGAAAAAATAAAGAATGGGAATTTGCATTTGCTTCACATCTTTCAATGAAAATGTTCACATCTTTCTCTTGTGAAAAACAAAGACTGTGATTTTTCAGTTGGGGTGTGGTTTTAGGACAAATGAACCCATCCACTCATGTTACTTTTGTTTCCATGAGTTAGTTACGGTGGCTGGGAAGTG
This sequence comes from Atherinomorus stipes, assembly GCA_023101725.1. Lineage (NCBI taxonomy): Eukaryota > Metazoa > Chordata > Actinopteri > Atheriniformes > Atherinidae > Atherinomorus > Atherinomorus stipes. The sequence continues at coordinate 42,857 of JALJCO010006000.1, read as the reverse complement.
CAAAACATTAATACATTTACCTGAAACACTTTTGCAAGTTCAACAAAACACTTATACAAGTTCAACAAAACACAAATACAAGTTCAACAAAACACTTATGCAAGTTCAACAAAACACGAATGCAAGTTAAAAAACACTTATACAAGTTCAACAAAACACGAATGCAAGTTAAAAAAAAACACAAATGCAAGTTAAAAAAACACGAATGCAAGTTAAAAAAAACACGAATGCAAGTTCAACAAAACACGAATGCAAGTTAAAAAAACACGAATGCAAGTTAAAAAACACGAATGCAAGTTCAACAAAACACGAATGCAAGTTAAAAAACACTTATACAAGTTCAACAAAACACGAATGCAAGTTAAAAAACACTTATACAAGTTCAACAAAACACGAATGCAAGTTCAACAAAACACGAATGCAAGTTAAAAAAAACCCGAATGCAAGTTAAAAAAAACACAAATGCAAGTTAAAAAAAACACAAATGCAAGTTCAACAAAACACGAATGCAAGTTAAAAAAAACACGAATGCAAGTTCAACAAAACACGAATGCAAGTTAAAAAACACGAATGCAAGTTCAACAAAACACGAATGCAAGTTAAAAAATACTTATACAAGTTCAACAAAACACGAATGCAAGTTAAAAAAAAACACTTATACAAAGACACGACCCGGAAGTGATTGTTGGCGATCGCTGCACTGTCTGTTCTTTCTTTCCTTTTTTCTTTCTTTCTTTCTCTTTCTTTGTTTCTTATTAAATGGGCAAAATTAATTGTACATGCTATTACAGAGATAAAAACATCTTCGTAATTTTGACGAGTAGGTATTTTTTGTTTCATTTCTTATTTTTAATTTTTAAGTTTAAAAGTCTTCCAGTAATTTTTAAAATCATTAGATTGAAAAACTAGAAAATAAGGGCATTTATCTATTTATTTTGCCAGATCATTTTGTGGATGTAATATTTTTGTAGGATAATGATAAAATTTAGATATGTAGGCCTATTTCTCATTTCAGGAAAAACAGTCTCTTTCTGCCTGTGGTAATATGAGTAATCGGTATCAATCAGTGATCAAAATCACATCATTACAGAAATTTAATTCTCGGGAGCAAAACTTCCCACATCCGGTATGCGCTGGCACCTAGCAACCAGGAGCGCGGTGAATACAAACGGTTGCTATGCGGGATCAGCGCTTTATCTTTATCACTTGTCTCTGTGATAAATTGCTGTAAACCATGAGGAGGAGTTTGGCGGCGGTGTTCTGCACAATAGAACCTTCAAGTAGGTGGAAGCTGTCTTTCTTCAGGTTTCTGGCGTATAACGAGTCAGCTGAGCGCCGTGATCAGTGGACCAAATCAGTGAGGAAGGTGAACAGAGATGGCAGTGTGTGGAGCCATGTAAACGTTTATTAATCATTGTACGTTTGTCTATATAACCACCTTCCCCCTAAAAATAATCAAATCATACGTTATAAAATAACCAACCCATATGTCATTACTGAGGCAGTGCCTCCATTTGAACACCTGTACCTTTACATTCAATATCAGTTGCTCTGCTCGATAATAATAATAATAATAATAATAATAATAATAATAATGGTTGATGTTGTGGTACTACATATTTTCTTTGGAATTTCATCAATATAAATAGCTAACTGCCACAAAATATTTATGTGGACACTGAACGGAATAACTATCCTTTATTATACAGACAAATGAGAAGAACTATATATGCCAGCTAATTATGAAATGTAATTTTCATATTACATTTTATATTATAAATATAAAACATGAATACGATTTAGACTTTGTAAGAAAAATGGGTGTTTAAGATACCTTCTAAACATTTAACCTCCTGTAACCTTCTTTACCCATTTTCCAGCGGGACCTTTTGCATCAGGAATGAAAACCAAACAAGGCGGAATAAAAGTTAACAATTTATTACAGAATCAGAGGCAATACATTACAGAGCTCTGGGTTCAGAATTCTTGCCCTGTCACCAACAGAGTGCTGGAGCCAGTTTGGAAAATCTGACACCTTCTAACAGTCCCTTAAACCCTTTTTATATCATGTCGGTTGAATCTTGTAGAGTCAGCGACTCCTCCCCCTGCTACAGAACAGCTGAACGCACACATCCTGGCATCTTCTGGCTCCTTTATTCCTGAGAGAGAGAAAGAGTGGAAAAATACAGAAAAAGAAAGGGGGAGAACAGAAAACAACAAAACCCCTAATACTTTGCGCTCGTCTCCTGTGTCCGGTTTCACATGAAAAGCCAAGTAAAACAAACCTTTCCTCCTGCAAGATGTTCTCAGGGTCTACAGGTCATAAACTGCCTAAATGATTTGCTACACTAGGTAATAAATGCTAAATAGCCCAGTGAACCACCTCTGGTGTGTTTCTACAGCTGCCACAAAAACACGGGAAAGAGGCGCCCTGACTTTATCCTGAGAGCGAACTCTACATAACCTTTCAGGTCACTATCTATATCACACATTAACCAATTCTCCAAAAGCATGCATAATCCTACAACTTCCATCTAGGAAGTGCCTATTTTACAGTTTAGTTATACACAGCTGGGAGCTCACTAAAGAGATCCGGGTATTCCAAATCAAGACGTTTTGTTGGATCATCCACTCAAACATCAGCCGGTAAACGATACGGACAGTCAGACAATCCAACCAATGTCAAGAGGCAAAATACGACGTTATTTAGGACAGGTATATAGGGGAAAGTGGTTTTGAAGTATTTGTATCAACATATTGCCATTATAATCAGCATAGGGAACTCAGGTGTGGGGAAATTCATCTGCAAAGATTGTGGTAACATATGGCTCACTGTGTACTATTGAAAAATAAAATCTGTAGGCCTAAGTCAAGTAAATTTCGTTCTTTTTCAAATTTTATTTTGACCAGGTATATATGCACACATGTAACAATTAAAAAAATACACTTTTAACCAACATTATCAACATTACAACAAACAACTGGAAAACTCAAGTGTGAATAATAAACACTATTTATCAATAAAGGTATTACATAATTACAATTGAGAACACATTTTTGTAATCAATATCCATTCAGAAATTTTCTCCGACCTGCATCAGGTTATATACACAAATGTACAATGATTAATAAACGTTGGCTCCACACAGTGCCATCTCTGTTCACCGATCCTCACTGATTCGGTCCACTGATCACGGCGCTCAGCTGACTCGTTATATGCCAGAAACCTGAAGAAAGACAGCTTCCACCTACTTGAAGGTTGTATTGTGCAGAACACCGCCGCACAACTCCTCCTCATGGTTTACAGCAATTTATCACAGGGACAAGTGATAAAGATAAAGCGCTGATCCCGCATAGCAACCGTTTGTATTCACCGTTGCTATGTGCCAGCGCATACCGGATGTGGGAAGTTTTGCTCCCGAGAATTAAATTTCTGTTATGATGCGATTTTGGTCACCGATTGATACTGATTACTCATATTCCCACAGGCAGAAAGAGACTGTTTTTCCTGAAATGAGAAATAGGCCTACATATCTAAATTTTATCATTATCCTACAAAAATATTACATCCACAAAATGATCTGGCAAAATAAATAGATAAATGCCCTTATTTTCTAGTTTTTCAATCTAATGATTTTAAAAATTACTGGAAGACTTTTAAACTTAAAAATTAAAAATAAGAAATGAAACAAAAAATACCTACTCGTCAAAATTACGAAGATGTTTTTATCTCTGTAATAGCATGTACAATTAATTTTGCCCATTTAATAAGAAACAAAGAAAGAGAAAGAAAGAAAGAAAAAAGGAAAGAAAGAACAGACAGTGCAGCGATCGCCAACTATGGTGTCTTTGTATAAGTGTTTTTTTTAAACTTGCATTCGTGTTTTGTTGAACTTGTATAAGTATTTTTTAACTTGCATTCGTGTTTTGTTGAACTTGTATAAGTGTTTTGTTGAACTTGCATTCGTGTTTTTTAACTTGCATTCGTGTTTTGTTGAACTTGCATTCGTGTTTTTTTAACTTGCATTCGTGTTTTGTTGAACTTGTATAAGTTTTTTTTAACTTGCATTCGTGTTTTGTTGAACTTGCATTCGTGTTTTTTTAACTTGCATTCGTGTTTTTTTTTAACTTGCATTCGTGTTTTGTTGAATTTGCATTCGTGTTTTTTTAACTTGCATTCGTGTTTTGTTGAACTTGTATAAGTGTTTTTTAACTTGCATTCGTGTTTTGTTGAACTTGCATTCGTGTTTTTTAACTTGCATTCGTGTTTTTTTAACTTGCATTCGTGTTTTTTTAACTTGCATTCGTGTTTTGTTGAACTTGCATTCGTGTTTTTTTTTAACTTGCATTCGTGTTTTTTTAACTTGCATTCGTGTTTTGTTGAACTTGCATTCGTGTTTTTTTAACTTGCATTCGTGTTTTGTTGAACTTGTATAAGTGTTTTTTAACTTGCATTCGTGTTTTGTTGAACTTGCATTCGTGTTTTTTAACTTGCATTCGTGTTTTTTTAACTTGCATTCGTGTTTTTTTTTAACTTGCATTCGTGTTTTGTTGAACTTGCATTCGTGTTTTTTTTAACTTGCATTCGTGTTTTTTTAACTTGCATTTGTGTTTTTTTTAACTTGCATTCGTGTTTTTTTAACTTGCATTTGTGTTTTTTTTAACTTGCATTCGTGTTTTGTTGAACTTGTATAAGTGTGTTTTAACTTGCATTCGTGTTTTGTTGAACTTGCATAAGTGTTTTTTTTTTTACTTGTATTTGTGTTTTGTTGAACTTGTATAAGTGTTTTGTTGAACTTGCAAAAGTGTTTCAGGTAAATGTATTAATGTTTTGCACTTCCCAGCCACCGTAGTTAGTGGATTATTTACTTTGATATTTCATAGACAAATGAAGGAACAGAATAAGATACAAGGATACATAGAAAATAATTTGAGCTGCATTTATGGGTTAAGAGTTTGACCTCTTTATTTTACTCATTTAGAGGTTTTGAAATTGAACAGGGGAAACAAACGAGGAACACTGGAGCAAGAATGGTGTAATTTGTACAGTGGTTGTGATTTTAGCTAAATTAATGAATATTTGATGAGGCTCTCATTTTACAACCTCGGCACAATCTCAGAAACTTTATTAGTCCATGTTTCCCCTCCCACAGAAAACCACGACAAGATATAAAATGAAAGCCCTAATGTAAATGTTGCTGCATTTCTTTTAGATGCTGTTTACCTTTATCAATTCATTTTTACATGCCTGAATAATTAAAGATTTAGTTGTTCAAATGTGAATTGGATGTTTTCTAGCAGAAAACAACAGGGAAAGTGATGGGGACGTATAATATCCTTCATGACCCTTAGGGGTTTCCTAAGGCATCGCCATGTACACCTCTTGCAAGTATGGCTGCTCATACTGTCCCCAAGGCCTTGCATTTCCAACTCCATAGGCTTTAATTCCACACAGTTGAGTATGTAAAGCGTGAATGCAGGCCAGAGAAGGAAACAACACTGAAGCAGGCCCATGTGCAAGTCTGCAAAAAAGTAGTGCGGTGTCCTAAATGCATCACTTGGTACATCAGTTCCATTCTGTGGGCTAAAGAGGTCTTTTCAGACTCAATAAAGTTTTTTTCTGGAAAGCTTTGACATAGTTTGAAAAATACCAGCGGTTCACAGAGGAATCTTGATCCCTGTCACCTCTGTTCATGGCATGCTACATCAGAGGGAGGAGTTAGTCACTCATTTCCACTCCATTTGCCACTGGTCTAGGTGTGCCTCTCTTAAGATCAGTGCACAAATTTGTGCTTTCATGCAAATATAAATTTAGACACAAATACCAGTAATCAGTAATCCATGGAATAGATTATTATCATGTGAGAGCACCGAGTATCAAGCTGAAGAGCTCATAACATTACAGACAAAAAACTGAACTCAAGCCTCACACCAGACTGGTAGAAATACTTAAATGGCAATTTTATTGGTACACACACACACTGGCCACTTTATTAGGTACACCTGTCCAACTGCTCGTTGATGCAAATTTCTAATCAACCAATCACATGGCAGCAACTCAATGCATTTAGGCATGTAGACATGGTCAAGACGATCTGCTGCAGTTCTGCTGCGTAGTTCAAACCGAGCATCAGAATCAGGAAGAAAGGTGATTTAGAGGAATAGTTCACCCACAGAATGATTTAACTTTATTTTCCACTTACCCTCGTGGTGAGCAAGACTCTCGAACACTTTTTTAATATCTCAAATGCAGCCGGCGATCAGGAAGGCTTCTCTTTTTCCCCCCAACTTTCATATAATGGAGTTCGCCAGGGTCCGAGCCAAAAAGGTCCATAAAAGTCCACAAAAACTTGTCAATATTCCTCCATACTGCTCGTCCAATGTAATCCAAGTGTCCTGAGTGGGTAGCGTCCAGAATTTACTTGGTGCTACCCACACACAGGTTGATGGTGGTGGTGTAATGGTGTGGGAGAGATTTTTCTTGGCACACTTTGGGCCCCTTAACGTAGTATGGTTTAACCACCACAGCCTACCTGAGTATTATTGCTGACCATGTTCATCCCTTCATGACCACAATGTAACATCCTCTGATGGCTACTTCCAGCAGGATAACAGGCCATGTCATCTCAGACTGTTTTTTTGAACATGACAATGAGTTCACTGTACTCAAAGGTTGAATCTGTGCCACGAAGGATGAAAGCAGTTCTGAAGGGTCTACTGGGTCCAACCCAGTACTAGCAAGGTGTACCTAATAAAGTGGCCGGTGAGTGTACATTTCCCTCATCGGCAATTTGGCAAAAGACAGTTGGTACTCATCCTTCTTTAATCTCACTGCAAGTCATGCTGTTCAACTGGTCCAAGTTATTAAAACACCAAACCACAGATAGGAATGCCAATTTAACTCAAAGTAGCACAATTTAACTGACCTAACTGGCCTAAACGTGTTTCTGACTTGTTTTGATGGCACAGTGACCCTGCAGTGTTTAAAGTCTGAGAACCTACACTTCACAACTTTGGGTTCCAGCCTGGAGCCATGCGTTGAATTTCTTTGTTTGCTGTTTCACTTTTACACCACATCACACACCAGCAACTGGATGTCACCACAGTTTTGGCTGATTCATCAAAGAAAGGGAAGAAGTCATTTTTAAAGGAAAAGAGGGAAAGAAAGAGAGAGTGGGACAGGACAAGAGATAAAACAGGAGTCAACTTCAGACTTTTACTGGCTGGAGAGAACTCAAAGTACAGGTAGGATGCACGGTGGATGCTGAATTAGCCACTGATAGGGGGTCTGTGTTTGCTTTAAGTAGATATTGAATCATAAAGTATGTCATTTGTCTGGAAATTGTTTCAGAAATGATGAATTTTCAATGTGAATGATAATTATCAGCAGCTTAATACTGTCTGAAATAATCCAAAAGGTCTGGATTAAACTTTGAAGCCTTCTGCACTCTAGAAATGGAGCTATTATGGAGAACTAACATGACAAAGGAATCTAAATATTACAATAAAACATAAAAAGGAAAAAGGTACATGATCATAGCACACAAGTTTAAAAAAGGAGATAACTTTGTAATATTTCATACAATTTTGGCATTTTTTATGTGTTATTCTGTTCACCCCCAACAGAAGCCACTGATGTCCACGTAAGGCTTTTTTTTATTTTAAACAAACACTTCACAAACAGAAAACGAACTTCCCTGGCAATCATCTTAAAACTTCCTAATATCCTTAAAAGGACTGAAACTGAAAATGTCTGCCAGCATCTTTGAAAGAATAATGTCGGACTATGTTTTATTAAATCAAAGGCAAAAGCAGCATTGTCATTTTTTCTGCATCTGCATTAGCCGCAAGTTTCATTTGCCCACAAATCAAACCTTAAAAAGTATGTTTGAGATCTGAGAAACGGACTTGATTTGATTTTTTTTTTCAAATATTTATTTTAAATGACTGAGTCCCCTTACTATTATGTTTACTTCTTTAAACAAATAAAGATAATAAAAAAGAAGCTCATTGCTGGTAGATCTGGAGGATATTCTCTCCATCTCATTACCTCCTTCCCTCTCAACCATAACATCTCAGTCTCTAGCTTTGCTAAGTTCCACAAAATTATCATTGACATCATCTTCTCATGAATCCTAATCGTTCTCTAAATGCATCTGACAGTTTGTCTCCTTGTCTGCAACATAACATTCCTACATTTGTTCAAATTTCATGACCATTCTCCACAAAACACCCTCAGAAAGACAAGACCACATATCATCTTAATATTAGGCAGGGAACACACGAGCTTTGTAGAGATGTGTCTGTGTCCCGACCACACACAAGACCTCACTCTGACTCTTGCTACCAGGGCTGCATGGTAATCATACTCTCCTTAATCATTAAAAACACACACTTCGAGCCCAACAGGCTTCTGTGCTGACTGCTGCGACCAGATCTGCATGATGATTACACCCCTCGCAGTGAGCTGCATGTCAATCCTCTGCACGTCAGCGCACAGCTCATTCAACCAGAAGCTCATCAAAAGACAGAGGGAGATTGTGAACCTTAGATCTGTCTGCACATGGCTCAGTGTGGTTACCTCATCCTGCGCCGTGGGAGGCTGCACAGTATTAACCTCCCATCTGTGTTCTCCTCCATCTGTATTAAGCTTTTATGTGGCATTTATATCTGTGAGATTGAAGCTAATGATGGCAAAGATTCACATGGTAATTACTGCATATGTCATTGCATGAAATTGACTATATAAGGGAACAAAGTGCTGTCACCACATTTGCTCAAATGCTCACAAAATGACTGTTGCAACACATTTAAAGTAGCACTATGTAATTTCCTGACTATAAATGGGTTTCTGACTCATTTGAATGGCACAGTGACATTTATTGTGTATTCCTGGAGCCATCGTTGGCCAGCAGCATTGCAGTGCTGAAGAAACTGCACCCCAACTTTTTCTTCCAAGACTCTGCATTACTTTGCATTATCATATATTTGCACTATCTCCTCCCAACACACACAATTGCATATTCATTGTGGCAGACGTACTAACTGGATGCAAACACGCTTTTTTGCACCTTTGAAAGATACAAAGGCGAATAGGTAACTTACATAGGCCCAATTCCTATTTTCATCCCTACCCAAAGCCCTTCCCCTTTAGGGATTGAATTATTCTCCTAAGAAATAGGACAACCCTTCAAAATCCTCATGCACCACCAATAATCGACTGTGGCGCAGTAAACGGACATCACGGCTGTTTCCAGAAGAGTTTGCAAAGCCGTCTGCAGCAGTAATAATCTCCCTTTCCTGTGCAATTAGATTATTTTTTTGGCTTTGGGCTGAAAAATGTCAAAATGAAAGGAAAAGAAGATGCCTTTGACTCAAGCTTAATGTTACATTACAAACATGAGCAGTTGCACGCAACGTTACGAAACTAGCAATTTTTTTCACATTTGTAATTGAACTGTATAATAATATTAAAGCGAACTTAAAATAGCAATTTTTCATAAAATAATCACATATGTGTGTTTCTTTGGCTGCTGGTTTCTTCGCCATTTTGCACGTATTTTGCATGGGGGATATGCTTCCTAGCAGCAAGTTTAGGATGCATGGAGTCCTATCTTGCAGGACTTGGGTGCCTAATTTTTCTTTTGTAAACAAAAAATACACATTTGTCCAAAGTATTTCCCAAAGTGAGCGGCAGCTGATGGAGCTAACTGGTCTGTAGACCAGACAAATGGACCAGTACTGAAGACACACCTTCCTGGTCAGCAACATCATTGCACCATGTTGTGTTTTTACACAACTTCTGTGAAAATCACAATGAAAAATGGTAAAAATGTTGTCAGTTGTGAAAATAATGTTCTGGGGAAGCCAGAAAATCACATCAGAGATGCATTATGCACCAAAAAACTGCGTCATATCACAGACAAATATTTTGTTTTTGAAAATACAATAGATTAAAGTCAGAATTCTGACTATTTTCTGAGAAAAAAATTCAGAATTCTTTTTTCTCAGTATTCTTTTTTTTTTTCTTGAGTGGCCCTAATCTTCTTCCGTATAGAGGGTTATCGCTGTGGGCAGGAAAGATTTCCTTTATCTGACCTTGTTACAGCAGACCTGAGTCAGTCTGTTGGAGAAGGAGCTCTGCTGTCTGTCCAGAAGTAGGTGGAGAGGGTGGTCAGGGTTGTTCAGGATTGACAACAGCCTGTTCAGAGTCCTCCTCTCCACCACAGCTTCCATAGGATCCAGTTTGCAGCCAATTATGCAGCCAGCCTTCCTGATCAGTTTGTACAGTCTGATGATGTTGCTGACTCCGAGGCTTCTGCACCCGTACCTGTCCCCCTCCCTGAATGAAGGACTGCACTGCGTCTTGTGTCAAAGTACTGCTTCATGTGCTTTTGGCGAAGGAACACCTGCTACACATCTCAGCAGCACGTGCAGTCACAGCAGGAGCATAGGCTCCGAAAATACCGAGCACCCACATGGGATTGATGGTAAAATCGGTCTCATCAAGCATCCACTGCAGTGTTTCCCTACATTGACTCAGTCATGGCGGACTTCCTCAGCTATATTATTAGCGTTATGCCTTCAAAATGATTAGAATAAAATGTTTTCACATGGATAACGTTAAAATTTCATAACTGAAGCTGGATTGCCGCTTCTAGAGGCCAGCAGCAGCAGAACTCTCTGCTGTCAGACATCACATTTGTACGTGAATGCAGCATAGAGACCGGTGTCAGGATGAAAACACAGCGCAGCCAGAACGTGCTGCGCACAGACCCTTAAGTGAATTGGCCATAGCAGGCTTTAATTATATCATAAACTTAATAAATGAGGATAAAGTGTTTTCTTAGTGGCCTAGGTTCTTCATTGAACCACCTTGTAGCCTACAGTCTCAAAATCAGCCTCATTTAATGAGAATATTACGGACTTTTAATATGGCATGGTCCTGGATATAATCGCCAATGGCTTCATCAAGCTACAGCTAAAAGCAGCAACATTTCAAAGAACTAACAAGACTGGTGAATGGAAAAAAAACAAACTACAGGCCGCTATTAAGTTGCTGTTTAAGTTGTGATTATAATAATGATTTTATTGCACTGGCTATGAATTTTGCTTTCTGTTTTACTTGCAAGCGCATTTATTGCTTGGTGTCACATTTGTGAAGGATTCCGCTGGTGACTAATTTATTACCAATTTTAATTTCTTCAAATATCTTTTTAAATGGATCATGTGTTAATTTTGTGGTGAGTTCATTAAGTAATTTCACAAAATAATAAGCCACAAATTCCACTAATAATGGGATTTTAGTTTAGCTGAATGTATCTTGTCGTCTTGTAACATATGGCTTTCACTCACAGCACCCACTGGTAAAAATGTAGATTGGCGCCGATGAGCAGGAGGAGAGAGCACTTCAAGGTTTCTCATGTTACGACGGTCGTGCATCAGTTTAAATGGCGACACACCCATTATGGCGTGCGATGTAGCACCAAATACTTGTAGGAAATCAGCTGTGGCCCTTTTCCATGATTTGTTCTGAAAAAGCTGTTTGGATGCAGCTTTCAAAGACTCTTTTGAACATTTTTAATAAACAATCCTTTTAGAAAACTATGAAAACTTTAAATTAAAGTTTCAACTGTGTTTTGCTTTAGTTGCGTATATTTGAATTAATCTACATACATACTGCATTGAATGTTTGAAAAATAATTTCTTCTTTAAAAGATAGAAATAGATATGTTTTTATAATTAATTAATTTTTATTTATGTATTTTTTTGAGGGGTGTGGAGGGGGGGGGGGGGGGGGAGGGAAAAAGGAAGGGAAAGAATAAAGAGAAGTGGGAAAAGGTAAAAGGCCAGCTAAGCTGAGTTTTGGTTGAATATAGTTTGATTTGAGGGAATAATTATTCTGTAAAATTGAAGAATAGAAAAACACTATATTTATGTTAATAAGTTATTCATTTACATATAAAACTCTTCCAAATGGATCACTTCAGTAGATCCGTGTGGCACAAAGAGCCAAACTTACATTTCACCATATTTGACAATAACTACACTTAGAGAACAAAGTACCTAAACGGCTACAAAGGATCGTTACCAGGGTGACACCCATAAGGGTACAGCTGCTGTACCCTCAGCAGTGAAGTATGTACCTTATAAAGACAGGACAGCTCCCAGAGGTCCAGTCCTGGTCTCTATAGTCCAGACAGCTCCCAGAGGTCCAGTCCTGGTCTCTATAGTCCAGACAGCTCCCAGAGGTCCAGTCCTGGTCTCTATAAGGTAGAAATTTCACTGCTGAGGCAACAACAGCAGTACCTATGAGGGTGCCTCCCTAATAACAACCCTTTGCACTCCTAAAGGTAACAATGTTATCTAAAAAGTGAAGTCATTGTCAAACATGAGGAAATTATAAGAGTTTTATAAATGGATGAGCAGTTTGTATCTTTAGCGGTCTAATTAGATATTCATGAGACATATTTTGCAACCAAATGGAACCAAATTGCATGTTGGAATGAAAATGAGGGTAAAAAGATGAAGGGCATATAGGGTGGATGAGAGATGGAGGGGGGAGGGGGGGGTAAGGGTGTGAGTGTTTGAATGAGAAACTGTCACTCAGTTTCAGTTCTCAGAATTTAGGTTGAGGTCGAGTGGTTTTAGGTGTTTTGGGGACATGGTGGATTTCCCCTCTGGAAGTTCTCTGGTTTGATTTTTCCACTGCGATCTTCTCCAGGATCTCTATCCTGACTATCAGACTGTCTGTAAATTCTTGCTCTTCAGCTTCATCTTTTGCTATCTCCTCTGTCAGGGTGGCTATCATTTCCAGAAGGGAGGATTTCTCGTTCTCCCACTGGCTCCTCTGGTTCTCCGGATATCTCGGTTCCTCCATCTCAGTTTGAGTCAGCTGGGTCTGGACTTGTTCCTGTAACTGAGCGAAAGAAGTCTCAGCTGTTTCTGGTTTTACTTTCTCTTCAAAGGTATCTTTTAGGCTTTCCTTCTTCCGGGAAGGCATTGACAGCTTGACGGTTTTCTTATGAATCTGGTCTGACAGATCCTTCACCTCATCCAGCAGCTGCTGATTCTGCTGCTGGACTGACCGAAGCTGTTGGGTCTTAGCTAAGGTCTGATGGAGCTGCTGCTTCAGGTTCACCATGAAACTCTGGGTGGGGTTGATCCTGGCTGGTTCAGCAGACTCCTCTACTGCTGAGCTGGAGAGCAGAGTTTCCAGAACTGGATGTGGATCTGCAGTAGATGGTTCAGGTGGGACATATGTGGGGTGAGGGATCAGTCCAGGCTGGAGCCTTTCTGCTGTGGTTAAGACCACCGGTGCAGGGGGACCAACTGCAACATTGGACTCTGATGGTGGCTTGTTGGGGGTCTCTGTCGGTTGTGCTGGTGACAGAGGTTGCCTCAGTGGAGGTAGCGTGATAGCTGGAGGGACTGCTGCAGCCTCTGGATTCTGGTTTTCCAAAGAAATTTGTTCAGCATTTGCAGATGAATCCACTTCTGGTGTGTCTTCGGGACTGTTGGAAGTCTCTGAATGCTCTGAATCTGTTGCTGTGGCAGGAACCACAGGTTCAGCAGGGCGCTCTAACGATGTTTCTGTGTTTGGAGCTGGTTGGTTTGAGGTCTCTGGACTCTCTGGTTCTTTCTTGTCTGTAGGTTCATGGACAATGACGCTAGACTCAATACAAGAAAGCTTCTTGGCTTTTCTACGACGGCGTTTCTTGATTTGAGGCTTGGCTGGAATTTGAGGCGTCATGTGGCATCCAGGATCAGGCTGAGACGGGGATGTTTCAGTCTGTGTTTCCTGGGTTTCTGCAGACATTTCTGCAGCATTTGCAGATGAATCCACTTCTGGTGTGTCTTCGGGACTGTTGGATGTCTCTGAATGCTCTGAATCTGTTGCTGTGGCAGGAACCACAGGTTCAGCAGGGCCCTCTAACGATGTTTCTGTGTTTGGAGCTGGTTGGTTTGAGGTCTCTTGACTCTCTGGTTCTTTCTTGTCCGTAGGTTTATGGACAATGACGCTAGACTCCATACCTAAAAGCTTCTTGGCCTTTCTACGATGGCTTTTCTTGATTTGAGGCTTGGCTGGAATTTGAGCTGTAATGTTGCATCCAGGATCAGGCTGAGACCGGGATGTTTCAGCCTGTGTTTCCTGGGTTTCTGCAGACATTTCTGCAGCATTTTCAGATGACTCCACTTCTGATGCATCTTCAGGATTGTTGGAAGTCTCTGAGGTCTTTATATTTGTAGTTGTGGTAGGAACCATGGGATCCACAGGGAGCTCAGAAATGGCTTTTGAGCGCTCTGTCAGAGTGGCTATCATTTCCAGAAGGGAGGACTTCTCGTTCTCCCACTGGCTCCTCTGGTTCTCCACATATCTTTGTTTCTCTATCGCAGCTGTTTTCATGTTGTCTTCAGCTTCTTTCTGCTCAGTGAGGAGACGATCTTCTTCCTGCTGCCACTGGCGCTGTTGGTCTTCAAAGTCCTGCTGGACTCTCTCCAGTGCAGCTTTCAGTTCTGCTGTTTCCCCTTCTTGCTGGGCCAGGCAGGACTCAGATCTGGTTGTCCTTGTCCTCTCTGCTCTGAGAGCTGCTTCCAGTTCGGTGAGTCTGCCGGAGACGTCTGCATGTTTCTGATTCTGTTTTGTTATTTCTGCGTACAGAACAGCTGTCTCCTTCTCAGCTGCAGATTGATGTTGTCTCATCTCCTCTCTGAGCTTCTCTGCCTCTGTTATAGGTGCAGGTTTCTTCTCAGCATCTCTTCGTAGGTCTTGAAGCTGAGCTCGAGCTTGAGTCAGCTGGTTCTGGATTTGGGCTGATTCTTCCTGAAGCTGAGCGAAGGAAGCCTCAGCTGCGTCTCGTTTTAGCTTCTCTTCTAAGATGTCTTTGTTCAGGTTTGTCTTCTTCTGGAAAGACACTGACCGCTTGACGGTGTTCAGATAAATCTGGTCTTTCATCTTCTTCACCTCATCCAGCAGCTGCTGATTCTGCTGCTGAAGTGATGAAATCTTTATGTCCTTGCTAGACAAGGTTTGATGGAACTGTTGTTCCGGGATCATCAGTAGACCCTGGGTAGGGTTGATCCTGGCTGGTTCAGCAGACTCCTCTGCAGCTGCAGTGGAGAGCAGAGGTTCCAGACCTGGATGTGGACCTGCAGCAGACTGTTCAAATGGGGCATACACGTGGTAAGGGATCTGTCCAGGCTGGAGTCTTGCTGCTGTGGTTGGGACCACCAGTGCAGGGAGACCAACTGGAGCATTGGACTGTGATGGTGGCTTGTTGGGGATCTTTGTCCCTTGTTGTTTGACTGGGACTGGGGTCAGAGGTTGCCTCAGTGAAGGCAATGGAGGCAGCGCGACAGCTGGAGGGAGTGCTGCAGCCTCTGGGTTCTGGTTTGCAGATGAAATTTCTGCAATCTGCTGCAGATATGTATCTGCAACAGACTGTTCAAATGGGGTATATAAGGAGTAAGGGATCATTCCAGGCTGGAGTCTTTCTGCCATGGTTGGGACCACTGGTGCAGGGAGACCAACTGAAACGCTGGACTCTGATGCTGGGTTTTTGGGGGTCTCTGTTGGCTGTGCTGGTTTCACTGGGGCTGGTGACAGAGGTTGCCTCAGGGGAAGCAATGCAGCTAGCGTGATTGCTGTGGGGGCTGCTGCAGCCTCTGGATTCTCTGGTGCTTTCTCAGTGTCTGGAATCACAGATTCTTCTGGAATTTGTGCCAGCATGTGGCATCCAGGATCAGGCTGAGACGGGGATGTTTCAGTCTGTGTTTCCTGGGTTTCTGCACATATTTCTGCAGCATTTTCAGATGAATCCACTTCTGGTGTGTCTTCAGGACTGTTGGAGGTGTCTGAAGGACCTGAAACTGTTGCTGTGGCTGTGGCAGGAACCACAGGTTCAACAGGCAGCTTTAATGGTGTTCCTGTGTTTGGAGCTGGTTGGTTTGAGGCCTCTGGACTCTCTGGTTCTTTCTTGTCCATAGATTCATGGACACTGATGTTAGACTCAATACATGAAAGCTTCTTGGCTTTCCTACATCGGCGTTTATTGATTTGAGGCTCGACTGCTGGAATTTCAGCCGGCATGTCACATCCAGGATCAGGCTGAGACGGGGATGTTTCAGTCTGTGTTTCCTGTGTTTCTGCAGACATTTCTGCAGCATTTTCAAATGAATCCACTTCCGATGCATCTTCTGGACTGTTGGAGGTGTGTGAAGGATCTGAAACTGTTCGTGTGGTAGGAACCACAGATTCAACAGGTGTTTCCGTGTTTGGAACTAGTTGGTTTGAGGTCTCTAGACTCTCTGGTTCTTTCTTGTTCATAGATTCATAGATATTGACGCTAGACTCCATACCTGAAATCTTCTTGGCTTTTCTACGGCGGCGTTTCTTGATTTGAGGCTCAACTGCTTCCTTTGTTTTCTTCTCCAGCATTGGAAGATGATCAATTGTTGTGCCAGAGATGCTGTCGTCTTTGTCCTGGCACAGTAATGGCTGATCCTTTCCGGTGTTTTCTTGTTCTGTTTTGACCGTAGGCTCACGGTGAATCCTCCAGGTAGGCTGGAAACATGGAAGCTCCTGGGTTTTCAGAGAAAATCCTTCCTGAAATAGTGGCTTTACTGGTGGATTTTCAGCCAGGGTGTCACTTTCAGAATCAGACAGGTCTGCTACACGTCCTGTTGTGTGGATTTCAATAAACCTCTCTGCCATGTCTTCAGAGAAGACCATGGTGTCTTCAGGTTGGGAACCTACAGCCCATCCAGACTTTCTAAAAGGTAAACTTACCTTGTGAGGGTTCTCATACACCTCTGTGATCTGGTTCTCAAGATCACTTTCATCACTGGATGGATAGTCATATAAATATTCATTGTATTCCTGGAAATCTGGTGGAATGGAGTCCAGCAATCCATCATCATGGAACTGGTCCATCGGTTCATCAAATTCAGGAAGGAAACATGAATATTCGCCTTTCTTCGTCTTGTAAGTCTGATATCTGTTTGCCATTGTGAAAAATGTATTCCTACAATAATTCTCCAATGTGTGCTGATCGACTGTTCGTGATGCGCTCTCTACTGACGGGAACTCAACACTGAGATCACTGCAATAGTTCTGAGTTCTTAGAGAATCTTCAGCCTGAAAGGTTGTCATAGAGACAGACTACTTGTGTTCCATCAGAGCAGACATAGACTCCGCCCACATGATGTCATTTTAGAATTTTAGACCTGTTTAGTGTTGCCTAGCAACACCCCTGGACTCACATGCAGCCGAATTAATGTTGTTGCTGTATTTGAAGAACTTCATTTCCCAGCATTCCTTTTAGAGTCATGTGACTACGGAGCAGCTGCTGCTGCTACAGACTAACTTGCTTTGAAGCTGCTTACATGTCTAGTTTTAAGTTGTTGGTTAAAAAAAGAGTTGTTGGTTAAGTTACCAAGTTGTCAGAGACATTGTAATTAGCCATATGTTGACTAATACTTGCTAGTCTCTGATATATGGCAGCCAAGTGTCCAAAATTAACTTCTCCGGCAGATTTCAGGCTATTTTGGGATCTTTGCTCTCAGAGCAGAGCATAGTTGTAGCTCTCAAAATGTGAGAGATACAACCTCAGAGTTCTCTGCATATATCGGTATCAGTTGATACCGGGTAAAAAAAAACCAATACGAACATCTCTACTTTTTATATATATACATACATATATATATATATATATATATATATATATATATATATATATATATATATATATATATGATTTAAGGTACAGAAGAATTACTGATGTCTGGTGGTAAAGATGGGTGTTTGAAAGAAAAGATGTTTTCTTTCAAATGACCTCATATTTCATTCAGTGATGTGAATGTACGATGGCCGTTAGATGTCAAAATTCTCCCGGACATAAAGATGTTTCATCTGTGAGTGGATCCAGTGATCTCGGGTGTTGCTATGACTGTATTATGAGTAACTACTTCCAATGCCTTTTAAACACGTAGCCGCTGTTGCATACAACACTATGAAATCTAATAAAACATCTGCAGCAGAAACAGGCTGGTTTAATGGGTCTGCAGTGCTCTGATTACTTTCCAAAAGTACTTGATATTACAGGCATTTAACTTGAATGCAGCATGCCAATGTGAATATTCATTTTGTGAAGGGATTAATAAAAACTAAATTGAGCCTGACTAAATTGGCCCAGAGTCTTTGACATGCCTGGTCTCAATTCTCTCTTTTAATGAATGGAAATTTAATGCTCAGCGTAGCGAACTCACTTCTCCGTGAAATCCAGTGACCTCCTCGCTGCTCTCTGTTGTAACATTTTCCGGCTTTGCTTCCAGAAATGATGGGCTTCAAGCCGTTCAAGCAGAGAGATAGGGGAGATAAGTGAATTTCTTAACCTTGAATGCTTCTAGGGAAAGTCTTTTAAAGTAAGATAAAATGTTTTCCCTGCCATGTCATTATTCATTTTCAGCTACGTGATTAAATTCATCTCATTAAAATGGTCAGATTCTCCAAGTGCTATTTTCTACGACCCCTAAGAGGTCAGTTATGCACCTGACTTACAGCAACACTACACAAGTGCTTCTGACTGGTTTTGATGGTACTCTGATGTTCATTATGTGCAATCATGGAACAGTTATGACACCACAGCATCCTCAGGCTGTGATTCTGCACTTCACAACTTCTTTTTTCCCAGCTCTGTTTTGCAGGTCACACACCAGTGACTGGCTGTTTTGGACGTGCACCTTAACTGATTCAGCAAAGAAATAAGAGAGGACATTACCGGAGGAAGCAAGGAAAAGAAGTAGAGAAATAAGGCTCTCAATCTGACATTTTTTTGATGTGTGACCCATAACTGATGTTTTTATTACCAGCACAAATCCAAATTTTCCAAATCTGAAGCAGAATTAGATACATATCTGATCTTTATCAAAGCAACCTGAGTCTGAACGGTCATGTCACATTTCATCTGACTTTTACATCATTGAAGTGAAACAGATGTCAGAAATCTGCTCCAGGTTCCGACTCCATATCCACAGAAGTAGCAGCTACTGCAGCACGAAAGGATGTTAAAATTTGTCCTCTTTTTTTTTTCCCCTCAAGCTGCTTCTTTCCCTTATCAGTTGGCTATACTTTTTGTCGGTTTTGACAGTGCAAGAACTTCCAAATTAAAACGCAAACGTGTAGCATCCTTACAAACTTCCATAAACATAGTGTGCTGCATCTTCTTCTTCAGATGTGGGTCACCTTAGCATGGTTTCCCAATCTGGTCCGACGAGGGCCGCAATCTTGCAGGCTTTCCATGTGTTCCTGCTCAAGCACACCTGACTCAAATTAAATGGATCCAATAGCCAATGATTTTCAGGACATTAACATGACTTTAATTTGAGTCAGGTGTGTTTGAGCAGGAATCCATTAAAAACCTGCAGGATCGTGGCCTTCGGAGGACCGAATTGGGGAACCCTGCCTTAGGGCCTGTACAATTCCAAGTGAAGAGTGATAAGGGATGCATTTAACTGATAATGTGAACAAGCAGGACTGCAGGGTGGTGTGGTGGTTAGCACCGCAGCCTCACCCGCTCTTTCCACAAGCATGTCCTCGTGCTTTGCGCAGGCTGTGACCAATTTCGAGGGACTGATTACCAGCATTGCACATGGATCCTGCCGACAACGCCAGAATGTGGCAAGGTATGCAATAAAGGGCCCGGGTGGGATCAAGTGAGTCATACATGCTTACCAGTCAGCAAAAGGGACATCCATGTGGCCAAGCAGCCAGGGCACACAACCAATCGGAGGCATAGTGAAAGGACCCCACACTGTCACATGTGTGGGTTTTCTCTGGGTACTCTGGATTCCTCCTACCATCCAAGGACATGCATGTTAGATTAATTGGTTACTAAATTGCCCCAAGGAGTGAGTGTGTGCATGAGTGGTTGTTTGTCTCTATGTGTTGGCCCTGCGACAGACTGGCGACCTGTCCAGTGCCACTGCCTCACACCTGATAATTGCTGGGATAGGCTCCAGCAACCCTGAATTGGACAAGCATTACAGAAAATTAATTGATGCATGAATGTGAACAACCCTGTGAAAAAAGAGAGAGAAAAATATTTCTGCAAAGCATTTGATTTGAGCAATAAGACCTACAGCAGCGATCGGCAAGTAAGTTTGACCTTGGGCCAAATTTTACAAGACCAACTGAAGGCGGGACAAAGTTGAAAGTTGATCATGCAAAATTTATATTTTCTAAATAAAGGTTTCTCTCACCTATACATTTATACCATACTTGTATGATAGTTTTGAAAAAATGTAATTCAATTTACTTATTTCTCTGAAATTTACTACAGTGGCACACAGAGCGCTGTCTTTTTTATTCAACTCCTTTTTCTTAGAGCACATGAGCCATTTAAGTTTGTGCTTCAAGCCAGATGGTCTGGAAACTGATGTTTTGTGGTCGCAGATGTTAGTCGTGATGTTATCAATGATTAATCAAAAACAAGTTTATCTTCAAAGGGAAAATGTGTTGGAAAAAGTGTAATGTTATATGAAGATGTGTCCAAACACAACAGTTTATTTTCATTAATATATATTTAACTCGGTTGGATCTAGTGTGCTTTATTGTAGCCTACAGCAGGTAGAAGAGAAGCTGAGTCGGGGCTGGCTGTATTTACAATAGCCAACATGGCGGAGGATGCTGTGAACTAAGCAGCGCGCCCACAGCAGTGTTCAGTAACAACAAACCAGTTGTTCTCCTCGTCTTTCTGTCTCGTTTTTTTGCTCCAGAAGCAACAATTCTGTGAGTGTTTAGTAACTGTGCTGCTCCACATCATTTAAAACTCTGACTGATCATCTGTTAAACTTTGCTGCTCCCACCTCCTAATGAGGCAGGTTAACTCTCTTTACCCCGTTGAGGTGAAGCAGACTCTGCTGCAACTAACTGTGTGCTGTTTAGGGGTGGAGCTTAAAACATTCAGAGTAAAACAGTTTCCTCTCACATCCAACTTCCTCTGCTCCCGACATCTCTCCTCTGCTTTCACCTTCTCCTCCCTCCACACTCCCCACTAAAACAAAATTTTGTTTTAGAGAATCGAAATTTCCATCTTCTATGTAATGTATCCTTACACAGTTCGACTGACAATAAAGCTGACTTCACTTTACTTTACACTGACCTACAGTGTGAATGTAGACTAAGAGTCAACATCGGATTTACTTTTACTGGCAGGAGGATGCTCAGAGAAGAGACAGGATGTAAGATGGATACCGAATTAGCCTTCAGGATGCACCAAACTGCAAAAATCTGCCAAAGTTTAGGAGTTTTGCATTGAAAAAAATAGCACAAATGTCATAAATGAAATCAAACCATTTTCACTCAAAGTTTAATTTATTTATATGATATATATATATATATATACACATATATATATATATAAAAAAAAAAAAAAAAAATTTAAATGTTAAACTGCTTTAACATTAAACTGCCTGGACTTACAGACTATATTAAGATTAAGATATATTATTAAGTTTTGACTGCTTAACAGAAAAGCTTTCAGTTATTTAGCCATGTTGCATTGAGATGAGCCTTTCACACTTGGTCATATTAGTTTGGGGCTTAAAATTTTGTTGAAACTCCTTGAACTGGTCCCAGCCCACCCAAAACAATGCTTAAACATGTACTTGAATGATGAAGACTGAACCTGGCAATTCTCTTATCTTTCTTTTCAAACTGTGTTTCTGTTGTCATGGCTACAGGCCATTAGAAGACGAAATGAAACAAGTGGAAGGTGGGTGGGTGGTACCGGACGCCAGAGAAAGACAGAGGAGTAGGATGGATGTATAAATGCACATAAGCTGTTCTTCTTGTTGAAGCTGTGATTAATTACCAGCACGACTTGTGTTGTTTTCCTCTGGGAGAACAGGACTGCCTGTTTGTGGGCCATCATGGTGAAATGTCACCCAAGAGACATTTGCTATTGCAGGAATGTTACAAAGGTGGTTTTATGCACTTGGTGTTGATGTCAGGTGGTTACATTTAAATCTCAGAAAACAGAGAAATTGTACAGCCAATTTCCGTTTAAACAGTCTTATAAAGTAATTGACTTGGATAGAAACAATATAGCCTAACTTTTTCTTTGAAAATACGAGCAAATTATCTGTACTGTGGTGTTTCTCATTAATTAAATATTGCAAAAATTAGAAATAACTTTAGCGGATACACCTCAAGTTGTCTCTGCGTGGACATGGCCTTCATTTAAATCACATTGGCCCTTAACAATCAACACCTCATGGACCCCCAAGGGGGACCTTCTTTGCTCTTTGGAGGACCCCAAGTTTGGAACCACTGTTTTAGTGAATTATGTCTATGCTTGAAATAGTTTATTTTTGTGAAATGATTCTCAGCATCATGGAAGACACATTCGCTCTTTGTGTCGCTATGCAGACTTTAGTTTTATGAAACATTTCTCTAAATAACGGGACTAGATTTAATGTGTAAATGTCATCTCTGCTAGTCTTCAAAGCTGCTTGAAAATAATAAAAAAAGGAAAGAGCAGCTTTACTGAATTCTTTAGTTTTTGTTTTCTTTGTCTTTCCCCTGCTTGGTTTGTACTGTATTAGTGAACTATTAATAAAGAATAATACATATGAAATTAAAAGATATGTTTTTCTTTGTGAGTTGCAAAAATAAATAAATAAATAAATGAGACAAAAATAAATTAAATCACATTAAATAACATGCAACAGCACTTTTTTTTCTGCATGTCTTACCCCATGAATACCCCAGCTATCCTGTGATATTTAACTTTCATGCTGTAACAGTCCTGCTGTTTAGGGCATGGGTGGCCCAGTAAACTCAATATTGCTTTAAAAATTTTTTGTGGTTTTGGTTCATGGTCACAGCAGGGGAGTGGTTTTGGGGGGAAAAAAAAAGGAAAAAAAATCACTCTAAAATGTCACCAGCTTATCTACAAACAGGCAGAAAGACGGGTACTGACCAGCAGGTGAACACTGGTGCATTCAGGGACTAAACCAGCAGGTATTTCTTAAATCAGCCCCATAACGCTGCAAATAAAATCAAAATATAAGTTTTTGTTTTCCCAGAATATTTTCTTTTATAGCTTCACCTTTTTATACTCAATCAACTGACTTCTGCACCTCATCTGTGCAATTGGTGTTAATGAAAAAAATAAATAGTCAGAGGATCAATACTATCCCGTTGTTTTGGATTCCGCAGCTCATAAATGTCTGCAGAATGCAGTGCTGATACAGATCTATACTAGAAGGCATGATTTCAGATCAATGATAACATTTCTCCAGCATGCCCACGGGGGCAGCTGTCTCCTCCAAGGACAAACAGAGTCAAATAATAGAACAGATTAGCATAAAGTGTCAAGAATCAATGTTGAAATTTGTCTCCACGCTTCTCCTGCACTCTCACTGCCAAAAAATATTCACTGAATTAAGCACAAGACAGAACAAGAACTCCTGAACTCACGACAAAGCTGAATAGTATTTTTTTTTTAGCTGTCTGGCAGCAGCTGAATCTTCATTTGAAATCCTTGAATTATTCCTGTGCATTGTGCAGCATCTGCTAACACAGCATGCTTGGTTAGATCAGTGAGCTTCCTGCTCCGTCAGGAGACTGCTGAACAAACGCTGTGATTTTACATGCTCAGTTAAGTTTGTCCACCGTGTCGACTGAAGCTCCGCTGTCTTGCATGATTACCTCCGACAAGTTCCACTCCTCTTGTTATTTGGTGTCGACAAGTTTCGGCGGAAAACATCTCCGGCTTTGATTTCTGGACTAATTTGCATTAAAGCTGCCGTCTTTTTCTCTGTAACC
Source organism: Atherinomorus stipes (assembly GCA_023101725.1). Classification (NCBI taxonomy): domain Eukaryota; kingdom Metazoa; phylum Chordata; class Actinopteri; order Atheriniformes; family Atherinidae; genus Atherinomorus; species Atherinomorus stipes. The sequence goes on along the minus strand of JALJCO010006000.1, from coordinate 19,027 downwards.
GTCACTCTGCAAGTCATGCAGGATCTCAGGAAAACTTGTGGTGCAGGGGAACTTAACTCTTTTTGCACAAAAGTGCAGTTAAGAGTTTTAGGTTTCCTCCTTTCAGGGGGAAGAAAACATCAGCACAGAAGGTGTTTTGGCTTCCTGTGGATATGAGAAGGTGTGTTAGCAGAGAAAGGATAAGTTTTTGTGTTGAGCTTAAAAGTTAAAGCAGCATTTTCTCCATGTTTCCATTACTAATCTCTCTTTAACTGAAACCTGCCAGAGAGCAACACAAATCAAAACCGTCTGATTAACGTGAGGAAATCCTTTTGCTCCATGTAATTCAAGTAACAGGTTTAGCTGAGAATAATGCTGGGATGCTGCAGGACTGCAGGGAGAAGACTAAAAAGTAGAGATGCTGGGAGAGAGAGAGGTTATGTAAATTTCCACAAGCTGTTTCCAGCAATCATCTGTATTGTAGTTTGTGGTGTAATTGCACTGCTGCTTGCAGCTGATAAACATTTGGAGGAGTCCAGTCTCCTCTGGATTCTATCAGGAGGCCGTCAGACTGACAGCGCTGGCTCAACCAGGCAGCCAGGAGGAGGGTTGCCTTTTATCTATTCTTTTAACAGCAGTAGTTTTCCGTCTTTGTCTCTGCAGCAACAAGATGATGCAGCATGTGAGGAGAAGACAGCAGCAGCGGACAGAGACAGATATCAACACTACAGTTGTCCTCATTGGTATATGCAGCATGCCTGGCGCTCTTATCTGCAGCGGCTCACAGTTCTGAGAGCGGGTAGACTCTGGGTTTAGATGGTCCCCCGTGGAAATAAACCCACAGACCGTGGAGCAGCTCCTGCACTCGTTGAGCTTCACAAGACTTCTGTTTCGTTTCTGTCTGTGGTCACATCACAAACTTTTCTGTTTGCTTCGCAGTTAAGCCGAAGGAATCAGTGGAGGCAAAGATAGAGTTCTGAAATCTGTTTTCCATTAAACTAAACTGCATAGTGTAGAGATAGAAGCGCTCTAAGATTTCTGTTTGTGTCAGAAGCAATGTTTTATAATGACCTGACTTCTCGGTTTGCTTCAGCTAAGCGGTTTTAGCATCCTGTAGATGACTGATTTTACACTTTTTATGCTTTTATATCTGCAACATTTTATACACCTAAACATAAACCAGCTGCACAGAAGACAGGGTTACTTCTAGCATATCAGAAGAGAGAAGAATAGTAAATGTAAAGATGAGGCCACATGAATGTTTTTGATTCTACATATAAGGAGCCGAAGTCACGCCCATCTACTTCCGGCCCATGGAATCTAAGAAACACACAAACAAACAAAAAAAACATGAATGGAGAGAAAATAGTTATCTTCTAGTCCCAGTTCTTCTCTGCCCTGCATTCCAGATATGTGTATCTGACTGTAATAACCACCTTTATGCCGATGATACAGTAAGTTACTGTTGCAAGAGAAGCATTTATGACATTAACAACTCTTTACACCAGGACTTTAACTCAGTACAGCAGTGGCCTCTGATCAATAAACTTGTTGTTAATAAAAACTAAATCATACTCCATGAATTTTCAGAGAAAATGTAAATCAGCCTCCTATAATAGACCAACACTCTGCTTCTTAGATATAGTGGGTACGGAAAGTATTCAGACCCCTTTAAACTTTTCACACTTTGTTACATTGCAGCCATTTGCCAGAATAAAAAGTTCATTTCATTTCTCATTATTCTACACTCAGTACCCCATCTTGACAGAAAAAAAACCAGAAATGTAGAAATTTTTGCAAATTTATTAAAAATGAAAAACTGAAATGTCACATGGTCATAAGTATTCAGATCCTTTGTTCAGTACTGAGTAGAAGCACCTTTTGAGCTCGTACAGCCATGAGCCTTCTTGGGAATGATGTAACAAGTTTTTCACACCTGGATTTGGGATCTTCTGCATTCATTCGAACAGATCCTCTTCAGTTCTGTCAGGTTGGATGGTGAACGTTGGTGGACAGCTATTTTCAGGTCTCTCCAGAGATGCTCAATTGGGTTTAGGTCATGGCTCTGGCTGGGCCAGTCCAGAATGGTCCAGAGTTGTTCTGAAGTCACTCCTTTGTTATTTTAGCTGTGTGCTGAGGATCGTTGTCTTGTTGGAAGGTGAACCTTCGGCCCAGTCTGAGGTCCTGAGCACTCTGGAGGAGGTTTTCTTCCAGGATCTCTGTACTTGGCCGCATTCATCTTTCCTTCAACTGCAACCAGTCATCTTGTCCCTGCAGCTGAAAAACACCCCCATAGCATGATGCTGCCACCACCATGTTTCACTATTGGGCAGGTGATGAGCAGTGCCTGGTTTTCTCCACACATACCGCTTAGAATTAACTCTTTCATGTGTTTTTTTGGCAAACTCTATGCGGGCATTCATCTGTCTTGCACTGAGGAGAGGCTTCCATCAGGCCACTCTGCCATAAAGCCCCAACTGGTGGAGGCTGCAGTGATAGTTGACTTTGTGGAACTTTCTTTCATCTCCCTACTGCATCTCTGGAGCTCAGCCACAGTGATCTTTGGGTTCTTCTTTACGTCTCTCACCAAGGCTCTTTTCCCACAATTGCTCAGTTTGGCTGGACGGCCGGGTCTAGGAAGAGATCTGGTCATCCCAAACTTCTTCCATTTAAGGACTATGGAGGCCACCGTGCTCTTAGGAACCTTTAGTGCTGCAGAACCTTTTTAAATCTTTTTCTTTTTTTTTTTTTAAACTTGTCCTGTCCAGCATTGTAGCAAGCAGAATGATGGAATGATGATCTGGCTGCTTTATTGTGTTGAACAGATTTGCTTTAAGGGGAGCTTTTTGAACACAAGGCTCCCCTGGATATCCTTTGTTTATTCATTTTATTTCTTTAATTAAGCATTTGTTTATAACAGCATTTTGCATCATATTGCTGGGCTTGACAAGAGAATTTCTTTTGTAACCTTGGCCAGATCTGTGTCTCGCCACAATTCTGTCTCTGAGCTCCTTGGACAGTTCCTTCGACCTCATGATTCTCATTTGCTCTGACATGCACTGTGACCGGTAAGATCTTATATAGACAGGTGTGTGCCTTTCCAAATTAAGTCAAATCAGTTTAATTGAACACAGCTGGACTCCAATGAAGGAGTAGAACCATCTCAAGGGGGATCAGAAGAAATGGACAGCATATGAGTTAAATATGAGTGTGAGGCTCTGAGCCGGTCATAACAGTGTCACTGCAAAGAGTCTGAATACTTTTGACCATGAGATATGTTGATATGTTTCAAGTTCCTCATACATTAGGCATATGATGTACTTCCAAGCCTGTCCAACCTCTTCCGTTGGGGCTTGGCTGAGACTTCACTATGCCCTTTCTGCCAGAAAGCTGGATTGCTGGCGCACATCCTAAGCTGCTTCCCCCGGGCACTTGGAAACGGGTGCTACCGCTGGAGCCATGACCAAGTGCCCCATGCTGAGGTCATCAGTAGGGCGATCTCCAACAGTAAGCATGTACAACCAGCAAGGCAGTAGATTGCCTTTGTTAGGGCTGGGGAGAAGCCACAACAGCATCAGAGCCAGGCAGGGGAGCTGGCAGCTGAAGACTGAGCTAGGGAGACAGCTCAAGTTCCCAGAGAACATCGCAGTGACCACACTCAGGCCAGACGTAGTCCTGGTCTCTGAAACAATGAGGCAAGTAGTCCTGCTCAAGCTGACTATTCCCTGGGAAGACCGGATGGAGGAGGCCTTTGAGAGGAAGAGGGCCAAGTATGAGGAGCTGGCAGCCGAGTGCCGGAGTGCGGGATGGAGGACCCAAATTAACCCCATCGAGGTCAGGTGCAGAGGCTTTGTCGGCCAGTCTCTTGTCAGGGCACTCAAGTTGTTGGGAGTGAAAGGGCAGCAGAACAGGAAATCCATCAGAAACATCTCTGACACAGCAGGAAAAGCGTTGAGATGGCTGCGGATCAAGCGGGGGGATCCGTGGGCTACACAAGCCACTTAGACACAAGCCGCAACCTGATCAACCCTGGTTGGGTCACCTGGGCGAGGATGTCTGTTTTGAGACCCGAAACACCCAATGAACCCAGGATACAATGATGTGTTGAAGTCGCACCTAGAGTTTTGTGAGAACATCAGTTTTAGTTTTATAATAAATTTGCAAAAATTTCTACATTTCTGTTTTTTTTCTGTCAAGATGGGGTGCTGAGTGTACATTAATGCCAAATAAAATGAATTTGTTTATTTTAGCAAATGGCTGCAATGACACAAAGAGTAAAAAGTTTGAAGGGGTCTGAATACTTTCCATACCCACTGTAAGTCCTCTCTTAAGCAGGTTGATACATTTGAATATCTTGGAATTTAGCTTGACTTTCATTGGTATCATTGGTTTCAGTTTATTTTTAAATGTATTTATTTTTCTTATTCCATTTTCCTTAAACAGTATCTTGTTCCTTACAGCTCTTCTGATCATTTACACAATATTGATCATCTTTTTCTTTTTTTTTTTTTTTTTTACAGTTCCCAGAGATAGAAAGGAACTTGGGAAATTTGGTTTTCAGTTGAAGGCACCTCATGACTGGAATAGCCTTCCTGACAGTGAACCACAGACTATACTGGCCGTGACCGCATCGATCCCCTGCTGTAAAAATACAGTCAAAGAACAAATGAATATATAAATAAATTAATGTTCTCAATCCTGAGTTACTGTTTTCATCTATCAGTGTAAAAGTAGACAAAAAGAGTTTTTTTTTTGTTTTGTCCTTGCATGTATTAGATCGAGCTGGGGAGTTGTGTAAAGTGGGGGCCCCTGTTATCTGTAGGGTCCTTCATGGTGTGCTGTACTGTATTGAATAGCAGCACATGAGCAGCTTTGTGTAGCATATATTTAGTATATTAGCCTAGTCGTGGATTACCAATAATTACCAACCAGGGGCCAGATTGTCTTCATGATGCATGTATAGCTGAGATGTCAGTGTAAAGATAATAATTCACACAAGAAAATACAATCTTTTAGACATTCACTCATTAAAATCACTACCACTGAAACCATATTAGAAGACCGCACAGGGATTGTTGCTTTGTGTTTTAACACAAATCTTGTGGGACTAGACTGTTTTCATGCTGCTGCAGAAGAAGTGGGTTGTCAATGAATTAAAGCGTAGGTCCTGTTGTGACACCAGCTGGCTTTAACCTCACTGACAGAGACAACTAATCAATTTGAGAACAAGATTAAAAGCACAGGTTTACAGTCGATAGTGAGGGAAGGTGAGTCTTAAACATTGACAGTTTTCTCTGTGGGAAACATTCTTAAAAACATCAAAGGTGTTATCTGTGGAAGAAAAAGTTTAAAACATAAAAAAAACTTCAAGTACAACTGGAAAAGAAAGGCATAGGCTCTATGCAGATGATATGCTTTGAGGTTGCTTTGCTGTAGTTTAATACCACATTTTACCACTAGATGGGACATGAGTCAACACAGTCTCCAGGTGGAGTAAACAGAAGAAGAAGACGTAGCTTTAAGCTAACAAACATCACCTTTGGCTGCATCCAAATGTCGTCCCTACTCCTGATCCCCTCATTCACTACATAGGGCTGCACGATAGCTCACTAGATGCATTCATTCTGCAGGCAATTCAGACACAAAGCTGATTATTTATTTCTCGCTGCAGATCACGTGATTATCAGCTGTCAACGCGGCAAATATTAGCATCAGAATGGTGTCCCAAACTTTTTATTTTCAGTGGCAAAACGGAACCATACTGATGCCACATGTTAGCATAGGCTATAAGCTGGTTTACTTCATTTTCAACCCAAAATTTGTGCCACGTATGTGAGATTTTATCACATTTTATCTGAATCTACTGTATTTAGTACATTAATTACCAACTTATGAGTCTGTCTTACTGTTTTATCACCACTAATTTCCTGAATCAGTCCCACTCAATTCATAATGGCCTTATTTGATTTGATTTTGGTCAAATCCAATTTGATATTGATTAATTTAAAGTTAAAAATTAATTTTACTTGGATATTAAAGACAGATACAAAATGAGATATCTGGTTGTAAACAGATCACTGTAATAATCTGATGTGACATGTCAATGCACTTCTGAAATATATTTGAAAGATTGTTTGGCATTTATACGTCATTTTTATGCATTATGCAGTCCAAAAAATTTTGTAACTGTAAAAGCCACAAGAGACCAATAAAACTGCATATAAGATTATTTTATTCAGGACCAAGTTTCAGGCTCTTCCCTTTGACTTCATTTAAGCACAAATAAAAGATCCACTGTCTTTATCAGTTCACTTTAATCTTAATGAACTCACCAAGCGCAAACAAAATTAAAAATGTTAATGATTGAAATGTTAATTGATCAGCATTTAATTAGCGGTGGACAATGAATGAAAACATCTTCACAGTCTCTCTTCAGCTCCAACATGCTTTAATCAGTAGTTTTAAAGGAAAATCCTTGCCTCTGAATAAGGTAAGTCAGGCGTTGTGGAGAGGATGGAGCAGTTTGATGACTTGGTGGCTTTAGGCCTTTCAGACTTAATATTTATAATTACTTCACAAGACCAAAAGAAGAGTTATGGAGGAATTAAAATGGGGATAATCACATAAAGAAGTAGAGTTTCCAGAAATATGATCCTAGAGGATTTACCTCACTGTATTTAAAGGTGATGCAGCTCAGTGAAACAAAATGAGGAAGTAGTCCACTCTCACAGGGAAAGAATGATGTGCAGTGAATCATATATTTCATGCCCCAAAGCAGCTTAATACGATTTCAAATAATGTATAAAAGGACACTGGAAAGGAAATAAAACATAAAACCATTAAAATACAAATTACAGGTATTGGAAATCCAAAAAGTAACCTCAGGCACTGAAGGTGTGCTGTGCTCAATGATCAGATTTCTGAGGGAAAAAAAAACAGAAAAGAATGTTCATTGCTTTTTTTCTTATATGTGTCATTGTTGGTGTCTCACTGGTATCAAATACCTCTGTGTTTAATAACTCTTCTTTTGAGTCAAAAAAGTGATAATATGCTGATCTGACATACCGCTGTTAGAGAGCTTTGCCTAATTTTCTGCAGGGATAACACCATGATAACATAACGTAGGTAATTAAGGCCTCTCAAAGAGCTGCTTTGAAACTTCTCAGCTTGAAAAGTCAACGAGTCATTTCAAAGGACTGACAAAACGCCCGCTATAATACAGCGTAAAGTGGCTGTTAACAGCTGACCTGGTTGAGGATGAGTAAAAGCTGGTTGCATTAAAGCATGCCACTCCAGTGCTTCTGAAGCTACAATAAAACAGGCCCATTAACATTGAGGAGAATTAATTGTTGCTCAGTTTTTCTGTTTCTTCCTCAGACGCTGCTGTAGTATCATTCTGGCCAATCAAAGCATGTTGAACATGTTCAGCAGTGTTTATCATCAACTATTTATGATGTAAAACAGCCTTAGATGTACGACGGTGGGGATTCTTGATACGAGGAGTTGGAAGTAACATAATTACACGCTCTTTAATATCAAGGTTTTCTTTTCTTCTTTTACTTTGATTGCCACTGAAAAGAATATGTCTGTTAAGGTGTGTTTTCATAATGAAGACATGTAACTTTGACAGGTTTGGAGTGAACCTGCTTTTGCTGTTTGGAACCACAGTTCTGGTTTTCTGTTATATATACAGTTGTCCCCAAAATTATTCATACCCTCCAATGAAAGAAAATACTAAATTCACAATAGTAATTCAAACAATAAGAAACTAAAAAAGTAATGATAAATAAAAATTTACAAAATTATAATTTAGTGAAACAAAATAGTGCTTTTGAATTGTAATTGAAATACACACACACACACACACACACACACACACACATATATATATATATATATATATATTTATATATATAAATATAAACTGTCCCAGACCAATTAGAGCACCTTGCAGATGCAGAAGTCTGATTGGACGTTACAGAAAACACCTGATTGTAGTGATTGTCTCAAAGTGTTGCAAAAGTCAAAATCAATGTCATGATTTTGATAGAATTTTTTTGTTCCAATACTTTACTGTAATGTCAACTTATTTCACTCACAGCTGATTTTTCTTCCTTATGTAATGATTTATTTAATAATTTTGATGACGATTGTATATAAAAAAGGTGGTGTCGCACTGCATGCTCAAAGTGAAATGAGCAGGCTTGGAGACCATCTGGAGAGCATTGCATCAACAGAGCTAAATATGAGGTTTGAGTCAGAAAGGTTTTCCTTTCTGTCTTGCCTTCAGCTTCATTTGGATTTATAATAATATTTAAGATATACATTAAATTCTTACACTGTTGCCTAAAATTTAAGACCACCCCCATCAAGATGGCAGGCAGTAACCTGCAGTAATGAATAAACTTCATCAAATGGCCAAGATTTTATTTAAATATTTTCACGATTATTCAGAAAAAACAATCATATTGAATTGCCACATTTATAATAAAATGGTTCGTGAAAACTTTACAAATAAATGGTGACATGAAGAATAACACGATTTAAATTTAGTAAAGGAAGAAGTCTAAACCCAACAGCCTCGTTATAAAATGAATTGTTATATGAAGACATAAGCTGGAAAGGCCAAGCAGCTTCATCCTTTCACATACCATTGGTGCCATGAAAAGTGTTTGTCTTTGACTGAGGGCCGTGTGAGGTTAAATGTCCTATAAAAGCAGATTTAATGGAGGGAAGAGAGTTTCAACAAGACTTGGTGGACAACTTGCCCTTTAATCTGAGCCAAGGCCACCCAAGGTTAATGTTTCAAGTAGCAGCCACTAGGATAGAGAAACTTATCAATGTTCTGCAACTTCACAAAAAAACAAGTTCAAAGTTGGGTGAAAATACAACTTGAAGGCTTAAAATGAAGCAGACCACCAGCTGTGTCGAGTGCCACACCAGAGTGGCACGAATGAGGATGAGTCAGTGAATGCATGTCTGCTCCGAGCCCCAAACAAAAGTTCAGCCTAACTGACAGGTCCTCTCCTCTGCCATACAAAGTTATTCATTACATACCTCACATTCAGCTGGAAGGCCTCGCTTTTTAAACTTTTAACTTAATATAGCTTCTTCTGAAACCTCAGTCTGTTTTATTTTTCCTTTTTTTCTTGTTTGTATCGCCCCGTCTGCTGTGAGATTGTTACTTCCACCAAAGAAGTAATGTAATCTGCCGTTTGTTGTCTGTTAACAAAATAACTCAAAAGGTGGATTTGGATTAAATTTTTAGAGAATGTTGATTATAGGGGTGTAAGAAAATACACATATAAAATATTGTAATATTTTGTGTTGTAGTATATGAAAAAGTGCTGTTCGATATTTTACAAACAAAATCTTGTAGATCTTGTTTCATTAGCGTCGCTCCAGCATAGAAAAGTCACTGTTATTGTGAAAGAACTTCATATCCCAGCTTCTTCTTCGTTAATCCTGTGACTACAGTGCAGCTGCTGCTACAGACTGATTTACTTTACAGCTGCTTGTAAAATGTCTGGGTTCAAATTGTTAACTTACCAGAAACATAATTAGCCACATGTTGGACAATACCTGCTAGTATCTGATATGGTGCAACATTGCTGATGTTGAAACTAAATGGCTATCACGAAATGAAGTGTAACTCCACGTTATTTATGGTGCGTTTCAGATGTCTTGGGATTCTGAGCGGACCTGAGTTGATGACGTCATTATCAGATATTTGCTGTTCCAGTTGCACAAACTTGGGAAAAAATAGACAGCTCCAAAACAGCCTATTTGTGAGCATCTACAACTACAGTGCAAACTATAAAAAATACAGACAGATACGACAGAAAATATTGCAGTGACAACAGAAGCCAATTTTAGTGTGTTTAACACATATTCACGTAATGTTTTAAAGAAAAAAAAAAAGCAAGAGTACCGCCTTGCAGTTACAATGGCCAACAAGGGCACTGTCATACATCCAATCCAAGAAGTCTCAAGCAGAAGTTACTGCCAAGAGTATCTGTTGCTTGCAACCAAGAGGTGTGTGGTGTAGTCAGGTGGTTATGGTTAGGGGAAGGGTTAGATTTCACCGCGCTCTCATTGGTGTGGTGGGCGTGTCGCCGCCAATCCACACCGGAAGTCTCAAGCGGAAGTTAGTTACACAAAGAAGAAACTTCCGCTTGGGATTTCCGGCAGGGATGGATATATGGCAACGCCTTTGTTGGCCATTGTGACTGCAGTTGGGTCCCTCTCAAAAAAAGATCCTGTTACCACCCAGCTCTGCTAGGGTGCAGATGAACACAACAAAAAGACTGGTTTTAGATGGAATGATGGAGTAAAGATGTTTTATTTGTTCAGGAGGTGAAAATGAAAGCATAAACAGAGGCAAGCTGAAAAACTCAAAAGGAGATGGGGTTAGCAATGCTGCTCAAATGAATGAAATTAAAAGACAGACAAAACCTAAACTAAAGAGAGTCAAAAGGGGGAAAACTAAAAATCTAATCTACAATTTTTACAAAAAAAACAAACAAAAAACACACACACAAAAAAGAGAATGAGCAGCACCAATAAACTAAAAACTATAATGAAGGCATTTAAACACAACCATAACAAAACAGGGCCTAACTATCCCGACTCCAAAACTACTGGGGCCTGTACGACGAAGCCGGATTTTCTCTTATCGAGGTAACTTCAGGGTTAACCATGGGTTTTTCGTCCTATGACGCTGGTTCACTTCTGATCGGGTTATATCTCCCCGGTAACTTATGCTGAACGCCTAACCTGGTCTGGACCAGGTTAAGTTCTGGATAGGAGATCTCCGACTATGAAAGCACCACTCCCTGACCAATCAGCACTCTTGGAAAATGGCCTGCCCATTTTTAGAAGATCCTGTCGATGCCAGTGCGCAGATCGTGAGAGGAGTTAGATGAGAGAGAATTTTCAGAGATGGTGCAACCCTTTTGATTTGCCACATGACACTTTATATGAAAGATGTAGGTTTTCCTCTGCTGGACTCCGTTACATCTGTCAGCTGTTAGAGCCGTACATCACTAATGTAACGCATCGCAGCCGGACACCGACAACACCACAGATGCTCTGCATCACACTGAGGTTTTATTAATGTTAGACTAATTCAATTAATTTTGATATAGACCAACGCCTCACCTCGAGTGAAAAAAAAATTAGTGCTGTACTGATGTAGCTGAAAAGCTTATTTTTTGTAGCCGAATTGTGCTCATGGTCCCACTCAGTAAAACGTCATTCATTCATTCATTCATTCATTCATTCATTCATTCATTCATTCATTCATTCACTAGTTTGATGCACACCGTTGGCGACACTGAAAACGTATGCAAAAACATGTCATGTAATACCCGCTTTTTCCCTGTGGGCTGCACAAATATTAAATGAAATTCCATTCATTCATGAAAGAGTGTGGCAGCATAGAATCTCGTCAATGGCCGGTTTGGATTATATATTTGTATTTGTTCTTTACTTGTTCCCATGATAGTCTTGTACCGCTGGGGTTGCATCTGAAATCCACCCACCCATGCCGTCACGGTGAAGGGTTACAACACGTGCAGGATATGAGCCTGAAATATCTATAGCCTATGCACAGTATGAGAAGTAAATATACTGAGGAAGCGCTGTAGTGTGATGAACACTAATTGATCAGAGTCCGATATTGTTCCATGATTGTACAATTGCACGGACTTGCTGCGCATTAACAGCCAGCAGTCATTCCTGGCTTTTGCTGCGCGACTGTGTTGCTGCAGCATAAATGGAGCCATTTATTATCATTCCTTAATGATAATGTCGTGTTATCATTCAGGAATGATGTTCCTGAATTCTTCATATTTGTTAAGTATCATCGTCTGCTCCTCCATGGTGAAATATGTCGCTCTCTGTTTCTCCATGTCTGCGACTGGTCAGATGCTTCCAACGCCGCCCCTTTTAAGTGAGCGCACACTTGGAAGCCCCGTTTTCCTTGGAAAACCCTGGGTTGAATTACCGAGTTGATAACCAGCTTCATAGTACCGTTTATCAAGACCGCAGATGTCTGGTTAAGTCAACCCAGGTAACAGAGAGAAATCCCGGGCATGTTAATCCGGCTTCGTCGTACAGGCCCCTGGTGTAAAACACAAACACAACTCAAGACCAAAACTCTTAACTAAAACCATTAACCAACAGACAAACCTGGAAAGCAAAAACTAAAGAAACTTAGTTACCCAAACTAACACAACCAAACTAAGGTTAACAAAACAAAACAAACTAAGGGCAAACTATCCCCAGGCCAAACTGTTGCCATGGACTGGTTGACTTCTGAGTTCTTCTGTAGCTGATCATCAGTTAGTGGCTCCAGGTGTGACTGATCAGTCGTTATCAGGTGAGGGAGGGGGAGACGATGGTGGTGTGGTGCCAGGCCAATCAGACAGGAGGATTTGCATAAAACATGAAAAACAGATGAAGTTAGCAATTAGGTGGTCGTAACAACCGCTGTGAGAACGTAAAATTCATTAACAACTCGGAGCTGTTTACACTAGAAACTTGTGAACATCGAAGTTTAATAAACGCAACAATGATACTGGACACCATCTTTAAATCTACAATCGCGGGGTCCTCTGCAAATTATGAGCTCACTTCTCAGAAAAACGAGTTCACAATGTCACTTCCGCTCAAAGTTACCTCCGAAAAAAACGAGTTTAGAGGCAACTGGAACGCACGATAAGTTACCAAGTTGCCAGAAACAATACAATTAGCCACATGCTGGCTAATACCTGCTAGTATCTGATATGTAGCAGCATTGCTGATTTTTAATGTGCCTTTGAAACTAAATTGCTATGATGAAGTGAGTTGTAACTCCACGCGTTATTTAGGTAAATGAACGATGGGATAGCCCTGCTGGTCAGCTGTAGAAGTACAGAGTGGATTCATTTCTTGTCAAAGAGGGCCGTCAAGTGGCAATTTGAGAGGGCATTCTTCATTTTAGATACTTCTCTGGGCACATCTATGCAGCTCATTTAGAAGACAGTCTAGCTCTGTGATTTGATGATAATATGGTTGTTTTGTTTTGATTCAGATGAATATATTCTTTTTTTTTCTCTTCAGTCTTTAAACTACACACTTAATCACAATAACTGTTGTGTGGTGAATAAAGGCCTTTACATGCCTACTTCGAATATTTCATCCAAAAGATTCACACAGCAATTTTCTCAATCGAGTGAATGTCAAGTCAATGGGAATGTTCACATCAGTGATAAAATTCCTTCAAGTGATTTTGCAACATTTATTAATTTTTTTTCCAACTGAGGTCGATTTTCTTAAATTTGCATCCAACAGATTCACAATTGACCAATCAGAGAAGGCGCATTAACAGTCACCAAGGTCAGTCGCAAGCTATGCAATATTAAAAAAGAGAGAGAGAGAGAAGTGTTGCTTTGTCGCTGCCGCTGTATCATCACGGCCAAGTGTGTCATCTTTGTGTCCCAGCATCTTGTTTGACAAGCAAGAAAACAATTATCGCCGAGGAACAAAATGTTCCCTGAAGTCATTCGAGTTTATTACAGGTGTTGTTTTAGAAATCTGAATTTTATCATTCTCTCGATGAGATCAGCTGCTTTTCAACATACAGAAGTTAACCTTGCAGCCCTGCCTCTCCCCCCATCACTGCACTTACATTCACGTTCCTCTGGAACAATAAATGCGAGTTTGTTCCAGCATCTTCATAATTTTGCGTCGAAGTCGGTGTATATAGACAAAGATGTTGATATTTCTCCCATGAATTATTCAGAATTTCATGCCGTTTATTTGCACTGGTCCCGATGTGAAAAGGCCTTGAACCCTGACAGATAACTCAGTCTCTGGATGAGTCTCCTTCTGACAGAGGTTGCTGCAGCAGCATATTCCACCAGCTATAGGATGCATCATCTTTACACATATAGGCCCGATCCCAATTATCTGAGCTGCTTGGTGGGGGGTTGTGCTCATCAAGTGCTTTTCTAGTTGCTGCAGTTCTACACGTCTATAATTTGTCTCAACACTTTCATGCCTGAAGTGTATGACAACCTCAGTTAGGACTTTTTTGTCCTTTCATTTATCTTTAGGCATTGAAAAAATCTTGAGCTTAAGTTAAAAAATATTTTTATTTTAATGTGGGCACATTATTGACAAGTGATTATTCAACATCCATCTGCACTTCTCAACTTCTCAGCTCTGCCCATCTCTACATTTTTGTCTTCTAGAGTGAAAGTGATGCAACAATCTAACAGTAGAATAAAGAATAATAGAATAATACAGAATAATAAGGAAGACAATCAAACCCAAGTTCCCCTGAAACTGAGTGTCTCAGCTCCTCCAGATGTTCCTGCTCAGCTGTGTCAGATGGTACATCCTGAACTTCCTTACATCCCTCAGCATCTTCAGCTTCACTCCCTCTAGAGCAAGAATATGATAATCCTCCCTTATCTGACAGCTATTAATCTTCACTGCCGCCAGCATCATCCTAGCTTTACCTGGGTGTTTGCTTCACTACCCAGCAGGTCTTTATGTCTCCTACTGCACTTGAGCTCGACAGAAGATGAAGACACTGTTACTCAGAATAAATCGAATCCCTTAATATTGTCTATTTGTTACCCAAATATACAGTCTGATAATATCAAGTCAATCTGAAATAGTAACTGCTGTTGATGTATTTTCAAGAACAAAAAGGTCAGTCATAGTATGAATATTAGTTTAAATAAGCAATGCATGATGTCCATTTAATGGATGGATGATTAAATAATTAATGAATTGAAATGGAAAAGTACTTTATTTAGCCATAGGAGTAAACTGTAATGTTGTAGGCTTTTATTTTTTCTCAGAATTGATCAAAAACTATAAATAAAGAATCAAATTAAATTACTTCTAATTCCATTCCAACATAAAACATATATATATATATATATATATATATATATATATATATATATATATATATATATATCATATATGTATACATATATATATACATGTTTATATATATATATATATATATATATCCATATATCTGCAGATCCAGAATTTTATTTTGAAGAGGATAAAGCAGCAGGTCGGACTTACCGGGTAGCAGTAGGAGCCCTCTGCAAGTCTCTCCTGTCTACAGCGTCTGTTTATTGGAGCTGTTGAGACTTCTAACACATGAAACTGCGATCATGTCCTCTGGAATATTCTTTTTCATCGTTGCTTCATCACATCGGTCATACAGCTGCTGTATGGACAGACAGCTGCTGCTCGGTTATATGAGGACGCCGGTCATCAGATCTCCTCCAGCTGCTTCCAAAGATGCATCCTTCCCTCCATCCTCATCCTTATAAACGGGAACTATTTAAAACGCGACTGAAACCATGTAAGTTGTTATCTTCTCATTTTTTAAAGGCTAATTATTTGCTGCAGCTAGCCATTAGCCACGAGCTAACTCATTAGCCGATTAACCTTTATTTAACCAGGCAAAGACATTAAAGCAGAACTCAGTAACTTCAGATTCAAATTCACACCAAATCGCTCTGTAAACACTTTGTTTAACCCCACAGGGATTCCGGAAAGCATTTATTGAGGTCAAAAAGTTACTGAGTTCTCCTTTAAGAACAAGATAAGAACTGGGTCTGTTCACCTGCTGGCTGCATGGCCTCTGTCCCCACCTGCTGCGTGTTGCGCGTTGATGATGTCAGCTGTGCAACAGATATTAGGAAAATAAGCAATGGAGAGTGAGTCAGGCTGTGGTCAATGTGCTTTCTTGTTGCTCTGTTGTCCGTCCCCAAAATGGAGGAAAACCAACAGATGCCTTTCTTGTGCAGATGGAATGCAAGTGACATGAATTTGTGGCTGAAGCAGAGTTGTTTTGGTACTTTATATGATACGCGACTGGCGCGGTGCCACAATGTAGCCTCTTACAGCCCAACGTCATCACGTAAATTTGCGGGGCAACCCGGGTCTGGTGTTCCCACTGCATGCCGATCAAAGCCGAGCCGCTTTCAGGTGATTTTAACCCGTGTCGCTTGCTGAGTCGTTTGATGAGGGTCGATGCAGGTTGATGAGCATTTCCCACTGCCACTAAAAGACATTTCTTTCACGGGTTTAAACTGGTTTTTTGGCCAGTGGGAAAGGGGTATGTGTCAAACTGATGCAGCTCCTGAACAGTTGTGGGTCTGCTTGTGCTGTTCTGGGTCGCTCCTTACAGTTCTGAATCTGCTCGGTGTGTTGGTATCGCAGGCTTTTTGCTGAACCGAGTGGACTTGAGGCTGGAGACAGACTGTAGGCAGCTGGCTACAGTTCTACTCCGGTTCTAGTTTGTAAAATGTGATTTCCCCAAATTCCTCAGCATCATCACACA
Source organism: Atherinomorus stipes (assembly GCA_023101725.1). NCBI lineage: Eukaryota > Metazoa > Chordata > Actinopteri > Atheriniformes > Atherinidae > Atherinomorus > Atherinomorus stipes. The sequence continues at coordinate 2,685 of JALJCO010006000.1, read as the reverse complement.
CTTCTGAAACTGGCTGATGATCCCACCACACAAACCAGTTCCAATCTAGCTGCTCTGGAACATCTTTCATGTTTTCCATGGTTTTGACTATATGTGTAAATCAGTGAGCGAACTGCAACTCCTTATCTCACTGATGAAGCTAGGAAACTAGGGAAAAGCTACTAGTGCTTAGCTGCGCCTCTTTAACATCGGATATTTACATAAATACACCCCTGATTAACTTCTAACTGCACAGAACTACTTATTTTGTCTTGGTGTGTTGTTGTATGGCAAAGTTACTTGAAGTTAAGGTTGTGTCATCAGCACTTTAATGGAACTATTATGCAAGAAATACTGTTTCGGCCCAAAAAATGCGATACCGATATTTTCTGATATCACATGTTAATGCTGATATCGACCGATAATGTTGGTAGGCTGATAACATCAGACATGTCCAGTTTTTATGGTATATTCTATTTTGCTTGTTTTTCAGATCTACGTATCTGATGAGATACTTCAGCACCACGGACAGCGACAGAGCTGACGCATTTATTAACCGTCATCATCCTCTCAGGTAACTTTGGGGAGAATTGTCAGTGGTGAATGAAAAAAGTGTCTTACCTGAATATAATTCACCTGCAGCTTTAAACCTTAAAACAAAAGCTGCAAAACAGACAACAGAAACCCAATTCTCTGAGGAGTCTTTATCTGCTACGGATGAGTGTTGGCAGCATGCGTCAAAAAGCTTTGTTTCAAATTCTCCCAGCACACGAACTCCAAGGTCATTTTATACCAGAAACAACAAGAAAAAACAACAACAGGAGGTGTTTTTCTTCTAGTGGGAATTGGACTTGTTCTGTGACTGTTAAGTGGACACGTGTCCTTGACTTAACTCCAGTTTCAGTGTCTAAGCAGACAGCACGAGCTCTGATAAAAGAAGAGCTGTCAGGATTTAGAGTCACTTAGCATTCATATGTGCTTTGAGGGAAAAAAAAAAAACGTTCTGAACAGAAAAGAACTTTAATCTCTGTTCAACACATTTTTGGAACTTTATCTGCAGTCCGAAGCTGTTTCTTCTTTTTTAAGTTGCAGTGTGAAGCTGGGGGTGTAACGCTGGAGCAGAAAAAGGAGGGTTGCATATCTCAGATGTGCTGTCAGCCTGAAGGAAGCTGGAGGCATTTTATGATTTGCCTCAGGAAAAATGGTTATCTTATTAGTTAATGTATAAAACCGTGTTTACAGCTGCAGTTATCTGAAAATATGACATAGGGGAAGAGCAGACTCAATGAAATTAAAACGAGAACATGAGGTGCTGCAGTTTCCACTGTGAATATAACAAGACTTGAATTAGAAATTGTCCCTCTGTTGTATTGGAAACTTTGGTGCATAAAAGAGTTATTCAAGTTATGGATAAAGCTGAAAAACATTGATAATTTATTTTTCTAGTGGATAAATCCCACAGACCACGATCTATGATGACTTTTAACCTTTAACATTCTTTTATGACGTCAAACCTTTGATTTTTTAGTTCAGGGTTACTCAAGTTAGTCCCGCAGGAGACACAATCCTGCAGGTTTTCATTGTGTCCCTGGTCCACCACATCTGATTATTGAAAGTTCTGCACATACTTTTTACTTTACAACTTTCACGAACATTTCCGGTTTACTTCTGCAGTCGATCAATTTGTGCTAAGTGCTTCCGGTTGAGAAAGATCTGCGTTCATTTACATTGAATAGTGATGTCTCTAAAATAGTGACATTCTCACTTATTTATTTGTTTTTACAAGCTGCTGCAACCACATATGGCACAATATGTCCCAGAATCCTTTTTGGGTTTTAAAAATATCCATTTTTCAATCATCAAACTTGGGAACTCTTCGGATGTTGTTAAATTGTGAAAGTGTAAATACTCTGTGCATTAACCGGAAATCCTTTGCAGAAACTAGCAGACATGGCAGCACGCAATGTTCTGGCCGTGAAACTAGATCTCAATTGGGCTCTGCATGTGACCAATCTCTAGATAAACATGGAAGCAGTGGTGGGGGTTAAAAGGATAGTTCATGTTTTTGGACATGAAGTTGTATGAAACATTCAATGTCTGTAACTCTGTTAGTCTGTTGTTTTATTTGGTTTTATTTGTTTTGAATTATTTTTACTTATTTATTTTTAATTGTCTCAGGGCCGGATCTACTAAGATCCAAATTTGCGTGTAGTAATTTGCACATGCAATCTAGAATTTTGTGCAAGGGGCTGAACCACGGTTTGCGAGTGATTTACAAAGAATGATGAAGAAAATGACAGGGGTGCAAACGTGTTGGAAACGCCCCTCTAAATGAGGTTTTGCGTGTTTTGAGGTTTGCAGTGTGGCAAATTGCAAGAGATTTGCAAACGAAAAACAGGATCCACAGAGGGAGACATTAGTGGAGGAGGGAGATGAAAAAATAATTTAAAATAAGTATGATAGATATAAAACTTTAAATAATACAACAGGTATTTGTTGCTGAACAAATGAGTGTCTGCAGCTCCAACATGGTCTCTATTACGCACGAGGTGCGCACTTTGGCACAATGCCAACTACTTCAGAGGCATCAATATTAGTTTGTACATTTTTTTGCATGCGCTATGAGATAGCTCATGTTTACATGCAAACCTTTGATAGATCCGGCCCTCCTTCTTTTAAATTGTTTTGTTGTTTTAAAATTGCTTT